>CM057831.1:96922245-97522245 GCA_030068075.1 Paguma larvata | reverse complement strand
GCTTTCTATATAAAAACAGTAAGATATTTTTATCCCTCAAGAAATTGTTTTTACCTAACTGAGAGAAGCACACTGTACGCATTGTAAAACGATGTGTCAGAATAACCTACTTATAAAAATAAAGGTGGAGGGCACTGGGTGGCTCAGTCAGGTAAGCATCTGTCACTTCAATTTGGCTCAAGTCATGATGTCAAGGTCATGAGATCAAGCCCCGCATAGGACCCATGCTGGGTGTGGGGCCTGTTAAAATTCTCTCTGTTTCTCTCCCTCAACCCCTCCTCCACTTATACTGTAACGCTCTATCTCTCTCAAAAAGTTATAATAAAATGAAAATATAAAAGAGGTGAGGGGAAACAACGAAGTTAAATGTGAGCGTGACAAATTCTAGCTGTACTTCAAACAACTGCACACACCTGTATTCAGTTCTTCTCTTCGGCACCGCCTCCTTAATATGTATGTTTTTCATCATACTTATTACTAACACAATTACATTTTTCATTCAATTGTTAACTTGCTTATTAACCATCTGCTCCCCACTGGAATTTCAATTCCACACAAAGACAACCTGTTTGTATCTTATGCCAATTCCCCAAAACCCTCTGGCACACTATGGGCATTAAGTAGTGTCTTTCTGAATAAATGAAATAAGAATTTCTTATGCTTTATTGACTTTGGGGCCATTTTTAAAATAATAAATATTAACACTACAGAAGAGCAATAGTAAAAGCCCCATAGAAATGACACTTAGTGCTTCAAAGCAACGCTCATGCCCAGAATATCAGTCTCCTCGATTGAATTGCTTATTTTTCCTTCAAATATCTCTCTCCCTCATATGTCATTCCCAGTGTTTCAGAGGCAACCATTTGAATTTCATTTCCTGAGCCCATTGCATCACACTTTTCGTGATGACCATGAAGAGAAACACATCTGGGGACATGAGATCATCAAGTGGCTTATCTCAGACATAAGAATCAAGAGAGTACAAGCAGCCTGGGAAGCAGGGCTCAGGGGAAAGATGAAGGGAAGAAAGTGACACCCAAATAAGGAAAAAAAATGTCTCAAGGAAAATCACAATGTGGCCAATGAGTAGTTCTGTGTTTTGGTATTTTCACGTCATGCTAGCAAGGAGAACTGTGAAGTGGGAAGAGTAGAGGACGCAGAGCCTAAAAGTCTTGATATTGACACTTAACCTTTTCTGAATCTCAATCTGTTGTATAAATGGTGTAAGGATCCATCTAATAACACTTATTACATTAAGAGACTTGCAGCAAGTAAATGAAATGTGTGCATCACAGCTGGTCTTCAGCAAGAGGGAGCTCACTCCCCTCACATACTGCCTGATATTTTCACTGAACTGAAAGTCCACATAAACCAAAGTCTCCTTGTACCACAGATCCAACCATTATGTATCTTAACTTTTCCAGAGTGAATATACTTCTTTCCTCCTGTTGTTTCAAGTATTAGAAAATAATCAGATGGCCAACATGGCAGAGGAGTAGGGGGACGCAGGATACCTTTTGTCTTTCAAACCAAAAAGGATTGAAATAAAAGGACCCTCAACACCAAGAGTCAGAGAGGAAAGGGGTTGCAGTCTACAAGGAACAGAAAGCGACCCCAGAAAACGCCCCCAGGAACCATGAGTTTAATCTGATGCAGATAAAATGAACTGGGATATGGAGGGGAGCGGAGGGGAGGGGAGGGGAGGGGAGGGGAGCGGAGGGGAGGGGAGGGGAGGGAGGGGAGGGGAGGGGAGGGGAGGGGAGGGGAGGGGAGGCCGTCTTCGGAGAAACCCGGGAAGTGGGAACTGCCAGCTGCAGCCCAGTCAGCCCGCGCCTCGCAGAGGCCCCTTCAGCCTGCAGATCGCCTCTAACCCAGGCACACAATCTACAGCGAAGCTGCGTGTAGTGGGCAGGGAGAGTGCAGAGGTGCGCTAACGTCCAGCCAACCGCACTACACCAGAGCCCATTGCAGAGCAAGGACAGAAATAAAGGGGCGAGGCACTGGGAAAAAGGGACTGGAAAGACACCATTGCTGTCTCATAAGAACACAAACATCAGCCCCAGGAAGTCACCCCCAAAGCCATCCCTGTGGCAGTGGAGGTAGGACCTGCCTACACCAAACCACGCCCCTCCTCAGAGGAGTGACACCTTTCAGCAGGGATGCTAAGTTCAGGCTGCTGCCTGGAGTAACTCCAGGTCATTTCTTCTTTTTTAAATATATGCTCCCATTCTCCTTCTTAACGACCCCACCCCTGAGCTAGCTATCCAGGGTGTCGGCTGGCTTAAACAGACTTTTAACCCACTCTCTCAAGGCACGTTCTACACCTCCTTCTGTGCTTTCCTATCTCTCTATCTCAGCGTTTTCTCCGTCTCCATCGTGATGACTGCTCAAGCTGCAGGCAGAAAAGGCGCCAGTCATTTGGAGCGGTGCTCAACGAGAACTTACCAGGTCGTAATGTAGGGGACCTGGTCCGGATTGCACGAAATCCCATATACCTTATTTTTAACCTGATATACGATGGGGAGGTCAAAAGACCCTTCCTCAGGCCACTCTACATCGAATGTTGGCCATTCATTCCCGTAAAAGACAAAGAGTTTTTCTTTGTGGACTGATAGTCCCAGATCATCCACCTGCTTCGGGAAGCCCTTGAAATGGGCTAATACAGTGTTTAGAGGCGTTGACTCTGCCTGGCCCATGGTAATCCACACACCGATTACAAAGACAACACAGACAACGAAAACAACAGTACAATGTACCGGTACTGAAACAAATAAAACATAAAACCTGAAAATGGGACGACGGCCTATCCCATTTTCCAAGGGCTTCGTCAGTCAGGAGCGACCTGCTCTGTCTCACAATTACCAAACAATTGATATCGAGAAAATCGCCGATCTCCCTGAACCTGAAGTGAGGTCAAGATGTCTCTTGCCTTCACTCTGGCTTGGGAGCCACTAGTGCGTCTGCCTAGCTCCGGGGCTTCCCGCTAAGCTCGAGCCACAGAGACACTACACAAGAACACAGACACTACACATAGACACTACAAAGGAACACAACAAAACACAGAGAGCGCTCGCTTACCAGCCGACCTGTCCAACGCTGAACGCAGTCTGAGTCTTTGAAGGCGAGATTCCCGGCCAATGCACCAAATGTTGAATCCTCGGATTGTCCCCCAAAGATCATGAAACACGTATGCAAAGGCAAGAGCGTTTATTGAGATTCCAGCATGCTGGGGTCAGCCTCTCCATAAAATGGCGACTCCGAGAGAGCGTGCAGGCTCCTTTTAAGCACATTTCCAAGGCAGGGGAACAGGTGTATCTAGTTTCCAAGGTGGGAAACAGGTGTCTCTATTTGAAGGGTACGGGTGCTCTATGGATTGGTTCAAGCTGGTCTGGTGAGGGGTGGAACCTTAATTGGGAAGTGTTTTAGGGCCACTCATTGCCCCTTAGGTCCAGGACCTTAAAACCACACACTACCAAAACTCAAATGGAAAGAAATAGAAAGTCGGAACAGACCCATAACAAGTAAAGAAATTAAATCAGTTATCAAAAATCTCCCATCAAGTAAAAGCCCTGGACCAGATGACTTCCCCTTGGAATTCTACCAGATATTCAAAACAGAGTTAATTCCTATCCTCCTCAAGCTGTTCCAAAAAACTGAAATGGAAGGAAAACTCCTGGACTCACTCTATGAAGCCAGCATCATTTTGACCACAAAACCAGAAAAAGACCCAGCAAAGAAAGAGAATCATAGGCCAATATCCCTGATGAATATGGACACAAAAACTCTCAAGAAGCTATTAGCAAATCGAATCCAACAACATATAAAAAGAATTATTCACCTTGATCAAGTAGGATTCCTTCTTGGCTTGCAGGGCTGGTTCAACATTCGCGAATCAAACAATGTGATAAATCACATTAACAAAAGAAAAGATAAGAACCATATGATCCTGTCAATAAATGCGGAAAAAGCACGTGACAAAATACAGCACCATTTTCTAATAAAAACCCTCGAGGAAGTCAGGATATTTTCCAAAATATGACACAGGAACTAGAGCTGAGGTTCTGAGATGCACTGATCTCTTTCTCTAGAGTCCTGACTATTTTCTTCATCAATCACTGAAATCGGTGCCCTATGCATAAACGTCTTTTCATTTGAAATAGTGTAAGTTTCTAACCTCTTAGTGTATTTTTGTCATGCCTCCATGAAGCTTTAGCAAAGCATGGGATGAGTGGCAAGAGGTCTGATAGGTAATTTCTCACTTCAACCCTTTTTGTTTTTGTTATCATTTGTTTGTTTGTTGTTTTTTGGTTTTGTTTTTTTTTTTTTTTTAGATTTTAAGAAAACGTAATATCCAACTCTTAAATTTACTATGAAATTACCGAATTACCAGATCAGACTTGATAAGTGATCTAAGTGTGAAAACATACTTCCTGATACCATACTACTGTTTGTTTGTTTTTTATTGCATTATATTAGCTCCTATCAAACAGACTCAAACACACAAAGGTTTTGTCTAGAAATTCTGACTTTTCACTCTTTACAATTTTTTTTAACTTCAATGTTTTATTTGTCACCACAAACCACCATTATTCTGTTCCATATTTTCTTTATGGCATTTTTCATTTCCTTATTCCTGAAAGTGTAAATCAAAGGATTGAGCAAGGGAGGTAGGATGCTGTTAAATATAGCCACCACTTTGTCAAAAGAGAAAGCAGCAGGAGGTCGTACATACTCAAATATGCAAGGGACAAAAAACAAAACCACAACAGCAATGTGAGATCCACAGGTGGAGAGAGCTTTCCGCTGCCCTTCAGGACTATGGGTTCTCAGAGAGAGCAAGATGACAACATAGGAGACAAGTAACAAAGAGAAGATTATAATGCAGATAGACCCACTGTTGGCGACCACCAAAAGGCCAAAGATGTGAGTGTCAGTGCAGGCAAGCTCCAGTAATGGGTACAAATCACATATGAAGTGATCAATGACATTGGGGCCGCAGAAGGGAAGCTGGAAAGTAAAGAGAATTTGTATCATGGAATGCAGAAAACCCCCTGTCCAAGCTACTCCCATCAGAATGGTACAGAGCTTCCAGTTCATAATGGTTGTGTAGCGTAGGGGCTGGCAGATGGCCACATAGCGGTCATAGGCCATGGCTGCGAGGACAATCACTTCCACTCCAGCAAAGAAGTGTTCAGCAAAGACCTGGGTCATGCAACCTCCAAAGGAGATGGTTTTCCTCTCATAGAGCGAGTCCACAATCACCTTTGGGGCAATGACAGTGGAGAAGCAAGCATCCAGGAAGGACAGGAAAGCCAAGAAGAAGTACATAGGGGAGCCCAGGAGTGCTGGGCTGCTGCTGATTGTCACCACAATTAGAAAGTTGCCCCCGACGGTTCCAATGTAGCTGAACAAGAATACCACAAATACTATTTTCTGAACACTGGGATTCTGTGAAATCCCCAGGAGGACAAACTCAGTTACAAAGCTTTGGTTGTGCATGATTTCCAAAGAGAGTTAAAAGCTGCCAGAACGAACATGGACAATCTACAATCATGAAGAAGAAAAATTTGTCTCAGACCAGAATAAAGTAATACAATAATCATTAAGAAATTGGTGTATGCACATGAAAATTATCTTCTGTGTTTCTGGCATGGCTGTGAATCACACAATAGTCAAAATTTGTTGAAAGTGGAAGTGGAAGGTCAGGCAGAATTGAGGAGGACAAAGGTATTATTAAATACCTCAAAATAGCCAGAGTTCCAATAAGGGGGAAGAATGGAGGCATCCACACGTAGAGAATTAGTTTATCTCAACGGCCAACTCTGGTCACATAGCAGTGACTTCCTGCAGTGAACTGTTGGCAAGTGTTCTGAAATGCATCCAGGTTCTGAGGAAAAGACCATGACGATGTAGTCATCATGTCCACCATGAACATGGAATGGGAGCCGGGGAGACTTGTATGCCGTCCCTGAGAGGAGTCTGCTTGATCAGAGAACAGAAGAAGATACCATCCAGGTTAAGAGGGACTTGCATTACATGGCCACTCCGCAAATATTTCTTTAAACATCTGAAATGAACTTTCCCTTTAAGATGAGGTCATTCATTCCTTGTAAAAGAGAAAGATGCATGGGAATGCTGCATGTGAACACAGTACAAGTATGCATGTGTTAAGTTGGTGTTTTTCTATTCATCATTTCAAAATGAGTACAAAAGCGTTTTTTAAAAATAGCTATTTCAGAGTCTTACCATGATGACTAAGTTAAATAATACAAGAAAAAAAATTGTTCAGGACCTACTGCCAAGAATCAGTCCATGTTAGGTCTTATCCCTATTTTACTGATGGGAAGCTCAGGCTTACAAAGATAAGGTTAGCAAATAACAGATGCTAGATCTGGGATTTACAGAGAAACTCTGTCTCTACACACAACTCCTTCCCACTGTGTCAACAGAAAGGAGTAAGAAGTTTCTTTTTCTAGTAAGAACACAGAGCAGGGTGATCTTTCACATGTTCATCCGTGTTTGAATGGATTCTCTTGGTCATGTTTGAATGAGGCCCTATGATGAAGGACACAGAACAAATGAATGTAGAATCAGAGGTAATGACATAATTACTTCCAGATACAAATTGACAACAATCACATAAGCAAGAACCAGTACAGCATGGTGAATATTGCCAGAATCTTAGCCCTTTATTAATTACTTGCTAATTAATCATACACAGGGACCCAATAGGATTAAGTACAACTTGCCAATGTATATCTGTCTCTAAGGAATATGACTTTATGGTAAAGTACCTGCTCATCTCACAGGTTATGATGTGGATCAAGTAGGAAAATGTAAAAATGTTGCTTAGGCTAAGAAGCACTTACCAATCACACCATTCTCTCACTTAAAAACCCAAGCACCTTACCCACAGAAAGCTTTTCCATAAGCCATCCAGAAAATTCCTCCAGCTTTTGACATCATTATCCATAGAAAAACACAGCTTTGAGGAATTTTATGTCCTAACCTGCACATAGAGCAGAAATCTATCCATCCATACGTATATGTGTGTGTATATATACATATAATCTATGCTTAACAAACAGGTGAATGAAAGAATAATGGGCTTATTGGGCACATTAAAAGTAAGTTGATTTTTATGAACACCACTCAGGGCTAACCAAAACAGTTTACAATGTTAATAATACTACAAATATACAACCAGGTATTCGAGTGTTTCTTGTCTCTTTCTTTAAAATAACTATTTCCATGAGTTGTCCAGCATACTGGATATTCCTAAACAGTGCCTGGTCTGTGAACTTGATATCTGGCCACAAGCTGTCACTAAGAAAACAAGAATAGCAAGCAACACTAGAAGGTCATTGGGTCAGTCAACAACATTTATTAAAAAGTAAGGAATATCAATGCATGATCCAGCAGCAATCGGCTTATCTGAGAGTTGAAGCCAGAAAGAAATGAGGAAGAACATCATTTCGGATTCAGACAGACCAGGCTGTTCTATTCAGTTATGTCATGTGGTGAAAAAAATCCCTTAAAATTCTCAGAGACTCTGATTTTATTTCTGTAACTGGGTATAATTAGAATGCCTATTGGTAGGATGTTGTGAGATTCAGATAAAGTAGGACACGTAAAAACATTTGTGTAATTAGGATCATAGCAGAAAAACTACAATAATGGTAAGAACAAGCCCCCAGAGCTCTTGACAGAGCAGACATGACAATGTTTTTGTCACTAGAACTCCTAATTCCTGCTTTACCATGACCAAGGCTGAAAGGTATTGGTACTAACCCTTTTATTTATTCCCAAGGATAATTTTTTTGGTCATAGGGAAGTTGTGCCCTTGTTTAAATCTGCAATCCTTTCAAATGACTTTAATAACCCCTGAATAAATTATTATGGCCCCCAGGCCCATATGTGTCCACTCCTTTTTCAGATAGCTGCATTGTACAAAGAAAACCAAACTGGGTAAGAAGGTAGAGAGGAAGCCTCGAAATTCATCTAATAATTACAGAATTCTTAGGCTCTCCACTTCCCTTGTCTGGGCATTTCTAAGAGTAATTTTAGAATTAAAATGTTTTTATTAGATACAAATACATCAACCTTTTGGGCTATTTTCAAATAAAGGAATTTCTACAATTAGTGTTACAATTTTAACAATGGAGAGTACACTGTCTTCATAGTTTAAGATCATAAAGTTTATGACTTTCTGTCATAAAAGGTAATTGCCCCAACTGCAGTTGTGAATTGGATCTTAGAACAGAAAACGGACTATCGTGGGAAAAAATAGCGAAATTTGAATATAACTTGGTGTTTCATTAAGAGTAACATATTAATGTTCATTTTGTAGTTTTTGACATATATACTCATGATAACATATTAGGGGATGCTAAGTGAGGAGAATACAAAAACTCTATACTGCCTCGGCACCTTTTCTATTAATCTAAAATTAGGCCAAAATATGAAGTCAATTAAAAATAAGATAAAAAATATTGAGTTTCTGCTGTCAAAAATTAGCAACTATAGCCCCAGTGCTTAATATTCATGCGTCATTGAAGAAAACCAGGAAGCTTCAGCATCCTCTCCCATAAAATAGATTTAGTAACGCTTGTTCAAGCTGCTGGCTCACAAGAGTCAAATGACACAGTCGTTATGCGTGTGCTTTGTCATGTGTAATTCATGCAACATGGATATCAGAGTTATATTTAAGCCGTATTTACACACACAAATCGGGCTGAAAACTTTAATCCATCGTGAGATAAAATGTGTCTTTAACATCATGATTTTTAAAATTGTATTAACTCTAAAACACTGTGAAACTCTTTCATTCACAGAATCATTTGGAAAATATTTTTCTAAATATTTCCAGAATCATAAAGAAGTTTTTATTCCTTATAGTAGTGACTTCCACCCTAAAAAATTATTCTAAAAGTGAATAAAGGTGGTGTAACATTTTTTGTTTGTTTGTTTCAAACAACAGAAATGTATTCCCTCATGGTTCCGGAAGCTAGAAGTAAAAATCAGGGTGCTAGCAGGGCCACATTTCCTTCACAAGCTCTAGGAGAGAATCCTTTCTTGCTCTTCCAGCTTCAGGGAATTCCAGGTGTCCTTTGGTTTGTAGGCACACAGCTTCAATCTCGGCCTCGGCTTCATGTGACACTGTCCTCTGTCTCCTCACATAGCCCTCTAATCCGGATCATTGTCTTGGACTTTGGCGTCTTTGCCTTCTCCTTTTCTGTCTTACAGGGATATTTGCCATTGGATTTAGGGCCCATCTGGATAAATCTCATCATGAGATCCTTACCACAAGTACATCTGCAAAGACCTTTTGTTTCCCAAATAGGGTCACATTCACATGTTCTGGTACTCCTATCTTTTGGGACACGTTATTCAACCAGGTCTAACAGGGTCCCCCCAAGAGCTGATATTTTATTGATGCTATCCGATACATTTTGAATACTACAGATTGAATGCTCAAGTATCAAGTATGTATCAAGATATTATAAGATAATGGGCTATCAGAATATGGTAGCATTATTGAATACTACACAGAAGTTGGTAGACTGAATACTTTTCAGCTCATTTTAAATATAGAAATGAAAAATTTACCTGCAGGAAGGCTAGGAGTTAAAACAAGTGATTTCCTATACCTTCCTTTGCTTGCAATACCTCTGAATCTTTATTTTAGTTAATGTATTTTGGGTTTTGGGGTTTTTTTTAGTTAGGGTTTTTTTTTTAGGTTTTTTTAAAATTCTCGTTAGTTAACATACAGTGTTATACTAGTTTCACGTGTTCACTATAGTGATCTACATTCCCAATATTGTCCTATGCTCATCACAAGTGCCCTCCTTAATCTCCTTTACCTATTGCACCCATCCCCCACCCACCTCCCCTCTGGTAACCATCACTTCGTTCTTTATACTTAAGAGTCTGTTTCTTGGTTTGTCTCTCTCTATTTTCCTCTTTGCTCATTTGGTTTTTGCTTAAACTAAGGTGGTGTGACTTTTATAATGGAAGATGATGTCATGTCCTTTATGATAATGAAAATTTAGAAATAGCCAACGGGGTGAATAATAGGAAGACCCTTCTGTAAAGGAGACTACTGCGACTTGATAGCACAGGATTCTGTCAATACAATGCTAATTAATGTGAAATGAGAAAAACAAAAATGGTATAACTCTGCCCATTTGAACAGACGTTATAATAAAATTTTAAAATCAAGAAAGGATCATTCAAAAATAATAGACTTTTATGTTCATATGTATGTCAATGTAACTATAGAAATTTAAAATTAAAAATCAAGTTTAAAATCCACATCACCATATTTTCCATCACTCTAACAGTTCAGAAAAAGGAGGTGGGGTGTGAGGATAGTTTTATTAACAGTCTAGTATAATTAATTTGCACAGGCGGCACTAACATGGTAACATAACACAGATTCTTAAGCTAAAAACGTTTAACACTTGTAAACTTTTCATCAATAGCGATATCATGGGCCAAACTTTCCCAAAGATTCCAAGGTCTATCCTTTTTTGATGGCCATACTCCTTAACCTGCTGGAGGTATACCAGAGATTGCTCAGGGGCCCCCTTGGCCACGAGCTGAGCTATGGGCCATTTCCTGGGGCTTTGGCCTTGGGAATTTGCCTATCCACTAACCCAGTTCCCACTATTTCCTTCCCATTCATTTTGCATTCAAATTAATCTAGCATCAATCATTCTGAAAATAACAGAAATTTCTGTTTCAATTTTGAAGTATCTACTTAAAACTATGTGAGGAATTATTAGTAAGGTCATCATTATAGGTAGAATCTTATAATCATATTACAAACAGTAAATTTAAGATACATTTTTATGTACTTACATGTGCATACCAATCACATTTGCATGTATTTATTTAAATATACATGGTTATTACAAATTAAAATAGATTAAAACTCCATTATTAACTATTCTCCCTAAATTCCTAAAATCCACCGTATTTTTGATCCACATTATTATTTACTCATGCAATTAAAAGAGTCAAATCTCCTATGAAAATGCAAAAATGTGAATCACAAATCTCACCATTTGTCAGTTTCTGGAAAATTCTGGTGATGGCAATTGCCTGTACTCTATGGAAAACAGTCCATTCAGTGGCTGGCCAAAATGTGAAGCATGTTTCCAAGTCTTATTTCTGCATCGAGGAGAGAGAGGAAGAGTGTCTCTGGGAGATGAGGTAGAGACTGTTGCCCACTGCTTCTCAAGCACACTCTCCAACATGGTCTCAGAGGTAAAAAATAAAATAAAGAGGCATAAGTTTCCTCCGTGACTCTCAGTTAGGATTAAAGACGTTTCCCTGAGAGGCCGTGAACCTGTAGAATTGCTTCTTAGTTTTCCTCAGGGTTTGGAAATTTCCCATCGGTATGATTTTTCAAGACACTGTTATCTGTGATTTGATTTTCTCAGGTACTTCCAAAACTTTCATGTCCCCAGCCAATTAATGTTTTCCCCATTATTTAAAGTTCTTCTGGGTTCCCATTTGAAGATGCTTTGATTTCCCTCCAAACTCAGGAATAGAAAAATATGTATATCGGGATGGAATATAATCTCTCTATGCAGGATTAAGGCAAATGCCTGTGTACTTAGTCAATGTAAGAGCTGACATCTTGGATGAAGTACATCAATCTATAAGGAACTATCATGTGTTGGGATTAGGATTAGATAAGTGCTTTTTGAGGAATGACACATTTTTAACACAATTTTTAATTTTTTAACATGTATTCATTTTTGAGAGACAGAGAGACACAGAGCGTGAGTGGGGGAGGGGCGTAGAGAGAGGGAGACACAGAATATGAAGCAGGCTCCAGGCTATGAGCTGTCATCACAGTGCCTGAGGCGGGGCTTGAACTCACTGAGGCAAGATCATGACCTGAGCTGAAGTCAGCCGCTCAACCCACGGAGTAACCCAGGTGCCCCTAAGATGCCCTAGAAGCTCTGGATTCTATACTATACTGATATTTTCACTGGATTGAAAGTCCACATAAACCAAAGTATCCTTGTACCACAGATCCAACCATTATGTATCTTATTAACTTTTCCAGAGTGAATATACTTCTTTCCTCCTCTGTTTTAAGTATCAGAAAACAATCAGATGCTGTGGCACCTGGGAGGCTCAGTCAGTTAAGCATCTGACTTCGGCCCAGGTCATGACCTCACCTGGAGATTGTGAGACTGAGCCCCGCCTCAGGCTCTGTGCTGACAGCTCAGAGCCTGGAGCCTGCTTCAGATTCTGTGTCTCCCTCTCTCTCTCCCCTCCCCTGCTCATGCTCTGTCTCTCTCAGAAATAAGCATTAAAAACATTTAAATAATAAATATATTTAAAATGTGTTTATATTTATATACAATTGAATAAGGCAATCCTAGATTATATGTTATTTATTTTCTATAACCTTACCATTCAGGCAATATCCCACTTTTGTTATATTTTTTGACTGGCATATTTTCTTGGAAGGTAAATGTGACACTTGCCCTATGCACCCTGTAGAAGTTTTCTGATGTCTTAATTTTTCTCAATGAAATAGGAAGAAAGTTCATCTATTGTTTCCCAATAAATCTGGTATTTGCAATAGCTTTCTAGGCAGATACTCTTTCAAATTAAAGCACCATCTTACCCTATTTTTCCATGCCTGTGCATGATGAATAATGTTGAGTTTCTCAATTCTAATATAGAGATAATATGAGATTTACAAGCTAACATTAGTAACACAAGATCCTATTAAAAAAAGTAGCAATATCAATATTTGTTTCCATGTTAGGGTTTTAAAAGCCAGGCATTCAGCTCCTAAATAATATGTTTAATGAGTAAAGGTATTTAACGTGAATTAATTTGGGAAACCCATCGGAAAGATGCAAGAAGAATTTCGTGAAATCTAACTGACAGGTAAGAATTTCAGCACAAATGGTAAGAACAGCTCTTACCTTTGCAATAGAAGATTCAGGTTTTGCAACTCCTTTGACACTGGGAAAATTACCATACACGTTACAAACATGTAAGACTAGGGATATCATTATGACCCTTCCAGTTCTTTAACTCTGTAATTAAAATAGAAAAATTATCATCCTAAGCTTTTTAGAGAACAACTTATGATGCTGTCATGGGCTTTTTCTTGCTTTTTGATATGAGGCAAGGCCAAGAAACATAAAGAGAATCCAGGCATGAAGAGGTAGAAAGTCACTGAGGGGAGAAAGACTAGGAGAGTTGTCAGAACAGACTTATCTAAGGATGTGGAAGTTCATCTGCAAATGGAAAAAATGAGATGGAGCCCACCAAGCAAAATCTCTGGAAAACACAAGTCCAGCAGTGAACAGGATTAGAACAAACAAACACTCTGAACCAGGATTTGAATTATTGAAAACCAGGCTTGAATTATTAAAAAAAAAAAAAACAATAAACAATAAACAGGTAAAAAAAAAAAAACAGACTGACCAGAGTCTGGTAAGAAAAGTGATGGAGCATAAAATGTACTGGAGAGGTAGGAAGTAGGGTGATTATAGTATCTTAATGTCATTTGAATATTTAAAAGATAGATTGGCTGCTGCATGCCCAATGGATTGAGATGAGTGATGGAGGGCCAAGACCTCCTTGTCCTTGTAGGAAAGACTTGTCCTTAGCATGTAAGCTAGTGACACCCCAGGGTTGCTTGTTTCAGCCACAGTTTCCTCATGGCATTTTTCACCTCTGCGTTCCTCAAGGTGTAGATCAAGGGGTTTAACATGGGTGCAACAATGGTAGAAGACACTGCCATCACCCTGTCTATGGGGTAAGTGGCCACAGGCCGCACATACAGGAAAATGCAAGGCACGAAGAACAAGACGACCACAGCGAGGTGGGAGCCACAGGTGGAGAGGGCTTTGCGCTGCCCTGCAGGGCTGCAAGACCGCAGGGAGCAGAGAATGACCATGTAGGAGATCATGAGGATAAGGAAGATGGTCACGCACATCACCCCGCTGTTGAGGATGACTAAGAGACCCAGGGTGCGGGTGTCCATGCAGGCGAGTTTCAGCAATGGAAACAAATCACATATAAAATGATCGATGACATTGGGGCCACAGAAGGGTATTTGATACATGAAGAGAAGCTGTATCACTGCGTGGATAAAGCCCCCCACGCAGGCCCCTCCCAGCAGCAGGCGGCACGCCTGAGGGCTCATGACACTCATGTATTGCAGGGGCTTGCAGATGGCCACGTAGCGGTCGTAGACCATCACGATGAGCAGGATGATCCCCACCCCACTGAAGAAATGCTCCACAAAGAGCTGGGTCATGCAGCCTTCAAAGGAGATGGTAGTGCTCTCGGAGAAAGAGTCCACGATTGTCATGGGGGCAATGACAGAAGAGTAGGTGACATCCATGAGGGACAAGGAAGTAAGGAAAAAATACATGGGTGATCTCAGGTTCTGACTCGTGATCACGGTTACCACAATGAGTAGGTTCCCCAAAACTGTGGACACATACATGATTAGAAACACAGCAGAGAGCATTTTCCGCAGCTCGGGTTCTTTGTAATGCCCAAAAGAATGAATTCAGTCACATTGTTTGGTATCTCCATTTATTTTGGGCTGAGATTAGCACACTGCACTGAGCTGGAAAATCTACAAAAGAATACTATTTTTGTCTAGTAATCACTGAGTGTGCTGGACAATTGTTTCACTGTGTCTTCTCCTGCTTGACCTACTTTTTGTTCCAGCCACTGATACAACAACCAGCTGCTAAGGGTATAGGCTGCCAACAGCTCCACCCTACTGACCCCTCCTACAACACCTTCACTGTCCAGTACCTCTCTTGTTTTTTGTCCTGATATTTGTTTATTGAGACACTTGGAAAACCTGCTTCATCATTCTGGTGAATATTCATACCTGGAAATATGAAGAGATTAACATACTTTAAGGAAATCTTAGACCACTAATAAATAAAGCCAGTGAATAAATGATAACCAGTTTAACACGATCTTGGATTAACTTCCCTTTCTTCCCTGTGTCACCCTCCTCATTCACTGCCTCCAGTCTATTTTCCAGAACCTACATACAAGCCCTTCTCTCAGCCTCTGATCTTTGGTAACTTCAAGTCAGGATGCTAACATTCATTTATCACTAAACACACTCAATAATCAAGAACACATAAATTCTCATTCACTTCTTCCATATATTCAAGAGCACTTAGAGTGAGCTAGTTGAACAGCCTACAAGCCAGGTCATATCCCAAGGACTGCCCACT
This sequence comes from Paguma larvata, assembly GCA_030068075.1. NCBI lineage: Eukaryota > Metazoa > Chordata > Mammalia > Carnivora > Viverridae > Paguma > Paguma larvata. The sequence goes on along the minus strand of CM057831.1, from coordinate 97,506,991 downwards.
TATTACGAACTATACTCCTTCCATGTACATGTCATCTTCTCAAATTGGATTATTACATATTGTGACTATTCAATGAACCCCTACTATGTCTCAGGCAGTAGGATACCGTATAAGACATTTTCTTCATTTCAGAGATTAAAATATGGAGGCTAAAATGCTAGGAAAAAAAAGGATGCCTGGTGGCTCAGATGGTTAGGTATCTGACTTCGGCTCATGTCACAATCTCACGGTTCGTGGGTTCGAGCGCCACCACAGGCTCTATGCTGACAGCTCAGAGCCTGGAGCCTGCTTCAAATTCTGTGTCTCCCTCTCTCCCTGTGCTCCCCATATTCATGCTCTGTTTCTCTCAGTCTCAAAAATAAATAAATATAAAAAGAAAACTTTAAAGAGTAGAAAAAATGACACTAAGTTCCCACAGTTAGAAAACATTGAAACCTAATTAAAATCCAGCTTTTCCTGGATCAAATCAATAGCAACGGCAAACAAGGTTGTTTCTCTTAAAATTCTATCAAATGCTCGATATGGTACAGACATTTCCTTCATGATATGACGGGGTCCTTCTTCCGGTGAATCTAGGGGTCCTCGAAGGATGGAAGGTCAGGCGAAATGAAGTGAGAGAGCCACGAGTGAGATGGAATCTGATGACAAAGCAGGCAGCCCGGGCAATTCTGGCATCTCCCACCTACTAGTCCCCGTGTCTTTATTTTTAAAGGTAGCCAGTGACAATACATCGTGACAAGGCATCATTTACAATTTTTCTTAGGTTGACATATTTGCGAATCCCTCAGACTTAGATTAGGCATTAACTCTTTTTATGACTTTGTTCCAAAGTTACACATTGTTTTTCAGGCAGAGCAGAGGAAATAACAAGATAAAGTTTTTAGGAAGAGAGCAGGATTGTCTTCGCCCTTGGTAAACAGAGGGCGCATACATTGTTGCCTTAAGACCTATGTTAACCATCTATAAATAGATTAGGAGACATTCTATCCATAATCTTTAACCATGATGGAGGAGGTATTATTTGCTTGGTAGAGACATGATCTCTAATACTTGTCTAAGTTCTTTTCCTTTATGAGTTAGTGAGCCTGTATCGTAAGGGCTCCTGTTTATCTGTTCTTTATACAAACAGCAGTTTCTGTAAAAGTATTTTGTTATTGCCTTTTTATTATAAAGGAGCGTGGGGATGGGAATAGCAAAAGGATTTGTGAAATGTTAACCTCAGGAAGGTTGGCTATTGTTTGTACCTTATCGGTAAACAGTGCTTCTAACTTTTGGGCTAGGCTAACCTCCCTGGAAGGTCCTAAATCTCTTTTCAGTCTCTCCTATCAGTCTGTTAATCAAATACTGAGAGAAGCTTTACAGAGATGTGCCTTGAGGTATTATGGTGGGGCTGAGGGGATGATTAACACAATGCGATACCTGCAGGGAAAATCTAGTTTGGTTCAAGGAGTCTTGGGGCCTAACAGTCTGCTAATTTCTAGCCAACTCCTAACTGCTATTCTATATGATCAATTTGTGTAACCTATCCCCAAGAGGCAACCCTGAGATTACTTCCGGCCAGGTTACTCTCATTCAGATTTTATCCATCAAGACATTGCACTCCAGGTCCCCTTTTCCATGTGCCATAAAACCAAAGAGCATTATGTCCCTTAGGCCAGCGAAAGCAGTTCAAGAAATCCAGGCCTGAAAGATTATTTAGAAGGAGGCAAGATTAGGTGCCAGTTTGGCTGGCGGGAGCTTTGCTTCAACATTTTCCACACCGAGAGGGGTTTCAACCTGCGAGCCCAAAACGGCTCCCAACAATGATATAATTTCAGTATCATAACGAACCAGTGAAGTAGATTTATGCTTCCTGTGCTCATTTTCCTAAATAAATCCTACGGTAAAATTCAACAACAAAGTGATGACAATTCTACCATAAAGAACATGTTCTAATTACATATAAAATCCAATCGTGAATCTAAAAATTACACCTAATTAACTTTAACTAACATTCCAAGACTCTAATAATTTTCCAGATATGCTGATTAAAGAAAGTAAAACTTCTCCTCTTTCTGTGCCCAAGAAAGACCCAGATCCAACTTAGCTGATACCATCCCTGCACATGAGCCTGAACCACTATAAAAAATTCCATCCATTTTTCCTTAGGATGGAGTGCACCCAGATGAAACAAAGAATTTTAAAGTATAATTGAAATATCAACAAGACATTTATTTTTTTTACTCACCATGTACCAGCAAGGTACTTGGTCTGTTACATGCATTATTTCAATTATTTTTCATATCACATGACATGGGATTTATCACAAATCTCATCTTGAGGATAAGAAAACTGATGTTTGGAATCAGTAAGCAGGTTATCTAAAATGAGTGCGGATTATGAATCCATGCAATCTCCTTTTAAAACACAAGCTCTTAACCGTTACACTATGCTACTGAAGGAGGGAACAGTGTCCTCAGTCAGCTATATACAAGTGTTACTCCAGCCAAATGAAATGGGAAAAGCACTGTTCCAGTGGCAACCTTCTTCTCTTTGCTATGAATACTTAAGCGGAGGCTGCCTGTCACTGGATAGGGATATGTTAGAGACCTAGGGGGATGTAAATAATGTTCTCTGAGACTCCTCCAAACCCCCAATTCACATTCTTAATATTATCCCTTTCACTAAACAAGGTGCACAGTTGACAAGACGCTGTTTGCAATCTACAGTATGGGCTAGCCCCCATCTACGATATGGGCTAACCCTAATCTCCAGCCCCAGAACTTTAAAGTGCTATAAGAGCACTAATAATGTAGAAGGAACATAGTCTCAGAATCAGAAAGGCTGGGTTTTATTCCAAACTATCCCACTAACTCCTAAAATATGTTGTCACATTGTTCCCCACCCTGGGCCTCGGTTTCCTCATCTGAAGAAGGAGGCAGTTGTGGTAGATGAGTCGAATGCTAGGGGTTCGAAGGAGCCAACTCAGGGATCGGTCCCTCGGGGATCTTGGCTCCTACTTGCATTAAATATTCCCACTTGTAAGTAAGATGTTCTTTGAACATCTAAGATGTCAGGATTAAAATATTTTAAAGTATAGTACACTAGAATAGAGACTAAAGCCCCTTCTGTCTTAAAATCTATAAATTTGTTATAGTTTTTTTCTGACTACTAATACACACTCAGTATGACATTCAAGACCTTACCCCAAAGTAATCAACCTCATCTTTTGTATGCCTCCCTCCCACAGCAGTCAAGGCCATGTTTATTGCCGGAACACACACATCAGTCTGTCTAATCTGGTGGGAGAGGCCATGGGTTCAGAGTGAACAGACTTAGCTCTCCATCCCACTCAGGGCACTTACTGACTATACAACTTTCAATCCCGCAAAAATAAAACAATATGATAACCGTTAAAGTTAGTATTTGTTATTTGAGGGTACTGTGCTAAGACCTGCATGATTTTTCTTTCAATTGCCACAAAAGTCTATGAGACAAGAACCAGCATTACCCTGATTTTCTGATGTAGTCATTAAGGCTTAGAGAAGTTGTACACGTTTGGTGTGTCTTTGACCAAGTCCACAACACAGGATACTAACCACAATCTTCTGTGGCCCCTTTAAGGATTCTATACCCTGTCTCACAATGCGTTCATACCAGGAAGTACCAGGCAGGAGAATCAAAGGAAGTACCAGGCAGGAGAATGTTTGGGAAGCACTAACGAAATATTCATGATTATTTTCTATTCCTATAAACTCCTGTCTTCCTCCTGCCTCTGCCCGTTCCATCAGTTATCAACATATCCATTTTTATTCTTCCTTCTTACCTCACTTCTTTCTGAATGGCCCCTTCACCACCATCATCCTGGATATTTGTTCTAATGCCCATATAGAGTACACACCGGCGATAATTCACTTGTCCTCCTACCAATTTTTTAAATATTTATCTCCCTATTTGGATGCTTAAGGATAGCTAATAAATTCTATTTCCATAAATGTCTAATGCTGTACTGTGTACACACTGGTCATTTCATTAAATTTAATTAAATCCATGAAATTGGATTCAGCCAAGTAAACAGCATTCAAGGGAAATGCCCAAGCAGTACCGGTGCCAGTCTTGCCTCCAGAAATGAGAGAGCACCACTCTCAGAGCCAGGTTGAATCCCTCTCGCATCTATGCTCATATACCCCATCTTTCAGCTTTCTCATTTCTACTCCTAGACATACATCAGCCAAACCCACGAGTGGAGCTCTACCTTGGATTTCTAGTTCAGTGTTGAATCACCGCCGTCGGATCCTCTTTGTAATAATGCCTTCTTTTCCCAGTATTCCTATGGAATACCTTGGCTAAAAGACCATTCATACTAAGAGTGAAGAACTGCATTTCTTCAATTCTTTAATGATTATCTAAGCAGTACATAATTCTCGTTCGATAACATGTCCGAAAGTGTGAAGGATAGAGGTGGTGCCCTACCTGTAAAGAGGGAAACAGAATGAGTACTACTGAAACAATGCATGTACAATATAAGTTCCAAAAGGGAAATTATCAGTATGATCTATAGATATCAAAGACTGATCTAAGCTTTGACATGAGACTTTAGAAACTTCTAAATTTTTAACAAAGAAAGTCAACAAGGAAGAGAACAGCATGATCAAGGCATGAAGAAAGGAAAATATAAAGTACATAGCTAAAATATGTGAAATATAAAATCAAAAACCTACATTTCATTCTGGGCATTCTAGGAATGTAATTAACTAGAAGTTATACATTGTCTTTAAATTTCGGTTGTTTCTTACAGAGTTGTTGTATTAAACATAATAAGTTTCTATCATTCCAGTTTAGGTTTTGATATTTACGTTTATAAATATTAAAATGTGATAAAATATTAAATTAAATTATAGTTTAAATGTTTATTAAATATTTATTATAATGCTTGTTATATTTTTGGTGTCTCCTAAAGCTTAGTCACATACACTCCTACTGACCAAGTTATGAGATGCCTTGGGTAGGTATGCCTAGCTAAACTGGAGTTCAATTGGGAGCAGGTAGTAAGAGCTTAAAGACCTATGTAAAAGTCCTGATTTTCCATACAGTCAGTTCTCACTTCTGAGTATATAAAATAGACCAGACAACTCCTCCGTGCCTCAGTTCCATTTTCCACAAAGTAAGAAAGTAATGTCACCTATCTCAAAAGGTTGTTGTAAGGATTAAATGATTTTATAAATGTAAGAGGCTTAGATCAGCATCTCCATTTCTTTTCCTAGAATGAAGAGAAGGATGCTGACCACAAGCTATTTTAAAACGGACCCTCTGTCTTTGGATCATGTGTCTACACAGGCTTCTAGCAACTATTATTAGATTTTATTAGAAGTATACATATGCTCATCACATTGAAGATATCCTGCCATTCCTTTCTGGCTTGCCAAGTTTCCGTAGATAAGTCTGCTACTACCCTTATAGGTCTCCCTTTGTATGTTAGGGTTCTTTTGTCCCTAGCTGCTTTCAGGATTCTCTCCCTATCTTTGTATTTTGCCAGCTTCACTATGATGTGCCATGCAGAAGGTCTATTCAAGTTACGTCTGAGGGGAGTTCTCTGTGCCTCTTGGATTTCCATGCCCGTTTCCTTTCTCATGTTGAGGAAGTTCTCAGCAATGATTTGTTCCAGAACCCCTTCGACTCCTTTCTCTCTCTCTTCTTCCTCTGGAACTCCTATGATACGGATATTGTTTCTTTTGAGTGCATCGCTCAGCTCTCGAATTCTCCTTTCCTGTTCCTGGATCAGCTTCTCTCTCTTTTTATCTGCTTCCTCTTTTTCAATGATTTTGTCTTCTAAGGCACTAACTCTTTCCTCTACCTCTTCAATCCGTGCTGTGGCTGCTTCCAGTTTCCCCTGTATTTCTTCCAATGTCTTCTTTAATTCTTCTTGACCGTTTTTAAGGTCTTTGAACTTTGCCTCGTGGGACTCCTTGCATTCATCTAAGCTTTTTTCAAGGCCAGCAATTAGTTTTATGATTAACATTCTATATTCAAGTTCTGTTATGTTGCTTATATCTGTTTTCATTAATTCTTGAGCTGTCACTACTTCTTGTAGACTCTTTTGAGGAGAATTCTTCCGTCTCGTCATTTTGGTTGGATGTGTTATGGGTTGTTTCTTGAAGTTGCCCTGGAAAGGAAAACTGACAGACACACAGAACACAGAAATACTCAAACGTACCGACAAATGGTCCAGACAAGCAGTTCACAACAGAAAAAAATAACAAGTGACTCTCTGAGGGCAATGTCCTGAAGTAACCGCTACACGTTAAGGACAGGGTATGTAGTGTGCTGGTGGCAGAGCATATATAGACAGAATAATGACTGGTGCAGGGAGAAGAAGGAAATGGACTTTGCCCAGGTAGAGCGACTAAAGGGTTTAATCCAGACTGATAGAAATCAGAATAAGGACAGGTGCGAGGGAAAAGGAATAAAGATCGATGTCGTCTAGATGAACTTATACGGCCTGGTTATTCCAGAAAAAGGGCTAGGGAAGTAAAGAAGAGGTTGTAGGACATGTCCTCGAAGAGTGGGTTAAAAAACAAAACAAAAACAAAAAACAAAAAACAAAAAACAAAACAAAAAAAAAACCAAACAAAACAAACAAACAAACAAAAAACAAAAAAACAAAAAACAAAAAGAACGAAAAAAATGATTAAGCCAGTCAGTACCCTGGATGACCAGCTCAGGGATGGGGATCGGTAGGAATGAGAAAGGGAGGGATAAATTTAAAAAGAAGAAATGACTGGCGTTACTCCAGGCAGCAATCTCCACTTGGATCAGTCGCTCCTGCTGATAGTTTGGGAGGGGCGTGGTTTAGTGTAGGCGGGTCCGGCCTCCACTGCTGCAGGGATGGCTTCTGGGGTGACTTCCTGGCTTGTGAGACAACAATGGCGTCTCTCCAGACCCGCGCCACCAGTCCTGGAGGCTTTATTCGCCCCTTTATTTCTGTTCTCTCTCCACCGCCCACGCCAGCCTAGTGTGGTTTACTGGCGCCGCGCCTGGGGCTGCCTGGGTCCCTGCGGCGTGCAGGATACAAAATCAATGTACAGAAATCGGTGGCATTTCTATACACCAACAATGAAGCAGCAGAAAGAGAAATAAAGAAGCTAATCCCTTTCACAATTGCACCAAAAACCATAAAATACTTAGGAATAAACCTAACCAAAGATGTGAAAGACCTCTACACTGAAAACTATAAAAAACTTATGAAGGAAATTGAGGAAGACACAAGGAAATGGAAAAACATCCCATGCTCATGGATTGGAAGAATAAATATTGTCAAAATGGCAATACTACCCAAAGCAATCTACACATTCAATGCAATCCCAATCAAAATTGCACCAGCATTCTTCTCAAAGCTAGAGCAAACAATCCTAAAATTTGTATGGAACCACAAAAGACCTCGAATAGCCAAAGTAATACTGAAGAATAAAACCAAGGTGGGAGGCATCACAATCCCAGACTTTAACCTCTACTACAAAGCGGTGGTCATCAAGACTGTATGGTATTGGCACAAAAACAGACACATAGACCAATGGAATAGAATAGAAAACTCAGAAATGGACCCGCAAGTATATGGCCAACTAATCTTTGACAAAGCGGGAAAATGTATCCAATGGAAAAAAGACAGCCTTTTTAACAAATGGTGCTGGGAGAATTGGACAGCAACATGCAAAAGAATGAAACTAGACCACTTTCTTACACCACTCACAAAAATAAATTCTAAATGGATAAAAGATCTGAATGTGAGACAGGAAACCGTCAAAATCCTAGAGGAGAAAACAGGAAAAAGCCTCTTTGACCTAAGATGCACAAATTTCTTACTCGACACGTCTCCAAAGGCAAGAGAATTAAAAGCAAAGATGAACTATTGGGACCTCATCAAGATAAAAAGCTTCTGCACGGCAAAAGAACCAACCAACAAAACGAATAGGCAACCAACGGAATGGGAAAAGATCATCGCAAATGACATATCGGATAAAGGACTAATATCTAAAATTTATAAAGAACTTACCAAACTCCAAACCCGAAAAACAAACAACCCAGTGAAGAAATGGGCGGAAGATATGAATAGACACTTCTCCAAAGGGGACATTCAGATGGCCAACAGACACATGAAACGATGCTCAATGTCACTCATCATCAGGGAAATACAAATCAAAACTACACTGAGATACCACCTCACACCAGTCAGAGTGGCTAAAATGAACAAATCAGGAAACTATAGATGCTGGCGAGGATGTGGAGAAGTAGGCACCCTCCTACACTGTTGGTGGGAATGCAAACTGGTGCAGCCACTCTGGAAAACGGTGTGGAGGTTCCTCAAAAAAATGAAAATAGAGCTACCCTATGACCCAGCAATAGCCCTGCTAGGAATCTACCCAAGAGACACAGGAATGCTGATGCATAGGAGCACGTGTACCCCAATGTTCATAGCAGCACTTTCGACAATAGCCAAATCATGGAAAGAGACCAAGTGCCCATCAACTGACGAATGGATAAAGAAGTTATGGTACTTATATACAATGGACTACTACGTGGCAATGAGAAAAAATGAAATCTGGCCATGTGTAGCCAGATGGATGGAACTGGAGGGTATTATGTTAAGTGAAATAAGTCAGTCAGAAAAAGACAGATACCATATGTTTCCACGAATAGGTGGACTTTGTGAAACTAAGCAAAAACCAGGGGGAGGGGAAGAGGGGAAAGAAAAAAAAGACACAGAGAGGGAGGGAGATAAAACATAAGAGACTCTCAAAGACTAAGAAAAAACTGAGGGTGAGGGGGATGAGGGAGGGGGGAGAGGGGGTGATGGGCATTAAAAAGGGCACATGTTGGGATGAACACTGGGTGTTATATGTAAACCAATTTGAAAATAAACTATTAAAATAAAATAAAAAAAAAAAAAAGAAGTATACATATGCTTCTTCTGAATGCGCAGTTTAATATTTAGAAATTATAAAAGTAAGACATAACCCCTGGAAAATATTCATTTGGAGAGATAGAGTGATAAAAAGCTTAAAGTCAAAGGACCCCTCCCAAACATAAGCCCTACTGGACCCTCTAGTGCACTCTTTTCGGAGTATGCTTTTGTATGTAGGAATATTGTATATGCACATTTATGTGTTTCATTCCATATAAAAGTATATAAATATAATAATATTCTTGAAATTTTAATTTAACTGGGCATTGTCAACACTTATGCATTTTTCCACATTTTAACTTCTACATATTTTATTTTATAGTTGTACTATAATTAATATAACCAGGTTGTTTTTGCTTGGCATTTATGCTACTTCGAGTATTCTGTCCTATACAAGATGATCCAATGGACACCCCTTTACAGAAATTTTTACATCCTGGTTTGAATATTTCCTGGTTGAATACTTCTGGTGGGAGACATTCCTGGAAATGTCGTCACCAGATCAAAAACTATGCATGTGTTGAACTCCGATTGCCTCTGTAACTGTTCTCTCAACATCCTGAAGCACCTTTCATTCTCATCAACAGTGTGTGGGAGAGTAGCTTTCCCACAGCTTTACTCACGCTGACTATTATTAATCATGATTATATTAACCAAATGATAAGGTAAAAAAGCATACATTACTTTAATTCACATTTAATCATTCATTCATAGAATTTCACCAATGATCTAATATATTATTGGTCTCCAGATGAAGCTAATGTAAATTTACTATGTAAATTTATGCACTGTGATGTCGATGTAGAGATATATAGTCTATACACAAATAGCATATCAAAATAATCATAATAATTTAGTATGTGCTGCATACCACATATTTTGCTAGTACTTGATACATGTTCTCTCATTTAATTCTCACATCTGGCTACGTTTAGACATATTTATGGTTGAGAAAAAGCAGAATCATTAACTTGCTTAAGGCTATACAGTAAGTAAGTGATAGAATCTTTATGGAATCCAAGAACTCAACTTTACGGATAATTCATGTTTCTAAGTGTGTGAATTTCTTATGAAGCGGAATAATTTCTTCAGTAAAATCCTGGACCACATGAAGATGATAGCAATGCGTTTATGGATGTCCCCGAGTTGACGTTTTTAACGAGCAATCAATAGCCCTGAATTACTCAGAATATCTGAACCCAGAACATATGCATCATAGGGAGAATGTCTCTAATTAAGAGCTTTAAGAGGATTATTTTTGTCAGCAAGTCTTCCTAATTCATTTCTCTTTCCTTGTGACATGAGTGGAGATTCAATTATCTATGATAGTACCTCTATGGCTTGGAAATTACTATACCATTGTAGATGCAAAACTTAATGTTCCCTAGGGATGTTTCGAGAGCAAGGGGCCCATTCTATGAACAACCTTTCTTAGTTTCATTTCCCCATCCTGGAGTAAATCATAAGAGCATCATCTTCAGCACCAACACTAACACCCTGCCGTGGACAGAGCTGCTCACATATAAATGTGTGTGTTTATATAAATAGAGTCTTAAAATCTAACTCACCTTTACATTAAAAATGAAAACCAAAAAATTTAAGTATCATCAACAAAAATGGGAAGAAAAACACCATGTAAGTTCGTTCTCAAAGGTGATTAGTAGGAAAATCAAGGCTAAGAGCAGCTAGTACAAGAAGAAAACAGAAACATATGTAATATAGATACATATACATATGTATGTATGCACACGCACACACACATACACACAAAGTAGCATGAAAAAAAGGAAACATTATAATCTCTCTAAAACCATCCTAGACATACCACCTATTCCTGTTCCTCCCCTTCCTAAGAGCACATCCCTGCAACACAAACACACTCTCACAGGTGCTAATCTCATGACCTGGATTAGGCAGACACTTACCTTTTGATAATTTGCAAAAAGAGATTAAAGCATTGATATCTTATGGGTCTCCATTCTGAAGCCACATTTGGTATGCATAGACAAAACCATTGAACTACTGACACAGTTTAACTATTTTTGTATATGTATATGAAGTGATTCAATCATTTCAACCATTTCAAAGAAGTTCAAATTAAGAGCATGTTTAATGCTCAAGTAAGTTGTCGAAGTCACCTTCAGTACTCGACTTGATGTCATTTTTGTGACCTCCAAAGGCAGTTACCTGATATTTCCAGAAGGCAAAAAGCAGAGATTGTGCAAGTAAATTTTCCAGGAGAATGTCAGGGTAAGCAAACTTCTGGTCCCATCCAGGATGTACTTCCATGCACTTTCATCAACAAATGAGCTACAAATCATGACCTATTAGAGTTTCCACTTAGCAGATCAAAGAATTCAAGCAAGCAAATCAGGACACTCATGGAAACATACCATCTAATCATTTCATGGAAGCTATTTCTATAGGACCCGAGTATCTCATGATTTTGGAAGAAAGATTTACAACAGATGATCTTAGTGTCCAAGAATTTAAATAGGAAACAACGCTTATAGAAGGCAGAGAAATTAGAATTTCGTCTAAATAAGAAAGGTTGCCAAAAATAAAAAAATAAAAAATAAAAAAATAAAAAGACAGCTAAGCTATTTACAAAATCATTCATGGAACTGTGCCTGCCATTTGGCTGTATTTTGAGCTTAATTTGTAAAGAGATTCCAATCCACATCGTAGAAGAAACACTATTAATAAGATGTTCCCCTTAGGGTAATACACTGAGCTAATGGAGGGCAGAGTGCCATTTTCAAGTGGCACAGAATTTCCTAGTATGCAGACTTGCGTCATTCCACTTGCATCCCCCTGAGGCTGTGTCCCTACTGACTGAGGAGCTAATCACCATACCAGTGAACTTCTATCCACCCCTACAATGATCCGTTTTTCCCAGGGGTAGAACTTCGCTGGAGCCAGGCCAGGCTGATGCTCCACGAACACAACACTAGATCCCATTATTAACCATTCCTTTATCTGCTCCGCAAGTAAGCTCTCTTCTTCAACAACAGAAACAACAGAAAAGCCACACAACCATCCATCTGTCTAATAACCTCGATAAAGAAAAATGAATACACCTAGAAAATCCTGGAACCAAATTTTTCCATTACTTAGTCTGGTGTCCCCTTCATCTTTTAAAACTATTAAAATTGTGGCACACCTAAGTGCAGAATGGTTGACATTATTAAGGATATAAAAAATGTACCTCAGCCAGAAAAAATAAGGACTCTGTTCTTTCTCACTCCATAACAAGAGTATTCTCAAATAATGCGTTTTCAATTTAGAATGTTTGGAAGGATAGCCTTCATTCTTTTCCACCTTCAGTAGTGAAAATATCAATATTCTACATTTACAACATAGTATTCAGAATACAACAGTCTCCTGAGGAAGTCTCCGGAAAAGGAAAAGTCTCTCAGTTTTACCGAATACGATCCAAACAGGTGATGGTCCACCTTCTGCACTTGGATCATATTTACTGAAGTCTTAGAACTACTCCAAGTTCTTACCTAACCATTTTGATATGGGTTAGGAGGCATTTCTCAATCTTTTCTTTTTTTTCACTATTGCTCTCCTAAGGCCCAGCTTTAAACATTCTAATCACCATCACTAAAGTTTTACAACACAGATATATTATCCATGTATATATCTTATGTATACCTGTGTTTTCTATATAAAAAGAGTAAGATATTTTTATGCCCCAAGAAATTGTTTCTACCTAACTGAAAGAAGCATACCGTACCCATTGCAAAAGCATATGTCAGAATAACCTATTTATAAAAAGAAAGGAGGGGGCGCTGGGTGGCTCAGTCAGGTAAGCATCTGACTCTTCAATGTGATTCAGGTCATGAACTTAGGGTCATGAGATCGAGCCCCACATGGGGCTCCATGCTGGGTGTGGATCCTGTTAAGATTCTCTCTGTTTCTCTCCCTCTGATCCTCCCCCACTCATACTAACACTCTTTCTCTCTCAAAAAACTAATGATAAAATGAAAATATAATGAAAGGGGTGATGGGAAACAATGTGGTTAAATGTGAGCGTGGCTGAAATTCCAGCTGTGCTTCAAACAACTACACACACCTATCTCCAGTTCTTCTCTTCTGCACTGCCTCCTTAATATATATGTTTTTCATCATACTTCTTACTAACACAATTACATTTTTCATCCAATTGTTTACTTGCTCCCCACTGGAATTTAGTTCCTGACAAACAAAACCTGTTTGTATTAGTCAATATCTTATACTAAGTCCCCAGAAACTCTGGCACACTGTGGGCATTAAGTAGTATATTTCAGAATAAATGAGGTAATAATTTCCTAAGCTTTATTGACTTTGGAGCCTTTTTTCAAGTAATAAATATTAACACAACAGAAGAACAATAGTAAAACCCACATAGATATGACACTTGTGCTTCAAAGCACTACCCTCATGCCCAGACTATCAGTCTCCTCGATTGAATTGCTGATTTTTCCTTCAAATATCTCTCTCACCCATATGTCATTCCATGTCTTTCAAAGGCAACCATTTGAATTTCATTTCCTGAGCCCATGACATCGCACTCTTCATGATGACCACGAAGGCAAATACATCTGTGGACATGAGATCAAGTGGCTTTTCTCAGACACAAGAAGAATCAAGAGAGTACAAGTAGCCTGGGAAGCAGGGCTCAGGGGAAAAATGGAGGGAAGTAAGTGACCCACAAATAAGGAAAAAAAAAATGCCTCATGGAGAATACTCATGATGTGGCCAATGAGTAGTTCTGTGTTTTTGGTATTTTCACTTCATGCTAGCAAGGAGAACTGTGAAGAGGGAAGAGTAGAGGATGCAGAGCCTAAAAGTCTTGATATTGACACTTAACCTTTTCTGAATCTCAATCTGTTGTATAAATGGTGTAAACATCCATCTAATAACACATTACATTAAGAGCCTGGCAGCTTGGAAAGCACTACCGAAATGTGTGCATCACAGTAGGTCTTCAGCAAGAGGGAGCTTACTCCCCTCACATACTGCCTGATATTTTCACTGAACTGAAAGTCCACATAAACCAAAGTATCCTTGTACCACAGATCCAACCATTATGTATCTTATTAACTGTTCCAGAGTGAATATACTTCCTCCCTCCTCTGCTGTTTTATGTATCAGAAAATAATCCGATGGCCAAAATGGTGGAGAAGTAGGGGGACCCAGGATACCCCTTGTCTTTCAAACCAAAAAGGACTGAAATCAAAGGACCCTCAACACCAAGAGTCGGAGAGGAAAGGGGTTGTAGTCTACAAGGAACAGAAAGCAACCCCAGAAAACGCCCCCAGGAACCGTGAGTTTAATCTGATGCAGATAAAACGAACTAGGATACAGAACTGAAGGGAGGGGAAGCCGTCTGCGGAGAAACCCGGGAAGTGCCGATGGCCAGCGGTGACCCAGCCAGCCCGCGTCTCGCAGAGGCACCCGCTGCCTGCAGATTGCCTCTAACCAAGGCACACAATGTAAAGCGAAGCTTGGTGTAGCAGGCAGGGGGACTGCAGAGGTGCGCTAATGCCTAGCAAACGGCACGACGCCAGTGCCTGATGCAAAGCGAGGTCAGAAATCAAGGGGCGAGGCATGGGACTAGTAAGAACGGACTGGAGAGACACCATGGCTGTCTCATAAGAACACAAACATCGGCCCGAGGAAGTCACCCCCAAAGCCATCCCTGCAGCAGGTGAGGCTGGACCGCCTACACCAAACCACGCCCCTCCTAACAGGAGTGACACCTTTCAGCAGGCAGCTACTGATGCTAAGTTCAGGCTGCTGCCTGGAGTAACTCCAGGTCATTTCTTCTTTTTTAAATATATGCTCCCTTTCTCCTTCTTACGGACCCCCACCCCTGAGCTGGTTTTCCAGGGTGTAGGCTGGCTTAAACAGACTTTTAACCCACTCTCTCAAGGGACGTTCTACACCTCCATCTGTACTTTCCTATCTCTCTCTGGAATAACCAGGCCACATTAGTTCATCTGGACAACATCTATCTTTATTCCTTTTTCCTTGCATCCGTCCTTATTCTGATTTCTCTCAGTCTAGATTAAGCCCTTCAGTCACTATACCTGGGCAAAGTCCATTTTTTTAACCCCTCACACCTGTCATTATTCTCTCTGTATATGCTCTGCCACTAGCACACTGCTTACCCTGACCTTAACGTGTAGTTGGTACTTCAGGACACACCCTCAGAGTGTCAATTGTTTTTTTTTTTTTTTTTTTTTTTTTTTTGTGAACTGCTTGTTTGTATCATTTGTCAGTACATTTGATTATTTTTGTCTGTCAGTCTGTTTTCCTTTCCAGGGCGACTTCAAGAAACAATCCAAAACACACCTAGCCAAAATGACGAAACGGAAGAATTCTCCTCAAAAGAATCTACAGGAAGTAGTGACAGCTCAAGAATTGATGAATATAGATATAAGCAACATAACAGAACATGAATATAGAATGATAATCATAAAACTAATCCCTCAGCTTGAAAACAGCATAGATGAATGCAAGGGGTCCTGCGCAGCAGAGTTCAAGGACCTTAAAAACGTTAAGAATTTAAAAAGGCCTTGAATGAATTGCAAAACAAATTGGAGGCAGCCACCGCACAGACTGAAGAGGCAGAAGAGAGAGTAAGTGAGTTAGAAGATAAAATTATGGAAAAATAGGAAGCAGAGAAAAAAGCATAGAAGCTGATTCCAGGAACAGCAAAGGAGAATTCAATAGTTGAGCGATGCACTCGAACGAAACTCTATCTGTATCATAGGAATTCCAGAGGAAGAAGAGAGGGAGAAAGGAGTTGAAGGGGTACTTGAACAAATCATTGCTGAGAACTTCCCCAACATGAGGAAGGAAACGGGCATGGAAATCCAAGAGGCACAGAGAACTCCCCTCAGACAGAACTTAAATAGACCTTCTGCATGACACATCATAGTGAAACTGGCAAAATATAAAGACAGAAAGAATTCTGAAAGCACCTAGGGGAAAAAGGGCCTTAACATATAAAGGTAGACACCTAAGGGTTGTAGCAGATTTATCTACAGAAAATGGCAAGCCAGAAAGGAATGGCAGGATATCGTCAATGTGATGAGCAGGAAGGATATGCAACCAAGAATCCTGTATCCCGCTAGCCTGTCATTCAGAATAGAAGGAGAGATCAAGGTTTTCCCCAACAAACAGAAACTGAAGGTTTTAATCACAAATAAACCAGCATGACAAGAGATCCTGAAGGGCGCTCTATGAAGGAAAGGTTGCAAAGAACACAAACTACCAGAGACAGCCTGACAAACGTGAAACCTACAGAAAACCGTGACTATAAGCCCGCATTTTTCAATATTAACACTGAATGTAAATGGACTAAATGCGTGAATCAAAAGACACAGGGTAACAGAGTGGATTAAAAAACAAGACCCATCTATTTGCTGTCTTCGAGAGACTCATCTTAAACCTGAGGACACCTTCAGATTGAAAGGGAGGGGATGGAGATCTATCTACTATGCTACTGGAAGTCAGAAGAAAGCTGGAGTAGCCACACTTCTATCAGCTTGATTAGCCACACTTCTATCACCTGGAGTAGCCACACTTCTATCAGCTGGAGTAGCCACACTTCTGTCAGACAAACTAGACTTTAAAACGAATGATGTAATAAGAGATGAAGAAGGACATTATATAATAATCACAGGGATCAGCCAGCAGGAAGAGCCAACAGTTACAAATATCTACACGCTGAATTCAGGGGCACTCAAATATGTAAAACAATTACAAACACAAGCAACCTGATAGATAAAAATGTCCTAAGAGTAGGGACCTTAACACTCCACTCTCAGCTTTGGATAGATCCACAAAACAGAAAAATCACCAAAGAAACAAATGGCCCTAATGACACATTAGAACAGATGGGCCTAACTGATATCTTCAGGGTCCTTCATCCAGAAGCAAAGGAATTTACGTACTTCTCAACTGCACACGGTACATTTTCCAAGATAGACCACATCATATCTTTCACAATTTCAGACCACAATGCTTCGAAACTTGAAAAATCAACCACAGGAAAAAGTCTGGGAAACCTTCAGAAACATAGAGGCTAAAGAACAACCTACTAAAAGATGAATGGGTCAACCAAGCAATCAGAGAAGAAATTAAAAAATACATGGAAACAAATGAAAACAACAATTCAAATGCTCTGGGATGTGGCAAAGGCAGTCCTGAGAGCGAAATATATTGCAATCCAGGCCCACCTCAAGAAACAAGAAAAATCAATAACACAAATTCTAACAGCATGCTCTAGAAGCAGAACAACTAAGACAACCCAAACACTGCAGAAAGAGAAATAACAAAGATCAGGGCACAAATAAATCATATGGAAACAGAAAAAGTACAGAAACAGATCAATGAAACCAAGAGCTGAGTCTTTGAAAAAATAAACAAGATAGACAAACCTTCAGCCAGGCTTCTCAGAAAGAAAAGAGAACTCAGATAAAATCATGAATGAAAAGGGCATAATTACAACCAATCCCTAGGAAATACAAGCAATTGTCAGAGAATACTATGAAAAATTATATGCCACCAAACTTGGCAACCTGGAAGAAATGGACAAATCCCTAAATAGTCACCGTTGGGTCCTCGGATCATCCCTCAAAGAGCACAAGACACGTATGCAAAGGCAAGAGCGTTTATTGAGATTCCAGCATGGTGGGGTAAGCCACTCAGTAAAATGGCGACCCTGAGAGGAGCACGCAGGCTCCTTTTAAGCACATTTCCAAGGCGGGGAACAGGTGTCTCTCGTTTCCAAGTCGGGGAAACAGGTGTCCATTTGAGGGGTATGGGTGCTCTATGGATTGGTTCAAGCGTGTCTGTTGAGGGGTGGAACCTTATCTGAGAAGTGGCTTAGGGCTGCCCCTTACCCCTTAGGTCCAGAACCTTACATTCCCCCCTTCACTAGTACCTAGTGGGGCCCAGCCATGGGGCCCTTGTTTAAGCGTAGTCCCCATCTTCTCTCGTTCCCAATGTTTTACTGCCTTGCCAGCCAGAGTGAAAGAAACTTTCAGGGGGTTACAACCGCTCTGCCTGGAACAGGTCCTGTAAGTGCAACCCTCTCTCTGGATTGGTTTGGTGTCCTGCCAGAGCACTTTTTGTACCTGGAATAGGGCTTGTAGGGAAAAAAGAAATTTTTGATCATCGAACTCAGTAACTTGGCCTTCAGTTTAGGCAACAGAGGTAGAGGCCGAGCATACATAATACTCCAAAAAGAGCAAAGGGGAGGAGAGATACCCAGTCACCGCCAGGCTCATGGGTTAATTTAGTTAAGGTCTCCTTAAGAGTCCCAGTCATTCTTTCTACCTGCCCTGAACTCTGAGGATGATATATACAATGTAATTTCCAATCTGTCCCCAACATCTTTACCAGTTTCTGGGTTACCTGAGAGATGAAGGCAGGTCCGTTTTCCAAACCTATTGACACTGGGACACCATACCGGGAGATGAGGTCTTGTCCGTCATGACTACCGCTCTTGCATACCCAGTGCTGTCATTAATGAAGCTGTTGCCATCTGTATACCAAGTGTCCTCTGTGTCTGGCAAGGGTTGGTCTCTTAGGTCTGGTCTAGTTCCCTGTAGGTGGCTCAGAATCTCAGAACAATCATGTCTGGGAGCCTCCAGGTCTGGATTAGACAGTAGAGTAGCCGGGTTTAAGGCACTGCTGGCTGTGAACTGGACCCATGGGAGGTTTAGCAGCAGAGCTCGATAAATGGCTGACCAAAGCCAGATTGACACATTATCAGGAGGGCATTTTAAGACTCCTTCTATGGCGTGGGGGGTGTCTCAGTCAATTTGTCGGCATCCTTTACTAGCAAGGCCATGGCTGCAATTATGCGGAGGCATGGGGGTCACCCACTTGGGACCGGGTCAAGTCTTTTGGACAGGTACGCCACCGGCCGCCGCCATGGCTCCAGTGTTTTGGGTAAGGACTCCTTTAGCCACCCCTTGCTTTTCATCCACAAACAGGTGGAACACTTTGGTGATGTCTGGCAAGGCCAGGGCTGGGGCCTCCAGGAGGGCTCTTATGACCTGGTGGAATGCCCTGTCCATAGGCTCAGTCCAATCCAATGGGGCATTCCCTCCCCTCGTGGCTTCATAAAGTGGTCTTGCCATTTCAGCAAATCCTGGGATCCATAGCCTACAAAATCCTGCTGACCCCAGAAATTCTCTTACCTCTCGGCGAGTGGCATGTCAGGGATAGTTTCTTTTCTTGCTTAAGACAGCCATCTCCTTTCCCCTTTGAGTACGTATCCCAGATATGTGACCTCTTCCTGACAGAGCTGGGCCTTTTTAGCGGACACACGATATCCCAGGGTCCCCAGGGTCTTGAGTAATTCTCCGGTTGCAGCTTCGCAAGCTCCAGCTGTCTGTGGCAATCAGGAGGTCATCCATGTACTGGGGAATCTGTGTCCAGGTTAGATGTCCATCTAATTCGTTTTCCAGGTCTGTCCACTCGAAGGCAAATATGGGTGGCCTGACAGGGGCAAGAGGTAGATGTAGAAAGCATCCAATATAGTATAAACTGCTCACTCCAGAGGCAAAGAGCTCAAGAGAGTGTATGTATTTGGCATGGTAGAGTGTATATCTTCCACTCTCTTGTTTATCTCCCTTAAATCTTGTAATCTAAGGAGTTCGGCTTTTTAACTGGCAACAAGGGAATATTCCACGCAGACTGGCAGGGGATCAGAATGCCCAGGTTTCTGAGGTGTCTAATATGAGGCACAATCCCTTGTTTGGCTTTTTCAGGCATTGGGTATCGTCTTGAGCTGGATAATTATAGGAGGCCGGTGCTTAGCCCCTCTGGGTCCTCCTGTTTCCACCCAAGCTTCTAGGATTTCCCGCCTCCAGAGGGACAACAGCTCACTAGTGCCCCCTATCAAACTTTGGGATTCTTTAACCTGTACTCCTCTTCCAAGGTCAGGGTTAAGACATTTATGGCCTCACGGGCATAATCCGTCACCGAGACTCCAGACGAGTTGAAGTGAATGTGGGCCCCCACTTTACTGAGCAAATCTCTCCCCAGTAAGGGGTAGAGGCACTCAGGGGTGACCATAGAGGTGTGGATTACCAGGCCCTTTCCCAGGTCCACCATTCTTCAGATAGTCCATGAATATCAGTTCATCCCCGTGGCTCTCTGCACCCAGGATTGTTTGAGATTCTACCTAGAATTGTTTCAAAATTGAGTGCTGAGCCCTGGTATCGACCATAAAGCATGTTGGTTTCCCCTCCAATTTTAGGGTTACCCAAGGCTCGGAGAGAGGCTCCAAACCCTTTCCCCTTCAGGCATCCAGTTTCCCTAATCCTAAAATATTTGTTCCATCACCCCGGCGCTTAGGGCACTCGTTCTTCCAGTGGCCCTTTTTCTTACAGTAGATGCACTGGTCTTTCTGAAGCCTGCGGAGCCGTCCTTTTCTCCCCCTTAGCCATGTCCCTGAGTTCTTGCCTTTTAGTTTCAGGGCCAGCTGACGCTGCCAGCAGTATCCTTGCTAAACCCCGAGTTTGTCTTTCTTCCGGGGTTTCCTGGTTGTTGTAATCCTTCTTGGCCACAGTCAAGAGCTCAGCCAGCCGCCTACCCTTCGAATCCCTCCAGCCGCTGCCGCCGCCGCCGCCGCCGCCTACCCTTCGAATCCCTCCCGCCGCTGCCGCCGCCGCCGCCGCCGCCTACCCTTCGAATCCCTCCCGCCGCTGCCGCCGCCGCCGCCGCCGCCGCCTACCCTTCGAATCCCTCCCGCCGCTGCCGCCGCCGCTGCCGCCGCCGCCGCCGCCGCCGCCGCCTACCCTTCGAATCCCTCCCGCCGCTGCCGCCGCCGCCGCCGCCGCCGCCTACCCTTCGAATCCCTCCCGCCGCTGCCGCCGCCGCCGCCGCCTACCCTTCGAATCCCTCCCGCCGCTGCCGCCGCCGCCGCCGCCGCCTACCCTTCGAATCCCTCCCGCCGCTGCCGCCGCCGCCGCCGCCTACCCTTCGAATCCCTCCCGCCGCCGCCGCCGCCGCCGCCGCCGCCTACCCTTCGAATCCCTCCCGCCGCCGCCGCCGCCGCCTACCCTTCGAATCCCTCCCGCCGCTGCCGCCGCCGCCGCCGCCGCCGCCGCCGCCTACCCTTCGAATCCCTCCCGCCGCCGCCGCCGCCGCCTACCCTTCGAATCCCTCCCGCCGCTGCCGCCGCCGCCGCCGCCGCCGCCTACCCTTCGAATCCCTCCCGCCGCTGCCGCCGCCGCCGCCGCCGCCGCCGCCGCCTACCCTTCGAATCCCTCCCGCCGCTGCCGCCGCCGCCGCCGCCGCCGCCTACCCTTCGAATCCCTCCCGCCGCTGCCGCCGCCGCCGCCGCCGCCTACCCTTCGAATCCCTCCCGCCGCTGCCGCCGCCGCCGCCGCCGCCGCCTACCCTTCGAATCCCTCCCGCCGCTGCCGCCGCCGCCGCCGCCGCCGCCTACCCTTCGAATCCCTCCCGCCGCCGCCGCCGCCGCCGCCGCCTACCCTTCGAATCCCTCCCGCCGCCGCCGCCGCCGCCGCCTACCCTTCGAATCCCTCCCGCCGCTGCCGCCGCCGCCGCCGCCTACCCTTCGAATCCCTCCCGCCGCTGCCGCCGCCGCCGCCGCCTACCCTTCGAATCCCTCCCGCCGCTGCCGCCGCCGCCGCCGCCTACCCTTCGAATCCCTCCCGCCGCTGCCGCCGCCGCCGCCTACCCTTCGAATCCCTCCCGCCGCCGCCGCCGCCTACCCTTCGAATCCCTCCCGCCGCCGCCGCCGCCTACCCTTCGAATCCCTCCCGCCGCCGCCGCCGCCGCCGCCTACCCTTCGAATCCCTCCCGCCGCCGCCGCCGCCTACCCTTCGAATCCCTCCCGCCGCCGCCGCCGCCGCCGCCTACCCTTCGAATCCCTCCCGCCGCCGCCGCCGCCGCCGCCTACCCTTGGAATCCCTCCCGCCCCTGCGGCCTCTAGCATATATCAGGAGCCGGTTGATTGATGAAGGCCAGACTTACAGCTGACCGATTCTCCGGAGCCTCTGGGTTCAAGGGTAGGTCCAATATGCCTCCATTAATGCCACCAGACTCTTCTGGTCCCTGCTTTACCTGACTCACCTTAGACAAATTTGTGGGCCACCTAGCAGCCGCTCAGAGCCTCCCCCCCCCCCCATTAGAGTCTGGCATTAGACCTTTAGCCTCTCCCTACCTTCCTCGGTGTTAAAGTCCCACTCCGGCCCTGTAAGCAGAAATCCTAGGTTGATGAGGTCTGGGTTGCGTTGGCCGTGGGTCTCCCATCCGGGCCTGGAACCAATTTTCGGGCCTCGGCCAGGATCCCCTCCCATTCTTCAGTAGTAAAGAGGATTTGTAACAGCTGGTGACAAACATCCCAGGTGGGCTGATGGGTAAATTTGACAGAATCTAACAAATCAATCAGTTTACTAGGTTTATCGGAGAATTTGGGGTTTTGTAGCTTCCAGTTATAAACATAACAGGTAGTGAAAGGCCAGTGGACTAGGTATTGCCTCCCATCTACATTGGGTGGCCCTATAGCTCATAGGGGAGTCCTGTTCCGGCAGCCTAGCCTCCCTCTGCCTAAGAGCTCATGTATGGGGCAGGCTAGTTGCATCACCTGTCATGTTACCTGGAGATTTTTCCCTCCCTCCTGCCGCTCCTGCTGTTCTTGCCACCTCTGCCACTCACCCTCCCACCGCAACCTTCTCCCCCCCCGCCCGGGGTAGATAGGGTGGCGGGATCCGTCAGAATTTCCTCCTCCAAGCTCCCATCCGAGGGAGGCAGGATAGGATAAAGTAGGGCCATGGGGGGAACGGATGGTTCTGGGCCCTTTTTCACCGCCAGCTTCTTCTCTGTCTCCATCGCAATGACTGCTCGAGCTGGAGGCAGAAAAGGCACCAGTCATTTGGAGCGGTGCTCAACTAGAACTTGTCAGGTCGTAATGTAGGGGACCTGGTCCGAATGGCATGGACTCCCATGTACCTTATTTTTAACCTGATATATGACAGGAGGTCAAAAGACCCTTCCTCAGGCCACCCTACATCGAATGTTGGCCATTCATTCCTGTAAAAGACAGAGTTTTTCTTTGTGAACTGATAGTCCCAGATCTTCCGCCTGCTTTGGGAAGCCCTTGAAATGGTTTAAAACAATGGTTAGAGGCGTTGACTCTGCCTGGCCCATGGTAATCCACACACCGATTACATAGGCAACAAATCAGTACAACGTACCGGTACTGAAACAAACAAAACACAAAACATGAAAATGGGATGACGGCCTAGCCCATTTTCCAGGGGCTCCATCAGTCAGGAGCGACCTGCTCTGTCCTGCCACAATTACCAAACAATTGATATCGAGAAAATCGCCGATCTCCCTGAACCTAAAGTGAGGTCCAGACATCTCTTGCCTTTACCCTGGCGCGAGAGCCACTACTGCGTCCGCCTAGTTACCGGGCTTCCTGCTAAGCTCGAGCCACAGAGACACTACACAAGGAACTCAAACACTACACACGGACACTACGAAAGACCTCAACAAAACACAGAGAGCCCTCGCTTACCAGCCGGCCTGTCCAACACTCAACGAAGTCTGGGTCTTTGAGGGCGAGATTCCTAGCCAATGCACCAGATGTTGAGTCCTCGGATCACCACCCAAAGAGCACGAGACTCGACTGCAAAGCCAAGACCGTTTATTGAGATTCCAGCATGCTGATCAGCCACTAAGTAAAATGGCGACCCCGAGAGGAGCTCGCAGGCTCTTTTTAAGCACGTTTCCAAGGCGGGGAACAGGTGTCTCTAGTTTCCAAGGCGGGAAACAGGCGTCTCTATTTGAAGGGTACGGGTGCTCTATGCATTGGTTCAAGCTGGTCTGGTGAGGGGTGGAACCTTAACTGGAGAGTGTTTTAGGGCCGCCCATAGCCCCTTAGGTCTGAGACCTTACAACCACATGCTACCAAAAATCAAACAGGAAGAAATAGAAAACCTGAACAGACCCATAACTGTTAGTAAAGAAATGGAATCAGTTATCAAAAATCTCCCATCAATAAAAGCCCTGGACCAGATGCCTTCCCTACGGAATTTTATCAGACATTTAAAACAGAGTTAATTCCTATCCTCTTCAAGCTGTTCCAAAAAATTGAAATGGAAGGAAAACTCCAAGACTCACTCTATGAAGCCAGCATCACTTCGAATCCCAAACCAAAAAAGACCCAGCAAAGAAAGAGAATTATAGGCCAATATCCATGATGAATATGGATGCAAAAATTCTCAACATGATACTAGCAAAACAAATCCAACAGCATATAAAAAGAATTATTCACCATGATCAAGTAGTATTCATCCCTGGGTTCCAGGGCTGGTTCAATATTCAGAGATCAATCAATGTGATAAATCACATTAACAAAGGCAAAGAAAAGAACCATATGATCCTGTCAATAGATGCAGAAAAAGCATTTGACAAAATACAGCACCCTTTTCTAATAAAAACCCTCGAGGAAGTCGGGATAGAAGGAACATACTTAAACATCATAAAAGCCATAGATGAAAACCCACAGCTAATATCATCCTCAATGGGGAAAAACTGAGAGCCTTTCCCCCAAGATCAGGAACACGACAGGGGTGCCCACTCTCACCATTGCTATTTAACATAGTGTTGGAAGTCCTAGCATCAGCAATCATACAACAAAACAAAATAAAACGCATCAAGATTGGCAAGGAGGAAGTCAAACTTTCACTTTTTGCAGATGACATGATACTTTACATGTACCAACCGACAGAATTCACCAGAAGCCTACTAGAACTGATCCATGAATTTGGCAAAGTTGCAGGGTACAAAATCAATGTACAGAAATCGGTGGCATTTCTATACACCGACAATGAAGTTGCAGAAAGAGAAATAAAGAAGATAATCCCTTTCACAACTGCACCAAAAACCATAAAATACTTAGGAATAAACCTAACCAAAGATGTAAAAGACCTTTACGCTGAAAACTATAAAAAACTCATGAAGGAAATTGAGGAAGACACAACGAAATGGAAAAACATCCCGTGCTCATGGATTGGAAGAATAAATATCGTCAAAATGGCAATACTACCCAAAGCAATCTACACATTCAACGCATTCCTGTCAAAATTGCACTGGCATTCTTCCCAAAGCTAGAGCAAACAATCCTAAAATTTGTATGGAACCACAAAAGACCCCGAATAGCCTAAGTAATACTGAAGAATAAAACCAAGATGGAAGACATCACAATCCCAGACTTTAACCTCTAGTACAAAGAGGTAATCATCAAGACTGTATGGTACTGGCACAAAAATGAACACATAGACCAAAGGGATAGAGTAGAAAACTCAGAAATGGACCCGCAAATATATTGCCAATGAATCTTTAAGCAGGAAAGAGTATCCAATGGAAAAAAGACAGCCTTTTTAATAAATGGTGCTGAGAGAACTGGACAGCAACATGCAGAAGAATGAACCTAGACCACTTCCTTACACCACTCACAAATATAAACTCTAAATGGATGAAGGATCTGAATGTGAGACAGGAAACCCTCAAAATCCTAGAGGAGAAAGCAGGCCTCTTTGACCTAGGATGCACCAATTTCTTACATGACACACCTCCAAACACAAGGGAATTAAAAGCAAAAATGAACTACTGGGACCTCATCAAGGTAAAAAGCTTTTGCACTGAAAGGAAAACACTAACAAAACTAATAGGCACTGATGGAATGGGAAAAGATCATTGCAAGTGACACATCGGATAAACGACTAGTATCTAAACTCTATAAAGAACTTACCAAACTCCACACCCAAAAAATGAATAATCCAGTGAAGAAATGGGTGAAAGATATGAATAGACACTTCTCCAAAGAAGACACCCAGATGGCCAACAGACACATGAAACGATGCTCAATGTTACTCATTATCAGAGAAATACAAATCAAAACCACACTGAGATACCGCCTCACACCAGTCGGAGTGGCTAAAATGAATAAATCAGGAAACTATAGATGAAACTCTCTTGCAATGTTGGTGGGAATGCAAAGTGGTGCAGCCGCTCTGGAAAACGGTGTGGAGGTTCCTCAAAAAAATGAAAACAGAGCTACCCTATGACCCAGCAATAGCACTGGTAGGAATCTACCCAAGAGACATAGGAATGCTGGAGCATAGGGGCACGTGTACCCCGATGTTTATAGCAGCACTTTCAAAAATAGCCAAAACATGGAAAGAGACTAAGTGTCCAAAAACTGATGAATGGATAAAGAAGATGTGGTATATATACAATACTATGCGGCAATAAGAGAGAATGAAATCTGACCATGTGTGATAACATGGATGGAACTGAGGGTATTATATGACTGAAATAAGTCAGGCAGAGAAAGACAGATACCATGTTTCCACACATAGGTGGACTTTGCAAGACTTAAAACCAGAGGGGAGGGGGAGAAGGGAAGGGAAAAAAAAATGACACGGAGAGGGAGGGAGACAAAACATAAGAGACTCTTAAATACTAAGACAAACCAAGGGTTCAGGTGGGTATGGGAGATGGGAGAGTGGGTGACGGGCACTGAGTAGGGCACGGGTTGAGATGACACTTGGTGTCGTTACGTGGAAACCAATCTAACAATAAGAAATTATAAATAATAAATGAATAAATAAATCAGTGTGACATTCAGCAGAGTATAAATCCATATCACAGTTGCCTGGAGAGGTTTCAGTGCCACCCAATCAAGAAACAAATTATTTTTCATGAGAACCAGAAAAAAACATATATATATATATATATGTATATATATGTATGTATATATATTATTATTATTAATATTATTATTAGAAAAATAATGAGTCCCTGGATCCTATAAAGCATAGGATAAATATTCATGTGTTTTTATTAATCCTACTTAAACATGAGGAACTGAGAACCAGAGAAGTGAAATAACCCATGAAATTCACATAGCTAA
The DNA here is from genome assembly GCA_030068075.1 of Paguma larvata. Lineage (NCBI taxonomy): Eukaryota > Metazoa > Chordata > Mammalia > Carnivora > Viverridae > Paguma > Paguma larvata. Next base: position 97,480,088 of record CM057831.1, on the reverse strand, counting down.
TTAGCAACAGAAGTGAGTCTAGAATCCACATCTCTTCAGTAGGAGTGTAAACCTCTTTAATTTTCATATGATATGCATGGTAATATCATAAGATTCCTTAGCCTGGGAAATGAGTAACAAATGAATGAGCCCCTGCATTAAACCTCCCAGACAAAACGCCCTATTTTAACTCCTTAGATTCGAAGGAGGATTAAGCTCTCCAGTTCTGGTGGGAAATTTATGCAGAGGGCAGTTTCCAAGGAGATTTTTGAAGTGGTCGAAGCCAAGAAGCCAAGTCAATTCTCCCTTGAAGCTTATTCCATCTCTAAGTGAACTGACCCTTAGTGCTCATTAAATTCCTTGTAGACCAAAGGACTAAATGAGATCTGGATTCCAGGTTCTGTCAAAGCAATGCCAGGGTTTGCTGAATGCACTTGGCTATGCTCATTCCATCATGGAAACTGTGGCAATAGAACAAATGCTAGCTGAGGTTTGTACTAGTTTGAGCCACCTCTGTCTTCATTTTAGGATTAAACTCTGCTCTTTTAAATCTGTATCTTACTAAGGTAAGGTTTCCAATGAATAATTCAGAAACTCTGGCTAGATAAACCCAAATAATAAAATGCAAACTTGAGGCATAGATGACTTTATTGGAATAAAAATATCTTAGGAATAAAAGATCACGGAGAGCTAGATTTATTGTTGAAGGAAATGGAAGAATGGATAGAGGATGAAAATGAGAAAGTGGATAGAGAATAATGACTTTATTTTCTATTTGAATTTTTATATATTATATTTAGATTTTAAATATGGGGAAATTTGCTAGAATGTAGAATTTATATTTAATGCTCTATGTATGTCAAGAATGAAGAGCTAAAAGATCTAAGAGCTAGTATCAGCAATAACTACGCTCCTTTGCCAAATGTGACACTTTAGTGTATTAATGTTAAAGACAAATTTAAATGTGAATATGAGAAGATATCTCATTTATTCAATTATTAAACAGATATTTACTGAACTCCTGCACCAGGCTATTCTAGATGCTAATGATACATTACAAACAAAAGAGGGAAAAATTTCCCTGCCTCACTTGAGCTTCTAGTCCATAAGAGAAGGCTGAGAAAAACAAAAGTAAAAAGAGAAGAAAATACATGATATAACATATCAGAATAACCTCTCTCAAAAAATAAAAAGACGAAGAGTATATAGGGAAGCGGGTTATGAAATCTAAGGTGTGAGTTGCTATTAACCAAAATATGACACAGGAACTAGGGCTGAGGTTGAGATGCACTGATCTCTTCCCCTAGAGTCCTGACTATTTTCTTCACCAATCACTGAAATAGGTGCCCTATACATAAACATCTTTTCATTTGAAATAGTGTAAGTTTCTAACCTCTTAGTGTATTTTTGTCATGCCTCCATGAAGCTTTACCAAAGCGTGCAATGAGTGGCAAGAGGTCTGATAGGTAATTTCTCCCTTCGATCTTTTTTGTTTTTGTTTTGGTTTGTTAGTTTGTTTTTTGGTTTTGGGTGTTTATTTTTAGATTTTAAGTAAACATAATATCCAACTCTTTTAAATTTACTATGAAAATACTAATTACCAAATCAGACTTGATAAGTGATCTAAATGTGAAAACATACATTCTGATCCCATACTACTGTTTGTTTGTTTTTTATTGCATTATATTAGCTCCTATCAAGCAGACTCAAACACACAAAGAAATTCTGACTCTTTCACTCTTTACAATTTTTTTAAAGTTCAATGTTTTATTTGTCACTACGAACCACCATTAGTCTGTTCCACATTTTCTTTATGGCATTTTTCATTTCCTTATTCCTGAAAGTATAAATCAAGGGATTGAGCAAGGGAGGTAGGATGGTGTTAAATATAGCCACCACTTTGTCAAAAGAGAAAGCAGCAGGAGGTCGGGCATACACAAATATGCAAGGGACAAAGAACAAAACCACAACAGCAATGTGAGATCCGCAGGTGGAGAGAGCTTTCCTCTGCCCTTCAGGACTATGGTTTCTCAGAGAGAGCAAGATGACAACATAGGAGACAAGTAACAAAGAGAAGATTATAATGCAGATAGAACCACTGTTGGCGACCACCAAAAGGCCAAAGATGTGAGTGTCAGTGCAGGCAAGCTCCAGTAATGGGTACAAATCACATATGAAGTGATCAATGACATTGGGGCCGCAGAAGGGAAGCTGGAAAGTAAAGAGAATTTGTATCATGGAATGCAGAAAACCCCCTGTCCAAGCTACTCCCATCAGAACGGTACAGAGCTTCCAGTTCATAATGGTTGTGTAGCGTAGGGGCTGGCAGATGGCCACATAGCGGTCATAGGCCATGGCTGCGAGGACAATCACTTCCACTCCAGCAAAGAAGTGTTCAGCAAAGACCTGGGTCATGCAACCTCCAAAGGAGATGGTTTTCCTCTCATAGAGCGAGTCCACAATCATCTTTGGGGCAATGACAGTGGAGAAGCAAGCATCCAGGAAGGACAGGAAAGCCAAGAAGAAGTACATGGGGGAGCTCAGGAGTACTGGGCTGCTGCGGATGGTCACCACAATTAGCAAGTTGCCCCCGACGGTTGCAATGTAGCTGAACAAGAATACCACAAATACTATTTTCTGAACACTGGGATTCTGTGAAAGCCCCAGGAGGACGAACTCAGTTACAAAGCTCTGGTTTTGCATGATTTCCAAGGAAAAGCTAAAAGCCACCAGAAGGAACATGGACAATCTACAATTATGAGAAAGAAAAATTTGTCTCAGACCAGAATAAAGTAATACAGTAGTCTTTAAGAAGTTGGCGCATGCACATGAAAATTATCTTCTGTGTTTCTGGCATCGCTGCAAATCACACAGTAGTCAAAATTTGTAGAAGGTAGAAGTGGGAGGTCAGGAAGAATTGAAGAGGGCAAAAGGTATTATTAAATACCTTAAAATAGCCAGAGTTCCAATAAGGGGGAAGAACTGAGGTATCCACATGTAGAGAAATAGTTTATCTCCACTGCCAACACTGGTCACTTAGCAGTGACTTCCTGGAGTCAACTTCTCTGTTGGCAAGGGTTGTGAAATACATCCAGGTTCTGAGGAAATTACCATGACGATGTAGTAATCATGTCCACCATGAGCATGGATGGGAGCTGGGGAGACTGGTATGCCATCCCTGAGAAGAGTCTGCCTCATCTAAGAACAGATGAAGAAATACCATCCAGGTTAAGAGCAAATTGCAAATCGTAGCCACTCCCCAAATATTTCTTTAAACATCTGAAATGAACTTGGCCTTTAAGATGAGGTCATTCATTCCTTGTAAAAGAGAAAGAAACATGGGAATGCTCCATGTGAACTGAGTACAAGTATGCATGTGTTAAGTTGGGGTTTTTTCATTCTTCATTTTAAAATAAGAACCAAAACGTTTTTTAAAAATACCTATTTCAGAGTCTTACCATGATGACTAAGTTAAATAATACAAAAAAAAAAAAAAAAAAAACAATTTTGAAGGGCCTAGTGCCCAAGAATCAGTCCATGTTAGGTCTTATCCCTATTTTGCTGATGGGAAGCTCAAGCTTACAAAGGTAAAGTTAGCAAATAGCAGATGCTGGATCTGGGGTTTACAGAGAAACTCTGGCTCTAACACAAAATCCAACCTGCTGTGTCAGCAGAAAGGAGTAAGAAATTTCTTTTTCTAGTAAGGACACAGAGCAGGGTGTTTGTTCAGATGTTCTTCCATGTTTGAATGGATTCCGTTGTTCATGTTTGAATGAGGCCCTATGATGAAGGACACAGAACAAATGAATGTAGAATCAGAGGTAATGACATAATTACTTCCAGATACCAATTGACAACAATCACATAGGCAAGAAACAGTACAGCATGGTGAATATTGCCAGAATCTTAGCCCTTTATTAATTACTTGCTAATTAATTATAGACATGTACATAGGATTATGTACAACCAGCCAAGCTATATCTGTCTCTAATGAATATGACTTTATGGTAAAGTAGAGAAGTTCATGTATAACCTACCTGATCATCTCACAGGTTATGATGTGGATCTAGTTGGAAAATGTAAAAATGATGCTTAGGCTCAGAAGACCTTACCAATCATAGTTACTATTCTCTCACTTAAAAGCCCAAGCACCTTACCCACAGAAAGCTTTTCCATAAGCCATACAGATAATTCCCCCAACTTTTGACATCCTTTTCCATAGCAAGACATAGCTTTGTAGAAATTTCTGCCCTCAACTGCACATATAGCAGAAATTTATCCAACCATATGCATATGTGTGTACATATACATATAATCTATGCTTATTAAACAGGTGAATGAAAGTATAATGGGCTTATTGGGCAAATTAAAAGTAAGTTGATTTTTATGAACCCCACTCATGGCTAACCAAGACAGTTTACAATTTAATAATATTACAAATATACAACCAGGTATAAGAGTGATGTCTCTTTCTTTAAAATAACTATTTCCATGAGTTTTCCAGCATACTGGACATTCCTAAACTGTGCCTGGCTGCGAACTTGATATCTGGCCAAAAGCCGTCACTAAGGAAGTAAGAATATCAAGCAACACTAGAAGATCATTGGGTCCGGCAACAGCCATATATTAAAAAGTAAAGAATAGCAATGCAGGATCCAGCAACGATCGGCTTATCCGAGAGTCGAAGTGGGAAATAAATGAGGAAGAACATCATTCCGGATTCAGACAGACCAGGCTGTTCTATTCAGTTATACTGTGTGGTGAAAAAAATCCCTTAAAATTCTCAGAGACTCTGATTTTATTTCTGTAACTGGGTATAATTAGAATGCCTATTGGTATGATCTTGTGAGAATCGGATAAGGTAGGACACGTAAAAACGTTTGTATAATTAGGATCATAGCAGAAAAGCAACAATAAATGGTAAGAACAAGCCCCCAGAGCTCTTGACAGAGCAGAAACGACAATGTTTTTGTCATTAGAACTCCTAATTCCTGCTTTACCATGACCAAGGCTGAAAGGTATTTTTACTAACCCTTTTATTTATTCCCAAGGATAATTTCTTTGGTCACAGTGCACATGTGACCTTGCTTAAATGCGCAGCCCTTTCAAATGACTTTAATAACCCTGTATAAATTACTATGGCCCCCAGGCCCATATGTGTCCACTCCTTTTTCAGATAGCTTCATTGTACAAAGAAAACCAAACTGGGTAAGAAGTAGAGAGGAAGCCTCGAAATTCATCTAATAATTAAAGAATTCTTAGGCTCTCCACTTTCCTTGTCTGGGTAGTTCTAAGAGTATTTTTAGAATTAAAATGTTTTTATTAGATACAAATACATCAAACTTTTGGGGCTTTTTTCAGATAAAAGGAATTTCTACAATTAGTGTTAAAATTTTAACAATGGAGAGTACAGTGTCTTCATAGTTTATGATGATAAAGTTTCTGACTTTCCGTCATAAAAGGTAATTGCCCCAACTGCAGTGTGTTCTCCTGAATTGGATCTTAGAACAGAAAAAGGACTACAGTGGGAAAAAATAGTGAAATATGAATAAAATCTGGTGTTTCATTAAGAGTAACATATTAATGTTCATTTTGTAGTTTTTGACATATATACTCATGATAACATATTAGCAGATGCTGAGTGAGGAGAATACAGAAACTCTATACTGCCTGGGCACCTTTTCTATTAATCTAAAATTAGTCCAAAATATGAAGTCAATTAAAAATAAGATAAAAAAATTCAGTCTCTGCTGTCAGAAAAATTAGCAATTACAGCCCAGGTGCTTAATATTCATGTGTCATTGAAGAAAACCAGGAAGCTTCAGCATCCTTTCCCATAAAATAGATTTAGTAACGCTTGTTCAAGCTGCTGGCTCACAAGAGTCAAATGACACAGTCCTTATGCGTGTGCTTTGCAATGTGTAATTCATGCAACATGGATATTAGAGTTATATTTAAGCCGTGTTTACACACACAAAGCGAGCCAAAAACTTTAAACCATCGTGAGATAAAATGTGTCTTTAAAATAATGGTTTTTAAAATTGTATTAACTCCATGATTAGGCTAATAAGTCAGTCAGAGAAAGAAGATACCATATGTTTCTATGCATACGTGGACTTTGTGAGGCTTAACAGAAAACCAGGAGGGAGGGGAAGGAAAAAAGACAGAGAGGGAGGGGACAAAACATAAGAGAGTCTTATACACTAGGAACAAACCACGGTTGAGGGGTGTATGGGAGGTGGGAGAGTGGGTGACGGGCACTGAGCAGGGCACCGGTTGGGATGAGCACTGGGTGTTGTATGGAGACCAATTTGAGAATAAATGTTTTTAAAAAAATTGTATTAACTCCAAAATTGCAATGAAATTGTTTCATTCACGGAATCATTTGGAAAGTATTTTTCTAAATATTTCCATAATCATAAACAAGTGTTTATTCCTTATAGTAGTGACTTCCACCCTAAAAAAATATTCTAAAAGTGAATAAAGGTGGTGTAACATTTTTTGTTTGTTTCAAACAAGAGAAATTTATTCTCTCATAGTCCTGGAAGCTAGAAGTAAAAATTCAGGGTGTTAGCAGGGCCACATTTCCTTCATAAGTCCTAGGAGAGAATCCTTTCTTTCTCTTCCAGCTTCAGGTAGTTCCAAGTATTCTTTAGTTTATAGGCACATAGCTTCAATTTCTGCCTCTGTCTTCATATGACTTTATCCTCTGTCTCTCCACATAGCCTACTCCTTTGAATCTTTGTCTTGGACTTCAGCATCTCTGCCTTCTCCTTTTCTGTCTTACAGGGATATTTCCCATTGGATTTAGTGCCCATCTGGATAAATCTCATCGTGAGATCCTTAACACATGTACATCTGTAAAGACCTTTCTTTTCCCAAATAGGGTCACATTCACATGTTCTGGTATACATATCTTTTGGGACATATTATTCAACCAGCTCTAAAAGGGTCCCCTCAACCCAAGAGCTGATATTTTATTGATGCTATCGGATACGTTGTGAATACTCCAGACTGAATGCTCAAGTATCAAGGAGGTGTCAAGACATTATAAGAAAATGGGCTATCAGAATATGGTAGCATTATTGAATACTGCACAAAAGTGTTAGACTGAATACTTTACTTTTCTACTTTAAATATAGAAATGAAAAACTTACCTGCAGGAAGGCTAGGAGTTAAAACAAATGATTTCCCATAGTTTCCTTTGCTTGAAATACCCCCGAATCTTTATTTTGGCTAAGGTATTTTGGGTTTGGGGGTTTTTATGGGGGGGGGTATTTAAACTCTCATTAGTTAACATACAGTGTTATATTAGTTTCAGGTGTTGACTAAAGTGATCCACATTCCCATATATCGCCCTATGCTCATTAAAAGTGCCCTCCTGATTCCATTTTACCTATTGAACCCATCCCCCCACCCACCTCCCCTCTGGTAACTATCACTTCGTTCTTTATAGTTAAGAGTCTGTTTCTTGGTTTGCCTCTCTCTCTCTCTCTCTTTCTCTTTCTCTCTCTCTCTCTTCTTATTTTGTCCTTTGCTGGTTTGGTTTTTGCTTAAATTAGGTGGTATAACTTTTATAATGGAAGATGACGTCATGTCCTTTATAATAGTGAAAAATTAGAAATAGCCAACACAGTGAATAATAGGAAGATGCTTCTGTAAATGAGACTACTGCAACTTGATAGCACAGGATGCTGTCAATACAATGCTAATTAATGTGAAATGAGAAAAACAAAAATGGTATAATAACTCTGCGCATATTTATAGACGTTTTAATAAAATTTTAAAATCAAGAAGGAATCATTCAAAAACTACAGACTTTTATTATCAATCTATATCTAGACATAACTATAGAAATTTAAAATCAAAAATCAAGTTTAAGATCCACATCACCATATTTTCCATCACCTTAACAGTTCAGAAAAAGGAGGTGGGGTATGAGGATAGTTTTATTAACGGTCTAGTATAATTAATTTGCATAGGTGGCACTAACGTGGTAACATAACATAGATTCTTAAACTAAAAATGTTTAACTCTTGTAAACTTTTCATCAATAGCCATATCATGGGTCAAAACTTTCCCGAAGATTCCAAGGTCTATCCTTTCTTGATGGCCATACTCCTAAACCTGCTGGAGGTATACCAGAGATTGCTCAGGGGCCCCCTTGGCCATGAACTGAGCTATGGGCCATGTCCTGGGGCTATGACATTGGGAATTTGCCTCCCCACTAACCCAGTTCCCACCATTTCCTTCCCATTCATTTTGCATCAAAACTAATCTAGCATCAATCATTCTGAAAATACAGAAATTCCTGTTTCAATTTTGAAGTATCTACTTAAAACTATGTGAGGAATTATTAGTAGGGTCATCATTATAGGCAGTATCTTATAATCATATTACAAACAGTAAATTTAAGATACATTTTTATGTACTTATATGTGCATATCAATCACATTTGCATGTATTTATTTAAATATACATGGTTATTACAAATTAAAAGACTACATTAAAACTTCATTATTAATTATTCGCCCTAAATTCCTAAAATCCTTTGTATTTTTGAGCCGTATTATTATTTACCCCTGCAATAAAGAGTCAAATCTCCTATGAAAATGCAAAAATGTGAATCACAAATCTCACCATTTGTCAGTTTCTGGAAAATTCTGGTGATGGCAATCACCTGTACTCTATGGAGAACAGTCCATTCAGTGGCTGGCCAAAATGTGAAGCATGTTTCCAAGTCTTATTTCTGCATCTAGGAGAGAGAGGAAGAGTGTCTCTGGGAGACGAGGTAGAGACTGTTGCCCACTGCTTCTCAAGCACACTCTCCAACATGGTCTCGGGGAAAAAATAAAATAAAGAAGCATAAGTTTCCTCCCTGACTCTCAGCTAGTATTAAAAGACGTTTCCCTGAGAGGCCATGAACCTGTAGAATTGCTTCTTAGTTTTCCTCAGGGTTTGGAAATTTCCCATTAGTATGATTTTTCAAGACACTCTTATCTGTGATTTGATTGGCTCAGGTACTTGCAAAACTTTTATGTCCCCAGCCAGTTAATTTTTTCTTCTTTTTTTAAACTTCTCCTGGGTTCCCACTTGAAGATGCTCTGACTTCCCTTCAAACTCAGGAATAGAAAACTATGTATATCGGGATGGAATAGACTATCTCTATGCAGGATTAAGGCAAATGCCTGTGTACTTAGTAAATGTAAGAACTGATTTCTGGGATGAAGTACATCAATCTATAAGGAACTATCATGTGTTGGGATTAGGATTAGATAGCAAGTGCTTTTTAAGGAACGACATTTTTTAACACATATTTAATTTTTTTTTAACATTTATTCATTTTTGAGAGACAGAGCGTGAGTGGGGGATGGGCGTAGAGAGAGGGAGACACAGAATCTGAAGCAGGCTTCAGGCTCTGAGCTCTCAGCACAGAGCCAGAGGCGGGGCTCACTGAGCCTCTCAAGGAGCCTCTCAGAGGCAGGATCATGACCTGAGCTGAAGTCCGTTGCTCAACCCACTGAGCCACCCGGCACTCCTAAGGAATAGCACAGTTTATGAATAATGTGCAGAGCTGTGTGGATTAATGAAAAATTTTTTTTTCCTCCCTCAATACCTAAGCTATATGTGCTAGGACTTTAAAACTAAAATCCATTTTTAGAGATTAAAGGAATGTTTCTCTATTTTAATAAGAAATAACAGGAGGCACCTGGGTGGCTCAGCTGGTTAAGCGTCCCCTTTGGCCCAGATCATGATCTCATGGTTCACAGGTTTGAACCCTCATAGGGCTCTCTGATATCAGCACAGTTGGGATCTTCTGTGTCTCTCTCTCTGCCCTTCCTCCACTTGTTCGCACTTTCTCTCTCTCTCTCTCTCTCTCTCTCTCTCTCTCTCTCTCTCTCTCTGTCTCTCTATCAAAATAAATAAACTTTCTTTTAAAATAAGGAATGACAGGTCCACTTACTCTGATCCCTTCCAAGTATGTATCCCTGGGATTGAAGTTTGAAGGAATCTTGGACTTAGTTCATGAGATCTCTTCAGAGAGACGGTCCATACCAAGGAGTTTGTTGTTCTATACACTTTTGTATCCTACCGAATTTTATATCTACTCACATCCGACAAAAAGCAGAATTAAAGTGATTTGCCAAAAAAGTGAACGTGCAGAAGCATCTTCACCTGTGGTATTAATGGGCATGTGTTATTTTCTCTTTACTGACATTTAGAGAGTTTTCCTGACCAGGGGAACACACTTATGGAGGAGACGATCTTTAGAGCGCATGACTCCACAGCAGAACTCCAGCAATTCAATCCCGGAACCCTGGGTCCTACTTTGAACCACACTTGGCATCTTCTACCTTATTCCATGCCCTGCTTTGCTTAATCCTTTATTATTTGATTCTGTTAGAGGAAGTGAGTGGGATAACACTGAAATAATAGTGTGAAGATTGGAGGGGACAGATTGGAGGGGACAGATAATATAACAAATATATTATTTGGGCAAATATAAGATGAATTAAAAAAAAAACTTTACCAATCAAAAAAGAGAGAGGAGAGAGACAGAGACAGGTACAAAGAGATGTATGAAATGGAGGGGTACAAGGTAAGGGGGAGATAAAAGAGCAATTTGCCCCTTCATGATTGATCCAATAGACCATCTACCCACAGATTTAAAACTCCACCTTCATCATTTATTAAATTACAAAATTTATACTAAGTTTCCAAAGATTGATGGCTTAACTTCTGGGCCATCTCTTCTGTTCTTTACAATTCTTTATTAACAGGCATTTAGCAAAGTGTTTACAAAGTGGAGTTTTATGGTATATTCTGATATGTAGAACATCCAATCCCATATCTCTTCCCTCATGTTGTTTTTATTGCCAAGCTGTTCAAACATAGCTACACATACACACAAATTTTAATATTAGTTTATCAATTTCCACAAAGATACACTTTGCCATCCTTTTACAGGGACGTTATTAATTCATCACACAAATTGCTGCAGGTTCTCATCTAGGGTGTGCAGAGCAGTCAAATATTGTTTTACAGGACCCCTGCATAGGTAAATACTTTTATGTAATAATAATAATAATAATAATAATAATAATAATAATAATAATAGAGTAAAACCCTAGTTTGTGAGAATAACTCATTCCAGAAACAAGCTTATGATCCAAAGCATTTGTAGTATATCAAAATGAATTTCCAGAATCATTGGCTCATTGGCACATTGTTACCATGTGACATTTGGCATCATGTACTACTCCTATTGCAAGAGATCGCTCATTTATCAAATTAAAATTTATTAAAAATGTTTGCTTGTCTTGTGGAACACTGGTAGAACAAGTTACTCACAATCCAAGGATTTACTATAATAATAATAATTTGATTCAAAAGTACATTACATAATTCATTGTCAGTGTGAAATATAGTGAATTACTGACAGAATTCTGAATTTTGTGTAGAGAGGAGCTACTTTGGATTTGTTTATTGTCCAATTAGACACAGATTCTTCCTGGTGTGTAAATATCTGTCTTCCTCTTCAGATCCAGAACCTATCTCTTCTTGTTCTCTCCAGAACCTCTCTCTGTTGGAATAACGCCTCTTACATGACATAATAATGTTCTTCTGGAACCAACGTCCTGGGCAGAGAGCCTGGGATAGTAGAATATAGTAAAGTACAGTACAGAATAGTATAGAATCCAGAGCTTCTAGGGCATCTGGTTGGTGCCATGTGTAGCATAAAGAGGCAAAGAGCACCCCGAAAGAAGAAACAAGGATGAGACCCATGCAGTCAGGTCCAGGTTGAAGTACCCCACCAGAAGGCACTACCCAGGTCCAGACACTGGAGAACCTAGAAAACGTCACAGAAGACATTTCCAAGTGTGGAATGTAGAACAGAAGCTTTGCTTACCCGGGTCTAAGGGCAGTATTATTAAAAATATAGGTTCTGGGGTGCCTGGGAGGCTCAGTCGGTTAAGCGACCGACTTCAGCTCAGGTCATGATCTCGCAGTCTGTGGGTTCGAGACCACATCAGGCTCTGTGCTCAGAGCCTGAAGCCTGCTTCCAATTCTGTGTCTCCCTCTTTCTATGCCCTTACCCTGTTCATGCTCTGTCTCTATGTCTTTCAAAAATAAATAAACATTAAACATATATATATATATATATATATACTTAACATTAAACATATATATATATATAGGTTCTTCCCATCTATGAACATAAAGTGAGTTAGTCATGCAGATGACTGAAAGTATTCCAGGCAGAGAGAATAGCCTACATAAAGTCGCAGCAAGAACATAACTGACCACTAAGAGGAACAGAGAAGTGCCAGAGTAAACAGAGGAGTCAGGAAGGGTTTAGTCATAAGGGAGGAGTTCATAGAAATAACAGGGCAGTCAGATTATGTCTACTTGATTTTTAGTAATTGTAAAAGGTTTTAGCTTTTAACCTGAGTGAGATTAAGAGTTGTTTCAGAGTATCCTGTAGAGGTATGACTATCATCTGACTTATGGGTTTAAAGGATATTTCCACATGTTGGATTGACAATAGACCAATAGGGCAGAGAATGCCAAGACGAAAGTAAGAAGAGTAGGTGTGAGAGCATTGCAATCATTCAGGTGAAATATGGCAGTGGCTAGGAACTAGAAAACAGGTCCAAGAGAGATTATAAGTGGTTGAATTTGGAGTATGTATTGAAGGTAGAGCCAACAGAGTTTCTTGATAAACTGGATGTGGGGTATGAGAAAGAGAGATCAAATATACAATCGGCTGAAATAAAGAATGTTGTGAATAGAGTAGATTTAGAGATTGAGGAGAATCTATTAGTCATTCAATAGGAAATACCATGAAGGAGGTTGGGTTTCCAGATCTCAGTCTCAGGAGAGAAGCCTGAGCTGGAGGTAGTGAATTGGGAGCCATGGTCATGTAGGGAAAATATGTCACGGAAGACTTGATTCAGTGATGGAGTTTATAAGATGAGAAATAAGGAAAGCCTATTCAACTAGTGATATAGATGTGATTGGTGACCTTGAAAAGAGCATTTTCAGTGTTAGGTCCTGAAGTATGCCCAAAAAAGATTTAGAGAATGAAAAGAGAGAAATGGGAAACAGGCATTACAGATTCTCTTAAGGTTTGCTTCAAAGAAGAGACAATGAAACAGAGTAGTATTTGATAAAGGAAATGAAATCAAGGGAATAATTTATTTTAAAAATGAAAGATAACAGACTTCTCCTTTGTTGATGCAAATGATTTATTTGTAAGGGAAATGTAGATGAAATAAGAGATGCCTTCATGTAAGTAACAAGGAGATGAAGTCCAGAGCACAGATTAGTAAAAAGATTGGTTGCCTTCAGAGAGGAACAGAGATAATATGTTTATTGGAGTAAGTAGGAAGGTAGCATACAATTTAACAGGTGCTGATAGACTGGTAGGTCTAGTCACGAGTCTGTAGAAGTGTTCTGATGTCTTAATTTCTCTCAGTGAAATAGGAAGCAAGTTCATCTAATGTTTCCCAATAAATCTGATGCTTGCAATCGCTTTTTAAGCAGATACTCTTTTTCAAATTAAAGCACAGTTTTACCCTATTTTGTCATGCCTGTGCATCATGAATAATATTGAATTTCTCAATTCTAATTTTGAGATAATCATATGAGGTTTACATGCTAACATTAGTAACACAAGTTCCTACAAAAATATAGTAACATCAATATTTGTTTCCAATGTTAGGGTTTAAAAAGTCAGGCATTGAGCTCCTAAATAATATGTTTAATGAGTAAAGGTATTTAATGTTAATTAATTTCAGAAACCCACAGGGCAGATGCAAGAAGAATTTTGTGAAATCTAACGGACAGGTAAGAATTTAAGCACAAATTGTAAGAACAGCTCTACCTTTGCAATAGAAGATGTAGGATTGGAACTCCTTTGACACTGGGAAAATTACCATACACGTTACAAACATGTAAGACTAGGGATATCATTATGACCCTTCCAGTTCTTTAACTCTATAATTAAAATAGAAAAATTATCATCCTAAGCTTTTTAGAGAACAATTTATGATGCTGTCATGGGCTTTTTCTTGCTTTTTGATATGAGGCAAGGTCAAGAAATGTAAAGTGAATCCAGGCATAAAGAGGTAGAGAATCACTGAGGGGAGAAAGACTAGGGAGAGTCATCAGCACAGACTTATCTAAGGATGGGGGAGTTCATCTGAAAATGAAAAAAATGAGATGGAGCCCATCAACCGAAATCTCTGGAAAACTGAAGTCCAGCAGTGAACAGGATAAGAACAAACATAATCTCTGAACCGGGATTTGAATTATTGAAAACCAGGCTTGAATTATTTAAAAAACAAAAATACAGGTTCAAAAAAAAAAAAAAAATAGAGTGGCCAGAGTCTGGTAAGAAAAGTGATGGAGCATAAAATGTTCTGGAGAGGTGGGAAGTACGGTGATTGTAGTATCTTAATGTGATTTGAATACTTAAAGATGCCATTGGCTACTGTGTGCCCAATGGATTGGGATGAGCGATGGAGGGCCAAGACCTCCTTGTCCTTGTAGGAAAGATTTGTCCTTAGCATGTAAGCTAGTGACACCCCAGGGTTGCTTGTTTCAGCCACAGTTTCCTCACTGCATTTTTTACCTCTGCATTCCTCAAGGTGTAGATCAAGGGGTTTAACATGGGTGAAACAATGGTAGAAGACACTGCCATCACCCTGTCTATGGGGTAAGTGGCCACAGGCCGCACATACAGGAAAATGCAAGGCACGAAGAACAAGACGACCACAGCGAGGTGGGAGCCACAGGTGGAGAGGGCTTTGCGCTGCCCTGCAGAGCTGCAAGACCGCAGGGAGCAGAGGATGACCGTGTAGGAGATCATGAGGATAAGGAAGATGGTCACGCACATCACCCCGCTGTTGAGGATGACTAAGAGACCCAGGGTGCGGGTGTCCATGCAGGCGAGTTTCAGCAACGGAAACAAATCACATACAAAGTGATCGATGACATTGAGGCCGAAGAAGGGTATTTGATACATGAAGAGAAGCTGTATCGCTGCGTGGATAAAGCCCCCCACGCAGGCCCCTCCCAGCAACAGGTGGCACGCCCGAGGGCTCATGACGCTCCTGTAGTGCAGGGGCTTGCAGATGGCCACGTAGCGGTCGTAGGCCATCACGATGAGCAGGATGATCCCCACCCCACCTGAAGAAATGCCCTGCAAAGAGCTGGGTCATGCAGCCTGCAAAGGAGATGGTAGTGCTCTCAGAAAAGGAGTCCACGATTGTCTTGGGGGCAAGGACAGAAGAGTAGGTGACATCCATGAGGGACAAGGAAGTAAGGAAAAAATACATGGGTGATCTCAGGCTCTGACTCGTGATCACGGTTACCACAATGAGTAGGTTCCCCAAAACAGTGGATACATACATGATTAGAAACACAGCAGAAATCATTTTCCGCAGCTCAGGTTCTCTGTAATGCCCAAAAGAATGAATTCAGTCACATTGTTTGGCTTCCCCATTTATTTCGGGCTGAGATTAGCACACTGCACTGAGCTGGAAAATCTACAAAAGAATACTATTTTTAATTAGCATTAAATTGCTGGACCATTTTTTCACTGTTTCACCTTCTTGGCCTACTTTTTTTCTCCAGCCACTGATACAACAACCAGCTGCTAATGGTATAGCCTGACAACAGCTCCATCCTACTGACCCCTCCTGCAACACCTTCACTCCCCAGTACCTCTCTTGTTTTCTGTCCTGATATTTGTTTATTGAAACACTTGGAAAACCTGCTGCATCATTCTGGTGCATATTCATACCTGGAAACATGAAGGGATTAACATACTCTAAGGAAATCCTAGACCATTAATAAATAGAAGTCAGTTAATAAATGATAACCAATTTAACACAATCTTGGATTAACTTTTCTTTATTTCATGTTTCACTCTCCCCATTCACTGCCTCTAGTCTCTTTTCCAGAATATACTACCTACATACAAGCTCTTCTCTCAGCTTCTTTGGTAACTTCTAGCTAGGATGCTAACATTCATCACTAGATGAACCTAACAACCAAGAACAGATAAATTCTCATTCACTCCTTCCATATATTCACTGAGCACTTAGAGTGAGCTAGTAGAACAGCCTACAAGCCAGGTCATATCCCAAGGACTCCCCAATTTTTATGAACTATATTTCTTCCATGAATATGTCATCTTCTCAAATTGGAGTAATGTTACATATTGTGACTATTCAATGAATCCCTACTAAGTCTTAGGCAGTACAATACCCTATAAGACTTTCTTCATTTCAGAGATAAAATATGGAGGCTTAAAAGAATAGAAAAAAGGGTGCCTGGGTGACTCAGTTGGCTAGGTATCCGACTTCAGCTTATGTCACGATCTCACAGTTCGTGAGTTCGAGCCCTGCTAAAGGCTCTTTGCTGACAGTTCGGAGCAGGGAGCCTGCTTCGGATTCTGTGTCTCCCTCTCTCTGTGTCTCTCCTTATACTCATGCTCTGTTTCTGTCCTAAAAATAAATAAAAATTTAAAAAATTTTAAATATGGTAGAAAAAATGACACTAAGTTCCCAAAGTTAGAAAACATTGAAACCTAATTCAAATCCAGCTTTTTCTGGATCAGGCACAATAGCAACAACCCACAATATTGCTTCTCCTAAGAGTCTATCAAGTGCTCGGTATGGTAGAGACATTTGCTTCATGATATAATTTCAGTATCATAACAAACCAGTGAGATAGATTTATGCTTCCTGTGCTCATTTTACTAAATAATCGTACGGTAAAAATCAACAAACTTGATGACAATTCCACCATGAAGAATATGTTCAACAACAAATTTGATAACAATTCTGCCATAAAGAACATGTTCAACAACAAATTTGATGGCAATTCTACCATAAAAAAATGTTCTAATTACATATATAATCCAATCCTGAAACTAGAAATTACACCTAATTAACTTTAACATTCCAAGACTCTAATAATTTTCCAGATATGCCGATTAAAGAAAGTATAACTGTGCCTCTATCTGCCCAAGGAAGACTCAGATCCAACTTAGCTGATACCATCCCTGCACGTGAGCCTGAACCAGTATAAAAAATTCCGTCCATTTTTCCTTGTGATGGAGTGCCTCCAGAAAACAAAGTATTTTAAAGAATAATCAAAATATCAATAAAATAATTCATTTGTTGTTTTTTTTTTTTACTCACCCTTTACCAGCAAGGTACTTGGTCTGTTACATGCATTATTTCAATTATTTTCATATCACGTGACATGTACGTTATCACAAATCTCATCTTGAGGATGAGGAAACTGATGTTTGGAGTCAATAAGCATCTCATCTAAAATGAGTGAGGATTATGAATTCATCCAATCTCCTTTTGAAACACAAGCTCTTAATCATTACACTATGCTACTGAATGAGTGAACAGTGGCCTCAGTCAGCTATATACAAGTGTTACTCCAGCCAAATGAAATGGTAGATGGTAAAAGCACTGTTCCAGTGGCAACCTTCTCTTTGCTATGAATACTTAAGCGGAGGCTGCCTGCCACTCGACAGGGATATGTTAGAGACCTTGGGGGATATAAATAAGGTTTCGGAGATATCTCCAAATCCCCAATTCACATTCTTAATAATATCTCTTTCACTAAACAAGGTGCACAGTTGCCAAGACGCTGTTTGCAATCTACAGTATGGGCTAGCCCCCATCTACAATATGGGCTAACCTAATCTCCAGCTCCAGAACTTTAAAAGTGCTATAAGAGCACTAATAATGTAGAAGGAACATAGTCTCAGAATCGGGAAGGCTAACTCCTAAGATGTGTTGTCACATTGTTCCCCACTGTGGGCCTCTATTTCCTTATCTGGAGAAGGAGGCAGTTGTGGTAGATGAGTCAAATACTAGGGGTTCGAAGGAGCCAACTCAGGGATGTGTCGCTCAGGGATCTTGGCTCCTACCTGCATTAAACATTCCCACTTCTAAGAAAGATGTTCTCTGAACATCTGAGATGTCAAGACTTAAAATATTTTAAAGTATAGTACACTAGAATAGAGGCCAATGCCCCTTCTGTCTTAAAAATCTATAAATGTGTTATGGTTCTTTTCTGACCACTAATACACACTCAGTAAGACATTCAAGACCTTGCCCCAAAGTAATCAACCTCATCTTTTGTATGCCTCCCTCCCACAGCTGTCAAGGCCATGTTTATTCCCAGAACACACACACATCAGTCTGTCTAATCTGGTGGGAGAGGCCATGGGTTCAGAGTGAGCAGACTTGGCTCTCCATCCCACTCATGGCACTTACTGACTATACAACCTTCAATCCCACAAAAATAAAACAATGTGATAACCATTAAAGTTAGTATTTGTTATTTGAGGGTACTGTGCTAAGAGCTACATGAGTTTTCTCTTTTAATTCCCACAAAAGCCGTATGAGACAGGAACCAGCATTACCCTGATTTTCTGATGTAGTCATTAAGGCTTAGAGAAGTTGTACACTTTCGGTGTGTCTGTGACCAAGTCCACAAGACAGGATACTAACCACCGTCTTCTGCAGCCTCTCTAAGGATTCTATACCCTGTCTCACAATGCGTTCATAAGCATCAAAGGAAGTACCAGGCGGGAGAATGTTTGGGGAGCACTAATGAAATATTCATCATTATTTTCTATTCCTATAAACTTCTGTCTTCCTCCTGCCTCTGCCCACACCATCGATTATCAACAAATCCATTATTATTCTTCCTTCCTGCCTCACTTCCTCCTGAATGGCCCCTTCACCACCATCATCCTGGATATTTGTTCCAATGCCCATATAGGGTACACATTGGCAATAATTCACTTGTCCTCCTACCAATTTTTTAAACATTTCATGTTAGTTTTATCTCCCTATGTAGATGCTTAAGGATAGCTAATAAATTCTATTTCCATAAATGTCTAATGCTGTACTGTGTACACACTGGTCATTTCATTAAATTTAATTAAATCCATGAAATTGGATTCAGCCAAGGGAAACAGCATCCAAGGAAAATGCCCAAGCACTACAGGTGTCAGTCTTGCCTCCAGAAATGAGAGAGTGCCACTCTCAGAGCCAGGTTGAATCCCTCTCGCATCTATGCTCATATACCCCATCTTTCAGCTTTCTCATTTCTACTCCTGGACATACATCAGCCAAACCCACGAGTGGAGCTCTACCTTGGATTTCCAGTTCAGTGTTGAATAACCGCCGTCGGATCCTCTTTGTAATAATGTCTTCTTTTCCCAGTATTCCTATGGAATACCTTGGCTAAAAGACCATTCATAGGAAGAAGTGAAGAACTGCATTTCTTCAATTCTTTAATGATTACCTAGACAGTACATAATTCTCGTTCCATAACATGTCCACAAGTATGAGGGTTGGAGGAGGTTCCCTACCTGTAAAGAGGGAAACAGAATGAGCACTCCTGAAACAATGCATGTACAAAATAAGTTCCAAAAGGTAAATTATATGTGTGATGTATAGAGTTCCAAGAAGATTGATCTGAGCTTTGACATGAGAATTTAGAAACTTCTAAATTTTTAAGAAAGAATGTCAACAAGGAAGGGAACAGCATGAGGAAGGCATGAAGAAAGGAAATATAAAGTACATAGCCAAAATATATGAAATTTGACATCAAAAACCTACATTTCATTCTGGACCTTCTAAGAATGTAATTAACTAGAAGTTATACATTGTCTTTAAATTTCGGTTGTTTTTTACAGAGTTGTTGTATTAAACATAATAAGCTCCTATCATTCCAGTTTAGGTTTTGATATTTACGTTTATAAATATTAAAACGTGATAAAATGTTAAATTAAATTATAGTTTAAATGTTTATTAAATATTTATTATAATGCTTGTTATATTTTTGGTGTCTCCTAAAGCTTACTCACATTCACCCCTACTAACCTTGTTATGAGACGCCTATGGTAGGTATGCCTAGCTAAACTGGAGTTAAATTGGGAGCAGGTAGTAAGAGCTTAAAGACCTATGTAAAATCCTGATTTTCCACATACAGTCAGTTCTCACTTCTGAGTACATAAAATAGACCAGACAACTCCTCCGTGCCTCAGTTTCATTTTCTATAGAGTAGAAAGTTAGTGTCACCTATCCCTAAAGGTTGTTGTCAGGATTAAATGATTTTATAAATGTAAAAGGCTTAGATCAGCATCTCCATTTCTTTTACTAGAATGGGGAGAAAAGTGCTACCACAAACTATTTTAAAACAGACCCTCTGCCTTTGGACCATGTGTCTACACAGGCTTCTAGCAACTGTTATTAGATTTTATTAGAAGTATACATATACTTCTACTGAATGCTTAGCTTAACTTTTGTAAATTACAAAAGTAAGATATAACCCTTGGAAAATATTTCATATGGAGAGATAGAGTGATAGAAAGCTTAAAGTCAAAGGACCCCTCCCAAACAAAGCCCTACTGGACCCTCTAGTGACTCTCTTCAGAGTATGCTTTTGTATGTAGGAATATTCTATGTGCACATTTACATGTTTTATTCTATATAAAAGTACATAAAATGTAATAATATTCTTGAAATTTTAATTTAACTGGGCATTGTCAGCAGTTATGCATTTTCCCATATTTTAACTTCTTCATATTATTTTATTTTATGGTTGTACCATAATTCATATAACCAGGTTGTTTTTGCTTGGCATTTATGCTACTTCGAGTATTCTGTCCTATACATGATGGTCCAATGGACGTCCCTTTACAGACATTTTTACATCCTGGTTTGAATATTTCCTGGTTGAATACTTCTGGTTGGAGACATTCCTGGAACTGTCATCACCAGATCAAAAACTATGCATATGTTGTACTCCGATTGTCTCTGTAACTGTTCACTCAAAATCCTGAAGCAGCTTTCATTCTCATCAACAGTGTATGAGAGGGTAGCTTTGCCACAGCTTTACTCACGTTGACTATTATTAATCTTGATTATATTAACCAAATGATAAGGTAAAAAATCATGCATTACTTTAATTCATATTTAATCATTCATTCATAGAATTACACCAATGATATAAACAATAAATATTTTATTGGTCTCCAGATGAAGCAGAAGTAAATTTATTAGGTAAATTTATTCTCTGTGATGTCGATGTAGAGATATATAGTCTATACACAAATAGCATATCAAAATAATAGTAATAATTTAGTATGTGCTGCATATCACGTATTTTGCTAGTACTTGATACATGTTTTCTCATTTAATTCTCACATCTGGCTATATTTAGACATATTGATGGCTGAGAAAAAGCAGAATCATTAACTTGCTTAAGGCTATCCAGTTAATAAGTGATAGAATCTGTATTTGAATCCAAGAAGTGAACTTTACGGCTAATTCATGTTTTTAAGTGTGTGAATTTCTTATGAAACCAAAGAATTTCTTCAATGAAATCCTGGACCACATGAAAGTGATAGCAATGCATTTATGGATGTCCCTGAGTTGTCGTTTTTAACGAGTAATCAATAGCCCTGAATTACTCAGAATATCTGTACCCAGAACATATGCATCAGCAATAGAATGCTCTAAGAGCTTTAAGAGGATCATTTTTGTCAGCAAGTCTTCCTAATTCATTTCTCTTTCCTTGCGATGTGAGTGGAGATGGAATTATCTATGATAGCACATCTATGGCTTGAAAATTACTATACCATTGTAGATGCAAAACTTAATGTTCTCTAGGGATGTTTCCAGAGGGAGAGGGCCCAATTCCTGAACAATCTTTCTTGGTTTCATGACCCCATCCTGGAGCAAATCATATGAGCATCACCTTCAGCGCAAACACTAACACCCTGCCGTGGACAGAGCTGCTCACGAATAAATGTGTGTGTTTATATAAATACAGTTTTAAAATCTAACTCATCTTTACATTAAAAATGAAAACCAAAAAATTTAAGTATCATTAACGAAAATGGGAAGGAAAATTAGTAGGAAAATCAAGGCTAAGAGCAGCTAGTACAAGAAGAAAGCAGAAACATATGTAATATAGATACATATATATATGTATGTATGCACATGCACACACACACACACACACACAAAGTTACATGAAAAACAGGAAACATAAAAATCTCTCTGAAACCATCCTAGACATACTACCTATTCCTGTTCCTCCATTCCTAAGAGCACATTCCTGCAACACAGACACACTCTCACAGGTGCTAATCTCGTGACTTGGATTAGGCAGACACTTACATTTTGATAATTTGCAAAAAGAGATTAAAGTGTTGATAGCTCATGGCTCCCCATTCTGAAGCCACATTTGGTATGTATAGACAAAACCGTCGAACTACTAACACAGTTTAACTACTTTTGTAAATGTATATAAGGTAATTCAATCATTTCAACCATTTCAAAGAAGTTCAAATTAAGAACATGTTTAATGCTCAAGTAACTTGTTGAAGTCACCTTCAGTACTCAACTTGACGTCATCCTTGTGACCTCCAAAGACCAGTTAACCTGATAGTTCCAGAAGGGAGAAAGCAGAGATCGTGCAAGTAAATTTTCCAGAGGAATGTCAGGGTAAGCAAACTTCTGGTCCCATCCAGGATGTACTTACATGAACTTTCATCTACAAAAGAGCTACAAATCATGACCTATTAGAGTTTCCACTTAGCATATCAAAGCAGGCAGGCAATTCAGGACACTCACTGGAAACAAACCATCTAATCATTTCATGGAAGCTATTTCTATAGGACCCGAGTATCTCATGATTTTGGAAGAAAGATTTACAACAGATGCTCTTAGTGTCCAAGAATTTAAAAGGAAACAACCCTCATAGATGACAGAGAAATTTGAATTTCACCTAAATAAGAAAGGTTGCCAAAAAAAAAAAAAAAAGACAGCTAAGCTATTTACAAAATCATTCATGGAACCGTGCCTGCAATTTGGCTGTATTTTGAGCTTAATTTGTAAGGAGTTTCCAATCCACATCTTAGAAGAAACACTATTAATAAGATGTTCCCCTTCGGGTAATAGACTGAGCTAATGGAGGGCAGAGTGCCATTTTCAAGTGGCACAGAATTTCCTAATGTGAAGACTTGCGTCATTCCACTTGCATCCCCTTGAGGCTGTGTCTCTACTGACTGAGGAGCTAATCACCATACCAGTGAACTTCTATCCACCCCTACAATGATCCGTTTTTCCCAGGGGCAGCACCTCACTGGAGCCAGGCCAGACTGATGCTCCACGAACACAACACCAGATCCTGGTATTAACCATTCCTTTATCTGCTCCTCAAGGAAGCTCTCTTCTTCAACAACAGAAACAACAGAACGGCCACACAACCATCCATCTGCCTAATAACCTCGATGAAGAAAAGTGAACACACCTAGCAAATCCTGGAACCAAATTTTTCCATTACTTAGTCTGGTATCCCCTTCATCTTTTAAAACTATTATTAAAATTGTGTCACACCTAACTGCAGAATGGTTGCCATTATTAAGGATTTTTTTTAAATGTACCTCGGCCAGAAAAAAGAAGGACTCCATTCTTTCTCACTCTATAACAAAAGTATTCTCACATAACGCATTTTCAATTTAGAACTGTATGGAAGGATAGCCTTCATTCTTTTTCCACCTTCAGTAGTGACAAATATCAATATGCAACATTTACAACATAGTATGCAGAATACAACAGTCTCCTGAGGAAGTCTCCAGAAAAGGAAATGTTCCTCAGTTTTACCGAATATGATCCACACAGGGGATGGGCCACTTTCTGCCCTTGGGTGATTTTTACTGACATCCTAGAACTACTCCAAGTTCTTACCTAACCATTTTGACATGGATTAGGAGGCATTTCTCAATCTTTTTTTTTTTTCACTATTCCCCTCCTAAGGCACAGCTTTAGACATTCTAATCACCCTCACTAAAGTTCTAGCAACACAGATATAATATCCATGTATATACCTTTTGTATATCTGTGCTTTCTATATAAAAACAATAAGATATTTTTATCCCCCAAGAAATTGTTTTTACCTAACTGAGAGAAGCATACTGTACCCATTGTAAAACGATGTGTCAGAATAACCTACTTATAAAAATAAAGGTGGAGGGTGCTAGGTGGCTCAGTCAGGTAAGCATCTGTCACTTCAATTTGGCTCAAGTCATGATGTCAAGGTCATAAGATCAAGCCCCGCATGAGGCCCCATGCTGGGTGTGGAGCCTCTTGAAATTCTCTGTTTCTCTCCCTCAGCCCCTCCCCCGCTTATACTCTAACACTCTATGTCTCTCAAAAAGTTATAATAAAATGAAAATATAAAAGAGGTGAGGGGAAACAACGTGGTTAAACATGAGCGTGACTGAAATTCTAGCTGTGTTTCAAACAACTACACACACCTATATCCAATTCTTCTCTTCTGCACTGCCTCCTTAATGTGTATGTGTTAGTATGATGAAAAACAATTACATTTTTCATTCAATTGTTAACTTGCTTATTAACCATCTGCTCCCCGCTGGAATTTCAGTTCCACACAAACACAACCTGTTTGTATCTAATACCAATCCCCCAAAACCCTCTGGCACACTGTGGGCATTAAGTAGTGTCTTTCTGGAAAAATGAAATAAGCATTTCCTAAGCTTTATTGACTTTGGAGCCATTTTTCAAATAATAAATATTAACACTACAGAAGAACAATAGTAAAAGTCCCAAAGAAATGACACTTAGCGCTTCAAAGCAACCCTCATGCCCAGACTATCAGTCTCCGCGAATGAATTGCTTATTTTCCCTTCAAATATTTCTCACCCGTATGTCATTCCCTGTCTTTCAAAAGCAACCATTTGAATTTCATTTCCTGAGCCCATTACATCGCACTTTTCGTGACGACCATGAAAAGAAATATATCTGTGGACATGAGATCATCAAGTGGCTTTTCTCAGACATAAGATTCAAGAGAGTACAAGCAGCCTGGGAAGCAGGGCTCAGGGGAAAGATGAAGGAAAGAAAGTGACCCCCAAATAAGGGGGAAAAAAATGCCTCAAGGAGAATATTCACGATGTGGCCAATGAGCAGGTCTGTGTTTTGGTATTTTCACGTCATGCTAGCAAGGAGAACTGTGAAGTGGGAAGAGTAGAGGACGCAGAGTAAAAGTCTTGATATTGACACATAACCTTTTCTGAATCTTGATCTGTTGTATAAATGGTGTAAAGATCCATCTAATAACACTTATTATATTAAGAGACTTGCAGCAAGGAAAGCACTATCAAAATATGTGCATCACAGCTGGTCTCCAGCAAGAGGGAGCTCATTCCCCTCACATACTGCCTGATATTATCACTGAATTGAAAGTCCACATAAACCAAAGTCTCCTTGTACCACAGATACCACCATAATGTATCTTAACTTTTCCAGAGTGAATAGACTCCTTTACTCCTCTGTCATTTCAAGTATTAGAAAATAATCAAATGGCCAACATGGCAGAGGAGGAGGGGGACCCAGGATACCTTTTGTCTTTCAGACCAAAAAGGACTGAAATCAAAGGACCCTCAACACCAAGAGTCAGAGACGAAAGGGGTTGCAGTCCACAAGGAACAGAAAGCGACCCCAGAAAACGCCCCCTGGAACTGTGAGTTTAATCTGACACAGATAAAACGAACTAGGATACGGAGCTGAGGGGAGGGGAAGCTGTCTTCAGAGAAACCCGGGAAGCGGGGCCTGCCAGCGGTGGCCCAGTCAGCCCGCATCTCACAGAGGCACCCACTGCCTGCAGATCACCTCTAACCCAGGCACACAATATACAGCGAAGTTGCGTGTAGCGGGCAGGTAGAGTGCAGAGGTTTACACTACACCTGAGCCCGTTGGAGAGCGAGGACAGAAATAAAGGAGCGAGGCAAGGGATGGGAAGAAGGGACTGGAAAGACACCATTGCTGTCTCATAAGAACACAAACATCAGCCCCAAGAAGTGACCCCCAAAGCCATCCCTGCGGCAGTCGAGGCTGGACCTGCCTACACCAAACCACACCTCTCCTCACAGGAGTAACACCTTTCAGCAGGGAGCTACTGATGCTAAGTTCAGGCTGCGGCCTGGAGTAAATCCAGGTCATTTCTTCTTTTCTAAATATATGCTCCCTTTCTCCTTCTTACCGACAACCATCCTGAGCTAGCTATCCAGGGTGTAGACTGCCTAAACAGACTTTTAACCCACTCTCTCAAGGCATGTTCTACACCTCCTTCTGTAATTTCCTATCTCTCTCTCTGGAATAACCAGGCCACATTGGTTCATCTGGGCAATATCTATCTTCATTTCTTTTTTCCTGCATCCATCCTTATTCTGATTTCTCTCAGTCTGGATTAAGCCCTTCAGTGACTCTACCTGGGCAAATTCCATTTTCTTCTTTCTCCCTGCACCTATCACTATTCTCTCTGTATATGCTCTGCCACTAGCACACTGCACACCCTGTCCTTAACGTGTAGCTGGTACTTCAGGACACTGCCCTCAGAGTGTCATTTGTTATTTTTTCTTTTGTGAACTGCTTGTATCATTTGTCAGTACGTTTGAGTATTTTTGTTTTTTGTTTGTCTGTCAGTCTGTTTTTCTTTACAGGGTGACTACAAGAAACAGTCCAAAACACACCCAGCCAAAATGACAAAACGGAAGAATTCTCCTCAAAAGAATCTACAGGAAATAGTGACAGCTCAAGAATTAATGAATACAGATATAAGCAACATAACATAATATGAATATAGAATGATACTCATAAAACTAATCGCTGGGCTTGAAAAAAGCAGAGATGAATGCAAAGGGTCCCGCGCGGCAGAGTTCAAGGACCTTAAAAATGGTCAGGAAGAATTCAAGGCCTTGAATGAATTGCAAAACAAATTGGAGGCAGCCACAGAGTGTATTGAAGAGGCAAAAGAGAGAGTAAGTGAGTTAGAAGATAAAATTATGAAAAAAGAGAAAGCAGAGAAAAAGACTGAGAAGCTGATCCAGGAACAGGAAAGCAGAATTGGAAAGCTGAGTGATGCACTCAAGTGAAACAATATCTGTATCATAGGAATTCCAGAGGAAGAAGAGAGGGAGAAAGGAGTCGAAGGGGTACTTGCACAAATCTTTCCTGAGAACTTCCCCAACATGAGGAAGGAAACGGACATGGAAAACTAAGAGGCACAGAGAACTCCCCTCAGATGGAACTTGAGTAGACCTTCTGCAGGACACATCTTAGGGAAACTAGCAAAATATAAAGACAGAGAATCCTGAAAGCAGCTAGGGAAAAAAGGGCCTTAACATACAAAGGCAGACACATAAGGGTTGTAGCAGACTTATCTACAGAAACTTGGCAAGCCAGAAAGGAAGGGTAGGATATTTAAATTGCGAGGGGCAGGAAGGATATGCAACCAAGAATCCTGTATCCCGCTAGACTGTCATTCAGAATGGGAGAGATCAAGTTTTTCCCCAACAAACCCAAACTGAAGGTTTTCATCACAAATAAACCAGCAATACAAGAGATCCTGAGGGGCACTCTATGAAGGAAAGGTTGCAAAGAACACAAACTACCAGAGACAGCCTGACTAACGTGAAACCTACAGATAACCGTGACTATAAGCCCGCATTTTTCAATATTAACACTGAATGTGAATGGACTAAATGTGCCAATCAAAAGACACAGGGTAACAGAGTGGATTAAAAAACAAGACCCATTTATTTTCTGTCTTCAAGAGACTCATCTTAAAGCTGAGGACACCTTCTCATTGAGAGTGAGGGGATGGAGAACTATCTACCAGTCTACTGAAAGTCAGAAGAAAGCCAGAGTAGCCACGCTTATATCAGACAAACTAGACTTTAAAATGAACTATGTAATAAGAGATGAAGAAGGACATTATATAATAATCACAGGGATCATCCACCAGGAAGAGTAACAATTACAAATATCTACACGCCGAATTCAGGGCACCCAAATTTGTAAAACAACTAATTACAAACACAAGCAACCTTATCGATAAAAATGTCCTAATAGCAGGGGAACTTAATACTCCACAATCAGCATTGGATAGATCCACAAAACAGAAAATCATCACAGAAACAATGGCCCTGAATGACACATTAGAACAGATGGGCCTAAATGACATCTTCAGGGTCCTTCATCCAGAAGCGAAGGAATTTACATTCTTCTCAACAGCACACATTACATTTTCCAAGATACACCACATTCTGGGGCATAGGGAAGACCTGAATAAGTATAAAAGAATTGACATTTCACACACAATGCTTTGAAACTTGAAATCAACCACTGGAAAAGGTCTGGAAAATCCCCAAAAACATGGAGGCTAAGGAACAACCTACTAGAAGCACTGTGGGTCAACCAAGCAATCAGAGAAGAAATTAAAAAATACATGGAAACAAAGGAAAATGAAAATACAACAATCCAAATGCTCTGGGATGCGGCAAAGGCAGTCCTGAGAGGGAAATATATTGCAATCTAGGTCCACCTCAAGAAACAAGAAAAAACTAATAACAAAAATTCTAACAACACGCCTAAAGAACTAGAAGCAGAACAACTAAGACAACGCAAACCCAGTAGAAAGAGAGAAATAACAAAGATCAGGGCACGAATAAATCATATGGAAACAGGGGCGCCTGGGTGGCTCAGTCGGTTAAGCGACCGACTTCAGCTCAGGGCATGATCTCGCAGTCTGTGAGTTCGAGCCCCACGTCGGGCTCTGTGCTGATGGCTCAGAGCCTGGAGCCTGCTTCAGATTCTGTGTCTCCCTCTCTCTCTGCCCTTCCCTTGCTCATACTCTGTCTCTATGTCTCTCAAAAAATAAAATGAAAATACAAAAAAAAAAAAGTTTAAAAAAAAATCATATGGAAACAGAAAAAGTCATGGAACAGATCAATGAAATCAAGAGCTGGTTCTTTGAAAAAATAAAATACACAAACTTCTCGCCAGGCTTCTCAAAAGGAAAAGAGAGAACTCAAATAGATAAAATCATGAATGAAAATGGCATCATTACAACCAATCCCTAGGAAATACAAGCAATTGTCAGAGAATACTATGAAAAATTATATGCCACCAAACTCGGCAACCTGGAAGAAATGGACAAATTCCTACATAGCCACTGTTGGGTCCGCGGATTGTCTCCCAAAGAGCATGAGACAGGAATGCAAAGCCAGGAGCATTTATTGAGATTCCAGCATGCTGGGGTAAGCCACTAAGTAAAATGGTGACCGGAGAGGAGCACGCAGGCTCCTTTTAAGCACATTTCCAAGGCGGGGAACAGGTGTCTCTAGTTTCTAAGGCAGAGAAACAGGTGTCTATTTGAGGGGTACGGGTGCTCTATGGATTAGTTCAAGCTGGTCTGGTGAGGGGTGGAACCTTAACTGGGAAGTGTTTTGGGCCGTCCCTTACTCCTTATCCAGGACCATACATTCCCCCCTTCATCAGTACCTAATGGGGCCCAATCATGGGTCCCTTGTATAGGCATAGTCCCCATATCATTTCTCGTTCCAATCTTTTACTGCCTTGCCAGCCAGAGTGAAAGAAACTTTCAGGGGGTTACAACCGCTCTGCCTGGAACAGGTCCTGTAAGTGCAGCCCTCTCTCTGCATTTGTTTGGTGTCCTGCCAGAGCACTTCTTGTACCTGGAATAGGGCTTGTAGAGAAACAAGAAATTTTTGATCATCGAACTCAGGAACTTGGCCTTCAGTTTAGGCAACAGAGGTAGAGGCCGAGCATACATAATACTCCAAAAAGAGCAAAGGGGAGGAGAGATACCCAGTCACCGCCAGGCTCATGGGTTAATTTAGTTAAGGTCTCCTTAAGAGTCCAATTCATTCTTTCTACCTGCCCTGAACTCTGGGGACGATATATACAATGTAATTTCCAATCTGTCCCCAACATCTTTACCAGTTTCTGGGTTACCTGAGAGATGAAGGCAGGTCCGTTATCTAAACCTATTGACACTGGGAGACGGTACCGGGGGATGAGGTCTTGTCCAACACGACTGCCGCTCTTGCATACCCAGTGCTGTCCTTAAGAAGCTGCTGCCATCTGTATACCAAGTGTCCTCTGTGTCTGGCAAGGGTTGGTCTCTTAGGTCTGGTCTAGTTCCCTGTGGGTGGCTCAGAATCTCAGAACAATTGTGTCTGGGAGCCTCCAGGTCTGGATTAGATAATAGAGTAGCCGGGTTTAAGGCACTGCTGGCTGTGAACTGGACCCATGGGAGGTTTAGCAGCAGAGCTCGATAAATGGCTGACCAAAGCCAGATTGACACATTATCAGTAGGGCATTTGAAGACTCCTTCTACGGCGTGGGGGGTGGTCACTTGGAGCTGCTGTCCCAGAGTCAATTTGTCGGCATCCTTTACTAGCAATGCCATGGCTGCAATTATGCAGAGGCATGGGGGCCACTCACTTGCGACCGGGTCAAGTCTTTTGGACAGGTACACCACCGGCCACTGCCATGGTATCAGTGTTTTTGGTAAGGACTCCTTTAGCCACCCCTTGCTTTTCCTCCAAAACAAGTGGAACGGTTTGGTGATGTCTGGCAAGGCCAGGGCTGGGGCCTCCAGGAGGGCTCTTTTGACCTGGAGGAATGCCCTGTCCATAAGCTCAGCCCAGTCCAATGGGGCTTTCCCTCCCCTCGTGGCTTCATAAAGTGGTCTTGCCATTTCAGCAAATCCTGGGATCCATAGCCTACAAAATCCTGCTGACCCCAGAAATTCTCCTACCTCTCCGCGAGTGGCATGTCGGGGATAGTTTCTTTTCTTGCTTAAGACAGCCATCTCCTTCCCCCTTTGAGTACGTATCCCAAATATGTCACCTCTTCCTGACAGAGCAGGGCCTTTTTAGCAGACACACGATATCCAGGGTCCCCAGGGTCTTGAATAATTCTCCAGTTGCAGCTTTGCAAGCTCCAGCTGTTTCTGCGGCAATCAGGAGGTCTTCCACGTACTGAGGAATCCATGTCCAGGTTAGATGTCCATTGAATTCATTTTCCAGGTTTGTCCACTCGAAGGCAAATATGGGTTGACTGACAGGGGCAAGAGGTACACTGAAGAAAGAATCTAATATAGTATAAACTGCTCATTCCAGAGGCAAAGAGTCAAGAGTGTATGGATTTGGCACAGCGAGTGTATATCTTCCGCCCTCTTGTTTACCTCCCTTAGGTCTTGCAATCTGAGGAGTTCGGTGTTTTAACTGGCAACAAGGGAGTATTCCATGCGGATTGGGAGGGGATCAGAACCTAGATCGCCTAGGTTTCTGAGGCGTCTAACATGAGGTACAATCCCTTGTTTGGCTTTTTCAGGCATCGGATATCGTCTTGAGCTGGATAATTATAGGAGGCCGGTGCTTAGCCTTTCCGGGTCCTCCCATTTCCACCCAAGCTTCCAGGATCTCCCATATCCAGTGGGACAACAGCTCACTAGTGCCCCCTATCAACATTTGGGGTTCTTTAAATAACCTGTACTCCTCTTCCAAGGCCAGGGTTAAGATATTTATGGCCTCCCCGGAGTCATCCATCACCGACACTCCAGAGGAGTTGAAGTGAATATGGGCCCCTTTTTACTGAGCCAATCTCTCCCTATTAAGGAGTAGGAGCACCCAGGGATGACCATAGAGGCATGGGTTACCCAGCCCTTTCCCAGGTCACTGTTCTTTGGGTAGTCCATGAATATTGGTTCATCCCCGTGACTCTCTGCACCCACAATTGTTTGAGAGATTCTGCCTAGAGATTGTTTCAAAATTGAGTGCTGAGCCCTGGTATCAATCATAAAGTGTTTTGGTTTCCCCTCCACTTTTAGGGTTACCCAAGGCTCGGGGAGAGGCTCCAGCCCTGTCCCCTTCAGTCATCCAGTTCGCCTAATCCTAAAATTTTTGTTCCATCAGCCAGGCGCTCAGGGCACTCATTCTTCCAGTGGCCCTTTTCCTTACAGTAGGCACACTGGTCTTTCTGAAGTCTGCGGAGCCGTCCTTTCCCCCACTTAGCCATGTCCCTGAGTTCTCGCCTTTTAGTTTCAGGGTCAGCTGACGCTGCCAGCAGTATCCTTGCTAAACCTTGAGTTTGTCTTTCTTCCAGGGTTTCCCAGTTGTTGTAAACCTTCTCGGCCACAGTCAAGAGCTCAGTCAGGCTCTTACCTTCGAATCCTTCCAGCCGCTGCAGCTTCCGGCATATATCAAGTGCCGACTGATTGACGAAGGCCAGATTTACAGCTGACTGATTCTCTGGAGCCTCTGGGTCCAAGGGAGTATAGGTCCAATAGACCTCCATCAATCTCTCCAGGAAGGCCCTCGGAGACTCTTCTGGTCCTTGCTTTACCTGACTCACCAGAGACAATTTTGTGGGCCACCTAGCAGCCGCTCAGAGCTCCCCCATTAGAGTCTGGTGGTAGACCTTTAGCCTCTCCCTGCCTTACTTGGTGTTAAAGTCCCACTCTGCTGTGTCAGGGGAAATCCAAAGTTGATGAGGTCCAGGTTGGCCGTGGGTCTCCCATCAGGGCCTGGAGCCAATTTCCGGTCTCGGCCAGGATCCTCTCCCGTTCTTCTGTAGTAAAGAGGATTTGTAACAGCTGGTGACAATCATCCCAGGTGGGCTGATGGGTAAATAAGACAGACTCTAACAAATAAATCAGTTTACTAGGTTTCTCAGAGAATTTGGGGTTTGTTAGCTTCCATTTATAAAGATCACTAGTAGCAAAAGGCCAGTGGACTAGGTATTGCCTCCCATCTACATCGGGTGGCCCTATAGCTCGTAGGGGAAGGGCCACCGAGTCTGGATCCGGCAGCCTAGCCTCCCTCTGCCCAAGAACTCGGGTATGGGGCGGGCTAGTTGCATCACCTGTCATGTTACCCAGAGCTTTTTCCCTCCCTCCTGCCGCTCTTGCTGTTCCCACCACCTCCGCCGCTCCCCCTCCCACCGCACCTTTCCCTCATCCCTGGGGTAGATACGTTGGCAGGGTCTGTCAGAATTTCCTCCTCCAAGCTCTGATCCGAGGGAGGCAGGATAGGATAAAGTAGGGTCATGTGGGGAGCGGATGGTTCTGGGCCCTTTTTCGCCACCAGCTTCTTCTCTGTCTCTGTCGTGTTGACTGCTCGAGCTGGAGGCAGAAAAGGCGCCAGTCATTTGGAGCGGTGCTCAACTAGAACTTGCCAGGTCATAATGTAGGGGACTGGGTCCAGATGGCATGGACTCCCATATACCTTATTTTTAACCTGATATGTGATGGGGAGGTCAAAAGACCCTTCCTCAGGCCACCCTACATCGAATGTTGGCCATTCATTCCTGTAAAAGACAAAGAGTTTTTCTTCGTGGACTGTTAATCCCAGATCGTCCGCCTGCTTCGGGAAGCCCTTGAAATGGTTTAAAACGATGGTTAGAGGCGTTGACTCTGCCTGGCCCATGGTAATCCACACACCGATTACAAAGACAACACAGAGAACGAAAACAACAGTACAATGGACCGGTACTGAAACAAAACAAAACACAAAACCTGAAAATGGGACGACAACCTAACCCATTTTCCAAGGGCTCAGTCAGTCAGGTGCGACCCGCTCTGTCCCACCACAATTACTGAACAATTGAGATCAAGAATATCGCAGATCTCCCTGAACCTGAAGTGATGTCAAGACGTCTCTTGCCTTCACCCTGGCGTGGGAGCCACTAGTGCATCCACCTGGCTCCCGAGCATCCCTCTAAGCTCGAGCCACAGAGACGCTACTCAAGAACACAGACACTACACACAGACACTACAAAGGAACACAAAAAAAACACAGAGAGCGATCACTTACCAGCAGGCTTATCCAACGCTGAACGCAGTTTGGGTCTTTGAGGGCGAGATTCCCTGACAATGCACCAAATGTTCAGTCCTCGGATCGTCGCCCAAAGAGCACGAAACACGTACGCAAAGGCAAGAGCGTTTATTGAGATTCCAGCTTGCTGGGGTCAGGCACTCTGTAAAATGGTGACCCCGAGAGAGCGTGCAGGTTCCTTTTGAGCACATTTCCAAGGAGGGAACAGGGGTCTCTAGTTTCGAAGGTGGGAAACAGGTGTCTCTTATTGAGGGGTATGGGTGGTCTATGGATTGGTTCAAGCTGCTCTGGTGAGGGGTGGAACCTTAATTGGGAAGTGTTTTAGGGCCACTCATTGCCCCTTAAGTCTGGGACCTTACAACCACATGCTACCAAAACTCAAATGCGAAGTAATAGAAAACCTGAACAGACTCATAACTAGTAAAGAAATTAAATCAGTTATCAAAAATCTCCCATCAAATAAAAGCCCTGGACCACATGGCTTCCCTGCGGAATTTCACCAGACATTTAAAACAGAGTTAATTCCTATCCTCCTCAAGCTGTTCCAAAAAACTGAAATGGAAGGAAAACTCCCGGACTCACTCTATGAGGCCAGCATCATTTTGATTTCCAAACCAGAAAAAGACCCAGCAAAGAAAGAGAATTATAGGCCAATATCCATGATGAATATGGATACAAAAATTCTCAACAAGATACTAGCAAATCCAAACAAATAGCATATAAAAAGAATTATTCACCATGATCAAGTAGGATTCATCCCTGGGTTGCAGGGCTGGTTCAATATTTGCAAATCAATCAACATGATAAATCACATTAACAAAAGAAAAGATAAGAACCATATGATCCTGTCAATAGATGCAGAAAAAGCATGTGACAAAATACAGCAGCGTTTTCTAATTAAAAACCCTGGAGGAAGTCGGGATAGAAGGAACTTACTTAAACATCATAAAAGTCATATATGAAAAGCCCACAGCAAATATCATTCTCAATGGGGGAAAACTGAGAGCCTTTCCCCTAAGATCAGGAACACGACAGGGGTGTCCACTCTCGCCACTTGCTATTTAACATAGTCTTGGAGGTCCTAGCATCAGCAATCAGACAACAAAACAAAATAAAAGGCATCAATATTGGCAAGGAGGAAGTCCAAATTTCACTTTTGCAGATGACATGATATTTTACATGGAAAACCCGATAGAATCCACCAAAAGCCTACTAGAACTGATCCATGAATTTGGCAAAGTTGCAGGGTACAAAATCAATGTACAGAAATCGGTGGCATTTATATACGCCAACAATGAAGCAGCAGAAAGAGAAATAAAGAAGATAATCCCTTTCACAATTGCACCAAAAACCATAAAATACGTAGGAATAAACCTAACCAAAGATGTAAAAGACCTTTACGCTGAAAACTATAAAAAACTCATGAAGGAAATTGAGGAAAACATAACGAAACGGAAAAACATCCCATGCTCATGGATTGGAGGAATAAATATCCTCAAAGTGGCAACACTACCCAAAGCAATCTACACATTCAATGCAATCCCAATCAAAATTGCACCAGCATTCTTCTCAAAGCTAGAGCAAACAATCCTAAAATTTGTATGGAACCACAAAAGACTCTGAATAGCCAAAGTAACACTGAAGAATAAAACCAAGGTGGAAGACATCACAATCCCAGACTTTAACTTCTACTACAAAGCGGCAATCATCAAGACTGTATGGTGTTGGCACAAAAACAGACACATGCACCAAAGGGATAGAATAGAAAACTCAGAAATGGACCCGCAAGTATATGGCCAAAGATCTTTAACACAACAGGAAAGAGTATCCAATGGAAAAAAAGACAGCCTCTTTAAGAAATGGTGCTAGGAGAACTGGACAACAACATGCAGAAGAATGAACCTAGACCACTTCCTTACACCACTCACAAAAATAAATTCTAAATGGATAAAGGATCTGAATGTGAGACAGGAAACCCTCAAAATCCTAGAGAGAAAGCAGGAAAAACCCTCTTTGACCTAAGAGGCACCAATTTCCTATATGACACATATCCAAAGGCAAGGGAATTAAAAGCAAAAATGAACTACTGGGACCTCATCAAGATAAAAAGCTTCTGCACTGCAAAGGAAAACACCAACAAAACTAATAGGCAACCAATGGAATGGGAAAAGATAATTGCAAGTGACATATCGGATAAAGGACTAGTATCTAAAATCTATAAAGGATTTACCAAACTCCACACCTGTAAAACAAATAATCCAGTGAAGAAATGGGTGGAAGATATGAATAGACACTTCTCCAAAGAAGACATCTAGATGGCCACCAGACACATGAAATGATGCTCAATGTCACTCATCATCAGGGAAATATAAATGAAAACCACACTGAGATGCCACCTCACACCAGTCGGAGTGGCTAAAATGGATAAATCAGGAAACTATAGATGCTGGCGAGGATGTGGAGAAGCAGGCACCCTCCTACACTGTTGGTGGGAATGCAAACTAGTGCAGCCGCTCTGGGAATCGGTGTGGAGTTTCCATAAAAAAATGAAAACTGAGCTACCCTATGACCCAGCAATAGCACTGGTCGGAATCTACCCAAGAGATACAGGAGTGCTGATGCATACGGGCACTTGTACCCTGATGTTTATAGCAACACTATGGACAATAGCCAAATCATGGAAGGAGACCTACTGTCCATCAACCAGATGAATGGAAAAAGAAGATGTGGTTTATATATTATACAATACTACGCGGCAATGAGAAAGAATGAAATCTGACCATGTGTGGCAACATGGATGGAACTTTCAGCAGAGTATAAATCCATATCACAGTTGCCTAGATAGATTTCAGTGCCACCCAATGAGGAAACAAATTATTTTTCATGAGAACGAGAAAAAAAACATATATATATACATAACATAGAAAAATAATGAGTCCCTGGCTCCTATAAGGCACAGGATAAATATTCATGTGGTTTTATTAATCCTACTTAAACATGAGGAACTGAGAACCAGGGAAGTGAAATAATTCACGAAATGCACATAGCTAATTAGCAACAGAAGTGACTCTAGAATCCACATCTCCTAAGTAGGAGTGTAAACTTCTTCTAATTTCATATGATATGCGTGGTAATATTATAAGATTTCTTAGCCTGGGAAACGAGCAACGAATGAATGAGCCCCTGCATTAAACCTCGCAGTCAAAACGTCCTATTTTAACTCCTTAGATTTGAATGATGATTAAGCTCTCCAGTCTGGTGGGAAATTTTTGCGGAGGGCAGTTTCCAAGGAGATTTTTGAAGTGGTCGAAGCCAAGAAGCCAAGTCAATGCTCCCTTGAAGCTTATTCCATCTCTAAGTGAACTGACCCTTAGTGCTCATTAAATTCCTTGTAGACCAAAGGACTAAGTGAGATCTGGATTCCAGGTCCTGTCAAAGCAATGCCAGGGTTTGCTGAATGCACTTGGCTATGCTCATTCCATCATGGAAACTGTGGAAATAGAACGAATGCTAGCTGAGGTTTGTACTAGTTTGAGCCACCTCTGTCTTCATTTTAGGATTATTTAAACTCTGCTCTTTTAAATCAGTATCTTACTAAGGTAAGGTTTCCAATGAATAATTCAGAAACTCTGGCTAGATAAACCCAAATAATAAAATGCAAACTTGAAGCATAGATGACATTATTGGAATATAAATATCTTAGGAATAAAAGTCAGATCACTGAGAACAAGATTTATTGTTGAAGGAAATGGAAGAATGGATAGAGGATGAAAATGAGAAAGTGGATAGAGAATAATGACTTTATTTTCTATTTGAATTTTTATATATTATATTTAGATTTTAAACATGGGGTAATTTACTAGAAAGTAGAATTTATATTTAATGCTCTATGTATGTCAAGAATTAAGAGCTAAAAGATCTAAGAGCTAGTATCAGGAATAAGTACGTTCCTTTGCCAAACGTGACACTCTAGTGTATTAATGTTAAAGTCAGATTTAAATGTGAATATGAGAAGACACCTCATTTATTCACTTATTAACAGATATATACTGAACTCCTACAACAGGCTATTGTAGATGCTAATGATACATTATGAACAAAAGAGGGAAAAATTTCCCTGCCTCACTTGAGCTTATAGTCCATAAGAGAAGGCTGACAAAAACAAAAATAAAAAGTAAGAGAAGTAAATAGATGATATAACTTATCAGAAAATAACCTCTCTCAGAAAATAAAAAAATGAAGAGTAGATAGGGAAGTGGGGTTATGAAATCTAAGGTGTTAGTTGCTGTTTTTCAAAACATAGTCCTATGATACAGGAGCACCTAGAGCTGAGGTTCTGAGATGCACTGATCTCTTTCTCTAGAGTCCTGATTATTTTCTTCATCAATCACTGAAATCGGTGTCCTATGCATAAACTTCTTTTCATTTGAAATAGTGTAAGTTTCCAACCTCTTAGGGTATTTGTGTCATGCCTCCATGAAGATTAACCAAAGATGGGATGAGTGGCAAGAGGTCTGGTAGGTAAATACTCCCTTCGCTCTTTTTGTTTTTATTTTTGTTTCTTTGTTTGTTTTTTGGTTTTGGGCTTTTTTTTTTAGATTTTAGATAAACATAATATCCAACTCTTTTAAATTTACTATGAAAATACCGAATTACCAAATCAGACTTGATAAGTGATCTAAGTGTGAAGACATTCTTCCTGATCCCATACTGTTTTTTTTTTTTTATTGAAATATATTAGCTCCTATCAAAAAGACTCAAACATACAAAGGTTTTATCTAGAAATTCTGATTTTTCACTCTTTACAATTTTTTTAAACTTCAATGTTTTATTTGTCACTACAAACCACCATTATTCTGTTCCACATTTTCTTTATGGCATTTTTCATTTCCTTATTCCTGAAAGTGTAAATCAAAGGATTGAGCAAGGGAGGTAGGATGGTGTTAAATATACCCACCACTTTGTCAAAAGAGAAAACAGCAGGAGGTCGGGCATACACAAATATGCAAGGGACAAAGAACAAAACCACAACAGCAATGTGAGATCCACAGGTGGAGAGAGCTTTCCTCTGCCCTTCAGGACTATGGGTTCTCAGAGAGAGCAAGATGACAACATAGGAGACAAGTAACAAAGAGAAGATTATAATGCAGATAGAACCACTGTTGGCGACCACCAAAAGGCCAAAGATGTGAGTGTCAGTGCAGGCAAGTTCCAGTAATGGGTACAAATCACAACAGAAGTGATCAATGACATTGGGGCCGCAGAAGGGAAGCTGGAAAGTAAAGAGGATTTGTATCATGGAATGCAGAAAACCCCCTGTCCAAGCTACTCCCATCAGAATGGTACAGAGCTTCCAGTTCATAATGGTTGTGTAGCGTAGGGGCTGGCAGATGGCCACATAGCGATCATAGGCCATGGCTGCGAGGACAATCACTTCCACTCCAGCAAAGAAGTGTTCAGCAAAGACCTGGGTCATGCAACCTCCAAAGGAAATGGTTTTCCTCTCATAGAGCGAGTCCACAATCATCTTTGGGGCAATGACAGTGGAGAAGCAAGCATCCAAGAAGGACAGGAAAGCCAAGAAGAAGTACATGGGGGAGCCCAGGAGTGCCGGGCTGTTGCGGATGGTCACCACAATTAGCAAGTTGCCCCCGATAGTTGCAATGTAGCTGAACAAGATTACCACAAATACTATTTTCTGAACACTTGGATTCTGTGAAAGCCCCAGGAGGACGAACTCAGTTACAAAGCTCTGGTTTTGCATGATTTCCAAGAAAAAGCTAAATGCTGCCAGAAGGAACATGGACAATCTACAATTATGAAGAAGAAAAATTTGTCTCAGACCAGAATAAAGCAATACAGTAGTCTTTAAGAAATTGGTATATCCACATGAAAATTATCTTCTGTGTTTCTGGCACCGCTGTGAATCACACAATAGTCAAAATCTGTGGAAGGTGGAAGTGGGAGGTCAGGCAGAATTGAGGAAGACAAAAGGTATTATTAAATACCTTAAAATAGCCAGAGTTCCAATAAGGGGGAAGAATTGAGGTATCCATATGTAGAGAAATAGTTTATCTCAACTGCCAACACTGGTCACTTAGCAGTGACTTCCTGGAGTCAACTTCCCTGTTGGCAAGGGTTGTGAAATACATCCAGGTTCTGAGGAAAGGACCATGACGATGTGGTCATCATGTCCACCATGAACATGGAATGGGACCCGGGAAGACTTGTATGCCGTCACTGAGAGGAGTCTGCTTGATCAGAGAACAGAAGAAGAAATACCATTCAGGTTAAGAGGGACTAGCAATACATGGCCACTCCACAAATATTTCTTTAAACATCTGAAATGAACTTGGCCTTTAAGAT
Organism: Paguma larvata; assembly: GCA_030068075.1. Lineage (NCBI taxonomy): Eukaryota > Metazoa > Chordata > Mammalia > Carnivora > Viverridae > Paguma > Paguma larvata. Next base: position 97,439,956 of record CM057831.1, on the reverse strand, counting down.
GAGATCATTCGTTCCTTGTAAAAGAGAAAGATGCATGGAAATGCTCCATGTGAACAAAGAACAAGTATGCATGTGTTAAGCTGAGGTTTTTTCATTCATCATTTCAAAATAAGAACAAAAGCGTTTTTTAAAAATACCTATTTCAGAGTCTTACCATGATGACTAAGTTAAATAATACAAGAAAAAAATTGTTCGGGACCTACTGCCCAAGAATCACTCTATGTTAGGTCTTATCCCTATTTTACTGATGGGAAGCTCAGGCTTAACAAAGATAAGATTAGCATAAACAGAAGCTAGATCTGGGATTTACAGAGAAACTCTGTCTCTACACACAACTCCTTCCCGCTGTGTCAACAGAAAGCAGCAAGAACATTCTTTTTCTAGTAAGAACACAGAGCAGGGTGATCTTTCACATGTTCATCCATGTTTCAATGGATTCCCTTGGTCATGTTTGAATGAGGCCCTATGATGAAGGACACAGAACAAATGAATGTGGAATCAGAGGTAATGACATAGTTACTTCCAGATACCAATTGACAACAATCACATAAGCAAGAAACAGTACAGCATGGTGAATATTGCCAAATCTTAGCCCTTTATTAATTACTTGCTAATTAATTATAGACAATTACATAGGATTATGTACAACTTGCCAAGCTATATCTGTCTCTACTGAATATAACTTTATGGTAAAGTAGAGAAGTTCATGTATAACCTACCTGAACATCTCACAGTTATGATGTGGATCAAGTTGGAATATATATAAATATTGCTTAGGCTCAGAAGTCCTTACCAATCATAATTACTATTCTCTCACTTAAAAATCCAAGCACCTTACTATCAGAAAGCTTTTCCGTAAACCATCCAGGTAATTCCTCCAACTTTTGACATCATTTTCCATAGCAAGACACAGCTTTAAAGAAATTTATGTCCGCACCTGCACATAGAGCAGAAATTTATCCATCTGTATGTATATGTGTGTATACATATACATATAATCTATGCTTATTAAACAAGTGAATGAAAGAATAATGGGCTTATTGGGCACATTAAAAGTAAGTTGATTTTTATGAACACCACTCAGGGCTAACCAAAACAGTTTACAATGTTAATAATACTACAAATATACAACCAGGTATTCGAGTGTTTCTTGTCTCTTTCTTTAAAATAACTATTTCCATGTGTTTTCCAGCATACTGGACATTCCTAAACAGTGCCTGGACTGCGAACTTGATATCTGGCCACAAGCTGTCACTAAGAAAACAAGAATAGCAAGCAACACTAGAAGATCATTGTGTCAGTCAACAACCATATATTAAAAAGTAAAGATTAGCACTGCAGGACCCAGCAGTGTTCGGCTTATCCGAGAGTCGAAACGGGAAAGAAATAAGGAAGAACATCATTCCGGATTCAGACAGACCAGGCTGTTCTATTCAGTTATATTTTGTGGTGAAAAAAATCCCTTAAAATTCTCAGAGACTCTGATTTTATTTCTGTAACTGGGTATAATTAGAATGCCTATTGGTAGGATCTTGTGAGATTTGGATAAAGTAGGACACGTAAAAACATGTGTGTAATTAGGATCATAGCAGAAAAACTACAATAAATGGTAAGAACAAGCCCCCAGAACTCTTGACAGAGCAGAAACGACAATGTTTTTGTCACTAGAACTCCTAATTCCTGCTTTACCATGACCAAGGCTGAAAGGTATTGTTACTAACCCTTTTATTTATTCCCAAGGATAATTTTTTTGGTCACAGTGCACATGTGACCTTGTTTAAATTTGCAACCCTTTCAAATGACTTTAATAACCCTGAATAAATTACTAGGGCCCCCAGGCCCATGTGTGTCCACTCCTTTTTCAGATAGCTGCATTGTCCAAAGAAAACCAAACTGGGTAAGAAGGTAGAGAGGAAGCCTCGAAATTCATCTAATAATTAAAGAATTCTTAGGCTCTCCACTTCCCTTGTCTGGGCATTTCTAACAGTAATGTCATTTCAGAATTAAAATGTTTTTGTTAGATACAAATAAATCAACCTTTCGGGGCTTTTTTTCAGATAAAAGGAATGTCTACAATTAGTGTTAAAATTTCAACAGTGGAGAGTACAGTGTCTTCATAGTTTATGATGATAAAGTTTATGACTTTCTGTCATAAAAGGTAATTGCCCAACTGCAGTGTGTTCTCCTGAATTGGATCTTAGAACAGAAAAAGGACTGTAGTGGGAAAAAATAGTGAAATATGAATAAAACCTGGTGTTTCATTAGGAGTAATATATTATGTTCATTTTGTAGATTTTGACATATGTACTCATGATAACATATTAGGGGATGCTGAGTGAGGAGAACACAGAAACTCTATACTTCCTGGGCACCTTTTCTATTAACCTAAAATTAGTCCAAAATATGAAGTCAATTAAAAATAAGATAAAAAAAATTCAGTCTCTGCTGTCAAAAAAATTAGCAATTACAGCCCAGGTGCTTAATATTCATGAGTCATTGAAGAAAACCAGGAAGCCTCAGCATCCTCTCCCACAAAATAGATATAGTAACGCTTGTTCAAGCTCCTGGCTCACAAGAGTTAAATGACACAGCCGTTATGCGTGTGCTTTGCAATGTGTAATTCATGCTTCATAGATATCAGAGTTATATTTAAGCAGCATTTACACACATGAAGCGGGCCGAAAACTTTAATCCATCGTGAGATAAAATGTGTCTTTAACATCATGATTTTAATAATTGTATTCCCTCTAAAACACTGTGAAACTCTCTCATTCATGGAATCATTTGGAAAATGTTTTGGTAAATATGTCCATAATCAGAAACATGTTTTATATCTTATACTAGTGACCCCCACCGTAAAAAAGAAATTATTCTAAAAGTGAATAAGTGTGGTGTAACATTTTTTGTTTGTTTCAAAAAACAGAAATGTATTCCCTCACGGTTCTGGAAGCTAGAAGTAAAAATTCAGGGTGTTAGCAGGGCCGCATTTCCTTCACAAGCTCTAGGAGAGAATCTTTTCCTGCCTCTTCCAGCTTCAGGGAGTTCCAGGTGTCCTTTGGTTTGTAGGCACACAGCTTCAATCTCGGCCTCGGCTTCATGTGACACTATCCTCTGTCTCTCCACATAGCCCTCTCCTCCAGATCATTGTCTTGGACTTTGGTGTCTTTGCCTTCTCCTTTTCTGTCTTACAGGCATATTTGCCATTGGATTTAGGGCCCATCTGGATAAATCTCATCATGAGATCCTTACCACAAGTACATCTGCAAAGACCTTTCTTTTCCCAAATAGGGTCACATTCACATGTTCTGGTAGACATATCTCTATTGGGACACGTTTTTCAAGCAGCTCTAACAGGATTGCCCCAAGAGCTGATATTTTATTGATGCTATCCGATACATTGTGAATATTCCAGACTGAAAGCTCAAGTATCAAGTACATATCAAGATATTATAAGATAAAGGGCTATCAGAATATGGTAGCATTATGGAATACTGCACAAAAGTCAGTAGACTGAATACTTTTCAGCTCATTTGAAACATAGGAATGAAAAATTTACCTGCAGGTAGGCTGGGGATTAAAACAAATGATATCCTGTAGCTTCCTTTGCTTGCAATACCTCTGAATCTTTATTTTAGCTAAGGTATTTTGGGTTTTGGGGTTTTCTTAGTTAGTTTTTTTTTTGGTTGTTTTAGGTTTTTTTAAATTCGCGTTAGTTAACATACAGTGTTATATTAGTTTCAGGTGTTCACTATAGTGATCTACATTCCCAATATTGTCCTATGCTCATCACAAGTACCCTCCTTAATCTCCTTTACCTATTGCACCCATCCCCCCACCCACCTCCCCTTTGGTAACCATCACTTTGTTCTTTATAGTTAAGAGACCGTTTCTTGGTTTGCCTCTCTCTCTATTTTCCTCTTTGCTCGTTTCGTTTTTGCTTAAACTAAGGTGGTGTGACTTTTATAATGGAAGATGATGTCATGTCCTTTATGATAATGAAAATTTAGAAATAGCCAACGGGGTAAATAATAGGAAGACCCTTCTGTAAATGAGACTACTGCAACTTGATAGCACAGGATGCTGTCAATACAATGCTAATTAATGTGAAATAAGAAAAACAAAAATGGTATAATAACTCTGCCCATTTGAACAGACGTTATAATAAAATTTTAAAATCAAGAAAGGATCATTCAATAATAATAGACTTTTATTTTCAATATGTATCTCGAAGTAACTATAGAAATTTAAAATTAAAAATCAAGTTTAAAATCCACATCACCATATTTTCCATCACCTTAACAGTTCAGAAAAAGGAGGTGGGGTATGAGGATAGTTTTATTAACGATCTAGTATAATTAATTTGCACAGGCGGCACTAACATGGTAACATAACACAGATTCTTAAACTAAAAACATTTAACCCTTGTAAACTTTTCATCAATAGCCGTATCGTGGGCCCAAACTTTCCCAAAGATTCCAAGGTCTATCCTTTCTTGATGGCCATACTCCTTAACCTGCTGGAGGTATACCAGAGATTGCTCAGGGGCCCCCTTGGCCATGAACTGAGCTATGGGCCATTTCCTGGGGCTGTGACCTTGGGAATTTGCCTCCCCAGTAACCCAATTGCCCACTATTTCCTTCCCATTCATTTTGCATTCAAACTATCTAGCATCAATCATTCTGAAAATAACAGAAATTTCTGTTTCAATTTTGAAGTATCTACTTAAAACTATGTGAGGAATTATTAGTAAGGTCATCATAATAGGTAGAATCTTATAATCATATTACAAACAGTAAATTTAAGATACATTTTTATGTACTTACATGTGCATACCAATCACATTTGCATGTATTTATTTAAATATACATGGTTATTACAAATTAAAAGAAAGATTAAAACTCCATTATTAACTATTCTCCCTAAAGTCCTAAAATCCACCGTAATTTGATCCACATTATTATTTACTCCTGCAATTAAAAGAGTCAAATCTCCTATGAAAATGCAAAAATGTGAATCACAAATCTCACCATTTGTCAGTTTCTGGAAAATTCTGGTGATGGCAATTGCCTGTACTCTATGGAAAACAGTCCATTCAGTGGCTGGCCAAAATGTGAAGCATGTTTCCAAGTCTTATTTCTGCATCGAGGAGAGAGAGGAAGAGTGTCTCTGAGAGACGAGGTAGAGACTGCTCCCCACTGCTTCTCAAGCACACTCTCCAACATGGTCTCAGGGGAAAAAAATAAAGAGGCATAAGTTTCCTCCTTGACTCTCAGTTAGGATTAAAGATGTTTCCCTGAGAGGCCGTGAACCTGTAGAATTGCTTCTTAGTTTTCCTCAGGGTTTGGAAATTTCCCATCGGTATGATTTTTCAAGACACTGTTATCTGTGATTTGATTTTCTCAGGTACTTGCAAAACTTTCATGTCCCCAGTCAATTAATGTTTTCTCCTTTATTGAAAGTTCTTCTGGGTTCCCATTTGAAGATGCTTTGATTTCCCTCCAAACTCAGGAATAGAAAACTATGTATATCGGGATGGAATATAATCTTTCTATACAGGATTAAGGCAAATGCCTGTGTACTTAGTCAATATAAGAGCTGACATCTTGGATGAAGTACATCAGTCTATAAGGAACTATCATGTGTTGGGATTAGGATTAGATAACAAGTGCTTTTTGAGGAATGACACATTTTTAACACAATTTTTAATTTTTTAACATGTATTCATTTTTGAGAGACAGAGAGACACAGAGCATGAGTGGGGGAGGGGCGTAGAGAGAGGGAGACACAGAATATGAAGCAGGCTCCAGGCTATGAGCTGTCATCACAGTGCCTGACGCGGGGCTTGAACTCACTGAGGCAAGATCATGACCTGAGCTGAAGTCAGCCGCTCAACCCATTGAGTAACCCAGGTGCCCCTAAGATGCCCTAGAAGCTCTGGATTCTATACTATTCTGATATTTTCACTGGATTGAAAGTCCACATAAACCAAAGTATCCTTGTACCACAGATCCAACCATTATCTATCTTATTAACTTTTCCAGAGTGAATATACTTCTTTCCTCCTCTGTTTTAAGTATCAGAAAACAATCAGATGTTGTGGCACCTGGGAGGCTCAGTCAGTTAAGCATCTGACTTGGGCCCAGGTCATAACCTCACCTGGAGATTGTGAGACTGAGCCCCCCATCAGGCTCTGTGCTGACAGCTCAGAGCCTGGAGCCTGCTTCAGATTCTGTGTCTCCCTCTCTCTCTCCCCTCCCCTGCTCATGCTCTGTCTCTCTCAGAAATAAGCATTAAAAACATTTAAATAATAAATATATTTAAAATGTGTTTATATTTATATACAATTGAATAAGGCAATCCTAGATTATATATTATTTATTCTCTATAATCTTACCATTCAAGCAATATTCCACTTTCGTTATATTTTTTGACCTGCATATTTTCTTGGAAGGTAAATGTGACCACTTGCCCTATGCACAAAGAACTCTATGTGTTTATTGCAGTAAGTAGAAAGGTAGCATGCAATATAACAGGTGCTGATGGACTGCTACGTCTAGTCACGAGTCTGTAGAAGTTTTCTGATGTCTTAATTTTCTCAGTGAAATAGGAAGACAGTTCATCTATTGTTTCCCAATAAATCTGGTATTTGCAATAGCTTTCTAGGCAGATACTCTTTCAAATTAAAGCACCATTTTACCCTATTTTTCCATGCCTGTGCATGATGAATAATGTTGAGTTTCTCAATTCTAATATAGAGATAATAATATGAGATTTACAAGCTAACATTAGTAACAGAAGATCCTATTAAAAAAAGTAGCAATATCAATATTTGTTTCCATGTTAGGGTTTAAAAAGCCAGGCATTGAGCTCCTAAATAATATGTTTAATAAGTAAAGTTATTTAACGTGAAATAATTTGGGAAACCCATTGGAAAGATGCAAGAAGAATTTTGGGAAATCTAACTGACAGGTAAGAATTTCAGCACAAATGGTAAGAACAGCTCTTACCTTTGCAATAGAAGATGCAGGTTTTGCAACTCCTTTGACACTGGGAAAATTACCATACACGTTACAAACATGTAAGACTAGGGATATCATTATGACCCTTCCAGTTCTTTAACTCTATAATTAAAATAGAAAAATTATCATCCTAAGCTTTTTAGAGAACAATTTATGATGCTGTCATGGGCTTTTTCTTGCTTTTTGATATGAGACAAGGCCAAGAAACAAAAAGAATCCAGGCATGAAGAGGTAGAAAGTCACTGAGGGGAGAAAGACTAGGGAGAGTTGTCAGCACAGACTTATCTAAGGATGTGGAAGTACATCTGCAAATGGAAAAAATGAGATGGAGCCCACCAAGCAAAATCTCTGGAAAACAGAAGTCCAGCAGTGAACAGGATTAGAACAAACATAAACTCTGAACCAGGATTTGAATTATTGAAAACCAGGCTTGAATTATTAAAAAAAAAAAACAAAAAACAATAAACAGGTTTAAAAAAAAACAGACTGACCAGAGTCTGGTAAGAAAAGTGATGGAGCATAAAATGTACTGGAGAGGTAGGAAGTAGGGTGATTATAGTATCTTAATGTGATTTGAATATTTAAAAGATAGATTGGCTGCTGCATGCCCAATGGATTGGGATGAGTGATGGAGGGCCAAGACCTCCTTGTCCTTGTAGAAAAGACTTGTCCTTAGCATGTAAGCTAGTGACACCCCAGGGTTGCTTGTTTCAGCCACAGTTTCCTCATGGCATTTTTCACCTCTGCGTTCCTCAAGGTGTAGATCAAGGGGTTTAACATGGGTGCAACAATGGTAGAAGACACTGCCATCACCCTGTCTATGGGGTAAGTGGCCACAGGCCGCACATATAGGAAAATGCAAGGCACGAAGAACAAGACGACCACAGTGAGGTGGGAGCCACAGGTGGAGAGGGCTTTGCGCCGCCCCGCAGGGCTGCAAGACCGCAGGGAGCAGAGGATGACCGTGTAGGAGATCATGAGGATAAGGAAGATGGTCACGCACATCACCCCACTGTTGAGGATGACTAAGAGACCCAGGGTGCGGGTGTCCATGCAGGCGAGTTTCAGCAATGGAAACAGATCACATATAAAATGATCGATGACATTGGGGCCGCAGAAGGGTATTTGATACATGAAGAGAAGCTGTATCGCTGCGTGGATAAAGCCCCCCACGCAGGCCCCTCCCAGCAGCAGGCAGCACACCCGAGGGCTCATGATACTCGTGTAGTGCAGGGGCTTGCAGATGGCCACGTAGCGGTCGTAGGCCATCACGATGAGCAGGATGATCCCACCCCACCGAAGAAATGCTCCGCAAAGAGCTGGGTCATGCAGCCTTCAAAGGAGATGGTAGTGCTCTCGGAGAAAGAGTCCACGATTGTCATGGGGGCAATGACAGAAGAGTAGGTGACATCCATGAGGGACAAGGAAGTAAGGAAAAAATACATGGGTGATCTCAGGCTCTGACTCGTGATCACCGTTACCACAATGAGTAGGTTCCCCACAACTGTGGACACATACATGATTAGAAACACAGCAGAGAGCATTTTCCGCACCTCGGGGTTCTTTGTAATGCCCAAAAGAATGAATTCAGTCACATTGTTTGGCATCTCCATTTATTTTGGGCTGAGATTAGCACACTGCACTGACCTGGAAAATCTACAAAAGAATACTATTTTTGACTAGTAATCACTGAGGGTGCTGGACAATTGTTTCACTGTGTCTTCTACCTGCTTGACCTACTTTTTGTTCCAGCCACTGATACAACAACCAGCTGCTAAAGGTATAGGCGGACAACAGCTCCATCCTACTGACCCCTCCTACAACACCTTCACTCCCCAGTACCTCTCTTGTTTTTTGTCGTGATATTTGTTTATTGAAACACTCGGAAAAACCTGCTTCATCATTCTGGTGAATATTCATACCTGGAAATATGAAGAGATTAACATACTTTAAGGAAATCTTAGACCACTAATAAATAGAAGCCAGTGAATAAATGATAACCAGTTTAACACAATCTTGGATTAACTTCCCTTTCTTCCCTTGTCACCCTCCTGATTCACTGCCTCCAGTCTATTTTCCAGAACCTACATACAAGCCCTTCTCTCAGCCTCTGATCTTTGGTGACTTCAAGTCAGGATGCTAACATTCATTTATCACTAAACACACTCAATAATCAAGAACACATAAATTCTCATTCACTTCTTCCATATATTCAAGAGCACTTAGAGTGAGCTAGTTGAACAGCCTACAAGCCAGGTCATATCTCAAGGACTGCCCACTTATTACGAACTATACTCCTTCCATGTACATGTCATCTTCTCAAATTGGATTATTATTACATATTGTGACTATTCAATGAACCCCTACTATGTCTCAGGCAGTAGGATACCGTATAAGACATTTTCTTCATTTCAGAGATTAAAATATGGAGGCTAAAATGCTAGAAAAAAAAGGATGCCTGGTGGCTCAGTTGGTTAGGTATCTGACTTCGGCTCATGTCACAATCTCACGGTTCGTGGGTTCGAGCCCCGCCACAGGCTCTGTGCTGACAGCTCAGAGCCTGGAGCCTGCTTCAAATTCTGTGTCTCCCTCTCTCCCTGTGCTCCCCATATTCATGCTCTGTTTCAGTCTCAAAAATAAATAAATATAAAAAGAAAACTTTAAAGTGTAGAAAAAATGACACTAAGTTCCCACAGTTAGAAAACATTGAAACCTAATTCAAATCCAGCTTTTCCTGGATCAAATCAATAACAACGGCAAACAAGGTTGTTTCTCTTAAAATTCTATCAAATGCTCGATATGGTGCAGACATTTCCTTCATGATATGACGGGGTCCTTGTTCCGGCGAATCTAGGGGTCCACGAAGGACAGACCGTCAGGCGAAATGAAGCGAGAGAGCCACGAGTGAGATGGAATCTGATGACAAAGCAGGCAGCCCTGGCAATTCTGGCATCTCCCACCTACTAGTCCCCGTGTCTTTATTTTTAAAGGTAGCGAGTGACAATACATCGTGACAAGGCATCATTTACAATTTTTCTTAGGTTGACATATTTGCGAATCCCTCAGACTTAGATTAGGCATTAACTCTTTTTATGACTTTGTTCCAAAGTTACACATTGTTTTTTAGGCAGAGCAGAGGAAATAACAAGATAAAGTTTTTAGGAAGAGAGCAGGATTGTCGTAGCCCTTGGTAAACAGAGGGCGCATACATTGTTGCCTTAAGACCTATGTTAACCATCTATAGATAGATTAGGAGACATTCTATCCATAATCTTTAACCATGATGGAGGAGGTATTATTTGCTTGGTAGAGACATGATCTCTAATACTTGTCTAAGTTCTTTTCCTTTATGAGTTAGTGAGCCTGTATCGTAAGGGCTCCTGTTTATCTGTTCTTTATACAAACAGCAGTTTCTGTAAAAGTATTTTGTTATTGCCTTTTTATTATAAAGGAGCGTGGGGATGGGAATAGCAAAAGGATTTGTGAAATGTTAACCTCAGGAAGGTTGGCTATTGTTTGTACCTTATCGGTAAACAGTGCTTCTAACTTTTGGGCTAGGCTAACCTCCCTGGAAGGTCCTAAATCTCTTTTCAGTCTCTCCTATCAGTCTGTTAATCAAATACTGAGAGAAGCTTTACAGAGATGTGCCTTGAGGTATTATGGTGGGGCTGAGGGGATGATTAACACAATGTGATACCTGCAGGGAAAATCTAGTTTGGTTCAAGGAGTCTTGGGGCCTAACAGTCTGCTAATTTCTAGCCAACTCCTAACTGCTATTCTATATGATCAATTTGTGTAACCTATCCCCAAGAGGCAACCCTGAGGTTACTTCCGGCCAGGTTACTCTCATTCAGATTTTATCCATCAAGACATCTCACTCCAGGTCCCCTTTTCCATGTGCCATAAAACCAAAGAGCATTATGTCCCTTAGGCCAGCGAAAGCAGCTCAAGAAATCCAGGCCTGAAAGATTATTTAGAAGGAGGCAAGATTAGGCGCCAGTTTGGCTGGCGGGAGCTTTGCTTCAACCTTTTCCACACCGAGAGGGGTTTCAACCTGCGAGCCGAAAACGGCTCCCAACAATTATATAATTTCAGTATCATAACGAACCAGTGAGGTAGATTTATGCTTCCTGTGCTCATTTTCCTAAATAAATGCTACAGTAAAATTCAACAACAAAGTGATGACAATTCTACCATAAAGAACATGTTCTAATTACATATAAAATCCAATCGTGAATCTAAAAATTACACCTAATTAACTTTAACTAACATTCCAAGACTCTAATAATTTTCCAGATATGCTGATTAAAGAAAGTAAAACTTCGCCTCTTTCTGTGCCCAAGAAAGACCCAGATCCAACTTAGCTGATACCATCCCTGCACATAAGCCTGAACCAGTATAAAAAATTCCATCCATTTTTCCTCAGGATGGAGTGCACCCAGATGAAACAAAGAATTTTAAAGTATAATTGAAATATCAACAAGACATTTAATTTATTTTTTTTACTCACCATGTACCAGCAAGGTACTTGGTCTGTTACATGCATTATTTCAATTATTTTTCCTATCACATGAGATGGGATTTATCACAAATCTCATTTTGAGGATAAGAAAACTGATGTTTGGAATCAGTAAGCATGTCATCTAAAATGAGTGCGGATTATGAATCCATGCAATCTCCTTTTGAAACACAAGCTCTTAACCGTTACACTATGCTACTGAAGGAAGGAATAGTGGCCTCAGTCAGCTATATACAAGGTTACTCCAGCCAAATGAAATGGGAAAAGCACTGTTCCAGTGGCAACCTTCTTCTCTTTGCTATGAATACTTAAGCGGAGGCTGCCTGTCACTGGATAGGGATATGTTAGAGACCTAGGGGGATGTAAATAATGTTCTCTGAGACTCCTCCAAACCCCCAATTCACATCCTTAATATTATCCCTTTCACTAAACAAGGTGCACAGTTGCCAAGACGCTGTTTGCAATCTACAGTATGGGCTAGCCCCCATCTACAATATGGGCTAACCCTAATCTCCAGCCCCAGAACTTTAAAGTGCTATAAGAGCACTAATAATGTAGAAGGAACATAGTCTCAGAATCAGAAAGGCTGGGTTTTATTCCAAACTATCCCACTAACTCCTAAGATGTGTTGTCACATTGTTCCCCACCCTGGGCCTCAGTTTCCTCATCTGAAGAAGGAGGCAGTTGTGGTAGATGAGTCGAATGCTAGGGGTTCGAAGGAGCCAACTCAGGGATCGGTCCCTCGGGGATCTTGGCTCCTACTTGCATTAAATATTCCCACTTATAAGTAAGATGTTCTTTGAACATCTAAGATGTCGGGAATTAAAATATTTTAAAGTATAGTACACTAGAATAGAGACTAAAGCCCCTTCTGTCTTAAAATCTATAAAATTGTTATAGTTTTTTTCTGACTACTAATACACACTCAGTATGACATTCAAGACCTTGCCCCAAAGTAATCAACCTCATCTTTTGTATGCCTCCCTCCCACAGCAGTCAAGGCCATGTTTATTGCCAGAACACACACATCAGTCTGTCTAATCTGGTGGGAGAGGCCATGGGTTCAGAGTGAACAGACTTAGCTCTCCATCCCACTCAGGGCACTTACTGACTATACAACTTTAAATCCCGCAAAAATAAAACAATATGATAACCATTAAAGTTAGTATTTGTTATTTGAGGGTACTGTGCTAAGACCTGCATGATTTTTCTTTCAATTGCCACAAAAGTCTATGAGACAAGAACCAGCATTACCCTGATTTTCTGATGTAGTCATTAAGGCTTAGAGAAGTGGTACACGTTTGGTGTGTCTTTGACCAAGTCCACAACACAGGATACTAACCGCCATCTTCTGTGGCCCCTTTAAGGATTCTATACCCTGTCTCACAATGTGTTCATAAGCATCGAAGGAAGTACCAGGCAGGAGAATGTTTGGGGAGCACTAACGAAATATTCATGATTAGTTTCTATTCCTATAAACTCCTGTCTTCCTCCTGCCTCTGCCCGTTCCATCAGTTATCAACAAATCCATTTTTATTCTTCCTTCTTACCTCACTTCTTTCTGAATGGCCCCTTCACCACCATCATCCTGGATATTTGTTCCAATGGCCATATAGGGTACACACCGGCGATAATTCACTTGTCCTCCTACCAATTTTTTAAATATTTATCTCCCTATGTGGATGCTTAAGGATAGCTAATAAATTCTTTTCCATAAATGTCTAGTGCTGTGCTGTGTACATGCTAGTCATTTCATTAAATTTAATTAAATCCATGAAATTGGATTCAGCCAGGGAAAACAGCAGCCAAGGAAAATGCCCAAGCAGTACCGGTGCCAGTCTTGCCTCTAGAAATGAGAGAGTGTCACTCTCAGATACAGGCTGCAGTCCCTCTGGCATCTACGCTAATATGCTCCATCTTTCAGCTTTCTCATTTCTACTCCTAGACATACATCAGCCAAACCCAAGAGTGGAGCTCTACCTTGGATTTCTAGTTTAGTGTTGAATCACCGCCATCAGATCCTCTTTGTAATAATGCCTTCTTTTCCAGTATTCATATGGAATACCTTGGCTAAAAGACCATTCATACAAAGAGTGAAGAACTGCATTTATTCAATTCTTTAACGATTACCTAAGCAGTACATAATTCTCATTCCATAACATGTCCAAAAGTGTGAGGGATAGAGGTGGTGCCCTACCTGTAAAGAGGGAAACAGAATGAGCACTCCTGAAACAATACATGTACAATATAAGTTCCAAAAGGGAAATTATCAGTATGATCTATAGATATCAAAGACTGATCTAAGCTTTGACATGAGACTTTAGAAACTTCTAAATTTTTAACAAAGAAAGTTAACAAGGAAGAGAACAGCATGAGCAAGGCATGAAGAAAGGAAAATATAAAGTACATAGCTAAAATATGTGAAATATAAAATCAAAAACCTACATTTCATTCTGGGCCTTCTAGGAATGTAATTAACTAGAAGTTATACATTGTCTTTAAATTTCGGTTGTTTTTTACAGAGTTGTTGTATTAAACATAATAAGTTTCTGTCATTCTAGTTTAGGTTTTGATATTTACGTTTATAAATATTAAAATGTGATAAAATATTAAATTAAATTATAGTTTAAATGTTTATTAAATATTTATTATAATGCTTGTTATATTTTTGGTGTCTCCTAAAGCTTAGTCACATACACTCCTACTGACCTAGTTACGAGATGCCTTGAGTAGGTGTGCCTAGCTAAACTGGAGTTCAATTGGGAGCAGGTAGTAAGAGCTTAAAGACCTACGTATAAGTCTGATTTTCCACACTACAGTCAGTTCTCACTTCTGAGCACATGAAATAGACCAGACAACTCCTCCGTGCCTCAGTTCCATTTTCCATAAAGTAAGAAAGTAATGTCACCTATCTCAAAAGGTTGTTGTAAGGATTAAATGATTTTATAATGTAAAAGGCTTAGATCACAATGTCCATTTCTTTTCCTAGAATGAAGAGAAGGATTCTGACCACAAACTATTTTAAAATGGACCCTCTGTCTCTGGATCATGTGTCTACACAGGCTTCTAGCAAGTATTATTAGTTTTTATTAGAAGTATACTTATGCTTCTACTGATTGTGCAGTTTAATATTTATAAATTACAAAAGTAAGACATAACCCTTGGAAAATATTCATATGGAGAGATAGAGTGATAAAAAGCTTAAAGTCAAAGGACCCCTCCCAAACATAAGCCCTACTGGACCCTCTAGTGCACTCTCTTCAGAGTATGCTTTTGTATGTAGGAATATTCTGTGTGCACATTTATGTGTTTCATTCTATATAAAAGTATATAAATATAATAATATTATTGAAATTTTAATTTAACTGGGCATCGTCAACAGTTATGCATTTTCCCACATTTTAACTTCTACATATTATTTTATTTTATAGTTGTACTATAATTCATATAACCAGGTTGTTTTTGCTTGGCATTTATGCTACTTCGAGTATTCTGTCCTATACATGATGATCCAATGGACACCCCTTTACAGAAATTTTTACATCCTTGTTTGAATATTTCCTGGTTAAATACTTCTGGTGGGAGACATTCTTGGAAATGTCATCACCAGATCAAAAACTATGCATATGTTGAACTCTGATTGCCTCTGAAACTGTTCTCTCAAAATCCTGAAGCACCTTTCATTCTCATCAACAGTGTACGGGAGAGTCGCTTTCCCACAGCTTTACTCACGCTATTATTAACCTTGATTATATTAACCAAATGATAAGGTAAAATATCATGTATTACTTTAATTCACATTTAATCATTCATTCAAAGAATTTCACAAATGATCTAATATATTATTGGTCTCCAGATGAAGCTAATGTAAATTTACTATGTAAATGTATGCACTGTGATGTCGATGTAGAGATATATAGTCTATACACAAATAGCATATCAAAATAATAGTAATAATTTAGTGTGTGCTGCATACCACGTATTTTGCTAGTACTTGAATCATGTTTTCTCATTTAATTGTCACATCTGGCTATGTTTAGACATATTTATGGTTGAGAAAAAGCAGAATCATTAACTTGCTTAAGGTTATACAGTAAGTAAGTGATAGAATCTGTATTTGAATCCAAGAAGTCAACTTTACAGCTAATTCATATTTCTAAGTGTGTGAATTTCTTATGAAGCCAAATAAT
Source organism: Paguma larvata (assembly GCA_030068075.1). Taxonomy (NCBI): domain Eukaryota; kingdom Metazoa; phylum Chordata; class Mammalia; order Carnivora; family Viverridae; genus Paguma; species Paguma larvata. The sequence goes on along the minus strand of CM057831.1, from coordinate 97,424,228 downwards.
TTCTTCAGTAAAATCCTGGACCACATGAAGATGATAGCAATGCGTTTATGGATGTCCCCGAGTTGTCGTTTTTAACGAGCAATCAATAGCCCTGAATTACTCAGAATATCTGAACCCAGAACATATACATCATAGGGAGAATGTCTCTAATTAAGAGCTTTAAGAGGATTATTTTTGTCAGCAAGTATTCCTAATTCATTTCTCTTTCCTTGTGACATGAGTGGAGATTAAATTATCTATGATAGCACCTCTATGGCTTGGAAATTACTATACCATTGTAGATGCAAAACTTAATGTTCCCTAGGGATGTTGCGAGAGCAAGGGGGTCCAATCCCTCAACAACCTTTCTTAGTTTCATGACCCCATCCTGGAACAAATCATAAGAGCATCACCTTCAGCACCAACACTAACACCCTGCTGTGGACAGAGCTGCTCACATATAAATGTGTGTGTTTATATAAATATAGTCTTAAAATCTAACTCATCTTTATATTAAAAATGAAAAACAAAAAATTTAAGTATCATTAACGAAAATGGGAATAAAAACACCATGAAAGTTCGTTCTCAAAGGTGATTAGTAGAAAAATCAAGGCTAAGAGCAGCTAGTACAAGAAGAAAGCAGAAACATATCTAATATAGATACATATATATATGTATGTATGCACACGCACACACACACATACACACACACACACACACACACACACAAAGTAGCATGAAAAAAAGGAAACATTATAATCTCTCTAAAACCATCCTAGACATACCACCTATTCCTGTTCCTCCCCTTCCTAAGAGCACATCCCTGCAACACAAACACACTCTCACAGGTGCTAATCTCATGACCTGGATTAGACAGACACTTACATTTTGATAATTTGCAAAAAGAGATTAAAGCGTTGATAGCTTTGGGTCTCCATTCTGAAGCCACATTTGGTATGCATAGACAAAACCATTGAACTACTGACACAGTTTAACTATTTTTGTATATGTATATGAAGTGATTCAATCATTTCAACCATTTCAAAGAAGTTCAAATTAAGAACATGTTTAATGCTCAAGTAACTTGTCGAAGTCACCTTCAGTACTCGACTTGATGTCATTTCTGTGACCTCCAAAGGCAGTTACCTGATATTTCCAGAAGGGAAAAAGCAGAGATCGTGCAAGTAAATTTTCCAGGAGAATGTCAGGGTAAGCAAAGTTCTGGTCCCATCCAGGATGTACTTTCATGAACTTTCATCAACAAATGAGCTACAAATCATGACTTATTAGAGTTTCCACTTAGCAGATCAAAGCATTCAAGCAAGCAAATCAGGACCCTCACTGGAACCATAACATCTAATCATTTCATGGAAGCTCTTTCTATAGGACCCAAGTATCTCATGATTTTGGAAGAAAGATTTACAACAGATGCTCTTAGTGTCCAAGAATTTAAATAGGAAACAACCCTTACAGAAGGCAGAGAAATTAGAATTTTGTCTAAATAAGAAAGATTGCCAAAAATAAAAAAATAAAAAATAAAAAAATAAAAAGACAGCTAAGCTATTTACAAAATCATTCATGGAACCGTACCTGCCATTTGGCTGTATTTTGAGCTTAATTTGTAAAGAGTTTCCAATCCACATCTTAGAAGAAACACTATTAATAAGATGTTCCCCTTCGGGTAATAGACTGAGCTAATGGAGGGCAGAGTGCCATTTTCAAGTGGCACAGAATTTCCTAGTGTGCAGACTTGCGTCATTCCACTTGCATCCCCCTGAGGCTGTGTCCCTACTGACTGAGGAGCTAATCACCATACCAGTGAACTTCTATCCACCCCTACAATGATCCGTTTTTCCCAGGGGCAGAACTTCACTGGAGCCAGGCCAGGCCGATGCTCCACGAACACAACACCAGATCCCATTATTAACCATTCCTTTATCTGCTCCGCAAGTAAGCTCTCTTCTTCGACAACAGAAACAACAGAAAAGCCACACAACCATCCGTCTAATAAGCTCGATAAAGAAAAATGAATACACCTAGAAAATCTGGAACCAAATTTTTCCATTACTTAGTCTGGTATACCCTTCATCTTTTAAAACTATTATTAAAATTGAGGCACACCTAACTGCAGAATGGTTGACATTATTAAGGATGTAAAAAATGTACCTCAGCCAGAAAAAATAAGGACTCTGTTCTTTCTCACTCCATAACAAGAGTATTCTCAAATAATGCCTTCATTCTTTTCCACCTTCAGTAGTGAAAAATATCAATATTCTACGTTTACAACATAGTATTCAGAATACAACAGTCTCCTGAGGAAGTCCCCAGAAAAGGAAAAGTCTCTCAGTATGACCAAATATGATCCACACAGGTGATGGGCCACATTCTGCACTTGGATCATTTTTACTGACGTCCTAGAACTACTCCAAGTTCCTACCTAACCATTTTGATATGGATTAGGAGGCATTTCTCAGTCTTTTTTTTTTCCACTATTACTCTCCTAAGGCACTACTTTAGACATTCTAATCACCCTCACTAAAGTTTTACAACACAGATATATTATCCATCTATATATCTTATGTATATCTGTGCTTTCTATATAAAAACAGTAAGATATTTTTATCCCCCAAGATATTGTTTTTACCTAACTGAGAGAAGCATACCATACCCATTGCAAAAGCATATGTCAGAATAACCTATTTATAAAAAGAAAGGAGGGGGCGCTGGGTGGCTCAGTCAGGTAAGCATCTGACTCTTCAATTTGACTCAGGTCATGATCTTAGGGTCATGAGATCGAGCCCCACATGGGACCCCATGCTGGGTGTGGAACCTGTTAAGATTCTCTCTGTTTCTCTCCCTCTGCTCCTACCCCACTCATACTGACACTCTTTCTCTCTCAAAAAACTAATGATAAAATGAAAATATAATGAAAGGGCTGAGGGGAAACAATGTGGTTAAATATGAGCGTGGCTGAAATTCCAGCTGTGCTTCAAACAACTATACACACCTATATCCAGTTCTTCTCTTCTGCACCACCTGCTTAATATATATGTTTTTCATCATACTTCTTACTAACACAATTACATTTTTCATCCAATTGTTTACTTGCTCCCCACTAGAATTTAGTTCCTGACAAACAAAACCTGTTTGTATTAGTCAATATCTTATACTAAGTCCCCAGAACACTCTGGCACACTGTGGGCATTAAGTAGTATATTTCAGAATAAATGAAGTAATAATTTCCTAAGCTTTATTGACTTTGGAGCCTTTTTTCAAGTAATAAATATTAACACAACAGAAGAACAATAGTAAAACCCGCATAGATATGACACTTGTGCTTCAAAGCACTACCCTCATGCCCAGACTATCAGTCTCCTCGATTGAATTGCTGATTTTTCCTTCAAATATCTCTCTCGCCCATATGTCATTCCATGTCTTTCAAAGGCAACCATTTGAATTTCATTTCCTGAGCCCATTACATCGCACTCTTCGTGATGACCATGAAGGCAAATACATCTGTGGACATGAGATCGTCAAGTGGCTTTTCTCGGACACAAGAAGAATCAAGAGAGTACAAGTAGCCTGGGAAGCAGGGCTCAGGGGAAAAATGGAGGGAAGAAAGTGACCCACAAATAAGGAAAAAAAATGCCTCAAGGAGAATACTCATGATGTAGCCAATGAGTAGTTCTGTGTTTTGGTATTTTCATGTCATGCTAGCAAGGAGAACTGTGAAGTGGGAAGAGTAGAGGACGCAGAGCCTAAAAGTCTTGATATTGACACTTAACCTTTTCTGAATCTCAATCTGTTGTATAAATGGTGTAAACATCCATCTAATAACACATTACATTAAGAGCCTGGCAGCTTGGAAAGCACTACCGAAATGTGTGCATCACAGTAGGTCTTCAGCAAGAGGGAGCTTACTCCCCTCACATACTGCCTGATATTTTCACTGAACTGAAAGTCCACATAAACCAAAGTATCCTTGTACCACAGATCCAACCATTATGTATCTTATTAACTGTTCCAAAGTGAATATACTTCCTCCCTCCTCTGCTGTTTTATGTATCAGAAAATAATCCGATGGCCAAAATGGTGGAGAAGTAGGGGGACCCAGGATACCCCTTGTCTTTCAAACCAAAAAGGACTGAAATCAAAGGACCCTCAACACCAAGAGTCGGAGAGGAAAGGGGTTGTAGTCTACAAGGAACAGAAAGCAACCCCAGAAAACGCCCCCAGGAACCGTGAGTTTAATCTGACGCAGAAAAAACGAACTAGGATACGGAACTAAAGGGAGGGGAAGCCGTCTTCGGAGAAACCCGGAAAGTGGCGATGGCCAGCGGTGACCCAGCCAGCCCGCGTCTCGCAGAGGCACCCGCTGCCTGCAGATTGCCTCTAACCAAGGCACACAATGTACAGCGAAGCTTGGTGCAGCAGGAAGGGGAGTGCAGAGGTGCCCTAATGCCTAGCAAACGGCACTACGCCAGTGCCTGATGCAAAGCGAGGTCAGAAATCAAGGGGTGAGGCATGGGACTAGTAAGAACGGACTGGAGAGACACCATGGCTGTCTCATAAGAACACAAACATCGGCCCGAGGAAGTCACCCACAAAGCCATCCCTGCAGCAGGCGAGGCTGGACCGCCTACACCAAACCACGCCCCTCCTCACAGGAGTGACACCTTTCAGAAGGCAGCTACTGATGCTAAGTTCAGGCTGCTGCCTGGAGTAACTCCAGGTCATTTCTTCTTATTTAAATATATGCTCCCTTTCTCCTTCTTACGGACCCCCGCCCCTGAGCTGGCTATCCAGGGTGTAGGCTGTCTTCAACAGATGTTTAACCCACTCTCTCAAGGCACGTTCTACACCTCCATCTGTACTTTCCTATCTCTCTCTCTGGAATAACCAGGCCACATTGGTTTATCTGGACAACATCTTTCTTCATTCCTTTTTCCTTGCACCCGTCCTTATTCTGATTTCTCTCAGTCTAGATTAAGCCCTTTAGTCACTCTACCTGGGCAAAGTCCATTTTTTTTAACCCCTCACACCTGTCATTATTCTCTCTGTATATGCTCTGCCACTAGCACACTGCATACCCTGACCTTAACGTGTAGTTGCTACTTCAGGACACACCCTCAGAGTGTCATTTGTTATTCTTTTTGTGAACTGCTTGTTTGTATCATTTGTCAGTAGGTTTGATTATTTTTGTCTGTCAGTCTGTTTTCCTTTCCAGGGCGACTTCAAGAAACAATCCAAAACACACCTAGCCAAAATGACGAAACGGAAGAATTCTCCTCAAAAGAATCTACAGGAAGTAGTGACAGCTCAAGAATTGATGAATATAGATATAAGCAACATAACAGAACATGAATATAGAATGATAATCATAAAACTAATCCCTCAGCTTGAAAACAGCCTAGATGAATGCAAGGCATCCCGCGCAGCAGAGTTCAAGGACCTTAAAAACGGTAAGAATTTAAAAAGGCCTTGAATGAATTGCAAAACAAATTGGAGGCAGCCACCGCACAGACTGAAGAGGCAGAAGAGAGAGTGAGTTAGAAGATAAAATTATGGAAAAATAGGAAGCAGAGAAAAAGGCATAGAAGCTGATCCAGGAACAGGAAAGGGGAATTCGATAGTTGAGCGATGCACTCGAACAAAACTCTATATGTATCATAGGAATTCCAGAGAAAGAAGAGAGGGAGAAAGGAGTTGAAGGGGTAGTTGAACAAATCATTGCTGAGAGCTTCCCCAACATGAGGAAGGAAACGGGCATGGAAATCCAAGAGACGCAGAGAAGTCCCCTCAGATGGAACTTAAATAGACCTTCTGCATGACACATCATAGTGAAACTGGCAAAATATAAAGACAGAGAGAATCTTGAAAGCAGCTAGAGACAAAAGGGCCTTAACATACAAAGGTAGACACATAAGGGTTGTAGCAGACTTATCTACAGAAAATGGCAAGCCAGAAAGGAATGGCAGGATATCGTCAATGTGATGAGCAGAAAGGATATGCAACCAAGAATCCTGTATCCCGCTAGCCTGTCATTCAGAATAGAAGGAGAGATCAAGGTTTTCCCCAACAAACAGAAACTGAAGGTTTTCATCACAAATAAACCAGCATGACAAGAGATCCTGAGGGGCGCTCTATGAAGGAAAGGTTGCAAAGAACATAAACTACCACAGACAGCCTGACAAACGCGAAACCTACAGAAAACCGTGACTATAAGCCCGCATTTTTCAATATTAACACTGAATGTAAATGGACTAAATGCGCCAATCAAAAGACACAGGGTAACAGAGTGGATTAAAAAACAAGACCCATCCATTTGCTGTCTTCGAGAGACTCATCTTAACCCTGAGGACACCTTCAGATTGAAAGGGAGGGGATGGAGATCTATCTACCATGTTACTGGAAGTCAGAAGAAAGCTGGAGTAGCCACACTTCTATCAGCTGCAGTAGCCACACTTTTATCAGACAAACTAGACTTTAAAATGAACGATGTAATAAGAGATGAAGAAGGACATTATATAATAATCACAGGGATCAGCCAGCAGGAAGAGCCAACAGTTACAAATGTCTACGCACTGAATTCAGGGGCACCCAAATTTGTAAAACAATTACAAACACAAGCAACCTGATAGATAAAAATGTCCTAAGAGTAGGGACCTTAACACTCCACTCTCAGCTTTGGATAAATCCACAAAACAGAAAAATCACCACAGAAACAAATGGCCCTAACAACACATTAGAACAGATGGGCCTAACTGACATCTTCAGGGTCCTTCATCCAGAAGCAAAGGAATTTACGTTCTTCTCAACTGCACACGGTACATTTTCCAAGATAGACCACATCATATCTTTCACAATTTCAGACCACAATGCTTCGAAACTTGAAAAATCAACCACAGGAAAAAGTCTGGGAAACACTCAGAAACATAGAGGCTAAAGAACAACCTACTAAAAGACGAATGGGTCAACCAAGCAATCAGAGAAGAAATTAAAAAATACATGGAAACAAATGAAAATGAAAATGCAACAATCCAATCGCTCTGGGATGTGGCAAAGGCAGTCCTGAGAGGGAAATATATTGCAATCCAGGCCCACCTCAAGAAAGAAGAAAAATCAATAACACAAATCCTAACAGCATGCTTAAAAGCCCTAGAAGCAGAACAACTAAGACAACCCAAACACAGCAGAAAGAGAAATAACAAAGATCAGGGCACAAATAAATCATATGGAAACAGAAAAAGTAGAGAAACAGATCAATGAAATCAAGAGCTGAGTCTTTGAAAAAATAAACAAGATAGACAAACCTCCAGCCAGGCTTCTCAGAAAGAAAAGAGAGAACTCAGATAAAATCATGAATGAAAAGGGCGTAATTACAACCAATCCCTCAGAAATACAAGCAATTGTCAGAGAATACTATGAAAAATTATATGCCACCAAACTTGGCAACCTGGAAGAAATGGACAAATCCCTAAATAGTCACTGTTGGGTCCTCGGATCATCCCTCAAAGAGCACAAGACACGTATGCAAAGGCAAGAGCGTTTATTAAGATTCCAGCATGGTGGGGTAAGCCACTCAGTAAAATGGTGACCCTGAGAGGAGCACGCAGGCTCCCTTTAAGCACATTTCCAAGGCGGGGAACAGGTGTCTCTCGTTTCCAAGTCGGGGAAACAGGTGTCCATTTGAGGGGTATGGGTGCTCTATGGATTGGCTCAAGCATGTCTGGTGAGGGGTGGAACCTTACCTGGGAAGTGGTTTAGGGCTGCCCCTTACCCCTTAGGTCCGGAACCTTACATTCCCCCCTTCACTAGTACCTAATGGGGCTCAGTCATGGGGCCCTTGTATAAGCGTAGTCCCCATCTTTTCTCGTTCCCAATGTTTTACTGCCTTGCCAGCCAGAGTGAAAGAAACTTTCAGGGGGTTACAACCGCTCTGCCTGGAACAGGTACTCTAAGTGTAGCCCTCTCTCTTGATTGGTTTCTTGTCCTGCCAGAGCGCTTTTTGTACCTGGAATAGGGCTTGTAGGGAAAAAAGAAATTTTTGATCATCGAACTCAGTAACTTGGCCTTCAGTTTAGGCAACAGAGGTGGAGGCCGAGCATACATAATACTCAAAGAGCAAAGGGGAGGAGAGATACCCAGTCACCGCCAGGCTCATGGGTTAATTTAGTTAAGGTCTCCTTAAGAGTCCCAGTCATTCTTTCTACCTGCCCTGAACTCTGGGGACGATATATACAATGTTATTTCCAATCTGTCCCCAACATCTTTACCAGTTTCTGGGGTACCTGAGTGATGAAGGTAGGTCCGTTACCCAAACCTATTGACACTGGGACACCGTACTGGGGGATGAGGTCTTGTCCGTCATGACTGCCGCTCTTACATACCCAGTGCTGTCCTTAATGAAGCTGTTGCCATCTGTATACCAAGTGTCCTCTGTGTCTGGCAAGGGTTCGTCTCTTAGGTCTGGTCTAGTTCCCTGTAGGTGGCTCAGAATCTCAGAACAATCATGTCTGGGAGCCTCCAGGTCTGGATTAGATAATAGAGTAGCCGGGTTTAAGGCACTGCTGGCTGTGAACTGGACCCATGGGAGGTTTAGCAGCAGATCGCGATAAATGGCTGACCAAAGCCAGATTGACGCATTATCAGGAGGGCATTTTAAGACTCCTTCTATAGCGTGGGGGGGTAGTCACTTGAAGCTGCTGTCCCAGAGTCAATTTGTTGGCATCCTTTACTAGCAATGCCATGGCTGCAATTATGCAGAGGCATGGGGGCCACCCACTTGGGACCGGGTCAAGTCTTTTGGACCGGTACGCCACCGGCCGCCGCCATGGCTCCAGTGTTTTGGGTAAGGACTCCTTTAGCCACCCCTTGCTTTTCATCCACAAACAGGTGGATCAGTTTGGTGGTGTCTGGCAAGGTCAGCGCTGGGGCCTCCAGGAGGGCTCTTTTGACATGGTGGAATGCCCTGTCCATAGGCTCAGTCCAATCCAATGGGGCATTCCCTCCCCTTGTGGCTTCATAAAGTGGTCTTGCCATTTCAGCAAATCCTGGGATCCATAGCCTACAAAATCCTGCTGACCCCAGAAATTCTCTTACCTCTCAGCGGGTGGCATGTCGGGGATAGTTTCTTTTCTTGTCTGAGACAGCCATCTCCTTCCCCCTTTGAGTATGTAACCCAGATATGTCACCTCTTCCTGACAGAGCTGGGCCTTTTTAGCTGACACAATATCCCAGCGTCCCCAGGGTCTTGAGTAATTCTCCAGTTGCAGCTTTGCAAGCTCCAGCTGTTTCTGCGGCAATCAGGATGTCATCCATGTACTGGAGAATCTGTGTCCAGGTTAGATGTCCGTCGAATTCGTTTTCCAGGTCTGTCCACTCGAAGGCAAATATGGGTTGCCTGACAGGGGCAAGAGGTAGATGTAGAAAGCATCCAATATAGTATAAACTGCTCATTCCGGAGGCAAAGAGCTCAAGAGAGTGTATGCATTTGGCATGGTAGAGTGTACATCTTCCACCCTCTTGTTTACCTCCCTTAAGTCTTGTAATCTGAGGAGTTTGGCTTTTTAACTAGCAACAAGGGAGTATTCCACGCAGATTGGCAGGGGATCAGAATGCCCAGGTTTCTGAGGTGTCTAATATGTGGCGCAATCCCTTGTTTGGCTTTTTCAGGCATTGTGTATCTGTTGAGCTGGGTAATTATAGGAGGCAGGTGCTTAGCCCTTCTGGGTCCTCCTGTTTCCACCCAAGCTTCTAGGATTTCCCACCTCCAGTGGGACAACAGATCACTAATGCCCCCTATCAAACTTTGGGATACTTTAAATAACCTGTACTCCTCTTCCAAGGCCAGGGTTAAGACTTTTATGGCCTCACGGGCGTCATCCATCACCGAGACTCCAGAGGAGTTGAAGTGAATGTGGGCCCCCACTTTACTGAGGAAATCTCTCCCCAGTAAGGGGTAGAGGCACTCAGGGGTGACCATAGAGGTGTGGATTACCAGGCCCTTTCCCAGGTCCACCGTTCTTCAGGTAGTTCATGAATATCAGTTCATCCCCGTGGCTCTCTGCACCCAGGATTATTTGAGAAATTCTGCCTAGAGATTGTTTCAAAATTGATTGCTGAGCCCTGGTATGGACCTTAAAGCATGTTGGTTTCCCCTCCAATTTTAGGGTTACCCAAGGCTCGGAGAGAGGCTACAAACCCCGTCCCCTTCAGTCATCCAGTTTGCCTAATTCTAAAATATTTGTTCCATCACCCTGGCGCTTAGGGCACTCGCTCTTCTAGTGGCCCTTTTCCTTACAGTAGGCACACTGGAATTTTGAAGCCTGTGGAGCCATCCTTTTTCCCCCTTAGCCATGTTCTTGAGTTTTCGCCATATCCTGAGTTCCCGCCTTGTAGTTTCAGGGTCAGCTGACGCTGCCAGCAGTCTCCTTGCAAAACCCTGAGTTTGTCTTTCTTCCGGGGTTTCCTGGTTGTTGAAAACCTTCTCGGCCACAGTCAACAGCTCAGGCAGCCTCTTACCCTTCGAATCCCCCCCGCCGCTGCAGGCTCCGGCATATATCAGGGGCCGACTGATTGACAAAGGCCAGACTTACAGCTGACCGATTCTCCGGAGCCTCTGGGTCCAAGGGAGTGTAGGTCAAATAGGCCTCCATCAATCTCTCCAGGAACGCCCTCAGAGACTCTTCTGGTCTCTGCTTTACCTGACTCACCTTAGACAAATTTGTGGGCCGCCTAGCAGCCACTCAGAGCCCTCCCCCCATTAGAGTCTGGTGGTAGACCTTTAGCCTCTCCCTACCTTCCTCCGTGTTAAAGTCCCACTCCGGCCGTGTCAGGGGAAATCCTAGGTTGATGAGGTCCGGGTTGGCCAGGGTCTCCCATCCGGGCCTGGAACCAATTTCCGGGCCTCGGCCAGGATCCTCTCCCGTTCTTCTGTAGTAAAGAGGATTTGTAACAGCTGGTGACAATCATCCCAGGTGGGCTGATGGGTAAATAAGACAGACTCTAACAAATCAATCAATTTACTAGGTTTCTCAGAGAATTTGGGGTTTTGTAGCTTCCAGTTATAAAGATCACTAGTAGGGAAAGGCCAGTGGACTAGGTATTGCCTCCCATCTACATCGGGTGTCCCTATAGCTCGTAGGGAAAGGGCCACCGAGTCTGGTTCTGGCAGCCTAGCCTCCCTCTGCCAGAGATCTCGGTATGGGGCGGGCTAGTTGTGTCACCTGTCCTGTTACCCGGAGCTTTTTCCCTCCCTCCTGCCGCTCCTGCTGTTCCTGCCACCTCTGCCTGCTCCCCCTACCACCGCACCCTTCTCCCCTCCCTGGGACAGATCCGGTGGCAGCCATCAGAATTTCCTCCTGCAAGCTCTGATCTGAGGAAGGCAGTATAGAATAAAGTAGGGCTATGGGGGATTGGATGGTTCTGGGCCCTTTTTCACCGCCAGGTTCTTCTCCGTCTCCATCGCAAATACTGCTCGAGCTGGAGGCAGAAAAGGTGCCAGCCATTTGGGGCGTCCCTCAACTAGAACTTGCCAGGTCGTAATATACAGGACCTGGTCCGGAGAGCATAGACTGCCATATACCTTATTTTTAACCTGATATGTGACGGGGAGCTCAAAAGACCTTTCCTCAGGCCACGCTACATCGAATGTTGGCCATTCATTCCTGTAAAAGACAAAGATATTTTCTTGTGGATTGATAGTCCCAGATCATCCACCTGCTTCAGGAAGTTCTTGAAATGGTTTAAAACGATGGTTAGAGGCGTTGACTCTGCCTGGCCCATGGTAATCCACACACCGATTACAAAGACAACACAGACAACAAAAACAACAGTACAATGGACCGGTACTGAAACAAAACAAAACACAAAACCTGAAAATGGGACGATGGCCTATCCCATTTTCCACGGGCTCTGTCAGTCAGGAGCAACATGCTCTGTCCCACCATGGTTACCGGACAATTGAGATCGAGAAAATCACCGATCTCCCTGAACCTAAAGTGAGGTCAAGACTTCTCTTGCCTTCACCCTGGTGCAGGAGCCACTAGTGCGTCCCCCTAGCTCCCGGGCTTCCCGCTAAGCTCGAGCCACAGAGACACTACACAAGAACACAACACTACACACAGACACTACAAAGGAACACAACAAAACACAGAGAGAGCGCTCACTTACCAGCCGGCCTGTCCAATGCTCAACGCAGTCTGGGTCTTTGAGGGCGAGATTCCCGGCCAATGCACCAAATGTTGAGTCCTCGGAGAGTCCCCCAAAGAGCACGAGACATATATGCAAAGACAAGAGCATTTATTGAGATTCCAGCACGCTGGGGTCAGCCACTCCATAAAATGGCGACCCAGAGAGGAGCGCACAGGCTCCTTTTAAGCACATTTCTAAGCCACGGGGGAAGGGGGGGGGCACAGGTGTCTCTATTTGAGGGGTATGGGTGCTCTATGGATTGGTTCAAGTTGCTCTGGTTGGGGTGGAACCTTAATTGCGAAGTGTTTTAGGGCCACCCCTTGCCCCTTAGGTCCGGGACCTTACAACCTCACGCTACCAAAACTCAAATGGGAAGAAATAGAAAACCTGAACAGACCCGTAATTACTAAAGAAATGGAATCAGTTATCAAAAATCTCCCATCAAATAAAAGCCCTGGACCAGTTGGCTTCCCTGCAGAATTTCACCAGACATTTAAAACAGAGTTAATTCCTATCCTCCTCAAGCTGTTCCAAAAAATTGAAATGGAAGGAAAACTCCTGAACTCACTCTATGAAGCCACCATCATTTTGATTCCCAAACCAGAAAAGACCCGGCAAAGAAAGAGAATTACAGGTCAATATCCCTGATGAATATGGATGCAAAAATTCTCAACAAGATACTAGCAAATCGAATCCAACAGCATATAAAGAGAATTATCCACCATGATCAAGTAGGATTCATCCCTGGGTTCCAGGGCTGGTTCAATATTCGCAAATCAATCAACTTGATAAATCACATCAACAAAAGAAAAGATAAGAGCCATATGATCCTGTCAATAGATGCAGAAAAAGCATTTGACAAAATACAGCAGCCTTTTCTAATAAAAACCCTCGAGGAAGTCAGGATAGAAGGAACATACTTAAACATCATAAAAGCCATATATGAAAAGCCCACAGCTAATATCATCCTCAATGGGGAAAAACTGAGAGCCTTTCCCCTCAGATCAGGAACACGACAGGGGTGTCCACTCTCACCACTTGCTATTTAACATAGTGTTGGAAGTCCTAGCATCAGCAATCAGACAACAAAACAAAATAAAAGGCATCAAGATTGGCAAGGAGGAAGTCAAACTTTCACTTTTTGCAGATGACATGATACTTTACATGGAAAACCCGACAGAATCCACCAAAAGCCTACTAGAACTGATCCATGAATTCGGCAAAGTTGCAGGGTACAAAATCAATGTACAGAAATCGGTGGCATTTCTATACACCAACAATGAAACAGCAGAAAGAGAAATAAAAAACTTAATCCCTTTCACAATTGCACCAAAAACCATATAATTCTTAGGTATAAACCTAACCAAAGATGTAAAAGACCTTTATGCTGAAAACTATAAAAACTTATGAAGGAAATTGAGGAAGACACAAGGCAATGGAAAAACATCCCATGCTCATGGATTGGAACAAAAATATCGTCAAAATGGCAATACTAACCAAAGCAATCTACACATTCAATGCAATTCTAATCAAAATTGCGCTGGCATTCTTTTCAAAGCTAGAGCAAACAATCCTAAAATTTGTATGGAACCACAAAAGACTGAATAGCCAATGTAACACTGAAGAATAAGACCAAGGCGGAAGACATCACAATCCCAGACTTTAACATCTACTACAAAGCAATAATCATCAAGACTGTATGGTTTTGGCACAAAAACAGACACATAGACCAAAGGGATAGAATAGATAACTCAGAAATGGACCCGCAAGTATATGGCCAATGAATCTTTAGCAATGCAGGAAAGAGTATCCAATGGAAGAAAGACAGCCTCTTTAATAAATGTGCTGGGAGAACTGGACAACAACATGCAAAAGAATGAACCTACACCATTTCCTTACACCACTCACAAAAATAAACTCTAAATGGATAAAGGATCTGAATGTGAGACAGGAAACCCTCAAAATCCTAGAGGAGAAAGCAGGAAAAAGCCTCTTTGACCTAAGACGCAACAATTTCTTACACGACACACCTCCAAAGTCAAAGGAATTAAAAGAAAAAATGAACTACTGGGACCTCATCAAGATAAAAAGCTTCTGCACTGTAAAAGAAAACACTAACAAAACTAATAGGCAACAGACAGAATGGGAAAAGATAATTCCAAGTGACATATCGGATAAAGGACTAGTATCTAAGACCTATAAAGGATTTACCAACCTCCACACCCTGTAAAACAAATAATCCAGTGAAGAAAATGACACGGAATGGGAGGGAGACAAAACATAAGAGACTTTTAAATACTAAGACAAACCAAGTGTTGAGGTGGGTATGGGAGGGAGGAGAGTGGGTGATGGGCACTGAGTAGGGCACGGGTTGGAATGAGCACTTCGTGTTCTTGTGTGGAAACCAATCTGACAATAAAACATTATAAATAATAAATAAATAAATCAGTGTGACAGTTCAGCAGAGTGTAAATCCAAATGCAGTTGCCTAGAGATATTTCAGTGCCACCCAATGAAGAAATAAATTATTTTTCATGAGAACCAGAAAAAAACATATATATATATATATATAACATAGAAAAATAATGAGTCCCTGGCTCATATAAAGCACAGGATGAATATTTACGTGCTTTTATTAACCCTACTTAAAGATGAGGAACTGAGAACCAGAGAAGTGAAATAACTCACGAAATTCACATAGCTAATTAGCAACAGAAGTGAGTCTAAAATCCACATCTATTAAGTAGGAGTGTAAACTTCTTGTATTTTCATATGATATGCATGGTAATATCATAAGACTTCTTAGCCTGGGAAAAAAACAAGGAATGAATTAGGCCCTGCATTAAACCTCCCTGTCAAAAAGTCCTATTTTAACTCCTTAGATTTGAAGGGTGATTAAGCTCTCCAGTTCTGGTGGGAAATTTTTGCAGAGGGCAGTTTCCAAGGAGATTTTTGAAGTGGTCAAAGCCAAGAAGCCACGTCAATGCTCCTTTGAAGCTTATTCCATCTCTAAGTGAACTGACCCTTAGTGCTCATTAAATTCCTTGTAGACCAAAGGACTAAATGAGATCTGGATTCCAGGTTCTGTCAAAGCAATGCCAGGGTTTAATGAATGCACTTGGCTATGCCCATTCCATCACGGATACTGTGGAAATAGAACAAATGCTAGCTGAGGTTTGTACTAGGTTGAGCCACCTCTGTCTTCATTTTAGGATTATTTAAACTCTGCTCATTTAAATCTGTATCTTACTAAGGTAAGGTTTCCAATGAATGATTCAGAAACTCTGGCTAGATAAACCCAAATAATAAAATGCAAACTTGAGCCATAGATGACTTTATTGGAATAAAAATATCTTAGGAATAAAAGTCAGATCACTGAGGGCAGATCTATTGTTGCAGGGAATGGAAGAGTGGATAGAGAATGAAAATGAGAAACTGGATAGAGAATAATGACCTTACTTTCTATTTGAATTTTTATATATTATATTTAGATTTGAAACATGGGGAAATTTGCCAGAATGTAGAATTTATATTTAATGCTCTATGTATGTCAAGAATTAAGAGCCAGAAGATATAAGAGCTTGTATCAGCAATAACTACGCTCCTTTGCAAAATTTGACACCTTAGTGAATTAATGTTAAAGATAGACTTACATGCAAATATGGGAAGACACCTCATTTATTCACTTATTCAACAGATATTTACTGAACTCCTACATTAGGCTGTTCTAGATGTAATGATACATTATGAACCAAAGAGGGAAAAATTTCCCTGCCTCACTTGAGCTTATAGTCCATAAGAGAAGGCTGACAAAAACAAAAATAAAAAGTAAGAGAAGTAAATAGATGATATAACTTATCAGAAAATAACCTCTCTCAGAAAATAAAAAAATGAAGAGTAGATAGGGAAGTGGGGTTATGAAATCTAAGGTGTTAGTTGCTGTTTTTCAAAACATAGTCCTATGATACTGACCTAGAACTGAGGTTCTGAGATGCACTGAACTCTTTCTCTAGAGTCCTGATTATTTTCTTCATCAATCACTGAAATCGGTACCCTATGCATAAACTTCTTTTCATTTAAAATAGTGTAAGTTTCTAACCTCTTACGGTATTTGTGTCATGCCTCCATGAACATTTACCAAAGCATGGGAAGAGTGGCAAGAGGTCTGGTAGGTAATTACTCCCTTCGCTCTTTTTTGTTTTTATTTTTGTTTGTTAGTTTGTTTTTTGGTTTCGGGGTTTTTTTTTAGATTTTAGATAAACATAATATCCAACTCTTTTAAATTTACTATGAAAATACTGAATTACCAAATCAGACTTGATAAGTGATCTAAGTGTGAAGACATTCTTCCTGATCCCATACTGTTTGTTTTTTTTATTGAAATATATTAGTCCTATCAAAAAGACTCAAACACACAAAGGTTTTGTCTAGAAATTCTGACTCTTTCACTCTTTACAATTTTTTTTAAACTTCAATGTTTTATTTGTCACTAAAAACCATTATTCTGTTCCACATTTTCTTTATGGCATTTTTCATTTCCTTATTCCTGACAGTGTAAATCAAAGGATTGAGCAAGGGAGGTAGGATGGCGTTAAATATAGCCACCACTTTGTCAAAAGAGAAAGCAGAAGGAGGTCGTACATACTGAAATATGCAAGAGACAAAAAACAAAACCACAACAGCAATTTGAGATCCACAGGTGGAGAGAGCTTTCCGCTGCCCTTCAGGACTATGGGTTCTCAGAGAGAGCAAGATGACAACATAGGAGACAAGTAACAAAGAGAAGATTATAATGCAGACAGAACCACTGTTGGTGACCACCAAAAGGCCAAAGATGTGAGCGTCAGTGCAGGCAAGTTCCAGTAATGGGTACAAATCACAACAGAAGTGATCAATGACATTGGGGCCGCAGAAGGGAAGCTGGAGAGTAAAGAGAATTTGTATCATGGAATGCAGAAAACCCCCTGTCCAAGCTACTCCCATCAGAATGGTACAGAGCTTCCAGTTCATAATGGTTGTGTAGCGTAGGGGCTGGCAGATGGCCACAAAGCGGTCATAGGCCATGGCTGTGAGGACAATCACTTCCACTCCAGCAAAGAAGTGTTCAGCAAAGAGCTGGGTCATGCAACCTCCAAAGGAGATGGTTTTCCTCTCATACAAGGAGTCCACAATCACCTTTGGGGAAATGACAGTGGAGAAACAAGCATCCAGGAAGGACAGGAAAGCCAAGAAGAAGTACATGGGGGAGCCCAGGAGTGCCGGGCTGCTGCGGATGGTCACCACAATTAGTAAGTTGCCCCCGACGGTTCCAATGTAGCTGAACAAGAATACCACAAATACTATTTTCTGAACACTGGGATTCTGTGAAATCCCCAGGAGGACAAACTCAGTTACGAAGCTTTGGTTGTGCATGATTTCCAAGGAGAGTTAAAAGCTGCCAGAAGGAACATGGACCGTCTACAATTATGAAGAAGAAAAATTTGTCTCAGACCAGAATAAAGTAATGCAATAATCATTAAGAAATTGGTGAATGCACATGAAAATTATCTCCTGTATTTCTGGCATCGCTGTGAATCACACAATAGTCAAAATTTGTTGAAGGTGGAAGTGGAAGGTCAGGCAGAATTGAGGAGGACAAAGGTATTATTAAATACTTTAAAATAGCCAGAGTTCCAATAAGGGGGAAGAATGGAGGTATCCACACGTAGAGAATTAGTTTATCTTAACTGCCAACTCTGGTCACTTAGCAGTGACTTCCTGCAGTGAACTGTTGGCAAGGGTTCTGAAATGCATCCAGGTTCTGAGGAAAGGACCATGACGATGTGGTCATCATGTCCACCATGAGCACGGAATGGGAGCTGCCATCCATGAGAGGAGTGTGCTTGATCAGAGAACAGAAGAAGAAATACCATCCAGGTTAAGAGGGACTTGCAAATCATGGGTACTCCCCAAATATTTCATTAAACATCTGAAACGAACTTGGCCTTTAAGATGAGTTCATTCATTCCTTGTAAAAGAGAAAGATACATGGGAATGCTGCATGTGAACACAGCACAAGTATGCATGTGTTAAGTTGGTGTTTTTCTATTCATCATTTTAAAATAAGAAGAAAAGAGTTTTTTAAAAATACCTATTTCAGAGTCTTACCATGATGACTAAGTTAAATAATACAAGAAAATCAGTTGTTCAGGACCTACTGCCCAAGAATCAGTCCATGTTACGTCTCATCCCTATTTTACTGATGGGATTCTCAGGCTTACAAAGATAAGGTTAGCAAATAACAGATGCTAGATCTGGGATTAACAGAGAAACTCTGTCTCTACACACAACTCCTTCCCACTGTGTCAACAGAAAGGAGTAAGAACATTCTTTTTCTAGTAAGAACACAGAGCAGGGTGATCTTTCAAATGTTCTTCCATGTTTGAATGGATTCCCTTGGTCATGTTTGAATGAGGCCCTATGATGAAGGACACAGAACAAATGAATGTAGAATCAGAAGGTAATGACATAATTACTTCCAGATACAAATTGACAACAATCACATAAGCAAGAAACAGTACAGCATGGTGAATATTGCCAGAATCTTAGCCCTTTATTAATTACTTGCTAATTAATCATACACAGGGGCCCAATAGGATTAAGTACAATTTGCCAATGTATATCTGTTTCTAAGGAATATGACTTTATGGTAAAGTACCTGCTCATCTCACAGGTTATGATGTGGATCAAGTTGGAAAATGTAAAAATGTTGCTTAGGCTAAGAAGCACTTACCAATCACACCATTCTCTCACTTAAAAACCCAAGCACCTTACCCACAGAAAGCTTTTCCATAAGCCATCCAGAAAATTCCTCCAGCTTTTGACATCATTATCCATAGCAAAACACAGCTTTGCAGAATTTTATGTCCTCACCTGCACATAGAGCAGAAATCTATCCATCCATACGTATATGTGTGTGTATATATACATATAATCTATGCTTAATAAACAAGTGAATGAAAGAATAATGGGCTTCTTGGGAACAGTAAAATAAGTTGATTTTTATGAACACCACTCAGGGCTAACCAAAACAGTTTACAATGTTAATAATACTACAAATATACAACCAGGTATTCGAGTGTTTCTTGTCTCTTTCTTTAAAATAACTATTTCCATGAGTTGTCCAGCATACTGGAAATTCCTAAACAGTGCCTGGTCTGTGAACTTGATATCTGCCCACGAGCTGTCACTAAGAAAACAAGAATAGCAAGCAACACTAGAAGGTCATTGGGTCAGTCAACAACATTTATTAAAAAGTAAGAAATATCAATGCATAATCCAGCAGCAATCGACTTATCTGAGAGTTGAAGCCGGAAAGAAATGAGTAAGAACATCATTCCGGATTCAGACAGACCAGGCTGTTCTATTAAGTTATATTGTGTGGTGAAACAAATCCCTTAAAATTCTCAGAGACTCTGATTTTATTTCTGTAACTGGGTATAATTAGAATGCCTATTGGTAGGATCTTGTGAGATTCAGATAAAGTAGGACACATAAAAACATGTGCATAATTAGGATCATAGCAGAAAAACTACAATAAATGGTAAGAACAAGCCCCCAGAGCTCTTGACAGAGCAGAAATGACAATATTTTTGTCATTAGAACTCCTAATTCCTGCTTTACCATGACCAAGGCTGAAAGGTATTTTTACTAACCCTTTTGTTTATTCCCAAGGATAATTTTTTTGGTCATACTGCACATGTGACCTTGTTTAAATCTGCAATCCTTTCAAATGACTTTAATAACCCCTGAATAAATTATCATGGCCCCCAGACCCATATGTGTCCACTCTTTTTCAGATAGCTGCATTGTCCAAAGAAAACCAAACTGGGTAAGGAGTAGAGAGGAAGGCTCGAAATTCAACTAATAATTAAAGAATTCTTAGGCTCTCCACTTCCCTTGTCTGGGCATTTCTAAGAGTAATTTTAGAATTAAAATGTTTTTATTAGATACAAATACATCAACCTTTTGGGCTATTTTCAGATAAAAGGAATTTCTACAATTAGTGTTACAATTTTAACAATGGAGAGTACAGTGTCTTCATAGTTTATGATGATAAAGTTTATGACTTTCTGTCATAATAGGGAATTGCCCCAACTGCAGTGTGTTCTCCTGAATTGGATCTTAGAACAGAAAAAGGACTATCGTGGGAAAAAATAGTGAAATATGAATAAAACCTGGTGTTTCATTAGGAGTAATATATTAATGTTCATTTTGCAGTTTTTGACATATATACCCATGATAACATATTAGGGGATACTAAGTGAGGAGAATACTTAAACACTATACTGCCTGGGCACCTTTTCTATTAATATAAAATTAGGCCAAAATATGAAGTCAATTAAAAATAAGATAAAAAATATTGAGTTTCTGCTGTCAAAAATTAGCAATTATAGCCCCAGTGCTTAATATTCATGCATCGTTGAGGCAAACCAGGAAGCCTCAGCATCCTCTTCCATAAAATAGATATAGTAACGCTTGTTCAAGCTGCTGGCTCACAAGAGTCAAATGACACAGTCCTTATGCGTGTGCTTTGCAATGTGTAATTCATGCAACATGGATATCAGAATTATATTTAAGCCGTGTTTACACACACAAAGCGAGCCGAAAACTTTAAACCATCGTGAGATAAAATGTGTCTTTAAAATAATGGTTTTTAAAATTGTATTAACTCCATGATTTGGCTAATAAGTCAGTCAGATAAAGAAGATCCCATATGTACATCACGATGAGCAGAATGATCCCCACCCCACCGAAGAAATGCCCCGCAAAGAGCTGGGTCATGCAGCCTGCAAAGGAAATGGTAGTGCTCTCAGAAAAGGAGTCCACGATTGTCTTGGGGACAATGACAGAAGAGTAGGTGACATCCATGAGGGACAAGCAAGTAAGGAAAAAATACATGGGTGATCTCAGGCTCTGACCACAATGAGTAGGTTCCCCAAAACAGTGGACACATACATGATTAGAAACACAGCAGAGAGCATTTTCCGCAGCTCAGGGTTCTCTGTAATGCCCAAAAGAATGAATTCAGTCACATTGTTTGGCTTCCCCATTTATTTCGGGCTGAGATTAGCACACTGCACTGAGCTGGAAAATCTACAAGAGAATACTATTTTTAATTAGCATTAAATTGCTGGACCATTTTTTCACTGTTTCACCTTCTTGGCCTACTTTTTTTCTCCAGCCACTGATACAACAACCAGCTACTAATGGTATAGCCTGACAACAGCTCCATCCTACTGACCCCTCCTGCAACACCTTCACTCCCCAGTACCTCTCTTGTTTTCTGTCCTGATATTTGTTGCTTGAGACACTTGGAAAACCTGCTGCATCATTCTGGTGCATATTCATACCTGGAAACATGAAGGGATTAACATACTCTAAGGAAATCCTAGACCATTAATAAATAGAAGTCAGTGAATAAATGATAACCAATTTAACACAATCTTGGATTAACTTTCCTTTATTTCATGTTTCACTCTCCCCATTCACTGCCTCTAGTCTATTTTCCAGAATATACCACCTACACACAAGCCCTTCTCTCAGCCTCTTTGGTAACGTCAAGCTAGGATGCTAACATTCATCACTAGATGAACCTAACAACCAAGAACAGATAAATTCTCATTCACTTCTTCTGTATATTCACTGAGCACTTAGAATGAGCTAGTTGAACAGGCTACAAGCCAGGTCATATCCCAAGGACTCTCCAAATTTTACGAACTATACTCCTTCCATGTATATGTCATCTTCTCAAATTCGATTATTATTACATATTGTTTCTATTCAATGAATCCCTACTATGTCTGAGGCAGTAGAATATCCTATAAGACATTTTCTTCATTTCAGAGATAAAATATGGAGGCTTAGCAGACTAGAAAAAAGGGTGCCTGGGTGACTCAGTTGGCTAGGTATCTGACTTCAGCTCATGTCACGATCTCACAGTTTGTGAGTTCAAGCCCTGCTACAGGCTCTTGGCTGACAGTTCAGAGCAGGGAGCCTGCTTCGGATTCTGTGTATCCCTCTCACTCTGTCCCTCCCCAAACTCAAGTTCTGTTTCTGTTCTAAAAATAAATAAACATAAAATTTTTTTTAAATGGTAGAAAAAATTAAACTAAGTTCCCAAAGTTAGAAAACATTGAAACCTAATTCAAATCCAGCTTTTTCTGGATCAGACACAAGAGCAACAACAAACAATATTGCTTCTCTTAAGAGTCTACCAAGTGCTCGGTATGGTAGACGGTATTTGCTCGGTATTTGCTTCATGATAAAATTTCAGTATCATAACAAACCAGTGAGATAGATTTATGCTTCCTTGCTCATTTTACTAACTAATTCATACGGTAAAAATCAAGGACAAACTTGATGACAATTCTACCATAAAAAATATGTTCAACAACAAATTTGATGACAATCCTACCGTAAAAAACATGTTCAATAAATTTGATGGCAATTCTACCATAAAGAACATGTTCTAATTACATGTATAATCCATTCCTGAATCTAGACATTACTCCTAATTAACTTTAACATTCCAAGACTCTAATAATTTTCCAGATATGTGGATTAAAGAAAGTATAACTGTGCCTCTTTCTCTGCCCAAGGAAGACCCAGATCCAACTTAGCTCATACCATCCCGGCTCGTGAGCCTGAACAAGTATAAAAACTTCCTTCCATTTTTCCTTGTGATGGAGTGCCTCCAGATGAAACAAAGAATTTTAAAGAGTAATCAAAATATCAAGAAAACAATTCATTTGTGTTTTTTTTTTTTTTACTCACTATGTACCAGCAAGTTACTTGGTCTGTTACATGCATTATTTCAATTATTTTTCATATCACGTGACATGGATGTTATCATGAATCCCATGTTGAGGATGGGGAAACTGATGTTTGGAATCAGTAAGCATCTCATCTAAAATGAATGAGGATTATGAATCCATGGAATCTCCTTTTGAAACACAAGCTCTTAATCATGACACTATGCTACTGAAGGAGTGAACAGTGGCCTCAGTCAGCTATATACAAGTGTTACTCCAGTCAAATGAAATGTTAAATGGTAAAAAGCACTGTTCCAGTAGCAACCTTTTCTTTGCTATGAATACCTAAGCAGAGGCTGCCTGCCACTCAACAGGGATATGTTAGAGAACTAGGGGGATATAAATAACGTTCTCTGAGATTCCTCCAAATCCCCAAATCACATTCTTAATATTATCCCTTTCACTAAACAAGGTGCACAGTTGCCAAGACACTGTTTGCAATCTAGAGTATGGGCTAGCCCCCATCTATAATATGGGCTAACCCTAATCTCCAGCCCCAGAACTTAAAAGTGCTTAAAGAGCATTAATAATGTAGAAGGAACATAGTCTCAGAATCGGGGAGGCTAACTCCTAAGATGTGTTGTCACATTGTTCCCCACTGCAGGGCTCTATTTCCTTATCTGGAGAAGGAGGCAGTTGTGGTAGATGAGTCGAATGGTAGGAGTTTGAAGGAGCCAACTCAGGGATCTGTCCCTCAGGGATCTTGGCTCCTACCTGCATTAAATATTCCCACTTCTAAGCAAGATGTTCTTTGACCATCTGAGTTGTCAAAACTTAAAATATTTTAAAGTATAGTACACTAGAATAGAGGCCAACGCCCCTTCTGTCTTAAAATCTACAACTTTGTTATAGTTCTTTTCTGACCACTAATACACACTCAGTAAGACATTCAAGACCTTGCCCCAAAGTAATCAACCTCATCTTTTGTATGCCTCCCTCCCACAGCGGTCAAGACCATGTTTTTTGCCAGAACACACACATCAGTCTGTCTAATCTGGTGGGAGAGGCCATGGGTTCAGAGTGAGCAGACTTAGCTCTCCATCCCACTCATGGCACTTACTGACTATACAACCTTCAATCCCGCAAAAATAAAACAATGTGATAACCATTAAAGTTAGTATTTGTTATTTGAGGGTACTGTGCTAAGAGCTGCATGAGTTTTCTCTTTTAATTCCCACAAAAGCCATATGAGACAGGAACCAGCATTACCCTGATTTTCTGATGTAGTCATTAAGGCTTAGAGAAGTTGTACACTTTCGGTGTGTCTGTGACCGAGTCCACGACACAGGATACAAACCACCGTCTTCTGCAGCCTCTCTAAGGATTCTACACCCTGCCTCACAATGCGTTGATAAGCATGAAAGGAAGTACCAGGCAGGAGAATGTGTGGGGAGCACTAACAAAATATTCGTGATTATTTTCTATTCCTATAAAATCCTGACTTCCTCCTGCCTCTGTCCATGTCATCGGTTATCAATAAACCCACTATTATTCTTCCTTCCTGTCTCACTTCTTCCCGAATGGCCCCTTCACCACCACCATCCTGGATATTTGTTCCAATGCCCATATAGGGTACACATCGGCAATAATTCACTTGTCCTCCTACCAATTTTTTTAACGCTTGTTTTATCTCCCTATGTGGATGCTTTAGGATAGCTAATAAATTTTATTTCCATAAATGTCTAATGCTGTACTGTGTACACACTGGTCATTTCATTAAATTTAATTAAATCCATGAAATTGGATTCAGCCAGGGAAAACAGCTTCCAAGGGAAATGCCCAAGCAGTACCGGTGCCAGTCTTGCCTCTAGAGATGAGAGAGCGCCGCTCTCGGAGCCAGGCTGCAATCCCTCTGGCATCGAAGCTCATATGCCCCATCTTTCAGCTTTCTCATTTCGACTCCTAGACATACATCACCCGAACCCAAGAGTGGAGCTCTACCTTGGTTTCCCAGTTCAAGTGTTGAATCACCGCCTTCAGATCCTCTTTGTAATAATGCCTTCTTTTTCCAGCATTCCTATGGAATACCTTGGCAAAAAGATCATTCATAGGAAGAAGAGAAGAACTCATTTCCTCAATTCTTTAATGATTACCTAGACAGTACATAATTCTCGTTCCATAACATGTCCACAAGTGTGAGGGATAGAGGAGGTGCCGTACCTGTAAAGAGGGAAACAGACTGAGCAATCCTGAAACAATGCATGTACAAAATAAGTTCCAAAAGGAAAATTATCAGTATGATCTATAGATTTCAAAGATTGATAGAAGATTTGAGATGAGATTTTAGAAACTTCTAAAATTTTTAACGAAGAAAGTCAACAGGACAGAACAGCATGAGCAAGGCATGAAGGAAGAAAATATAAAGTACATAGCCAAAATATGTGAAATTTGACATCAAAAACCTACATTTCATTCTGGGCCTTCCAGGAATGTAATTAACTCGAAGTTATACATTGTCTTTAAATTTCGGTTGTTTTTTACAGAGTCGTATTAAACATAATAAGTTCCTATCATTCCAGTTTAGGTTTTGATATTTACATTTATAAATATTAAAATGTGATAAAATATTAAATTCAATTGTAGTTTAAGTGTTTAATATTTATAATGCTTGTTATATTTTTGGTGTCTCCTAAAGCTTAGTCACATACACCCCTCCTAACCTAGTTACGAGATGCCTTGGGTAGGTATGCCTAGCTAAACTGGAGTTCAATTAGGATCAGGTAGTAAGAGCTTAAAGACCTATGTAAAATTCCTGATTTTCCACATACAGTCAAGTTCTCACTTCTGAGTACATGAAATAGATCAGACAACTTCTCCGTCCTCAGTTTCATTTTCTATGAACTAGGAAGTTAGAGTCACCTATCCCTAAAGGTTGTTGTCAGGATTAAATGATTTTATAAATGTAAAAGGCTTAGATTGGCATCTCGATTTCTTCTACTACAATGGGGAGAAAAATGCTACCACAAACTATTTTAAAATGACCCTCTGCCTTTGGACCCTGTGTCTAAACAGAATCTAGAAAATGTTATTAGATTTTATTAGAAGTATACATATACTTCTACTGAATGCTCAGCTACAAAAGTAAGATATAACCCTTGGAAAATATTCATATGGAGAGATAGAGTGATAGGAAGCTTAAAGTCAAAGGACCCCTCCCAAACATAAGCCCTACTGAACTCTCTAGTGACTGTCTTCAGCGTATGCTTTTGTATGTAGGAATATTCTATGTGCACATTTACATGTTTTATTCTATATAAAAGTACATAAAATGTAATAATATTCTTGAAATTTTAATTTAACTGGGCATTGTCAGCAGTTATGCATTTTCCCATATTTTAACTTCTACATATTTTATATCATGGTTGTACTATAATTCATATAACCAGGTTGTTTTTGCTTGGGATTTATGCTACTTCGAGAATTCTGTCCTATACAAGATGATCCAATGGACATCCTTTTACAGACATTTTTACATCCTGGTTTGAATATTTCCTGGTTGAATACTTCTGGTAGGAGACACTCCTGGAAATGTCGTCACCAGATCAAAAACTATGCATATGTTGAACTCGGATTGCCTCTGTAACTGTTCTCTCAAAATCCTGAAGCAGCTTTCATTCTCATCAACAGTGTGTGGGAGGGTAGTTTTTACTCACGCTATTATTAATCTTGATTATATTAACCAAATGATAAGGTAAAAAATCATGCATTGCTTTAATTCATATTTAATCATTCAATCATAGAATTACACCAATGATCTAAACAATAAATATATTCTTGGTCTCCAGATGAAGCCAAAGTAAATTTTACACAAATTTATTCTCTGATGTTGATGTAGAGATATATAGTCTATACACAAATAGCATATCAAAATAATAGTAATAATTTAGTATGTGCTGCATACCACGTATTTTGCTAGTACTTGAATCATGTTTTCTCATTTAATTCTCACATCTGGCTATGTTTAGACATATTGATGGCTGAGAAAAAGCAGAATCATTAACTTGCTTCAGGCTATCCAGTTAATAAGTGATAGAATCTGTATTTGAATCCAACAAGTGAACTTTACGGCTAATTCATGTTTCTAAGTGTGTGAATTTCTTATGAAACCAAAAAGTTTCTTCTGTAAAATCCTGGACCACATGAAAGTGATAGCAATGCGTTTACGGATATCCCTGAGTTGTCGTTTTTAATGAGCTATCAATAGCCCTGAATTACTCAGGATATCTGTACCCAGAACATATGCATCAGCAGTAGAATGTCTCTAATTAAGAGCTTTAAGAGGATTATTTTTGACAGCACGTCTTCCTAATTCATTTCTCGTTCCTTGTGAAATGAGTGGAGAAGAAATTATCTACGATAGCACCTCTACGGCTTGGAAATTACTATACCATTGTAGATGCAAAACTTAATGTTCTCTAGGGATGTTTCCAGAGGGAGGGGGTCCAATTCCTGAACAACGTTTCTTAGTTTCACAACCTCATCCTGGAGCAAATCATATGAGCATCACCTTCAGCACCAACACTAACACTCTGCTGTGGACAGAACTGCTCTCATATAAATGTGTGTGTTTATATAAATATAGTTTTAAAATCTAACTCATCTTTTCATTAAAAATAAAATCGTGAGTTCAAGCCCCGCGTCGGGCTCTGTGCTGACGTCTCCGAGCCTGAAGCCTTCTTCTGATTCTGTGTCTCCCCCTCTCTGTGCCCTTCCCGTGCTCACTCTCTGTCTCTATGTCTCTCAAAAATAAAAATAAAAACGTTAAAAAAAATTTAAATGAAAACCAAAAATTAAAGTATCATTAACGAAAATGGGAGGGAAAATTAGTAGGAAAATCAAGGCTAAGAGCAGCTAGTACAAGAAAAAAGCAGAAACATATGTAATATATATACACATATATATGGATGTATGCACACGACATACACACACAAAGTTGCAGGAAAAAAAGGAAACATAAATCTCTCTAAAACCATCCTAGACATATCACCTATTCCTGTCCCTCCCCTTCCTAAGAGCACATCCCTGAAACACAAACACACTCTCACAGGTGCTAATGCCATGACTTGATTAGGCACTTACATTTTGATAATTTGCAAAAGAAGATTAAAGCGTTGATAACTATGGCTCTCCGTTCTGAAGCCACATTTGGTATGTATAGATAAAACCATTGAGCCACTGAAAGTTTAACAATTTTTGTATATGTATAGAAAGTGATTCAATCATTTCAACCATTTCAAAGAAGTTCAAATTAAGAACATGTTTAATGCTCAAGTAAGTTGAAGTCACCTCCAGTACTGAATTGATGTCATTCTTGTGACCTCCAAAGGCAAGTTACCTGATAGTTCCAGAAGGGAGAAAGAAGAGATCATGCAGGTAAATATTCCAGAGGAATGTCAGGGTAAGCAAAGTTCTGGTCCCATCCAGGATGTACTTACATGAACTTTCATCTACAAAAGAGCTACAAATCATGACCTATTAGAGTTTCCACTTAGCAGATTGAAGCATGCAGGCAAGCAATTCAGGACACACACTGCAAACAAACCATCTAATCATTTCATGGAAGCTATTTCTATAGGACCCGAGTATCTCATGATTTTGGAAGAAAGATTTACAACAGATGCTCTTAGAGTCCAAGAATTTAAATAGCAAACAACCCTTATAGATGGCAGAGAAATTCGAATTTCATCTAAATAAGAAAGGTTGCCAAAAAAAAAAAAAAAAAGAAAGACAACTAAGCTATTTACAAAATCATTCATGGAACCGAGCCTGCCATTTGGCTGTATTTTGAGCTTAATTTGTAAAGAGTTTCCAATCCACATCTTAGAAGAAACACTATTAATAAGATCCTACCCTTTGGGTAATGGACTTGAGCTAATGGAGGGCAGAGTGCCATTTTCAAGTGGCACAGAATTTCCTAGTGTGCAGACTTGCGTCATTCCACTTGCATCCCCCTGAGGCTGTGTCTCTACTGACTGAGGAGCTAATCACCATACCAGTGAACTTCTATCCACCCCTACAATGATCCGTTTTTCCCAGAGGCGGAACTTCGCTGGAACCAGGCCAGGCCGATGCTCCACGAACACAACACCAGATCCTGGTATTAACCATTCCTTTATCTGCTCCACAAGTAAGCTCTTTTCCTTCAACAACAGAAACAACAGAACGGCCACACAACCATCCATCTGTCTAATAACCTCGATGAAGAAAAGTGAACACATCTAGCAAATCCTGGAACCAAATTTTTCCATTACTTAGTCTGGTATCCCCTTCATCTTTTAAGACTATTATTAAAATTGTGGCACACCTAACTGCAGAATTGTGGCCATTAAGGATTTTTTAAAAATGTACCTCGGCCAGAAAAAATAAGGACTCCATTCTTTCTCACTCCATAACAATAGTATTCTCAAACAACGTGTTTTCAATTTAGAACTGCTCGGAAGTATAGCCTTCAGTAGTGAAAAATATCAATATGCTACATTTACAACATAGTATGCAGACTACAACAGTCTCCTGAGGAAGTCTCCAGAAATGGAAAAGTCTCTCAGTTTTACCAAATATGATCCGCACAGGTGATGGGCCACCTTCTGCACTTGGATCATTTTTACTGACGTCCTAGAACTACTCCAAGTTCTTACCTAACCATTTTGATATGGATTAGGAGGCATTTCTCAGTCTTTTTTTTTTCACTATTACCCTCCTAAGGCACAGCTTTAAACATTCTAATCATCCTCACTAAAGTTTTAGCAACACGGATATATTATCCATCTATATACCTTATCTATATCTGTGCTTTCTACATAAAAACCATAAGATATTTTTATCCCTCAAGAAATTGTTTTTACCTAACTGAGAGAAGCATACTATACCCATTGCAAAACCATGTGTCAGAATAACCTACTTATTAAAATAAGGTGAGGGGTGCTGGGTGGCTCAGTCAGGTAAGCATCTGACTCTTCAATTTGGCTCAGGTCATGATGTCAGGGTCATGAGATCGAGCCCCGCATGGGGCCTCATGATGGGTGTGGAGCCTGTTAAGAATCTCTCTGTTTCTCTCTCTCAGCCCCTCCCCCACTCATACTCTAACACTCTCTCTCTCTCAAAAAGTTATAATAAAAAGAAAATATAAAGAAAGAGGTGAGGGGGAACAACGAGGTTAAACGTGAGCGTGACAAATTCTAGCTGTGCTTCAAACAACTGCACACACCTGTGTCCAGCTCTTCTCTTCGGCACCGCCTCCTTAATATGTATGTTTTTCATCATACTTATTACTAACACTATTACATTTTTCATTCAATTGTTAACTTGCTTATTAACCATCTGCTCCCCACTGGAATTTCAATTCTACACAAAGACAACCTCTTTGTATCTTATGCTAGTTCCCCAAAACCCTCTGGCACACTATGGGCATTAAGTAGTGTCTTTCTGAATAAATTAAATAAGAATTTCCTAAGCTTTATTGACTTTGGGGCCATTTTTAAAACAATAAATATTAACACTATAGAAGAGCAATAGTAAAAGTCCCATAGCAATGACACTTAGTGCTTCAAAGCAACGCTCATGCCCAGAATATCAGTCTCCTCGATTGAATTGCTTATTTTTCCTTCAAATATCTCTCTCACCTATATGTCATTCCCTGTCTTTCAAAGGCAACCATTTGAATTTCATTTCCTGAGCCCATTACATCGCACTTTTCATGATGACCATGAAGAGAAACACATCTGGAGACATGAGATCATCAAGTGGCTTTTCTCGGACATAAGAATCAAGATAGTACAAGCAGCCTGGGAAGCAGGGCTCAGGGGAAAGATGAAGGGAAGAAAGTGATCCCCAAATAAGGAAAAAAAATGTCTCAAGGAGAATATTCACAATGTGGCCAATGAGTAGTTCTGCGTTTTGGTATTTTCACGTCATGCTAGCAAGGAGAACTATGAAGTCGGAAGAGTAGAGGATGCAGAGCCTAAAAGTCTTGATATTGACACTTAACCTTTTCTGAATCTCATCTCTGTTGTATAAATGGTGTAAGGATCCGTCTAATAACACTTATTACATTAAGAGACTTGCAGCAAGTAAATGAAATGTGAACATCACAGTTGGTCTCCAGCAAGAGGGAGCTCACTCCCCTCACATACTGCCTGATATTTTCACTGAACTGAAAGTCCACATAAACCAAAATCTCCTTGTACCACAGATCCAATCATTATGTATCTTAACTTTTCCAGAGTGAATATACTTCTTTCCTCCTGTTGTTTCAAGTATTAGAAAATAATCAGATGGCCAACATGGCAGAGGAGTAGGGGGACCCAGGATACCCTTTGTCTTTCAAACCAAAAATGACCGAAATCAAAGGACCCTCAACACAAAGCGTCAGAGAGGAAAGGGGTTGCAGTCTAGAAGGAATAGAAAGCGATCCCAGAAAACGCCCCCAGGAACCACGAGTTTAATCTGATGCAGATAAAATGAACTGGGATACGGAGCTGAGGGGAAGGGAGGGGAAGCTGCCTTTGGAGAAACCCGGGAAGTGGGAACTGCCAGCCTCGGCCCAGTCAGCCCGCGTCTTGCAGAGGCGCCCTCAGCCTGCAGATCGCCTCTAACCCAGGCACACAATCTACAGCGAAGCTGCGTGTAGTGGGCAGGGAGAGTGCAGAGGCGCGCTAACGTCCAGCCAAGCGCAGTACACCAGAGCCTGTTGCAGAGCAAGGACAGAAATAAAGGGGCGAGGCACGGGACTGGGAAAAATGGACTGGAAAGACACCATTGCTGTCTCATAAGAACACAAACATCAGCCCCAGGAAGTCACCCCCAAAGCCATCCCTGTGGCAGTGGAGGTAGGACCTGCCTACACCAAACCACGCCCCTCCTCACAGGAGTGACACCTTTCAGCAGGGATGCTAAGTTCAGGCTGCTGCCTAGAGTACCTCCAGGTCATTTCTTCTTTTTAAAATATATGCTCCTGAGGAGGGAGGGGCAACATGGCGGAGGAGTAGGGGGCTCCAGTATTTCGCTTGCCCTTTAAAGGGGGACGACTGAAACCATTGTCTCTCTCAACTCCAAAAATCGGGGGGAAAAGGTGCTACGGCGGACAAGAAACGTAGGCGAAAACAGACATGGCCCAACTAAACCGTGAGTTTAATCTGGGTCGGATAAAACAAACTCGAACTCGGGAAGTTGAGCTGAGGGGAGGGTGAGCGTCTTCGGAGATAGCTGGGAAAGTGCCGTTCGAACAACATCTGAACGAGAGGGCCAGAGCAGTGAGACCGCTACCATCCAGCCCCTAAATGCAGGGCCTTTGAAAAGAAGTTCAGTGGCAAACAGCAGCACTATCCGCGCGCTGTAGGGAATGCGCCAACCCCGTCCCGAGCCGAGGAGACGCGCGCGCCTGGGGGACTGGCGGCAGGGACGTGGGCGGCGCCACCAGCGAGCTCCTCTAACCCCGGCAGAATTATAACGAAATCAGGGGTGGCAGAGGGCCGCCTCACCACGCCACCCTCACCCAGTGCCTGCGGGAGCGCGCGTGCTGCCAGGACAGGCACCGGTGACCCAGGCGGCGGCTCCTGCAGAGCACCTCTAACCCCCGCACAGTTACAGCCAAATCGGTGGGTAGCAGATGGCCGCGCCACCACGCCACCCTCGCCCAGCGCCTCCGGGCACGCACGCCGCCACTGCCACCGGGACTGGCAGCAGGGACCCAGGCAGCCCCAGGCGGCGGCTCCAGTAAACCACACTAGGCAGGCGCTGGCGGTGGAGAGAGAACAGAAATAAAGGGATGTATAAAGCCTCCAGGACTGGTGGCGCTGGTCTGGAGAGACGCCATTGTTGTCTCACAAGCCAGGAAGTCACCCCAAAAGCCATCCCTGCAGCAGTGGAGGCCGGACCCGCCTACACTAAACCACGCCCCTCCCAAACTATCAGCAGGAGCAGACTGATCCAAGTGGAGATTGCTGCCTGGAGTAACGCCAGTCATTTCTTCCTTTTAAATTTATCCCTCCCTTTCTCATTCTACCAATCCCCATCCCTGAGCTGGTCATCCAGGGTACTGACTGGCTTAATTATTTTTTTGTTTTTTTGTTTTTCTGGGTTTTTTTAACCCACTCTTTGAGGACATGTCCTACAACCTTTTCTTTACTTCCCTAGCCCTTTTTCTGGAATAACCAGGCCGTATAAGTTCATCTAGACGACATCGATCTTTATTCCTTTTCCCTCGCACCTGTCCTTATTCTGATTTCTATCAGTCTGGATTAAACCCTTTAGTCGCTCTACCTGGGCAAAGTCCATTTCCTTCTCCCTGCACCAGTCAGTATTCTGTCTATATATGCTCTGCCACCAGCACACTACATACCCTGTCCTTAACGTGTAGCTGTTACTTCAGGACATTGACCTCAGAGAGTCACTTGTTATTTTTTTCTGTTGTGAACTGCTTGTCTGGACCATTTGTCGGTACGTTTGAGTATTTCTGTGTTCTGTGTGTCTGTCAGTTTTCCTTTCCAGGGAAACTTCAAGAAACAACCCATAACACATCCAGCCAAAATGACGAGACGGAAGAATTCTCCTCAAAAGAATCTACAAGAAGCAGTGACAGCTCAAGAATTAATGAAAACAGATATAAGCAACATAACAGAACTTGAATATAGAATGATAATCATAAAACTAATTGCTGCCTTGAAAAAAGCTTTGATGAATGCAAGGGGTCCCGTGCAGCAGAGTTCAAGGACCTTAAAAACGGTCAGGAAGAATTAAAGAAGACATTGGAAGAAATACAGGGGAAACTGGAAGCAGCCACAGCACGGATTGAAGAGGTAGAGGAAAGGGTTAGCGCATTAGAAAACAAAATCATTGAAAAAGAGGAAGCAGATAAAAAGAGAGAGAAGCTGATCCAGGAACAGGAAAGGAGAATTTGAGAGCTGAGCGATGCACTCAAAAGAAACAATATCCGTATCATAGGAGTTCCAGAGGAAGAAGAGAGAGAGAAAGGAGTCGAAGGGGTTCTTGAACAAATCATTGCTGAGAACTTCCTCAACATGAGGAAGGAAACGGGCATGGAAATCCAAGAGGCACAGAGAACTCCCCTCAGACGTAACTTGAATAGACCTTCTGCACGGCACATCATAGTGAAGCTGGCAAAATACAAAGATAGGGAGAGAATCCTGAAAGCAGCTAGGGACAAAAGAACCCTAACATACAAAGGGAGACCTATAAGGGTAGTAGCAGACTTATCTACAGAAACTTGGCAAGCCAGAAAGGAATGGCAGGATATCTTCAATGTGATGAGCAAGAAGGACATGCAACCAAGAATTCTGTATTCGGCTAGCCTGTCGTTCAGAATAGAAGGAGAGATCAAGGTTTTTCCCAACAAACAAAAACTGAAAGAATTTATCACAAATAAGCCAGCTCTGCAAGAGATCCTGAGGGGCATTCTATGAAGACAAGGTTGCAAAGAACACAAACTGCCAGGGACAGCCTTACAAACATGAAACTTACAGATAATACAGTGAATGTAAGCCCATATTTTTCAATATTAACACTGAATGTAAATGGACTAAATGCGCCAGTCAAAAGACACAGGATAACAGAATGGATTAAAAAACAAGAACCATCTATTTGCTGTCTTCAAGAAACTCATCTTAAACCTGAAGATACCTTCAGATTGAAAGTGAGGGGATGGAGAACTATCTACCATGCTACTGGAAGTCAGAAGAAAGCCGGAGTAGCCACACTTATATCAGACAAATTAGACTTTAAAATGAACGATGTAATAAGAGATGAAGAAGGACATTATATAATAGTCTCAGGGACCATCCAGCAGGAAGAGCTAACAATTGTAAATATCTACGCACCGAATTCAGGGGCACCCAAATTTGTAAAACAACTAATTACAAACATTAGCAACCTCATCGATAAAAATGTACTAATAGTAGGGGATCTCAACACTCCACTCTCAGCATTGGATAGATCCACAAAACAGAAAATCTCCGCAGAAACAATAGCCCTGAATGACACATTAGGACAGATGAGCCTCACAGACATCTTTAGGGTCCCTCATCCAGAAGCAAAGGAATTTACGTTCTTCTCATCTGCACACGGTACATTTTCCAAGATAGACCATATTCTGAGGCACAGGGAAGCTCTGAATAAATATAAAAGAATTGAGATCATACCGTGTACACTGTCAGACCACAATGCTTTGAAACTTGAAATCAACCACAGGAGAAAGCCTGGAAAATATCCAAGAACATGGCGGCTAAGAAATAACCTACTAAAAGATGACTGGGTCAATCAAGCCATCAGAGAAGAAATTAAAAAATACATGGAAACAAATGAAAATGAAAATACAACAATCCAAACGCTCTGGGACGCAGCAAAAGCAGTCCTGAGAGGGAAATATATTGCAATCCAGGCCCATCTCAAAAAACAAGAAAAATCAATAACACAAATTCTAACAGCACGCCTAAAGGAACTAGAAGCAGATCAACTAAAACAACCCAAGCCCAGCAGAAAGAGAGAAATAACAAAGATCAGAGTACAAATTAACCATATGGAGACAGAAAAGGTAGTGGAACAGATCAATGAAACCAAAAGCTGGCTCTTTGAAAAAATAAACAAAATAGACAAACCTCTAGCCAGGCTTCTCAAAAAGAAAAGAGAGAGAACTCAAATAGATAAAATCGTGAATGAAAAGGGAGAAATTACAACCAATCCCTCAGAGATACAAGCAATCATCAGAGAATACTATGAAAAATTATATGCCATCAAACTTGGCAATCTGGAAGAAATGGACAGCTTCCTAAATAGCCACACGCTACCAAAACTCAAACGGGAAGAAATAGAAAATTTGAACAGACCCATAACTAGTGAAGAAATAGAATCAGTTATCAAAACCTCCCATCAAATAAAAGCCCTGGACCAGATGACTTCCCCATGGAATTATACCAGATATTCAAAACAGAGTTAATTCCTATCCTCCTCAAGCTGTTCCAAAATATTGAAATGGAAGGAAATCTCCCGACTCACTCTATGAAGCCAGCATCATTTTGATTCCCAAACCAGAAAAGACCCGACAAAGAATGAGAATTACAGGCCAATATCCCTGATGAATATGGATGCAAAAATTCTCAACAAGATATTAGCAAATCGAATCCAACAGCATATAAAAAGAATTATTCACCATGATCAAGTAGGATTCATCCATGGGTTGCAGGGCTGGTTCAACATTCACAAATCAATCAACGTGATAAATCACATTAACAAAAGAAAAGATAAGAACCATATGATCCTGTCAATAGATGCAGAAAAAGCATTTGACAAAATACAGCATCCTTTCTTAAGAAAAACTCTCGAGAAAGTCGGGATAGAAGGAACATACTTAAACATCATAAAAGCCATATATGAAAAGCCCACAGCGAATATCATCCTCAATGGGGAAAAATTGAAAGCCTTCCCCCTGAGATCAGGAACACGACAGGGGTGTCCACTCTCGCCACTGCTATTTTACATAGTGTTGGAAGTCTTAGCATCAGCAATCAGACAACAAAACAAAATAAAAGGCATCAAGATTGGCAAGGAGGAAGTCAAACTTTCACTTTTTGCAGATGACATGATACTTTACATGTAAAACCCTGACAGAATCCACCAAAAGCCTACTAGAACTGATCCATGAATTCAGCAAAATTGCAGGGTACAAAATCAATGTACAGAAATCGGTGGCATTTCTATATGCCAACAATGAAGCAGCAGAAAGAGAAATAAAAAAGCTTACCCCTTTCACAATTGCACCAAACACCATAAAATACTGAGGAATAACCTAACCAAAGATGTAAAAGACCTTTATGCTGAAAACTATAAAAAACTCATGAAGGAAATTGAGGAAGACACAACAAAATGGAAAAACATCTATGCTCATGGATTGGAAGAATAAATATCGTCAAAATGGCAATACTACCCAAAGCAATCTATACATTCAATGCAATCCTAATAAAAATTGCACCGGCATTCTTCTCAAAGCTAGAGCAAACAATCCTAAAATTTGTATGGAACCACAAAAGACTCTGAATAGCCAAAGTAACACTGAAGAATGAAACCTAGGCAGAAGATATCACAAACCCAGACTTCAACCTCTACTACAAAGCGGTAATCATCAAAACTGTATGGTAGTGGCACAAAAACAGACACATAGAACAAAGGTATAGAGCAGAAAACTCAGAAATGGACCCGCAAGTATATGGCCAATGAATCTTTAACAAACCAGGAAAGAGTATCCAATGGAAAAAAGACAGCATCTTTAAAAATGGTGCTGGGAGAACTGGACAGCAACATGCAGAAGAATTAACCTAGACCACTTCCTTACACCACTCACAAAAATAAACTCTAAATGGATGAAGGATCTGAATGTGAGACAGGAAACCCTCAAAATCCGAGAGGAGAAAGCAGGAAAAAGCCTCTTTGACTTAAGACACACCAATTTCTTACATGACACATCTCCAAAAGCAAGGGAATTAAAAGCAAAAATG
Source organism: Paguma larvata (assembly GCA_030068075.1). NCBI lineage: Eukaryota > Metazoa > Chordata > Mammalia > Carnivora > Viverridae > Paguma > Paguma larvata. Next base: position 97,386,700 of record CM057831.1, on the reverse strand, counting down.
AACTACTGGGACCTCATCAAGATAAAAGCTTCTGCACTGCAAAGGAAAACACCAACAAAACTAATAGGCAACCGACGGAATAGGAAAAGATATTTGCAAGTGACATATCTGATAAACGACTAGTATCTAAAATCTATAAAGGATTTACCAAACTCCACACCCGAAAAACGAATAATCCAGTGAAGAAATGGGTGGAAGATATGAATAGACACTTCTCCAAAGAAGACATCCAGATGGCCAACAGACACACGAAACGATGGTCAATGTCACTCATTATCAGGGAAATACAAATCAAAACCACACTGAGACACCACCTCACGCCAGTCAGAGTGGCTAAAATGAACAAATCAGGAAACTATAGATGCTGGCAAGGACGTGGAGAAACAGGCAGCCTTTTGCACTGTTGGTGGGAATGCAAACTGGTGCAACCACTCTGGAGAACTGTGTGGAGTTTCCTCAAAAAAAATGAAGATAGACTTACCGTATGACCCAGCAACAGCACTGTTAGGAATCTACCCAAGAGATCCAGGACTACTGATGCATAGGGGCACGTGTACCCCAATGTTCACAGCAGCACTTTCGACAATAGCCAAATCATGGAAAGAGACTAAGTGTCCATCAACTGATGAATGGATAAAGAAGTTGTGGTATATATATACAATGGAATACTATGCAGCAATGAGAAAGAATGAAATCTGGCCATGTGTGGCAACATGGATGGCACTGGAGGATATTATGCTGAATGAAATAAGTCAGGCAGAGAAAGACAGATGCCATATGTTCCCACACATAGGTAGGCTTTGGAAAACCTAGCAGAGAACCAGGAAGGAGGGGAAGAGGGGAAAGGGGGGAAAAAAAAGCCACAGAGAGGAAGGAAGACATGACATGAGAGACTCTCAAAGAATAAGAAAGAACTGAAGGGAGAATTGGGTGTGGGAAGGGGGAAAGTGGGTGATGGGCACAGAGGAGGGCATTCGTTGGATTGAGCACTGGGTGTTGTATAGAAACCAATTTGACAATAAATTTTTTAAAAAATAAATAAATAAACAAACAAACAAACAAACAAATCACACTGAGATACCACCTCACATCCGTCGGAGTGGCTAAAATGGATAAATCAGGAACTATAGATGCTGGCGAGGATGTGGAGCAGCAGGCACCCTCCTACACTGTTAGTAGGAATGCAAACTCGTGCAGCCGCTCTGGAAAACGGTGTGGAGTTTCTGTAAAAAAATGAAAACCGAGTACCCTGTGACCCAGCAATAGCACTGGTAGGAATCTACCCAAGAGATACAGGAGTGCTGATGTATAGGGGCACGTGTACCCCGATGTTTATAGCAGCACTTACAACAATAGGCAAATTATGGAAAGAGACTAAGTGTCCATCAACTGATGAATGGACAGAAGATGTGGTTTATATATATATATATATACAATACTACGCGGCAATGAGAAAGAATGAAATCTGACCATGTGTGGCAACATGGATGGCACTGAGGGTATTATGTGGCTGAATTAAGTCAGGCAGAGAAAGACAGATATCATATGTTTCCACGCATAGGTGGACTTTGCAAGACTTAACAAAGCGGGGAGGGGGTTAGGGGAAGGAAAAAAAAATGACACGGAGAGGGAGGGAGACAAAACATAGAGACTCTTAACTACTAAGACAAACCAAGTGTTGAGGTGGATATGGGAGGGGGGAGAGTGGGTGATGGGCACTGAGTAGGGCACGGATTGGAATGAGCACTTGAGGGTTGGTGCTCTTGTGTGGAAACCAATCTGACAATAAAAATTATAAAAAATAAAGATATAAATCAGTGTGACATTCAGCAGAGTATAAATCCATATCACAGTAGCCTGGAGAGATTTCAGTGCCACCCAATGAAGAAACAAATTATTTTTCATGAGAACCAGAAAAAAACATATATATATATATATACATATAACATATGTAACATATATAACATATAAACATATATATATATCTTAGAAAAGTAATGAGTCCCTGGCTCCTATAAAGCATAGGATAAATATTCATGTGTTTTTATTAATCCTACTTAAACATGAGGAACTGAGAACGAGAGAAGTGAAATAACCCATGAAATTCACATAGCTAATTAGCAACAGAAGTGAGTCTAGAATCCACATCTCTTCAGTAGGAGTGTAAACCTCTTTAATTTTCATATGATATGCATGGTAATATCATAAGATTCCTTAGCCTGGGAAACGAGTAACAAATGAATGAGCCCCTGCATTAAACCTCCCAGTCAAAACGCCCTATTTTAACTCCTTAGATTTGAAGGATGATTAAGCTCTCCAGTTCTGGTGGGAAATTTATGCAGAGGGCAGTTTCCAAGGAGATTTTTGAAGTGATCGAAGCCAAGAAGCCAAGTCAATGCTCCCTTGAAGCTTATTCCATCTCTAAGTGAACTGACCCTTAGTGCTCATTAAATTCCTTGTAGACCAAAGGACTAAATGAGATCTGGATTCCAGGTCCTGTCAAAGCAATGCCAGGGTTTGCTGATTGCACTTGGCTATGCCCATTCCATCATGGAAACTGTGGAAATAGAACAAATGCTAGCTGAGATTTGTACTAGGTTGAGCCACCTCTGTCTTCATTTTAGGATTATTTAAACTCTGCTCATTTAAATCTCTATCTTACTAAGGTAAGTTTCCAATGAATAATTCAGAAACTCTGGCTAGATAAACCCAAATAATAAAATGCAAACTTGAGACATAGATGACTTTATTGGAATAAAAATATCTTAGGAATAAAAGTCAGATCACTGAGAGCAAGATTTATTGTTGAAAAAAATGGAAGAATGGATAAAGAATGAAAATGAGAAAGTGGATAGAGAATAATGACTTTATTTTCTCTGTGAATTTTTATATATTATATTTAGATTTTTAAACATGGGGAAATTTGCTAGAATGTAGAATTTATATTTAATGCTCTATGTATGTCAAGAATTAAGAGCTAAAAGATTTAAGAGCTAGTATCAGCAATAACTACGCTCCTTTGCCAAATGTGACTCTTTAGTGTGTTAATGTTAAAGACAGATTTAAATGTGAATATGAGAAGACACCTCATTTATTCACTTATTAAACAGGTATTTACTGAACTCCTACATCAGGCTATTCTAGATGCTAATGATACATACAAACAAAAGAGGGAAAAATTTCCCTGCCTCACTTGAGCTTCTAGTCCATAAGAGAAGGCTGACAAAAACAAAAATAAAAAGTAATAGAAGGAAATAGATGATATGACCTATCAGAAAATAACCTCTCTCAGAAAATAAAAAAATGAAGAGTGGATAGGGAAGTGGGGTTATGAAATCTAAGGTGAGTTGCTGTTTTCCAAAACAGAGTCCTATGACACAGGAACACCTAGAGCTGAGGTTCTGAGGTGCACTGATCTCTTCCTCTAGAGTCCTGACTATTTTCTTCATCAATCACTGAAATCGATGCCCTACACATAAACGTCTTTTCATTTGAAATAGTGTAAGTTTCTAACCTCTTACGGTATTTGTGTCATGCCTCCATGAAGATTTACCAAAGCCTGCGATGAGTGGCAAGAGGTCTGATAGGTAATTTCTCCCTTTGATCTTTTTTGTTTTTGTTGTTGTTAGTTTGTTTTTTGGTTTTGGGTGTGTTTTTTTAGATTTTAAGTAAACATAATATCCAACTCTTTTAAATTTACTATGAAAATACCGAATTACCAGATCAGACTTGATGAGTGATCTAAGTGTGAAAACATTCTTCCTGATCCCATACTACTGTTTGTTATATTTATTGCAATATATTAGCTCCTATCAAACAGACTCAAACACACAAAGTTTTGTCTAGAAATTCTGACTCCTTCACTCTTTACAAATTTTTTTAAACTTCAATGATTTATTTGTCACTACAAACCACCATTATTCTGTTCCACATTTTCTTTATGGCATTTTTCATTTCCTTATTCCTGAAAGTGTAAATCAAAGGATTGAGCAAGGGAGGTAGGATGGCGTTAAACATAGCCACCACTTTGTCAAAAGAGAAAGCAGCAGGAGGTCTTGCATACTCAAATATGCAAGGGACAAAGAACAAAACCACAACAGCAATGTGAGATCCACAGGTGGAGAGAGCTTTCTGCCGCCCTTCAGGACTATGGGTTCTCAGAGAGAGCAAGATGACAACATAGGAGACAAGTAACAAAGAGAAGATTGTAATGCAGATGGACCCGCTGTTGGCGACCACCAAAAGGCCAAAGATGTGAGTGTCAGTGCAGGCAAGTTCCAGTAATGGGTACAAATCACAACAGAAGTGATCAATGACATTGGGGCCGCAGAAGGGAAGCTGGAAAGTAAAGAGAATTTGTATCATGGAATGTAGAAAACCCCCTGTCCAAGCTACTCCCATCAGAATGGTACAGAGCTTCCAGTTCATAATGGTTGTGTAGCGTAGGGGCTGGCAGATGGCCACATAGCGGTCATAGGCCATGGCTGCGAGGACAATCACTTCCACTCCAGCAAAGAAGTGTTCAGCAAACAGCTGGGTCATGCAACCTCCAAAGGAGATGGTTTTCCTCTCATACAGGGAGTCCACAATCATCTTTGGGGCAATGACAGTGGAGAAGCAAGCATCCAGGAAGGACAGGAAAGCCAAGAAGAAGTACATGGGGGAGCCCAGGAGTGCCGGGCTGCTGCGGATGGTCACCACAATTAGCAAGTTGCCCCCGACGATTGCAATGTAGCTGAACAAGAATACCACAAATACTATTTTCTGAACACTCGGATTCTGTGAAATCCCCAGGAGGACGAACTCAGTTACAAAGCTCTGGTTTTGCATGATTTCCAAGGAAAAGCTAAAAGCTGCCAGAAGGAACATGGACAATCTACGATTGTGAAAAAGACAAATTTGTCTCAGACCAGAATAAAGTAATACAATAATCATTAAGAAATTGGTACATTCACATGAAAATTATCTTCTGTGTTTCTGGCATCGCTGCGAATCACACAATAGTCAAAATTTGTTGAAGGTGGAAGTGGAAGGTCAGGCAGAATTCAGGAGGACAAAGGTATTATTAAATACTTTAAAATAGCCAGAGTTCCAATAAGGGGGAAGAATGGAGGTATCCACACGTAGAGAATTAGTTTATCTCAACTGCCAACTCTGGTCACTTAGCAGTGACTTCCTGCAGTGAACTGTTGGCAAAGGTTCTGAAATGCATCCAGGTTCTGAGGAAAGGACCATGATGATGTGGACATCATGTCCACCATGAACATGGAATGGGAGCTGGGGAGACTGGTATGCCGTCCATGAGAGGAGTGTGCTTGATATGAGAACGGAAGAAGAAATACCATCCAGGTTACGAGGGACTTGCAAATCATGGCCACTCCGCAAATATTTCTTTAAACATCTGAAATGAATTGGTCTTTAAGATGAGGTCATTCATTCCTTGTAAAAGAGAAAGATGCATGGGAATGCTCCATGTGAACACAGAACAAGTATGCATGTGTTAAGCTGCGGTTTTTTCATTCATCATTTTAAAATAAGAACAAAAGCGTTTTTTAAAAAGACCTATTTCAGAGTCTTGCCATGATGACTAAGTTAAATAATACAAGAAAAACAAGTGTTCAGGGCCGAGCGCCCAAGAATCAGTCCATGTTACGTCTTTTCCCTATTTTACTGATGGGAAGCTCAGGCTTAAAAAGATAAGATTAGCAAATAACAAAAGCTAGATCTGGGATTTACAGAGAAACTCTGTCTCTACACACAACTCCTTCCCGCTGTGTCAACAGAAAGGAGTAAGAACATTCTTTATCTAGTAAGAACACAGAGCAGGGTGATCTTTCAGATGTTCATCCATGTTTGAATGAATTCCCTTGGTCATGTTTGAATGAGGCCCTATGATGAAGGACACAGAACAAATGAATGTAGAATCAGAGGTAATGACATAGTTACTTCCAGATACCAATTGACAACAATCACATAAGGAAGAAACAGTACAACATGGTGAATATTGCCAGAATCTTAGCGCTTTATTAATTACTTGCTAATTAATTATAGACATGTGCATAGGATTATGTACAACTTACCAAGCTATATCTGTCTCTAATTAATATGACTTTATGGTAAAGTAGAGAAGTTCATGTGTAACCTACCTGATCATCTCACAGTTATGATGTGGATTAAGTTGGAATATGTAAAAATATTGCTTCGGCTCAGAAGTCCTTACCAATCATAGCTACTATTCTCTCACTTAAGAACCCCAGCACCTTACCCACAGAAAGCTTTTCCGTAAGCCATCCACATAATTCCTCCAATCTTTGACATCATTTTCCATAGCAAGACATAGCTTTGAAGAAATTTATGTCTGCACTTGCACACATAGCAGAAATTTATCGATCCATACGTATATGTGTGTGTACATATACATATAATCTATGCTTATTAAACAAGTGAATGAAAGAATAATGGGCTTATTGGGCACATTAAAAATAAGTTGATTTTTATGAACATCACTCAGGGCTAACCAAAACAGTTTACAATGTTAATAATACTACAAATATACAACCAGGTATTCGAGTGTTTCTTGTCTCTTTCTTTAAAATAACTATTTCCATGAAATTTCCAGCATACTGGACATTCCTAAACAGTGCCTGGTCTGTGAACTTGATATCTGGCCACAAGCTGTCACTAAGAAAACAAGAATAGCAAGCAACACTAGAAGGTCATTGGGTCAGTCAACAACCATGTATTAAAAAGTAAAGAATATGCAATGCAGGATCCAGCAGTGTTTGGCTTATCTGAGAGTCGAAGCGGGAAAGAAATGAGGAAGAACATCATTCCGGATTCAGACAGACCTGGCTGTTCTATTCAGTTATATTGTGTGGTGAAAAAAATCCCTTAAAATTCTCAGAGACTCTGATTTTTTTCTCTAAGTGGGTATAATTACAATGCCTATTGGTAGGATCTTGTGAGAATCGGATAAGGTAGGACACGTGAAAACATTGTGTAATTAGGATCATAGCAGAAAAACAACAATAAATGGTAAGAACAAGCCCCCAGAGCTCTTGACAGAGCAGAAATGACAATGTTTTTGTCGTTAAAACTCCTAATTCCTGCTTTACCATGACCAAGGCTGAAACGTATTGTTACTAACCCTTTTATTTATTCCCAAGGATAATTTTTTTGGTCACAGTGCACATGTGACCTTGTTTAAATCTGCAACCCTTTCAAATGACTTTAATAACCCCTGAATAAATTATTATGGCCCCCAGGCCCATATGTGTCCACTCCTTTTTCAGATAGCTGCATTGTCCAAAGAAAACCAAACTGGGTAAGGAGGTAGAGAGGAAGGCTCGAAATTCATCTAATAATTAAAGAATTCTTAGGCTCTCCACTTCCCTTGTCTGGGCATTTCTAAGAGTAATGTCATTTTAGAATTAAAATGTTTTTATTAGATACAAATAAATCAAACTTTTGGGGCTTTTTTCAGATAAAAGGAATTTCTACAATTAGTGTTACAATTTTAACAATGGAGAGTACAGTGTCTTCATAGTTTATGATGATAAAGTTTATGACTTTCTGTCATAATAGGGAATTGCCCCAACTGCAGTGTGTTCTCCTGAATTGGATCTTAGAACAGAAAAAGGACTGTAGTGGGAAAAAAATAGTGAAATATGAATAAAACCTGGTGTTTCATGAGGAGTAACATATTAATGTTCATTTTGTAGTTTTTGACATATGACTCATGATAACATATTAGGGGATGCTAAGTGAGGCGAATACAGTAACTCTATACTGCCTGGGCACCTTTTCTATTAATCTAAAATTAGTCCAAAATATGAAGTCAACTAAAAATAAGATAAAAAAAAAATTCGGTCTCTGCTGTCAAAAAAATTAGCAATTATAGCCCCAGTGCTTAATATTCATGCCTCATTATAGAAAACCAGGAAGCCTCAGTATCCTCTCTATAAAATAGATTTAGTAACGCTTGTTCAAGCTGCTGGCTCACAAGACTCAAATGACACAGTCGTTATGCGTGTGCTTTGCAATGTGTAATTCACATAACATGGATATCAGAGTTATATTTAAGCACTGTTTACACACACTAGCGGGCCGAAAACTTTAATCCATCGTGAGATAAAATGTGTCTTTAACATCATGATTTTTTAAATTGTATTAACTCTGAAACACGGTGAAACTCTTTCATTCATGGAATCATTTGGAAAATGTTTTGGTAAATATGTCCAGAATCATAAACATGTTTTATATCTTACAGTAGTGACTCCCACCGTAAAAAAGAAATTATTCTAAAATGAAAAAAGGTGGTGTAACATTTTTTATTTATTTGTTTCAAACAACAGAAATGTATTCCCTCAGGGTTCCGGAAGCTGGAAGTAAAAATTCAGGGTGTTAGCAGGGCCACATTTCCTTCACAAGCTCTAGGGGAGAATCCTTTCCTGTCTCTTCCAGCTTCAGGGAGTTCCAGGTGTCCTTTGGTTTATAGGCACACAGCTTCAATCTGGGCCTCGGCTTCATGTGACATTATCCTCTGTCTCTTCACTTAGCCCTCTCCTCCGGACCATTGTCTTGGACTTTGGCGTCTTTGCCTTCTCCTTTTCTGTCTTACAGGGATATTTGCCATTGGATTTAGGGCCCATCTGGATAAATCTCGTCATGAGGTCCTTACCACAAGTACATCTGTAAAGACCTTTCTTTTCCCAAATAGGGTCACATTCACATGTTCTGGTACACATAGCTCTTGGGACACATTATTCAAGGGGCTCTAACAGGGTTGCCCCAAGAGCTGATATTTTATTGATGCTATCCGATACATTGTTAATACTCCAGACTGAATGCTCAAGTATCAAGTATGTGTCAAGATATTATAAAATAATGGGCTATCAGAATATGGTACTATTATTGAATACTGCACAGAAGTCGGTAGACTGAATACTTTTCAGCTCATTTTAAATATAGAAATGAAAAATTTTACTTGCAGGAAGGCTAGGAGTTAAAACAAATGATATCCTGTAGCTTCCTTTGCTTGCAATACCTCTGAATCTTTATTTTAGTTAAGGTATTTTGGGTTTTGGGGGTTTTTTTTAGGTTTTTTTTGGTTGTTTTTAGGTTTTATTTAAATTCTCGTTAGTTAACATACAGTGTTATACTAGTTTCACGTGTTCACTATAGTGATCTACATTCCCAATATTGTCCTATGCTCATCACAAGTGCCCTCCTTAATCTCCTTTACCTATTGCACCCATCCCCCACCCACCTCCCCTCTGGTAACCATCACTTTGTTCTTTATAGTTAAGAGTGTTTCTTGGTTTGCCTCTCTCTCTCTCTCTCTCTCTCTCTCCATTTCCATTATGCTAGTTTGGTTTTTGCTTAAATAAGGTGGTGTGACTTTTATAATGGAAGATAATGTCATGTCCTTTATCATAGTGTAAATTTAGAAATAGCCAACGGGGTGAATAATAGGAAGACCCTTCTGTAAATGAGACTACTGCGACTTGATAGCACAGGATGCTGTCAACACAATGCTAATTAATATGAAAAAAGAAAAACAAAAATGGTATAATAACTCTGCCCATTTGTACAGACGTTATAATGAAATTTTAAAATCAAGAAAGGATCATTCAAAAATAATAGACTTTAATTTCCAGTATGTATCTAGACATAACTATAGAAATTTAAAATTAAAAATCAAGTTTAAAATCCACATCACCATATTTTCCATCACCTTAACAGTTCAGAAAAAGGAGGTGGGGTATGAGGATAGTTTTATTAACGGTCTAGTATAATTAATTTGCATAGGTGACACTAACATGGTAACATAACATAGATTCTTAAACTAAAAATGTTTAACTCTTGTAAACTTTTCATCAATAGTCATATCATGGGCCCAAACTTTCCCAAAGATTCCAAGGTCTATCCTTCCTTGATGGCCATACTCCTTAACCTGCTGGAGGTATACCTGAGATTGCTCAGGGGCCCCCTTGGCCATGAACTGAGCTATGGGCCATTTCCTGGGGCTGTGACCTTGGGAATTTGCCTCCCCAGTAACCCAATTCCCACCATTTCCTTCCCATTCATTTTGCATCAAAACTAGTCTAGTATCAATCATTCTGAAAATAACAGAAATTCCTGTTTCAATTTTGAAGTATCTACTTAAAACTGTGTCAGGAATTATTAGTAAGGTCATCATAGGTAGAATCCTATAATCATTACAAACAGTAAATTTAAGATACATTTTTATGTACTTATATGTGCATATCAATCACATTTGCATGTATTTATTTAAATATACATGGTTATTATAAATTAAAAGAATAGATTAAAACTCCATTATTAACTATTCTCCCTAAATTCCTAGAATCCACTGTATTTTTGATCCATATTATCATTTACTCCTGCAATAAGAAGAGTCAAATCTACTATGAAAATGCAAAAATGTGAATCACAAATCTCACCATTTGTCAGTTTCTGGAAAATTCTGGTGATGGCAATCACCTTACTATATGGAGAACAGTCCATTCAGTGGCTGGCCAAAATGTGAAGCATGTTTCCAAGTCTTATTTCTGCATATAGGAGAGAGAGGAAGAATGTCTCTGGGAGACGAGGTAGAGACTGTTCCCCACTGCTTCTCAAGCACACTCTCCAACATGGTCTCAGGGAAAAAAATAAAATAAAGAAGCATAAGTTCCCTCCTTGACTTCCAGCGAGGATTTAAAGACGTTTCCCTGAGAGGCCATTTACCTGTAGAATTGCTTCTTAGTTTTCCTCAGGGTTTGGAATTTTCCCAACAGTATGATTTTTCAAGACACTGTTTTCTGTGATTTGATTTGCTCAGGTACTTGCAAAACTTTTATGTCCCCAGCCAATTAATTTCTTCTTCTTTTTTTAAACTTCTCCTGGGTTCCCATTTGAAGATGCTCTGATTTCCCTTCAAACACAGGAACAGAAAACTATGTATATCGGGATGGAATGTACTATCTCTATGCAGGATTAAGGCAAATGCCTGTGTACTTAGTAAATACAGGAGCTGACCTCTGGGATGAAGTACATCAATCCATAAGGAACTATCATGTGCTGGGATCAGGATTAGATAACAAGTGCTTTTTAAGGAATGACACATTTTTTAACACAATTTTTATTTTTTTAACATTTATTCATTTTTGAGAGACAGAGAGAGACAGAGCATGAGTGGGGGACGGGCAGAGAGAGAGGGAGACACAGAATCTGAAGCAGGCTTCAGGCTCTGAGCTGTCAGCACAGAGCCCAAGGCGGGGCTTGAACTCACTGAAGCAGACCTTGACCTGAGCTGAAGTAGGTCACTCAACCCACTCAACCACCCAGACACCCCTAAGGCATAACACATTTTATGAATAATGTGCAGAGCTGAGTGGATTAATCAAAAACTTTCTTTTTACTTCCCTCGATATCTAAGCCATATGTACTATGACTTTAAAACTAAAAACAATTTTTAGAGATTAAAGAATATTTCTCTTTCTATTTTAAGTAATGACAGGAAGCACCTGAGTGGCTCAGCTGGTTAAGCGTGGACTTGGCTCAGGTCATGATCTCATGGTTCACAAGTTTGAACCCCCATCGGGCTCTCTTATGTCAGCACAGTTGGGATCCTCTCTCTCTCTCTCTCTCTCTCTCTGCCCCTCCCCTACTTGTTTGCACTTTCTCTCTCTCTCTCTCTCTCCCTCTCCTTCTCTCTATGTCTCTGTCATAATAAATAAACTTTTTTTTAAAAGAAGGAATGACAGGTTCACTTACTCTGAACCTTAAGAGAATGTAGCCCTGGGAATGAAGCTTGAAGGAATCTTGGACTCAGCTAATGAGTTCCCTTCAGAGAGGGTCCTTACCAAGGAGTTTGTTCTATACACTTTCATATCTTACCTAATTTTATGCCTATTCACATCTGACAAAAAGAAGCAGAATTGAAGTGATTAGCCAGAAAGGCAAACATGCAGAAGCACCTTCACGTGTGGTATTAACGGGCACATGTTATTTTCTTTTAACTGACATTTAGAGAGTTTTCCTGACCAGGAGAACTATGTGGCCAGGAACACATTCGTGGAGGAGACAATCTTTTGAACACATGACTCCACAGCAGAACTCCAGCAATTCAATCCCGGAACCCTGGGTCCTACTTTGAACCACACGTGGCATCTTCTACCTTATTCCATGCCCTGCTTTGCTTAATCCTTTATTATTTGATTCTGTTAGAGGAAGTGAGTGGGATAACACTGAAATAATAGTGTGAAGACTGGAGGGGACAGATAATATAACAAATATGTTATTTGGGCAAATATAAGGTGAATTAAAAAAAACATTCACAAATCAAAAAAGAGAGAGGAGAGAGACACAGACAGGTACAAAGAGATGTATGAATTGGGGGGGTACAAGGTAAGGGGGAGATAAAAGAGCAATTTGCCCCTTCATGATTGATCCAATAGACCATCTACCCACAGATTTAAAACTTCACCTTCATCATTTATTAAATTACAAAATTTATACTAAGTTTCCAAAGATTGATGGCTTATTTCTGGGCCATCTCTTCTGTTCTTTATAATTCTTTATTAACAGGCCTTTAGCAAAGTGTTTACAAAGCGGAGTTTTATGGTATATTCTGATATGTAGAACATCCAATCCCATCTCTCTTCCCTCATGTTTTTTTTATTGCCAGGGCTGTTCAAACATAGCTACACATACACACAAATTTTAATATTAGTTTATCAATGTCCACAAAGATACACTTTGCCATCCTTTTACAGGTGCGTTATTAACTCATCACACAAATTGCTGCAGGGTCTCATCTAGGGTGTGCAGAGCAGTCAAATATGTATATGAAAATCTACAAAAGAATACTATTTTTGATTAGTAATCATTGAGTGTTCTGCACAATTTTTTCACTGTGTCTTACACCTGCTTAGTCTGCTTTTTGTTCCAGCCACTGATACAACACCTGCTGCTAACGGTATAGCCTGACAACAGCTCCATCCTACTGACCCATCCTACAACACCTTCACTCCCCCATACCTCTGTGTTTACTGTCCTGATATTTGTTTCTTGAGACACTTGGAAAACCTGCTTCATCATTCTGGTGCATATTCATAAGTGGATATATGAAGGGATTAACATTCTTTAAGGAAATCTTACCACTAATAAATAGAAGCAAGTGAATAAATGATAACCAATTTAACATGATCTTGGATTAACTTTCCTTTCTTCCCTGTATCACTCTCCCCATTCTCTGCCTCCAGTCTATTTTCCAGAATAAACTACCTACATACAAGCCCTTCTCTCAGCCTCTGATCTTTGGTGACCTCAAGCCAGGATGCTAACATTCATTTATCACTAGACACACCCAACAGTCAAGAACACATAAATTCTCCTTCACTTCTTCCATACATTCACTGAGCACTTAGAATGAGTGAGTTGAACAGGCTACAAGCCAGGTCATATTCCAAGGACTCCCCAATTATTACAAACTATACTCCTTCCATGTATATGTCATCTTCTCAGATTGGATTATTGTTACATATTGTGACTATTCAATGAATCCCTACTATGTCTCAGGCAGTAGAATACCCTGTAAGACATTCTCTTCATTTCAGAGATAAAATATGGAGGCTTAAAAGACAAGAAAAAAGGGTGCCTGGGTGGCTCAATGGGTTAGGTATCCGACATCGGCTCATGTCATGATATCACAGTTCATGGGTTCGAGCTCTGCTACAGGCTCTGTGCTGACAGTTCAGAGCCTAGACCCTGCTTCAATTTCTGTGTGTGTGTCTCTCTCTGCCCCTCCCTGTACTCATGCTCTGTTTCCCTCTGTCTCAGAAATAAACAAAAAAAATTTTTTTAATAGTAGAAAAAATGACACTAAGTTCCCACAGTTAGAAAACATTGAAATTCAAATCCAGCTTTTCCTGGATCAATATCAACAGCAACAGCAAACAAGGTTGCTTCTCTTAAGATTCTTTCAAGTGCTCGATATGGTAGAGACATTTCCTTCATGATATAATATCAGTATCATAACAAACCAGTGAGATAGATATGTGCTTCCCGTGCTCATTTTACTAAATAAATCCTACGGGAAAATTCAACAACAAATCTGATGACAATTCTACCATAAAAAACATGTTCTATATACATATATAATCCAATCCTGAATCTAGAAATTAGTCCTAATTAACTAACACTCCAAGACTCTAATAATTTTCCAGATATGCTGATTAAAGAAAGTAAAACTTTGTCTCTTTCTCTGCCCAAGGAAGACCCAGATCCAACTTAGCTCATACCATCCCTGCACGTGAGCCTGAACCAGTATAAAAAATTCCGTCCATTTTTCCTTGTGATGGAGTGCCTCCAGATGAAACAAAGAATTTTAAAGAATAATCAAAATATCAAGAAAACATTTGTGTTTTTTTTTTACTCACTATGTACCAGCAAGGTACTTGGTCTGTTACATGCATTATTTTTCATATCACATGACATGAGGGTTATCACGAATCCCATGTTGAGGATGAGGAAACTGATGTTTGGAGTCAGTAAGCATCTCATCTAAAATGAGTGAGGATTATGAATTCATGCAATCTCCTTTTGAGACACAAGCTCTTAACCATTACACTATGCTGCTGAAGGAGTAAACAGTGGCCTCGGTCAGTTATATACACGTGTTATACTCCAGCCAAATGAAACGGTAAATGGTAAAAGCACTGTTCCAGTGGGAACCTTCTCTTTGCTATGAATACTTAAGTGGAGGCTGCCTGCCATTCGATAGGGATATGTTAGAGACCTAGGGGGATATAAATAAGGTTCTCTGAGATTCCTCCAAACCCCCAATTCACATTCTTAATATTATCCCTTTCACTAAACAAAGCGAACAGTTGCCAAGACACTGTTTGCAAAATACAGTATGGACTAGCCCCCATCTACGATATGGGCTAACCCTAATCTCCAGCCTCAGAACTTTAAAAGTGCTATAAGAGCCCTAATAATGTAGAAGGAACATATTCTCAGAATCAGGAAGGCTGTATTTTCTTCCAATTTAGCCCTCTCACTCCTAAGATGTGTTATCACTCTGTTCCCCACTCTGGACGTCCGTTTTGTCATCTGGAGAAGGAGGCAGTTGTGGTTGATGAGTCGAGTGTTAGGGGTTCAAAGGAGTCAGCTCGGGGACTCTGTCACTCTCAAACACAGAAGCTTGGCTCCTACCTGCATTAAGTATTCCCACTTGTAAGTAAGATGTTCTTTGAACATCTGAGACGTCAAAACTTAAAATATTTTAAAGCATAGTACACTAAAATAGAGACTAATGACTCTTTTGTCTTAAAATCTATAAATTTGTTATAGTTCTTTTCTGACCACTAATACACACTCAGTAAGACATTCAAGACCTTGCCCCAAAGTAATCAACCTCATCTTTTGTATGACTCCCTCCCACAGCAGTCAAGACCATCCCTTACTGCCAGTCTGTTGAGTCAGTCTGTCTAATCTGGTGGGAGAGGCCATGGGTTCAGAGTGAGCTGACTTAGTTCTCCATCCCACTCATGGCACTTACTGACTATACAACTTTCAATCCTGCAAAAATAAAACAATGTGATAACCATAAAGTTAGTATTTGCTATTTGAGCGTACTGTGCTAAGAGCTGCATGATTTTTTTCTTTTAATTCCCACAAAAAGCCATATGAGACAGGAACCAGCATTACCCTGATTTTCTGATGTAGTCATTAAGGCTTAGAGAAGTTGTACACTTTCGGTGTTTCTGTGACCAAGTCCACGACACAGGATACTAAACACCATCTTCTGCAGCCTGTCTAAGGATTCTATACCCTGCCTCACAATGCGTTCATAAGCACCAAAGGAAGTACCAGGCAGGAGAATGTTTGGGGAGCACTAACGAAATATTCAAGATTATTTTTCTATTCCTATAAACTCCTGTCTTCCTCCTATTCATTATTATTTTTCCTTCTTGCCTCACTTCTTCCTGAATGGCCCCTTCACCATCTCCATCCTGGATATTTGTTCCAATGCCCATATAGAGTACACATTGACGATAATTCACTTGTCCTCCTACCAACTTTTTAAATATTTCATGTTAGTTTTATCTCCCTATGTGGATGCTTAAGGATAGCTAATAAATTTTATTTCCATAAATGTCTACTGCTGTTCTGTGTACACACTAGTCATTTAATTAAATTTAATTAAATCCATGAAATTGGATTCAGCCAGGGAAAACAGCATCCAAGGAAAACACGCAAGCAGTACCGGTGCCAGCCTTGCCTCCAGAAATGAGAGAATGCCACCGTCAGAGCCAGGCTGCAATCCCTCTGGCATCTACGTTCATATACCCCATCTTTCAGCTTTCTCATTTCTACTCCTAGACATACATTAGCCAAACCAAAGAGTGGAGCTCTACCTTGGTTTTCCAGTTCAGTGTTGAATCACCGCCTTCGGATCCTGTTCTAATAATGCCTTCTTTTTCCAGTATTCCTATGGAATACCTTGGCTAAAAGACCATTCATAGAAAGAAGTGAAGAACTGCATTTCTTCAATTCTTTAATGGTTACCTAGGCAGTACATAATTCTCATTCCATAACATGTCCACAAGTGTGAGGGATAGAGGAGGTGCCCTACCTGTAAAGAGGGAAACAGAATGAGCACTCCTGAAATGATGCATGTACAAAATAAGTTCCAAAAAGGAAATTATATGTGTGATGTATAGAGTTCCAAGAAGATTGATCTGAGCTTTGACATGAGAATTTAGAAACTTCTAAATTTTTAACAAAGAAAGTCAACAAGACAGAGAACAGCATGAGCAAGGCATGAGAAAGGAAAATATAAAGCACATAGCCAAAATATGTGAAATTTGACATCAAAAACCTACATTTCATTCTGGACCTTCCAGGAATGTAATTAACTAGAAATTATATACATGGTCTTTAAATTTTGGTTGTTTTTTACAGAGTTGTATTAAACATAAGTTCCTATCATTCCAGTTTAGGTTTTGATATTTACGTTTACAAATATTAAAATGTGATAAAATATTAAATTATAGTTTAAATGTTTATTAATTATAATGCTTGTTATATTTTTGGTGTCTCCTAAAGCTTAGTCACATACACCCCTACTAACCAAGTTACGAGATGCCTTGGGTAGGTATGCCTAGCGAAACTGGAGTTCAATTGGCAGCAGGTAGTAAGAGCTTAAAGACCTATGTAAAAGTCTTGATTTTCCACATGCAGTCAGTTCTCACTTCTGAGTACATAAAATAGACCAGACAACTTCTCCGTCCTCAGTCTCATTTTCTATAAAGTAGGAATTTAGTGTCACCTATACCTAGGTGTTGTTGTCAGGATTAAATGATTTTATAAATGTAAAAGGCTTAATCAGATCAGCATCTCCATTTCTTTTACTAGAATGAGGAGAAAGATGCTACCACAAACTATTTTAAAACAGACCCTCTGCCTTTGGACCATGTGTCTACACAGGCTTCTAGAAAATGTTATTAGATTTTATTAGAAGTATACATATGCTCCTACTGAATGCTCAACTTAATTTATAAAAATTACAAAAGTAAGACATAACCTTGGAAAATATTCATATGGAGAGAGAGAGTAATAGAAAGCTTAAAGTCAAAGGACCCCTCCCAAACAAAGCCCTACTGGACCCTCTAGTGCACTCTCTTCAGAGTATGCTTTTGTATGTAGGAATATTCTACGTGCACATTTATGTCTTTTATTCTATATAGAAGTATATAAAATATAATAATATCCTTGATTTTAATTTAACTGGGCATTTTCAACAGTTATGCATTTTCCCACATTTTAACTTCTACAAATTATGTTATTTTATGGTTGTACTATAATTCATATAACCAGTTTGTATTTGCTTGGCATTTATGCTACTTCGAGTATTCTGTCCTATACATGATGGTCCAATGGACATTCCTTTACAGACATTTTTGCATCCTGGTTTGAATATTTCCTGGTTGAATACTTCTGGTAGGAGACATTCCTGGAAATGTCATCACCAGATCAAAAACTATGCATATGTTGAACTCCGATTGCCTCTGTAACTGTTCTCTCAAAATCCTGAAGCATCTTTCATTCTCATCAACAGTGTATTGAAGAGTAGTTTTTCCCACAGCTTTACTCACGTTGACTATTATTAATCTTGATTATCATTTGGTTAATAGAAGGTAAAAAATCATACATTCCTTTAATTCACATTTAATCAGTAATTCACAGAATTTCACCAATGATCTAAACAATATATTATTGGTGTCCAGATTAAGCTAACGTAAATTTACTATGTAAATTTATGCACTGCGATGTCGATGTAGAGATATATAGTCTATAACAAATAGCATATCAAAGTAATAGTAATAATTTAGTATGTGCTGCATACCACGTATTTTGCTAGTACTTGTATACGTTCTCTCATTTAATTCTCACATCTGGCTATGTTTAGACATATTGATGGCGGAGAAAAAGCAGAATCATTAATTTTCTTAAGGCTATACAGTTAATAAGTGATAGAATCTGTATTTGAGTCCAAGAAGTCAACTTTATAGCTAATTCATGTTGCTAAGTATGTGAATTTCTTATGGAGCCAAAGAATTTCTTCAGTAAAATCCTGGACCACAAGAAGGTGATAGAAATGGGTTTATGGATTTTCCTGAGTTGTCGTTTTTAATGAGCAATCAATAGTCCTGAATTACTCACAATATTTGTACCCAGAACATATGCATCAGCAATAGAATGTCTCTAATTAAGATCTTTAAAATGATTATTTTTGTCACCAAGTCTTCCTAATTCCTTTCTCTTTCCTTGTGACAAGAGTGGAGATGGAATTATCTCTGATATCACCTCTATGGCTTGGAAATTACTATACCATTGTAAATGCAAAACTTAATGTTCTCTAAGGATGTTTCCAGCGGGAGCGGGCCCAATTCCTGAACAACCTTTCTTGGCTTCACGACCCCATCGTGGAGCAAATCATATCAGCATCATCTTCAGCACCAACACTAACACCCTGCCGTGGACAGAGCTGCTCTCATATAAATGTGTGTGTTTATATAAATATAGTCTTAAAATCTAACTCATCTTTTCATTAAAAATGAAAACCAAAAAATTTAAGTATCATTAACGAAAATGGGAAAAAAAACACCATGTAAGTTCATTCTCAAAGGTGATTAGTAGGAAAATCAAGGCTAAGAGCAGCTACTACAAGAAGAAAGCAGAAACATAGGTAATATATATACATATATATATATGTATGTATGCACATGCACACACACACACACACACACACACAAAGTTGCATGAAAGAAAGGAAACATAAAAATCTCTCTAACCATCCTAGACATACCACCTATTCCTGTTCCTTTCCTTCCTAAGAGCGCTCCCTGAAACACAAACACACTCTCATAGGTGCTACTCTCACGACTTGGATTAGGCAGACTCTTACATTTTGATAATTTGCAAAAAGAGATTAAAGCGTAGATAGCTTATGTCTCTCCATTCTGAAGCCACATTTGGTATGTATAGACAAAACCGTCAAACTACTGACACAGTTTGACTACTTCTGTAAATGTATATAAAGTGATTCAATCATTTCAACCATTTCAAAGAAGTTCAGATTAAGAACATGTTTAATGCTCAAGTAACATGTCGAAGTCACCTCCAGTACTCGATTTGATGTCATCCTTGTGACCTCCAAAGGCCTGATAGTTCCAGAAGGGAGAAAACAGAGATCGTACAAGTAAATTTTCCAGAGGAATGTCAGGGTAAGCAAAGTTCTGGTCCCACCCACCCAGAATGTACTTACGTGAACTTTCATCTACGAAAGAGCTACAAAAATAACCTATTAGAGTTTCCACTTAGCAGATCAAATCATGGAGGCAAGCAATTCAGGACACTCACTAGAAATAAACCATCTAATCATGTCATGGAAGCTTTTTTTTTTTTTTTTTTTTTTTTGGTATTTCTATTTTTATTTTTATTTTTTATTTTTTTTAATTTAAAATAGTTTATTTTCAAATTGGTTTACATAAAACACCCAGTGTTCATCTCAACATGTGCCCTTTTTTAATGCCCATCACCCCCTCTCCTCCCCCATCTCCCTCACCCTCAGTTTGTTCTTAGTCTTTGAGAGTCTCTTATGTTTTATCTCCCTCCATCTCTGCGTCTTTTTTTTTTTCTTTCCCCTCTTCCCCTCCCCCTGGTTTTTGCTTAGTCTCACCAAGTCCACCTATTCATGGAAACATATGGTATCTGTCTTTTTCTGACTGACTTATTTCACTTAACATAATACCCTCCAGTTCCATCCATGTTGCTATGCATGGCCAGATTTCATTTTTTCTCATTGCCACATAGTAGTCCATTGTATATATGTACCACATCTTCTTTATCCACTCGGGAAGGTTTTTTTTAAGTCATCCCTTCTTCAATTTATTTATTTTTTTTTATTTATAATAGTTTATTTTCAAATTGGTTTACATATAACACCCAGTGTTCATCCCGACATGTGCCCTTTTTAATGCCCATCACACCCTCTCCCCCCTCCCTCATCCCCCTCACCCTCAGTTTGTTCTTAGTCTTTGAGAGTCTCTTATGTTTTATCTCCCTCCCACTCTGTGTTTTTTTTTTCTTTCCCCTCCCCCTGGTTTTTGCTTAGTCTCACAAAGTCCACCTATTCGTGGAAACATATGGTATCTGTCTTTTTCTGACTGACTTATTTCACTTAACATAATACCCTCCAGTTCCATCCATGTTGGTTGGTTGCTACACATGGCCAGATTTCATTTTTTCTCATTGCCACGTAGTAGTCCATTGTATATATGTACCACATCTTCTTTATCCACTCGTCAGTTGACGGGCACTTGGTTTCTTTCCATGATTTGGATATTGTCGAAAGTGCTGCTATGAACACTGGGGTACACGTGCTCCTATGCATCAGCATTCCTGTGTCTCTTGGGTAGATTCCTAGCAGTGCTATTGCTGGGTCATAGGGTAGCTCTATTTTCATTTTTTTGAGGAATCTCCACACTGTTTTCCAGAGTGGCTGCACCAGTTTGCATTCCCACCAACAGTGTAGGAGGGTGCCTGCTTCTCCACACCCCCGCCAGCATCTATAGTTTCCTGATTTATTCATTTTAGCCACTCGAACCGGTGTAAGGTGGTATCTCAGTGTGGTTTTGATTTGTATTCATGGAAGCTATTTCTATAGGACCCGAGTATCTCATGATTTTGGAAGAAAGATTTACAACAGATGCTCTTAGAGTCCAAGAAATTAAATAGGAAACAACCCTTATAGATGGCAGAGAAATTCGAATTTCATCTAAATAAGAAATGTTACCAAAAGGAAAAAAAAAAAAAAGACAGCTAAGCTATTTATAAAATCATTCATGGAACTGTGCCTGCCATTTGGCTGCATTTTGAGCTTAATTTGTAAAGAGTTTCCAACCCACATCGTAGAAGAAACACTATTAATAAGATGTTCCCCATTGAGTAATAGACTTGAGCTAATGGAGGGCAGAGTGCCATTTTCAAGTGCCAAATTCAAAATTTCCTAGTGTGCAGACTTGCGTCATTCCAGTTGCATCCCCTTGAGGCTGTGTCTCTACTGACTGAGGAGCTAATCACCATACCAGTGAACTTCTATCCACCCCTACAATGATCCATTTTCCCCAGGGGCAGAACTTCACTGGAGCCATGCCAGGCTGATGCTCCACGAACACAACACCAGATCCCATTATTAGCCATTCCTTTATCTGCTCAGCAAGTAAACTCTCTCCTTTCAACAGCAGAAACAACAGAACGGCCACACAACCATCCATCTGCCTAATAACCGCAAAGAAAAAAAGTGAATACACCAAGCAAATCCTGGAACCAAATTTTTTCATTACTTAGTCTGGTGTCCCCTTCATCTTTTAAGACTATTAAAATTGTGGCACACCTAACTGCAGAATGGTTGCCATTATTAAGGATTTTTAAAAATGTACCTCAGTCAGAAAAAATAAGGACTCCGTTCTTTTTCACTCCATAACAATAGTATTATCAAATAACGTGTTTTCAATTCAGAATTGCTTGGAAGTATAGCCTTCATTCTTTTTCCACCTTCAGTAGTGAAAAATATCAGTATGCTACATTTACAACATAGTATGCAGAATACAACAGTCTCCTGAGGAAGTCTCTCAGTTTTACCAAATATGATCCACACAGGGGATGGGCCACCTTCTGCCCTTGGGTGATTTTTACTGACATCCTAGAACTACTCCAAGTTCTTACCTAACCATTTTGATATGGATTAGGAGGCATTTCTCAATCTTTTTTTTTTCACTCTTGCCCTCCTAAGGCACTGCTTAGACATTCTAATCACCCTCACTAAAGTTTTAGCAACACAGATATATTATCCATGTATATACCTTATGTACATCTGTGCTTTCTATGTAAAAACCGTAAGATATTTTTATCCCCCAAGAAATTGTTTTTAACTGAGAGAAGCATACTGTACCCATTACAAAAGCATGTGTCAAAATAGCCTACTTATAAAAAGAAAGGTGGGGGATGCTGAGTGGCTCAGTCAGGTAAGCATTTGGCTCAGGTCATGATGTCAGGGTCATGAGATCGAGCCCCGCATGAGGCCCCATGCTGGGTATGGAACCTGTTAAGATTCTGTTTTTCTCCCTCTGCTCCTCCCCCACTCATACTCTGATGCTCTTTCTCTCTTCAAAAACTAATGATAAGGTGAAAATATGAAGAAAGGGATGAGGGGAAACAACGTGGTTAAACGTGAGCGTGACTGAAATTCTAGCTGTACTTCAAACAACTACACACACCTATATCCAGTTCTTCTCTTCTGCACCGCCTCCTTAATATATACGTTTTTCACCATACTTATTACTAACACAGTTACATTTTTCATTCAATTGTTTACTTGCTCCCCACTGGAATTTAAGTTCTAGACAAACACAACCTGTTTGTATTACTCTATGTCTTATACCAAGTCCCCAGAACCCTCTAGCACGCTGTGGGCATTAAGTAGTATATTTCTGAATAAATGAAATAAGAATTTCCTAAGCTTTGTCTTTGGAGCCATTTTACAAGTATTAAATATTAACATTACAGAATAGCAATAGTAAAAGACCCATAGAAATGACACTTGTGCTTCAAAGCACTACCCACTTGCCTAGATTATCAGTCTCTTAGATTGAATTGCCTATTTTTCCTTCAAATATCTCTCCCGCCCATATGTCATTCCCTGTCTTTCAAGGGAACCATTTGAATTTCATTTCCTGAGCCCATTACATCGCACTCTTCATGACGACCACGAAGAGAAATACATCTGTGGACATGAGATCATCAAGTGGCTTTTCTTGGACATAAGAAGAATCAAGAGAGTACAAGTAGCCTGGGAAGCAGGGCTCAGGGGAAAGATGAAGGGAAGAAAGTGATCCCATTAAGGAAAAAAATGCCTCAAAGAGAATATTCACGATGTGGCCAATGAGTAGTTCTGCGTTTTGGTATTTTCACATCATGTAGCAATGAGAACTGTGAAGTGGGAAGAGTAGAGTACACAGAGCCTGCAAGTCTTGATATTGACACTTAACCTTTTTTGAATCTCATCTCTATTGTATAAATGTTGTAAAGATCCATCTACTAACACTTATTGCATTAAGAGACTTGCAGCAAGTAAATGGGAAATGTGTGCATCACAGTTGGTCTCCAGCAAGAGGGAGTTCACTCCCCTCTCATACTGCCTGATATTTTCACTGAACTGAAAGTCCACATCAACCAAATTCTCCTTGTACCACAGATCTAACCATTATGTATCTTAACTTTTCCAGAGTGAATATACTTCTTTCCTCCTGTTGTTTCAACTATTAGAAAATAATCAGATGGCCAACATGGCAGAGGAGGAGGGGGACCCAGGATACCCTTTGTCTTTCAAACCAAAAAGGACTGAAATCGAAGGACCCTTAACACCAAGAGTCAGAGAGGAAAAGGGGTTGCAGTCTACAAGGAACAGAAAGCGACCCCAGAAAACGCCCCCAGGAACCTGAGTTTAATCTGACGCAGATAAAAGGAACTAGGATACGGAGCTGAGGGGAGGGGAAGCCGTCTTCGGAGAAACCCGGGAAGCAGGAACTGCCAGCGGTGACCCAATCAGCCTGGTCTCGCAGAGGCGCCCACTACCTGCAGATCACCTCTAACCCAGGCACACAATCTACAGCGAAGCTGCGTGTTGCGGGCAGGCAGAGTGCAGAGGCGCGCTAACGCCCAGTAAGCCACACACACGGGAGCCCGTTGCAGAGCGAGGACAGAAATAAAGGGGAGAGACACGGGACTGGAAGAAGGGACTGGAAAGACACCATTGCTGTCTCATAAGAACACAAACATCAGCCCCAGGAAGTCACCCCCAAAGCCATCCCTGTGGCAGTGGAGGTACGACCCGCCTACACCAAACCACGCCCCTCCTCACATGAGTGACAACTTTCAGCAGGGATGCTAAGTTCAGGCTGCTGCCTGGAGTAAATCCAGGTCATTTCTACTTTTTTAAATATGTGCTCCCTTTCTCCTTACCAACCCCCACCCCTGAGCTAGCTATCCAGAGTGTAGGCTGGCTTAAACAGACTTTTAATCCACTCTCTCAAGGCACGTTCTATACCTCCTTCTGTACTTTCCTCTTCTCTCTCTCTCAAATAACCAGGCCACATAAGTTCATCTGGGCAACGTCTATCTGCATTCCTTATTCCTTGTATCCATCCTTATTCTGATTTCTCTCAGTCTGGATTAAGCCCTTCAGTCACTCTACCTGGGCAAATTCCATTTTCTTCTTTCTCCCTGCACCTATCATTATTCTCTCTGTATATGCTCTGCCACTAGCACACTGCACACCCTGTCCTTAACATGTAGCTGGTACTTCAGGACACAGCCCTCAGAGTGTCATTTGTTATTCTTTTTTCTGTTGTGAACTGCTTGTCTGTATTATTTGTCACTATGTTTGAGTATTTTTTTTTGTTTGTCTGTCAGTCTGTTTTTCTTTCCAGGGTGACTACAAGAAACAATCCAAAACACACCCTGCAAAAATGACAAAAACGGAAGGATTCTGCTCAAAAGAATCTACAGGAAGTAGTGACAGCTCAAGATTTGATGAATACAGATATAAGCAATATAACAGAACATGAATATAGAACGATAATCATAAAACTAGTCGCTGGGCTTGAAAAAAGCAGAGATGTATGCAAAGGGTCCCACAAGGCAGAGTTCAAGGACCTTAAAAACGGTCAGGAAAAATTAAAAAAGGCCTTGAATGAATTGCAAAACAAATTGGAGGCAGCCACAGCGTGGATTGAAGAGGCAGAAGAGAGAGTAAGTGAGTTAGAAGATAAAATTATGAATAAAGAAGAAGCAGAGAGAAAGGCTGAGAAGCTGATCCAGGAACAGGAAAGGAGAATTCAAGAGCTGAGTGAGGCACTCAAGTGAAACAATATCCATATCATAGGAATTCCAGAGGAAGAAGAGAGGGAAAAAGGAGTTGAAGGGGTTCTTGAACAAATCTTTGCTGAGAACTTCCCCAACATGAGGAAGGAAATGGGCATGGAAAACCAAGAGGCACAGAGAACTCCCCTCAGACGGAATTTGAATAGACTTTCTGCATGACACATCATAGTGAAACTGGCAAAATATAAAGACAGAGAATCCTGAAAGCAGCTGGGAAAAAAGGGCCTTAACATACTAAGGTAGACACATAAGGGTTGTAGCAGACTTATCTACAGAAACTTGGCAAGCCAGAAAGGAATGGCAGGATTTTTTCAATGTGATGAGCAGGAAGGCTATGCAACCAAGAATCCTGTATCCCACTAGCCTGTCATTCAGAATAGGAGAGATCAAGGTTTTCCCCAACAAACCAAAACTGAAGGTTTTCATCACAAATAAACCAGCATGACAAGAGATCCTGTGAGGCACTCGATGAAGGAAAGGTTGCAAAGAACACAAAGTACCAGAGACAGCCTTACAAGCATGAACCTACAGATAATATTGAAAAATGCAGGCTTATAGTCAATGTTGACACTGAATGTGAATGGACTAATGTGCCAATCAAAAGACACAGGGTAACAGAGTGGATTAAAAAACAAGACCCATCTATTTGCTGTCTTCAAGAGACTCATCTTAAACCTGAGGACACCTTCAGATTGAAAGTGAGGGGATGGAGATCTACTATGCTACTGGAAGTCAGAAGAAAGCTGGAGTAGCACACTTATATCAGACAAACTAGAATTTAAAATGAACAATGTAATAAGAGATAATGAAGGACATTATATAATAATCTCGGGGATCATCTAGCAGGAAGAGCAAACAATTATAAATACCTATGCGACAAATTTGGGGGCACCCAAATTTGTAAAACAACAAATTACAAACACAATCAACCTTATCGATAAAAATGTCCTAATAGTAGAGGACCTTAAAGCTCCACTCTCAGTTTTGGATAGATCCACAAAACAGAAAATCATCACAGAAACAATGGCCCTGAATGACACATTAGAACAGATGGGCCTAACTGACATCTTCAGGGTCCTTCATCCAGAAGCAAAGGAATTACATTCTTCTCAACTGCACACAGTACATTTTCCAAGATAGACCACATTCTGGGGCATAGGGAAGCCCTTAATAAATATGAAAGAACTGAGATCATACCTTGCACAATTTCACACACAATGCTTTGAAACTTGAAATCAACCACAGGAAAAAGTCTGAAAAATCCCCAAAAACATGGAGGCTAAGGAACAACCTACTAAAAGCCCTGTGGGTCAACCAAGCAATCAGAGAAGAAATTAAAAAATACATGGAAACAAATGAAAATGAAAATACAACAATGCAAACGCTCTGGGATACGGCAAAGGCAGTCCTGAGAGGGAAATATATTGCAATCCAGGCCCTCCTCAAGAAACAAGAAAAACAGTAACACAAATCCTAACAGCACGCCTAAAGGAACTAGAAGCAGAACAACTAAGACAACCCAAACCCAGTAGAAAGACAGAAATAACAAAGATCAGGGCATGAATTAATCATATGGAAACAGAAAAAGTCGTGGAACAGATCAATGAAACCGCGAGCTGGTTCTTCGAGAAAAAATAAACAAAATAGACAAACCTCTAGCCAGGCTTCTCTGAAAGAAAAGAGAACTCAAATAGATAAAATCATGAATGAAAAGGGCGTCATTACAACCAATCCCTCAGAAATACAAGCAATTGTCAGAGAATACTATGAAAAATTATATGCCACCAAACTCGGCAACCTGGAAGAAATGGACAAATTCCTAAATAGCCACTGTTGGGTCCTCGGATCGTCCCCCAAAGAGCACGAGACACGAATGCAAAGCCAAGAGCATTTATTGAGATTCCAGCATGCTGGGGTCAGCCACTCTGTACAATGGCGACCCCGAGCGGAGCACGCAGGCTCCTTTTAAGCACATTTCCAAGGTGGGGAACAGGTGTCCCTAGTTTACAAGGCAGGGAAACAGGTGTCTATTTGAGGGGTACGGGTGCTCTATGGATTGATTCAAGCTGGTCTGGTGAGGGGTGGAACCTTAATTGGGAAGTGTTTTAGGGCCAGCCCCTTGCCCCTTAGGTCCAGGACCTTACATTCCCCCCTTCACTAGTACCTAATGGGGCCCAATCATGGGTCCCTTGTATAGGCATAGTCCCCGTATCTTTTCTCATTCCCAATGTTTTACTGCCTTGCCAGCCAGAGTGAAAGAAACTTTCAGGGGGTTACAACCGCTCTGCCTGGAACAGGTACTGTAAGTGTGGCCCTCTCTCTGGATTGGTTTGGTGTCCTGCCAGAGCACTTTTTGTACCTGGAATAGGGCTTGTAGGGGGGAAAGAAATTTTTGATCATCGAACTCAGGAACTTGGCCTTCAGTTTAGGCAACAGAGGTGGAGGCCAAGCATACATACTACTCCAAAAAGAGCAAAGGGGAGGAGAGATACCCAGTCACCGCCAGGCTCATGGGTTAATTTAGTTAAGGTCTCCTTAAGAGTCCGATTCATTCTTTCTACCTGCCCTGAACTCTGGGGACGATATACCCAATGTAATTTCCAATCTGTCCCCAACATCTTTACCAGTTTCTGGGTTACCTGAGAGATGAAGGCAGGTCCGTTATCCAAACCTATTGACACTGGGAGATGGTTCCAGGGGATGAGGTCTTGTCTGTCATGACTGCCGCTCTTGCATACCCAGTGCTGTCCTTAATGAAGCTTCTGCCATCTGTATACCAAGGGTTGTGTCTGTGTGTCTGGCAAGGATTCGTCTCTTAGGTCTGGTCTAGTTCCCTGTGGGTGCCTCAGAATCTCAGAACAATCATGTCTGGGAGCCTCCAGGTCTGGATTAGATAATAGAGTAGCCGGGTTTAAGGCACTGCTGGCTGTGAACTGGACCCATGGGAGGTTTAGCAGCAGAGCTTGATAATGCGTCAATCTGGCATTGGTCAGCCATTTATCAGGAAGGCATTTTAAGACTCCTTCTATGGCGTGGGGGGGTAGTCACTTGGAGCTGCTGTCCCAGAGTCAATTTGTCGGCATCCTTTAATAGCAATGCCGTGGCTTCAATTATGCGGAGGCATGGGGGTCACCCACTTGCGACCTGGTCAAGTCTTTTGGACAGGTATGCTACCGGCAGCCGCCATGGCCCCAGAGTTTTGGGTAAGGACTCCTTTAGCCACCCCTTGCTTTTCCTCCACAAACAGGTGGAACGGTTTGGTGATGCCTGGCAAGGCCAGGGCTGGGGCCTCCAGGAGGGCTCTTTTGACCTGGTGGAATGACTTGTCC
Organism: Paguma larvata; assembly: GCA_030068075.1. Classification (NCBI taxonomy): domain Eukaryota; kingdom Metazoa; phylum Chordata; class Mammalia; order Carnivora; family Viverridae; genus Paguma; species Paguma larvata. The sequence continues at coordinate 97,357,850 of CM057831.1, read as the reverse complement.
ATAGGCTCAGTCCAATCCAATGGGGCATTCCCTCCCCTCGTGGCTTCATAAAGTGGTCTTGCCATTTCAGCAAATCCTGGGATCCATAGCCTACAAAATCCTGCGGACCCCAGAAATTCTCTTACCTCTCAGTGAGTGGCAGGTCAGGGATAATTTCTTTTCTTGCCTGAGACAGCCATCTTCTTCCCCCTTTGAGTACATAGCCCAGATACATCACCTCTTCCTGCAGAGCTGGGCCTTTTTAGTGGACACACAATATCCCAGGGTCCCCAGGGTCTTGAATAATTCCCCGGTTGCAGCTTCGCAAGCTCCAGCTGTTTCTGCAGCAATGAGGTGGTCATCCACGTACTGGGGAATCCATGTCCATGTTAGATGTCCGTTGAATTCGTTTTCCAGGTCTGTCCACTCGAAGGCATATATGGGTTGCCTGACAGGGGCAAGAGGTAGACTGAAAAAAGCATCTAATATAGTATATACACTGCTCATTCTGGAGGCAAAGAGTTCAAGAGAGTGTATGGATTTGGCACAGTAGAGCGTATATCTTCCACCCTCTTGTTTACCTCCCTTAAGTCTTGTAATCTGAGGAGTTCAGCTTTTTAACTGGCAACAAGGGAGTATTCCACACGGATTGGCAGGGGTTCAGAATGCCCAGGTTTCTGAGGCATCTAATATGGGATACAATCCCTTGTTTGGCTTTTTAAGGCATCGGGTATGTCTTGAGCTGGATAATTATAGGAGGCCGGTGCTTAGCCCCTCTGGGTCCTCCCGTTTCCACCCAAGCTTCCAGGATCTCCCGCATCCAGTGGGAAAACAGCTCACTAGTGCCCCCTATCAACATTTGGGGTTCTTTAAATAACCTGTACTCCTCTTCCAAGACCAGGGTTAAGACATTTATGGCCTCACGGGCGTCATCCGTCACCAAGACTCCAGAGGAGTTGAAGTGAATGAGGGCCCCCACTTTACTGAGCCAATCTCTCCCCAGTTAGGGGTAGGGGCACTCAGGGATGACCATGAAGGCATGGGTTACTGGCCCTTTCCCAGGTCCACCGTCCTTTGGGTAGTCCATGAATATGGGTTCATCCCCGTGGCTCCTGCACCCACGATTGTTTGAGAGATTCTGCCTAGAGATTGTTTCAAAATTCAGTGCTGAGCCCTAGTATCGACCATAAAGCATGTTGGTTTCCCCTCCACTTTTAGGGTTACCCAAGGCTCAGGGAGAGGCTCCAAACCCCGTCCCCTTCAGTCATCCAGTTCGCCTAATTCTAAGATTTTTGTTCCATCAGCTGGGCGCTTAAGGCACTCGTTCTTCCAGTGGCCCTTTTCCTTACAGTAGGCGCACTGGTCTTTCTGAAGCCTGTGGAGCCTTCCTTTTTCCCCCTTAGCCATTTCCTTCTCGCCTTTTAGTTTCAGGGCCAGCTGACGCTGCCAGCAGTATCCTTGCTAAACCTCGAGCTTGTCTTTCTTCCGAGGTTTCCCGGTTGTTGTAAACCTTCTTGGCCACAGTCAAGAGCTCAGTCAGCCTCTTACCTTCAAATCCTTCCAGCTGCCACAGCTTCCAGGATATATCAGGGGCCAACTGACTGACGAAAGCCAGACTTACACCTGACCAATTCTCCAGAGCCTCTGGGCCCAAGGGAGTGTAGGTCCAATATGCCTCTATTAACCTCTCCAGGAAGGCCCTCGGAGACTCTTCTGGTCCCTGCTTTACCTGACCTACCTTAGACAAATTTGTGGGCCGCCTAGCAGCCACTTGGAGCCCCCCCTCCATTAGAGTCTGGCGATAGACCTTTAGCCTCTCCCTACCTTCCTCGGTGTTAAAGTCCTACTCTGGCCGTGTCAGGGGAAATCCTAAGTTGATGAGATCTGGGTTGGCGTGGGTCTCCCATCCGGGCCTGGAATCAATTTCCAGGCCTCGGCCAGGATCCTCTCCCATTCTTCTGTAGTAAAGAGGACTTGTAACAGCTGGTGACAATCATCCCAGGTGGTCTGATGGGTAAATAAGACAGAATCTAAAATATCAATCTGTTTACTAGGTTTCTGGGAGAATTTGGGGTTTTGTAGCTTCCAGTTATAAAGATCATTAGTAGCGAAAGGCCAGTGGACTAGGTATTGCCTCCCATCTACATCGGGTGGCCCCAAGCTCATGGGGGGGGGGGGGGCCACTGAGTCCGGTTCCAGCAGCCTAGCCTCCCTCAGCCCGAGAGCTCGGGTATGGGGTGGGCTAGTTGCATCACCTGCCATGTTACCCAGAGCTTTTTCCCTCCCTCCTGCCGCTCCTGCTGTTCCCGCCATCTTTGCCGCTCCCCTCCAACCGCATCCTTCCCCCCTCCCTGGGGTAGATACAGTGGCGGGGGCCGACAGAATTTCTTCCTCCAAGCTCCCATCGAGGGTAGCAGGAGAGGATAAAGTAGAGCTCTGGGGGGAGTGGATGGTTTTGGGGCCTTTTTCGCCACAAGCTTCTTCTCCGTCTCTGTCGCGATGACTGCTCAAGCTGCAGGCAGAAAAGGCACCAGTCATTTGGAGCGGTGAACAATGAGAACTTGCCAGGTCATAATGTAGGGGACCTGGTCCGGATGGCACGGACTCCCATATATCCTTTTTCTTAACCTGATATACGATGGGAAGGTCAAAAGACGCCTTCCTCAGGCCACTCTACATCGAACGTTGGCCATTCATTCCTGTAAAAGACAAAGAGTTTTTCTTTGTGGACTGATAGTCCCAGATCGTCCTGCCTGCTTCGGGAAGCCATTGAAATGGACTAAAAAGTGGTTAGAGGCGTTGACTCTGCCTGGCCCATGGTAATCCACACACCGATTACAAAGACAACACAGACAACGAAAACAACAGTACAATGGACTGGTACTGAAACAAAATACAACATAAAACCTGAAAATGGGACGATGGCCTATCCCATTTTCCAAGGGCTTCATCAGTCAGGAGCGACCTGCTCTGTCTCACAATTACCGAACAATTGAGATAGAGAAAATTGCCATCTCCCTGAACCTGAATTGAGGTCAAGATGTCTCTTGCCTTCACCCTGGCGCGGGAGCCACTAGTGCGTCCGCCTGGCTCCGGGGATTCCCGCTAAGCTCAGGCCACAGAGACACTACACAAGAACACAGACACTACACAGGAACACAACAAAACACAGAGAGCGCTCGCTTACCAGCCGGCCTGTCCAACACTGAATGCAGTCTGGGTCTTTGAGGGCGAGATTCCCAGCCAATGCACCAAATGTTGAGTCCTCGGATCGTCCCCCAAAGAGCATGAAACACGTATGCAAAGGCAAGAGCGTTTATTGAGATTCCAGCATGCTGGGGTCAGCCATTCTGTAAAATTGCGACTGCCAAGAGAGCGTGCAGGCTCCTTTTAAGCACATTTTCAAGGCGGAGAACAGGTGTCTCTAGTTTCCAAGGCAGGAAACAGGTGTCTCTATTTGAGGGATACGGGTGCTCTATAAATTGGTTCAAGCTGGTCTGGTGAGGGGTGGAACCTTAATTGGGAAGTGTTTTAGGGCCGCCCCTTGCCCCTTAGGTCTGGGACCTTACAACCACGTGCTACCAAAACTCAAATGGGGAGAAATAGAAAACCTGAACAGACCCAAAACTAGTAAAGAAATTAAATCAGTTATCAAAACTCTCCCATCATATAAAAGCCCTGGACCAGATGGCTTCCCCGCGGAATTTTACCAGACATTTAAAACAGAGTTAATCCCTATGCTCCTCAAGCTATTCCAAAAAATTGAAATGGAAGGAAAACTCCCAGACTCACTCTATGAATTCAGCATCATTTTGATTCTGAAACCAGACAAAGACCCATCAAAGAAAGAGAATTATAGGCCAATATCCTTGATGAATATGAACGCAAAAACTCTCAATAAGATATTAGCAAATCGAATCCAACGGCATATAAAAAGAATTATTCACCATGAACAAGTAGGATTCATCCCTGGGTTGCAGGGCTGGTTCAATATATGCAAATCAATCAACGTGATAAATCACGTTAACAAAAGAAAAGATAAGAACCATATGATCCTGTCAATAGATGCAGAAAAAGCATATGACAAAATACAGCACCATTTTCTAATAAAAACCCTCGAGAAAGTCGGAATAGAAGGAACATACTTAAACATCATAAAAGCCACATATGAAAAGCCCACAGCAAATTTCATTCTCAATAGGGAAAAACTGAGAGCCTTTCCCCTAAGATCAGGAACACGACAGGGGTGTCCACTCTCACCACTAGTATTTAACATAGTGTTGGAAGTCCTAGCATCAGCAATCAGACAACAAAACAAAATAAAAGGCATCAAGATTTGCAAGGAGGAAGTCAAACTTTCACTTTTTGCAGATGACATGATACTTTACATGGAAAACCCGACAGAATCCGCCAAGAGCCTACTAGAACTGATCCATGAATTCGGCAAAGTTGCAGGGTACAAAATCAATGTACAGAAATCGGTGGCATTTCTATACGCCAACAATGAAGCAGCAGAAAGAGAATAAAGAAGCTAACCCCTTTCACAATTGCACCAAAAACCATAAAATACTTAGGAATAAACCTAACCAAAGATGTAAAAGACCTTTATGCTGAAAACTATAAAAAAAATCATGAAGGAAATTGAGGAAGACACAATGAAATGGAAAAACATCCCATACTCATGGATTGGAACAAAAATATCGTCAAAATGGCAATACTACCCAAAGCAATCTACACATTCAATGCAATCCCAATAAAAATTGCACTGGCATTCTTCTCAAAGCTAAAGCAAACAATCCTAAAATTTGTATGGAACCACAAAAGACTCTGAATAGCCAAAGTAACACTGAAGAATAAAACCAAGAAAAAAAAAAAAAGAATAAAACCAAGGTGGAAGACATCACAAACTCAGACTTCAACCTCTACTACAAAGCGGTAATCATCAAGACTGTATGCTATTGGCACAAAAACTGACACATAAAACAAAGGTATAGAATAGAAAACTCAGAAATGGACCCGCAAGTATATGGCCAATGAATCTTTAACAAACCAGGAAAGAGTATCCAATGGAAAAAAGACAGCATCTTTAATAAATGGTGCTGGGAGAACTGGACAGCAACATGCAGAAGAATGAACCTAGACCACTTCCTTACACCACTCACAAAAATAAACTCTAAATGGATGAAGGATCTGAATGTGAGACAGGAAACCCTCAAAATCCGAGAGGAGAAAACAGGGAAAACCCTCTTTGACTTAAGACACACCAATTTCTTACATGACACATCCCCAAAGTCAAGGAAATTTAAAGCAAAAATGAACTACTGGGACCTCATCAAGATAAAAAGCTTCTGCACTGCAAAGGAAAATACCAACAAAACTAATAGGCAACCAACGGAATGGGAAAAGATAATTGCAAGTGACATATCAGATAAACGACTAGTATCTAAAATCTATAAAGGATTTACCAAACTCCACACCCGAAAAACGAATAATCCACTGAAGAAATGGGCGGAAGATATGAATATACACTTCTCCAAAGAAGACATCCAGAAGGCCAACATACTTATGAAACGATGCTCAATGTCACTCATCATCAGGGAAATACAAATCAAAACCACAGTCAGATACCACCTCACACCAGTCAGAGTGGCTAAAATGGATAAATCAGGAAACTATAGATGCTGGCGAGGATGTGGAGAAGCAGGCACCCTCCTACACTGTTGGTGGGAATGCAAACTCGTGCAGCCACTCTGGAAAACGGCGTGGAGTTTTCGTAAAAAAAATGAAAACCGAGCTACCCTATGACCCAGCCATAGCACTGATAGGAATCTACCCACGAGATATAGGAGTGCTGATGCATAGAGGCACGTGTACCCTGATGTTTATAGCAGCACTTGCAACAATAGCCAAATCATGGAAGGAGATTAAGTGTCCATCAACTGATGAATGGATAAAGAAGATGTGACTTATATATATACAATACTATGCGGCTATGAGAAAGAATGAAATCTGACCATGTGTGGCAACATGGATGGAACTGAGGGTATTATGTGACTGAAATAAGTCAGGCAGAGAAAGACAGATATCATATGTTTCCACGCATAGGTGGACTTTGCAAGACTTAACAAAACCAGCGGGGAGGGGGAGAGGGGAAGGAAAAAAAAATGACACGGAGAGGGAGGGAGACAAAGCATAGAGACTCTTAAATACTAAGACAAACCAAGGGTCGAGGTGGGTATGTGAGGGGGTAGAGTGCGTGACGGGCACTGAGAAGGGCACGAGTGGGATGAGCACATGGTGTTCTTGTGTGGAAACCAATCTGACAATAAACAATTATAAAAAAATAAATAAATAGATAAATCAGTGTGACAGTTCAGCAGAGTATAAATCCAAATGCAGTTGCCTAGAGTGATTTCAGTGCCACCCAATGAAGAATCAAATTATTTTTCATGAGAACCAGAAAAAAACCATAAATATATGTATAACAGAAAAATAATGAGTCCCTGGCTCCTATAAAGCACAGGATAAGTATATGTGTGCTTTTATTAATCCTACTTAAACATGAGGAACCGAGAACCAGAGAAGTGAAATAACTCACGAAATTCACATAGCTAATTAGCAACAAAAGTGAGTCTAGAATCCACATCTCTACAGTAGGAGTGTACACTTCTTTTATTTTCATATGATATGCATGGTAATATCATAAGATTTCTTAGCCTGGGAAACGAGCAACAAATGAATGAGCCCCTGCAGTAAACCTCCCAGTCAAAACGTCCTATTTTAACTCCTTAGGTTTGAAGGGTGATTAAGCTCTCCAGTTCTGGTGGGAAATTTTTACAGAGGGCAGTTTCCAAGGAGATTTTTGAAGTGGTCGAAGCCAAGAAGCCAAGTCAATGCTCCCTTGAAGCTTATTCCATCTCTAAGTGAACTGACCCTTAGTGCTCATTAAATTCCTTGTAGACCAAAGGACTGAATGAGATCTGGATTCCAGGTCCGGTCAAAGCAATGCCAGGGTTTGCTGAATGCACTTGGCTATGCCCATTCCATCATGGAAACTGTGGCAATAGAACAAATGCTAGCTGAGGTTTGTACTAGGTTGAGCCACCTCTGTCTTCATTTTAGGATTATTTAAACTCTGCTCATTTAAATCTCTATCTTACTAAGGTAAGGTTTCCAATGAATAATTCAGAAACTCTGGCTAGATAAACCCAAATAATAAAATGCAAACTTTAGCCATAGATGACTTTATTGGAATAAAAATATCTTAGGAATAAAAGTCAGATCACTGAGAGCAAGATTTATTGTTGAAGGAAATGGAAAAATGGATAAAGAATGAAAGTGACAAAGTAGATAGAGAATAATGACTTTATTTTCTATTTGAAATTTTATATATTATATTTAGATTGGAAACATGGGGAAATTTGCTAGAATGTAGAATTTATATTTAATGTTCTATGTATGTCAAGAATGAAGAGCTAAATGATCTAAGAGCTAGTATCAGCAATAACTACGCTCCTTTGCCAAATGTGACACTTTAGTTTATTAATGTTAAAGACAGCTTAAATGTGAATATGAAAAGACACCTCATTTATTCACTTATTCAACAGATATTTACTGAACTCCTACATCAGGCTATTCTAGATGCTAATCATACATTACAAACAAAAGAAGGGAAAATTTCCCAGCCTCACTTGATCTTACAGTCCATGAGAAGGCTGACAAAAACGAAAATAAAAAGTCAGAGAAGTAGATAGATGATATAACCTATCAGAAAATAACCTCTCTCAGAAAATAAAAAAATGAAGAGTAGATATGGAAGTGGGGTTATGAAATCTATGGTGTGAGTTGCTGTTTTTCAAAACATAGTCCTATGATACAGGAGCACCTAGAGTTGAGGTTCTGAGATGCACTGATCTCTTCCTCTAGAGTCCTGATTATTTTCTTCACCAAACACTGAAATTGGTGCCCTATGCATTAACTTCTTTTCATTTGAAATAGTGTAAGTTTCTAACCTCTTACGATATTTGTGTCATGCCTCCATGAAGACTTACCAAAGCCTGGGATGAGTGGCAAGAGGTCTGATAGGTAATTTCTCCCTTCAATCTTTTTTGTTTTTATTATTGTTTGTTTTTTGTTTTTTGGTTTTGTGTGTTTTTTTTAGATATTAAGTACACATAATATCCATCTCTTTTAAATTTACTATGAAAATACCAAATTACCAACTCAGACTTGATTAGTGATCTAAGTGTGAAAACATTCTTCCTGATCCCATACTACTGTTTGTTTGTTTTTTTTATTGCAATATATTAGCTCCTATCAAACAGACTCAAACACACAAAGGTTTTATCTAGAAATTCTGACTCTTTCACTCTTTACAATTTTTTTAAACTTCAATGTTTTATTTGTCACTACAAACCACCATTATTCTGTTCCACATTTTCTTTATGGCATTTTTCATTTCCTTATTCCTGAAAGTGTAAATCAAAGGATTGAGCAAGGGAGGTAGGATGGTGTTAAATATAGCCACCACTTTGTCAAAAGAGAAAGCAGCAGGAGGTCGTACATACTCAAATATGCAAGGGACAAAAAACAAAACCACAACAGCAATGTGAGATCCGCAGGTGGAGAGAGCTTTCCGCTGCCCTTCAGGACTATGGGTTCTCAGAGAGAGCAAGATGACAACATAGGAGACAAGTAACAAAGAGAAGATTATAATGCAGATGGACCCACTGTTGGCGATCACCAAAGGGCCAAAGATGTGAGTATCAGTGCAGGCAATTTCCAGTAATGGGTACAAATCACAAATGAAGTGATCAATGACATTGGGGCCGCAGAAGGGAAGCTGGAAAGTAAAGAGAATTTGTATCATGGAATGCAGAAAACCCCCTGTCCAAGCTACTCCCATCAGAATGGTACAGAGCTTCCAGTTCATAATGGTTGTGTAGCGTAGGGGCTGGCAGATGGCCACATAGCGGTCATAGGCCATGGCTGTGAGGACAATCACTTCCACTCCAGCAAAGAAGTGTACAGCAAAGACCTGGGTCATGCAACCTCCAAAGGAGATGGTTTTCCTCTCATACAGGGAGTCCACAATCATCTTTGGGGCAATGACAGTGGAGAAGCAAGCATCCAGGAAGGACAGGAAAGCCAAGAAGAAGTACATGGGGGAGCCCAGGAGTGCCGGGCTGCTGCGGATGGTCACCACAATTAGCAAGTTGCCCCCGATGGTTGCAATGTAGCTGAACAAGAATACCACAAATACTATTTTCTGAACACTGGGATTCTGTGAAAGCCCCAGGAGGACGAACTCAGTTACAAAGCTCTGGTTTTGCATGATTTCCAAGGAAAAGCTAAAAGCTGCCAGAAGGAACATGGACAATCTACAATTACGAGAAAGAAAAATTAGTCTCAGACCAGAATAAAGTAATACAATAGTCATTAAGAAATTGGTGTATGCACATGAAAAATATCTCCTGTGTTTCTGGCATCGCTGCATATCACACAATAGTCAAAATTTGTTGAAGGTGGAAGTGGAAGGTCAGGCAGAATTCAGGAGGACAAAGGTATTATTAAATACTTTAAAATAGCCAGAGTTCCAATAAGGGGGAAGAATGGAGGTATCCACATGAAGAGAAATAGTTTATCTCAACTGCCAACACTGGTCACTTAGCAGTGACTTCCTGGAGTGAACTGTTGGCAAGTGTTCTGAAAAACATCCAGGTTCTGAGGAAAGGACCATGACGATGTGGTCATCATGTCCACCATGAGCATGGAATGGGACCCGGGAAGACTTGTATGCCGTCCCTGAGAGGAGTTTGCTTGATCTCAGAACAGAAGAAGAAATACCATCTAGGTTAAGAGGAACTTGCAAATCATGGCTACTCCGCAAATATTTCTTTAAACATCTGAAATGAACTTGGCCTTTAAGATGAGTTTATTCATTCTTTGTAAAAGAGAAAGATGCATGGGAATGTTGCATGTGAACACAGAACAAGTATGCATGTGTTAAGCTGAAGTTTTTTCATTCATCATTTTAAAATAAGAACAAAAGTGTTTTTTAAAAATACCTATTTCAGAGTCTTACCATGATGATTAAGTTAAATAATACTAGAAAAACAATTTTTCAGGGCCGAGTGCCCAAGAATCAGTCCATGTTAGGTCTTATCCCTATTTTACTGATGGGAAGCTCGGGCTTACAAAGATAAGATTAGCAAATAAGAAAAGCCAGATCTGGGATTTACAGAGAAACTCTGTCTCTACATACAACTCCTTCCCACTGTGTTAACAGAAAGGAGTAAGAACATTGCTTTTCTAGTAAGAACACAGAGCAGGGTGATCTTTCAGATGTTCATCCATGTTTGAATGGATTCCCTTGGTCATGTTTGAATGAGGCCCTATGATGAAGGACACAGAACAAATGAATGTAGAATCAGAGGTAATGACATAATTACTTCCAGATACAAATTGACAACAATCACATAAGCAAGAAACAGTACAGCATGGTGAATATTGCCAGAATCTTAGAGCTTTATTAATTACTTGCTAATTAATTATAGACATGTACATAGAATTATGTACAACTTGCCAAGCTATATCTGTCTCTAATGAATATGACTTTATGGTAAAGTAGAGAAGTTCATGTATAACCCACCTGATCATCTCACAGGTTATGATGTGGACCAAGTTGGAATATGTAAAAATATTACTTAGGCTCGGAAGTCCTTACCAATCATAGCTACTATTCTCTCACTTAAAAACACCAGCACCTTACCCACAGAAAGCTTTTCCGTAAGCCATCCAGGTAATTCCTCCAACTTTTGACATCATTTTCCATAGCAAGACACAGCTTTGAAGAAATTTATGTCTGCAGCTGCACATATAGCAGAAACTTATCCATCCATACGTATATGTGTGTGTACATATACATATAATCTATGCTTAATAAACAAGTGATGAAAGAATAATGGGCTTATTGGGCACATTAAAAATAAGTTGATTTTTATGACCACCACTCAGGGCTAACCAAAACAGTTTACAATGTTAATAATACTACAAATATACAACCAGGTATTCGAGTGTTTCTTGTCTCTTTCTTTAAAATAACTATTTCCATTAGTTTTCCAGCATACTGGACATTCCTAGACAGTGCCTGGTCTGTGAACTTGATATCTGGCCACAAGCTGTCACTAAGAAAACAAGAATAGCAAGCAACACTAGAAGGTCATTGGGTCAGTCAGCAACCATATATTAAAAAGTAAAGAATATCAATGCAGGATCCAGCAGTATTTGGCTTATATGAGAGTCGAAGCGGGAAAGAAATGAGGAAGAACATCATTCGGGATTCAGACAGACCAGGCTGTTCCTTTAAGTTATATTGTGTGGTGAAAAAAAATCCCTTAAAATTCTCAGATACTGTGATTTTATTTCTCTAAGTGGGTATAATTAGAATGCCTATTGGTAGGATCTTGTGAGATTCGGATAAAGTAGGACATGTAAAAACATTTGTGTAATTAGTATCATACCAGAAAAACTACAATAAATGGTAAGAACAAGCCCCCAGAGCTCTTGACATAGCAGAAATGACAATGTTTTTGTCATTAGAACTCCTAATTCCTGCTTTACCATGACCAAGGCTGAAAGGTATTGTTACTAACCCTTTTATTTATTCCCAAGGATAATTTTTTTGGTCACAGCGCACATGTGACTTTGTTTAAATCTGCATCCCTTTCAAATGACTTTAATAACCCCTGAATAAATTATTATGGCCCCCAGGCCCATATGTGTCCACTCCTTTTTCAGATAGCTGCATTGTCCAAAGAAAACCAAACTGGGTAAGGAGGTAGAGAGGAAGGCTCGAAATTCATCTAATAATTAAAGAATTCTTAGGCTCTCCACTTCCTTGTCTGGGCATTTCTAACAGTAATGTCATCTCAGAATTAAAATGTTTTTATTAGATACAAATAAATCAACCTTTTGGGGCTTTTTTCAGATAAAAGGAATGTCTACAATTAGTGTTAAAATTTTAACAGTGGCGAGTACAGTGTCTTCATAGTTTATGATGATAAAGTTTATGACTTTCTGTCATAAAAGGTAATTGCCCAACTGCAGTGTGTTCTCCTGAATTGGATCTTAGAACACAAAAAGGACTGTAGTGGGAAAACAATAGTGAAATATGAATAAAACCTGGTGTTTCATGAGGAGTAACATATTAATGTTCATTTTGTAGTTTTTGACATATATACTCATGATAACATATTAGGGGATGCTGAGTGAGGAGAATACAGAAACTCTATACTGCCTGGGCACATTTTGTATTAATCTACATTAGTCCAAAATATGAAGTCAACTAAAAATAAGATAAAAAAAAAATTCAGTCTCTGCTGTCAAAAAAACTAGCAATTATAGCACCAGTGCTTAATATTCATGCCTCATTACAGAAAACCAGGAAGCCTCAGTATCCTCTCTATAAAATAGATTTAGTAACGCTTGTTCAAGCTGCTGGCTCACAAGACTCAAATGACACAGTCGTTATGCGTGTGCTTTGCAATGTGTAATTCACGCAACATGGATATCAGAGTTATATTTAAGCACTGTTTACACACACAAAGTGGGCCGAAAACTTTAATCCATCGTGAGATAAAATGTGTCTTTAACATCATGATTTTTTAAATTGTATTAACTCTAAAACGCGGTGAAACTCTTTCATTCATGGAATCATTTGGAAAATGTTTTGGTAAATATGTCCAGAATCATAAACATGTTTTATATCTTATAGTAGTGACCCCCACCGTAAAAAAGAAATTATTCTAAAAGTGAATAAAGGGGTGTAACATTTTTTGTTTATTTGTTTCAAACAACAGAAATGTATTCCCTCAGGGTTCCGGAAGCTGGGAGTAAAAACCAGGGTGTTAGCAGGGCCACATTTTCTTCACAAGCTCTAGGGGAGAATCCTTTCCTGTCTCTTCCAGCTTCAGGGAGTTCCAGGTGTCCTTTGGTTTACAGGCACACAGCTTCAATCTGGGCCTCGGCTTCATGTGACATTATCCTCTGTCTCTTCACATAGCCCTCTCCTCCGGACCATTGTCTTGGACTTTGACGTCTTTGCCTTCTCCTTTTCTGTCTTACAGGGATATTTGCCATTGGATTTAGGGCCCATCTGGATAAATCTTGTCATGAGATCCTTACCACAAGTACATCTGTAAAGACCTTTCTTTTCCCCAATAGGGTCACATTCACACGCTCTGGTACACATATCTCTTGGGACACGTTATTCAAGCAGCTCTAACAGGGTTGCCCCAAGAACTGATATTTTATTGATGCTATCTGATACCTTGTGAATACTCCAGACTGAATGCTCAAGTATCGAGTACATATCAAGGTATTATATGATAATGGGCTATCAGAATATGGTAGCATTATTGAATATTGCACAAAACTGTTAGATTGAATACTTTACTTTTCGGCTCATTTTAAATATAGAAATGAAAATTTTACCTGCAGGAAGGCTAGGAGTTAAAACAAACGATTTCCTGTAGTTTCCTTTGCATGAAATACCTCTGAATCTTTATTTTGGCTAGGGTATTTTGGGTTTTGGGGTTTTTTTGGGGGGGGTATTTAAATTCTCGTTAGTTAACATACAGTGTTATATTAGTTTCAGGTGTTCACTATAGTGATCAATATTCCCATATGTTGTCCTATGCTCATCACAAGTGCCCTCCTTAATCCCCTTTAACTATTGCACCCATCCCCCCACCCACCTCCCCTCTGGTAACCATCACTTTGTTCTTTATAGTTAAGAGTCTGTTTCTTGGTTTGCCTCTCTCTCTCTCTCTCTCTCTCTCTCTCTTCTCTCTCTCCCTATTTTCCTCTTTGCTCATTTGGTTTTTGCTTTAACTAAGGTGGTGCGACTTTTATAATGGGAGATGATGTCATGTCCTTTATAATAGTGAAAATTTAGAAATAGCCAATGGGGTGAATAATAGGAAGACCCTTCTGTAAATGAGACTACTGCGACTTGATAGCACAGGATGCTGTCAATACAATGCTAATTAATGTGAAATAAGAAAAACAAAAATGGTATAATAACTCTGCCCATTTGTACAGACGTTATAATAAAATTTTAAATCAAGAAAGGATCATTCAAAAATAATAGACTTTTATGTTCATATGTATGTCGATGTAACTATAGAAATTTAAAATTAAAAATCAAGTTTAAAATCCACATCACCATATTTTACATCACCCTAACAGTTCAGAAAAAGGAGGTGGGGTATGAGGACAGTTTTATTAACAGTCTAGTATACTTAATTTGCACAGGCGGCACTAACATGGTAACATAACACAGATTTTTAAACTACAAACGTTTAACCCTTGTAAACTTTTCATCAATAGCCATATCATGGGCCAAACATTCCCAAACATTCCAAGGTCTATCCTTTCTTGATGGCCATACCCCTTAACCTGCTGGAGGTATACCAGAGATTGCTCAGGGGCCCCCTTGGCCATGAACTGAGCTATAATCCATTTCCTGGGACTGTGACCTTGGGAATTTGACTCCCCACTAACCCAATTCTCACTATTTCCTTCCCATTCATTTTGCATTCAAACTAATCTAACATCAATCATTCTGAAAATAACAGAAATTTCTGTTTCAATTTTGAAGTATCTACTTAAAACTATGTGAGGAATTATTAGTAAGGTCATCATTATAGGTAGAATCTTATGATCATATTACAAACAGTAAATTTAAGATACATTTTTATGTACTTATATGTGCATATCAATCACATTTGCATGTATTTATTTAAATATACATGGTTATTACAAATTAAAATAGATTAAAACTCCATTATTAACTATTCTCCCTAAATTCCTAAAATCCACCGTATTTTTGATCCATCTTATTATTTATTCATGCAATAAAAAGAGTCAAATCTCCTATGAAAATGCAAAAATGTGAATCACAAATCTCACCATTTGTCAGTTTCTGGAAAATTCTGGTGATGGCAATCGCCTGTACTCTATGGAAAACAGTCCATTCAGTGGCTGGCCAAAATGTGAAGCATGTTTCCAAGTCTTATTTCTGCATCGAGGAGAGAGAGGAAGAGTGTCTCTGGGAGATGAGGTAGAGACTGTTGCCCACTGCTTCTCAAGCATACTCACCAACATGGTCTCAGAGGAAAAAAATAAAATAAAGAGTCATAAGTTTCCTCCGTGACTCTCAGTTAGGATTAAAGACGTTTCCCTGAGAGGCCGTGAACCTGTAGAATTGCTTCTTAGTTTTCCTCAGGGTTTGGGAATTTCCCATCGGTATGATTTTTCAAGACACTGTTATCTGTGATTTGATTTTCTCAGGTACTTGCAAAACTTTCATGTCCCCAGCCAATAAATATTTTCTCCTTTATTGAAAGTTCTTCTGGGTTCCCATTTGAAGATGCTTTGATTTCCCTCCAAACTCAGGAATAGAAAACTATGTATATCGGGATGGAATATAATCTCTCTATGCAGGATTAAGGCAAATGCCTGTGTACTTAGTCAATATAAGAGCTGACATCTTGGATGAAGTACATCAATCTATAAGGAACTATCATGTGTTGGGATTAGGATTAGATAACAAGTGCTTTTTGAGGAATGACACATTTTTAACACAATTTTTAATTTTTTAACATGTATTCATTTTTGAGAGACAGAGAGACACAGAGCGTGAGTGGGGGAGGGGCGTAGAGAGAGGGAGACACAGAATATGAAGCAGGCTCCAGGCTATGAGCTGTCATCACAGTGCCTGAGGCGGGGCTTGAACTCACGGAGGCAAGATCATGACCTGAGCTGAAGTCAGCCGCTCAAACCATTGAGTTACCCAGGTGCCCCTAAGATGCCCTAGAAGCTCTGGATTCTATACTATACTGATATTTTCACTGGATTGAAAGTCCACATACACCAAAGTATCCTTGTACCACAGATCCAACCATTATGTATCTTATTAACATTTCCAGAGTGAATATATTTCTTTTCTCCTCTGTTTTAAGTATCAGAAAACAATCAGATGTTGTGGCACCTGGGAGGCTCAGTCAGTTAAGCATCTGACTTCGGCCCAGGTCATGACCTCACCTGGAGATTGTGAGACTGAGCCCCGCATCAGGCTCTGTGCTGACAGCTCAGAGCCTGGAGCCTGCTTCAGATTCTGTGTCTCCCTCTCTCTCTCCCCTCCCCTGCTCATGCTCTGTCTCTCTCAGAAATAAGCATTAAAAACATTTAAATAATAAATATATTTAAAATGTGTTTATATTTATATACAATTGAATAAGGCAATCCTAGATTATACATTATTTATTTTCTATAATCTTACCATTCAAGCAATATTCCACTTTCGTTATATTTTTTGACCTGCATATTTTCTTGCAAGGTAAATGTGACCACTTGCCCTACGCACAAAGAACTCTATGTGTTTATTGGAGTAAGTAGAAAGGTAGCATGCAATATAACAGGTGCTGATGGACTGGTAGGTCTAGTCACGAGTCTGTAGAAGTTTTCTGATGTCTTAATTTTTCTCAATGAAATAGGAAGACAGTTCATCTATTGTTTCCCAATAAATCTGGTATTTGCAATAGCTTTCTAGGCAGATACTCTTTCAAATTAAAGCATCATTTTACCCTCTTTTTCCATGCCTGTGCATGATGAATAATGTTGAGTTTCTCAATTCTAATATAGAGATAATAATATGAGATTTACAAGCTAACATTAGTAACAGAAGATCCTATTAAAAAAAGTAGCAATATCAATATTTGTTTCCATGTTAGGGTTTAAAAAGCCAGGCATTGAACTCCTGAATAATATGTTTAATGAGTAACGGTATTTAACGTGAATTAATTTGGGAAACCCATCGAAAGATGCAAGAAGAATTTTGGGAAATCTAACTGACAGGTAAGAATTTCAGCACAAATGGTAAGAACAGCTCTTACCTTTGCAATAGAAGATGCAGGTTTTGCAACTCCTTTGACACTGGGAAAATTACCATACACGTTACAAACATGTAAGACTAGGGATATCATTATGACCCTTCCAGTTCTTTAACTCTATAATTAAAATAGAAAAATTATCATCCTAAGCCTTCTAGAGAACAATTTATGATGCTGTCATGGGCTTTTCTTGCTTTTTGATATGAGGCAAGGTCAAGAAACGTAAAGGGAATCCAGGCATGAAGAGGTAGAGAGTCACTGAGGGGAGAAAGACTATGGAGAGTTGTCAGAACAGACTTATCTAAGGATGTGGAAGTTCATCTGCAAATGGAAAAAATGAGATGGAGCCCACCAAGCAAATTCTCTGGAAAACAGAATCCAGCAGTGAACAGGATTAGAACAAACAAAAACTCTGAACCACGATTTGAATTATTGAAAACCAGGCTTGAACAATTAAAAAAACAAAAACAAAAACAAGAAAAACAATAAACAGGTTTAAAAAAAAACAGAGTGACCAGAGTCTGGTAAGAAAAGTGATGGAGCATAAAATGTTCTGGAGAGGTAGGAAGTAGGGTGATTGTAGTATCTTAATGTGATTTGAATATTTAAAAGATCGATTGGCTGCTGCATGTCCAATGGATTGATGTGAGTGATGGAGGGCCAAGACCTCCTTGTCCTTGTAGGAAAGATTTGTCCTTAGCATGTAAGCTAGTGACACCCCAGGGTATCTTGTTTCAGCCACAGTTTCCTCATGGCTCTGCGTTTCTTTTTCACCTCTGCGTTCCTCAAGATG
This sequence comes from Paguma larvata, assembly GCA_030068075.1. Taxonomy (NCBI): domain Eukaryota; kingdom Metazoa; phylum Chordata; class Mammalia; order Carnivora; family Viverridae; genus Paguma; species Paguma larvata. Next base: position 97,340,123 of record CM057831.1, on the reverse strand, counting down.
TAGATCAAGGGGTTTAACATGGGTGCAACAATGGTAGAAGACACAGCCATCACCCTCTCTATGGGGTAAGTGGCCACAGGCCGCACATACAGGAAAATGCAAGGCACGAAGAACAAAACGACCACGGCGAGGTGGGAGCCACAGGTGGAGAGGGCTTTGCGCCGCCCCACAGAGCTGCAAGACCGCAGGGAGCAGAGGATGACCGTGTAGGAGATCATGAGGATAAGGAAGATGGTGACACACATCTCCCCACTGTTGAGGATGACTAAGAGACCCAGGGTGCGGGTGTCCATGTAGACGAGTTTCAGCAACGGAAACAAATCACATACAAAGTGATCGATGACATTGGGGCCACAGAAGGGTATTTGATACATGAAGAGAAGCTGTATCGCTGCGTGGATAAAGCCCCCCACACAGGCCCCTTCCAGCAGCAGGTGGCACGCCCAAGGGCTCATGACGCTCGTGTAGTGCAGGGGCTTGCAGATGGCCACGTAGCGGTCGTAGGCCATCACGATGAGCAGGATGATCCCCACCCCACCAAAGAAATGCCCCGCAAAGAGCTGGGTCATGCAGCCTTCAAAGGAGATGGTAGTGCTCTCAGAAAAGGAGTCCACGATTGTCATGGGGGCAAGGACAGAAGAGTAGGTGACATCCATGAGGGACAAGGAAGTAAGGAAAAAATACATGGGTGATCTCAGGCTCTGACTCATGATCACGGTTACCACAATGAGTAGGTTCCCCAAAACAGTGGATACATACATGATTAGAAACACAGCAGAGAGCATTTTCCGCAGCTCAGGGTTCTCTGTAATGCCCAAAAGAATGAATTCAGTCACATTGTTTGGCTTCCCCATTTATTTCGGGCTGAGATTAGCACACTGCACTGAGCTGGAAAATCTACAAAAGAGTACTATTTTTAATTAGCATTAAATTGCTGGACCATTTTTTCACTGTTTCACCTTCTCGGCCTACTTTTTTTCTCCAGACACTGATACAACAACCAGCTGCTAATGGTATAGCCTGACAACAGCTCCATCCTACTGACCCCTCCTGCAACACCTTCACTCCCCAGTACCTCTCTTGTTTTCTGTCCTGATATTTGTTGCTTGAGACACTTGGAAAACCTGCTGCATCATTCTGGTGCATATTCATACCTGGAAACATGAAGGGATTAACATACTGTAAGGAAATCCTAGACCATTAATAAATAGAAGTCAGTGAATAAATGATAACCAATTTAACACAATCTTGGATTAACTTTCTTTATTTCATGTTTCACTCTCCCCATTCACTGCCTCTAGTCTATTTTCCAGAATATACCACCTACACACAAGCCCTTCTCTCAGCCTTTTTGGTAACTTCAAGCTAGGATGCTAACATTCATTTATCACTAGACGAACCTAACAACCAAGAACAGATAAATTCTCATTTACTTCTTCCGTATATTCACTGAGCACTTAGAGTGAGCTAGTTGAACAGCCTACAAGCCAGGTCATATCCCAAGGACTCTCTAATTTTTATGAACTATAGTTCTTCCATGAATATGTCATCTTCTCAAATTGGATTAATGTTACATATTGTGACTATTCAATGAATCCCTACTATGTCTTAGGCAGTAGAATATCCTATAAGACATTTTCTTCATTTCAGAGATAAAATATGGAGACTTAGAAGACTAGAAAAAAGGGTGCCTGGGTGACTCAGTTGGCTAGGTATCCGACTTCAGCTTATTCACGATCTCACAGTTCGTGAGTTCGAGCCCTGCTAAAGGCTCTTTGCTGACAGTTCAGAGCAGGGAGCCTGCTTCGGATTCTGTGTATCCCTCTCTCTGTGTCTCTCCTTATACTCATGCTGTTTCTGTCCTAAAAATAAATAAAAATTTAAAAAAATTTAAAAATGGTAGAAAAACTGACACTAAGCTCCCAAAGTTAGAAAACATTGAAACCTAATTCAAATCCAGCTTTTTCTGGATCAAACACAGTAGCAACAACAAACAATATTGCTTCTCCTAAGAATCTATCAAGTTCTCGGTATGGTAGAGACATTTGCTTCATGATAAAATTTCAGTATCATAACATACCAGTGAGATAGATTTATGCTTCCTGTGCTCATTTTACTAAATAATTCGTACGGTAAAAATCAACAACCTTGATGACAATTCTACCATAAAAAAATGTTCTAATTACATGTATAATCCAATCCTGAAACTAGAAATTACACCTAATTAACTATTACATTCCAAGACTCTAATGATTTTCCAGATATGTGGATTGAAGAAAGTATAACTGTGCCTCTTTCTCTGCCCAAGGAAGACCCGAATCCAACTTAGCTGATACCATCCCTGCTCGTGAGCCTGAACCAGTATAAAAAATTCCGTCCATTTTTCCTTGTGATGGAGTGCCTCCAGATGAAACAAAGTATTTTAAAGAATAATCAAAATATCAATAAAACAATTCATTTGTTTGTTTTTTTTTTTTTTACTCATTGTGTACCAGCAAGGTACTTGGTTAGTTACATGCATTATTTCAATTATTTTTCATATCACGTGACATAGATGTTATCATGAATCCCATGTTGAGGATGAGGAAACTGATGTTTGGAGTCAGTAAGCATCTCATCTAAAATGAGTGAGGATTATGAATCCATGCAATCTCCTTTTGAAACACAAGCTCTTAACCATAACACTATGCTACTGAAGGAGTGAACAGTGGCCTCAGTCAGCTATATACAAGTGTTACTCCAGCCAAATGAAACGGTAAATGGTAAAAGCACTGTTCCAGTAGGAATCTTCTCTTTGTTATGAATACTTAAGCGGAGGCTGCCACTTGATAGGGATATGTTAGAGAACTAGGGGGATGTAAATAAGGTTCTCTGAGATTCCTCCAAACCCCCAATTCACATTCTTAATATTATTCCTCTCACTAAACAAGGTGCACAGTTACCAAGACGCTGTTTGCAATCTACAGTATGGGCTAGCCCCCATCTATAATACGGGCTAACCCTAATCTCCAGCCCCAGAACGTAAAAGTGCCCTAAGAGCACTAATAATGTAGAAGGAACATAGTCTCAGAATCGGGAAGGCTGGGTTTTGTTCCAAACTATCCCTTTAACTCCGAAGATGTGTTGTCACATTGTTCCCCACTGTGGGCCTCTATTTCCTTATCCCGGAGAAGGAGCCAGTTGTGGTAGATGAGTCGAATGCTAGGGGTTGGAAGGAGCCAACTCAGGGATCTGTCCCTCAGGGATCTTGGCTCCTACCTGCATTAAACATTCCCACTTCTAAGTACGATGTCCTTTGAACATCTGAGATGTCAAGACTTAAAATATTTTAAAGTATAGTACACTAGAATAGAGGCCAATGCCCCTTCTGTCTTAAAATCTATAAATTTGTTATAGTTCTTTTCTGACCACTAATACACACTCAGTAAGACATTCAAGACCTTGCCCCAAAGTAATCAATCTCATCTTTTGTATGCCTCCCTCCCACAGCGGTCAAGACCATGTTTTTTGCCAGAACACACACATCAGTCTGTCTAATCTGGTGGGAGAGGCCATGGGTTCAGAGTGAGCAGACTTAGCTCTCCATCCCACTCATGGCACTTACTGACTATACAATTTTCAATCCTGGCAAAAATAAAACAATGTGATAACCATTAAAGTTAGTATTTGTTATTTGAGGGTACTGTGCTAAGAGCTGCTGAGTTTTCTCTTTTAATTCCCACAAAAGCCATATGAGACAGGAATGAGCATTACCCTGATTTTCTGATGTAGTCATTAAGGCTTAGAGAAGTTGTACACTTTCGGTGTGGCTGTGACCGAGTCCACGACACAAGATACTAACCACCGTCTTCTGTAGCCTCTCTAAGGATTCTACACCCTGCCTCACAATGCTTTCATAAGCATGAAAGGAAGTACCAGGCAGGAGAATGTGTGGGGAGCACTAACAAAATATTCGTGATTATTTTCTATTCCTATAAACTCCTGTCTTCCTCCTGCCTCTGTCCATGTCATCGGTTATCAATAAATCCATTATTATTCTTCCTTCTTGCCTCACTTCTTCCCGAATGGCCCCTTCACCACCACCATCCTGGATATTTGTTCCAATGCCCATATAGGGTACACATCGGCAATAATTCACTTGTCCTCCTACCAATTTTTTAAACACTTGTTTTATCTCCCTATGTGGATGCTTAAGGATAGCTAATAAATTTTATTTCCATAAATGTCTAATGCTGTACTGTGTACACACTGGTCATTTCATTACATTTAATTAAATCCATGAAATTGGATTCAGCCAGGGAAAACAGCTTCCAAGGGAAATGCCCAAGCAGTACCGGTGCCAGTCTTGCCTCTAGAAATGAGAGAGCACCACTCTCAGAGCCAGGTTGAATCCCTCTCGCATCTATGCTCATATGCCCCATCTTTCAGCTTTCTCATTTCTACTCCTAGACATACATTACCCAAACCCAAGAGTGGAGTTCTACCTTGGTTTCCCAGTTCAGTGTTGAATCACCGCCTTCGGATCCTCTTTGTAATAATGCCTTCTTTTTCCAGTATTCCTATGGAATACCTTGGCTAAAAGACCATTCATAGGAAGAAGAGAAGAACTGCATTTCCTCAATTCTTTAATGATTACCTAGACAGTACATAATTCTCATTCCATAACATGTCCACAAGTGTGAGGGATAGAGGAGGTGCCGTACCTGTAAAGAGGGAAACAGACTGAGCAATCCTGAAACAATGCATGTACAAAATAAGTTCCAAAAGGAAAATTATCAGTATGATCTATAGATTTCAAAAATTGATAGAAGATTTGAGATGAGATTTTAGAGACTTGTAAAATTTTTAACAAAGAAAGTCAGCAAGACAGAACAGCATGAACAAGGCATGAAGGAAAGAAATATAAAGTACATAGCCAAAATATGTGAAAGTTGACATCAAAAGCCTACATTTCATTCTGGGCCTTCCAGGAATGTAATTAACTCGAAGTTATACATTGTCTTTAAATTTCAGTTGTTTTTTACAGAGTTGTATTAAACATAATAAGTTCCTATCATTCCAGTTTAGCTTATGATATTTACGTTTATAAATATTAAAATGTGATAAAATATTAAATTAAATTATAGTTTAAGTGTTTAATATTTATAATGCTTGTTATATTTTTGGTGTCTCCTAAAGCTTAGTCACATACACCCCTCCTAACCTAGTTACGAGATGCCTTGGGTAGGTATGCCTAGCTAAACTGGAGTTCAATTAGGATCAGGTAGTAAGAGCTTAAAGACCTATGTAAAATTCCTGATTTTCCACATACAGTCAAGTTCTCACTTCTGAGTACATAAAATAGACAAGACAACTTCTCCGTGCCTCAGTTTCATTTTCTATGAACTAGGAAGTTAGAGTCACCTATCCCTAAAGGTTGTTGTCAGGATTAAATGATTTTATAAATGTAAAAGGCTTAGATTGGCATCTCGATTTCTTCTACTACAATGGGGAGAAAAATGCTACCACAAACTATTTTAAAATGACCCTCTACCTTTGGACCCTGTGTCTAAACAGGCTTCTAGAAAATGTTATTAGATTTTATTAGAAGTATACATATACTTCTACTGAATGCTCAGCTTAATTTTTATAAATTACAAAAGTAAGATATAACCCTTGGAAAATATTCCTATGGAGAGAGTGATAGGAAGCTTAAAGTCAAAGGACCCCTCCCAAACATAAGCCCTACTGGACCCTCTAGTGACTCTCTTCAGCGTATGCTTTTGTATGTAGCAATATTCTGTGTGCACATTTACATGTTTTATTCTATATTAAAGTACATAAAATGTAATATTCTTGAAATTTTAATTTAACTGGGCATTGTCAGCAGTTATGTATTTTCCCATATTTTAACTTCTACATATTTTATATCATGGTTGTACTATACTTCATATAACCAGTTTGTTTTTGCTTGGGATTTATGCTACTTCGAGAATTCTCTCCTATACAAGATGATCCAATGGACATCCCTTTAAGACATTTTTACATCCTGGTTTGAATGTTTCCTGGTTGAATACTTCTGGTTGGAGACACTCCTGGAAATGTCATCACCAGATCAAAAACTATGCATATGTTGAACTCGGATTGCCTCTGTAACTATTCTCTCAAAATCCTGAAGCCTCTTTCATTCTCATCAACAGTGTGTGGGAGAGTAGTTTTTCCCACAGGTTTACTCACACTATTATTAATCTCGATTATATTAACCAAATGATAAGGTAAAAAATCATGCATTACTTTAATACATATTTAATCATTCATTCATAGAATTACACCAATGATATAAACAAATATATTCTTGGTCTCCAGATGAAGCCAAAGTAAATTTTACACAAATTTATTCTCTGATGTTGATGTAGAGATATATAGTCTATACACAAATAGCATATCAAAATAATAGTAATAATTTAGTATGTGCTGCATACCACGTATTTTGCTAGTACTTGAATCATGTTTTCTCATTTAATTCTCACATCTGGCTATGTTTAGACATATTGATGGCTGAGAAAAAGCAGAATCATTAACTTGCTTAAGGCTATCCAGTTAATAAGTGATAGAATCTGTATTTGAATCCAAGAAGTGAACTTTACGGCTAATTCATGTTTCTAAGTGTGTGAATTTCTTATGAAACCAAAAAGTTTCTTCCGTAAAATCCTGGACCACATGAAAGTGATAGCAATGCGTTTACGGATATCCCTGAGTTGTCGTTTTTAATGAGCTATCAATAGCCCTGAATTACTCAGGATATCTGTACCCAGAACACATGCATCAGCAGTAGAATGACTCTAATTAAGAGCTTTAAGAGGATTATTTTTGACAGCAAGTCTTCCTAATTCATTTCTCGTTCCTTGTGAAATGAGTGGAGAAGAAATTATCTACGATAGGACCTCTACGGCTTGGAAATTACTATACCATTGTAGATGCAAAACTTAATGTTCTCTAGGGATATTTCCAGAGGGAGGGGGTCCAATTCCTGAACAACGTTTCTTAGTTTCACAACCCCATCCTGGAGCAAATCATATGAGCATCACCTTCAGCACCAACACTAACACTCTGCTGTGGACAGAACTGCTCTCATATAAATGTGTGTGTTTATATAAATATAGTTTTAAAATCTAACTCATCTTTTCATTAAAAATAAAAACGTGAGTTCGAGCTCCACGTCGGGCTCTGTGCTGACGTCTCCGAGCCTGAAGCCTTCTTCTGATTCTGTGTCTCCCCCTCTCTGTGCCCTTCCCATGCTCACTCTCTGTCTCTATGTCTCTCAAAAATAAAAATAAAAAAGCTAAAAAAATTTTTTAAATAAAAAACAAAAAATTAAACTATCATTAACGAAAATGGGAAGGAAAATTAGTAGGAAAATCAAGGATAAGAGCAGCTAGTACAAGAAAAAAGCAGAAACAGGGGCAAATGGGTGGCTCAGTCGGTTGAGCAGCCGACTTCAGCTCAGGTCATGATCTCATGGTCTGTGAGCTCGAGCCCCATGTCAGCCTCTGTGCTGATGGCTCAGAGGCTGGAGCCTGCTTCAGATTCTGTATCTCCCTCTCTCTCTGACCTTCCTTAGCTCATGCTCTGTCTCTATGTCTCTCAAAAATAAAATTAAAAAAATTTAAAAAAAAAGAAAAAAGCAGAAACATATGTAATATAGATACACATATATATGGATGTATGCACACAACCTACACAAACAAAGTTGCATGAAAAAAAGGAAATATAAATCTCTCTAAAACCATCCTAGACACATCACCTTTTCCTGTTCCTCCCCTTCTTAAAAGCACATCCCTGAAACAAAAACACACCCTCACGGGTGCTAATCTCATGACCTGATTAGGCACTTACATTTTGATAATTTGCAAAAGAAGATTAAAGCGTTGATAACTATGGCTCTCCGTTCTGAAGCCACATTTGGTATGTATAGACAAAACCGTTGAGTCACTGAAAGCTTAACAATTTTTGTATATGTATAGAAAGTGATTCAATCATTTCAACCATTTCAAAGAAGTTCAAATTAAGAACATGTTTAATGCTCAAGTAACTTGAAGTCACCTCCAGTACTCGAATTGATGTCATTCTTGTGACCTCCAAAGGCAAGTTACCTGATAGTTCCAGAAGGGAGAAAGAAGAGATCATGCAGGTAAATTTTCCAGAGGAATGTCAGGGTAAGCAAAATTCTGGTCGCACCCAGGATGTACTTACATGAACTTTCATCAACAAATGAGCTACAAATCATGACCTATTAGAGTTTCCACTTAACAGATCAAAGCATTCAAGCAAGCAAATCAGGACACTCACTGCAAACAAACCATCTAATCATTTCATGGAAGCTATTTCTATAGGACCCGAGTATCTCATGATTTTGGAAGAAAGATTTACAACAGATGCTCTTAGTGCCCAAGAATTTAAATAGGAAACAACCCTTATAGATGGCAGAGAAATGCGAATTTCACCTAAGTAAGAAAGGTTGCCAAAAAAAAAAAAAAAAGACAGCTAAGCTATTTACAAAATCATTCATGGAACCGTGCCTGCAATTTGGCTGTATTTTGAGCTTAATTTGTAAAGAGTTTCCAATTCACATCTTAGAAGAACCACTATTAATAAGATGTTACCCTTTGGGTAATAAACTTGAGCTAGTGGAGGCAGAGTGCCATTTTCAAGTGGCACAGAATTTCCTAGTGTGCAGACTTGCGTCATTTCACTTGCACCCCCCTGAGGCTGTGTCTCTACTGACTGAGGAGCTAATCACCATACCAGTGAACTTCTATCCACCCCTACAATGATCCGGATTTCCCAGGGGTAGAACTTCGCTTGAGCCAGGCCAGGCTGATGCTCCATGAACACAACACCAGATCCTGGTATTAACCATTCCTTTATCTGCTCCACAAGTAAGCTCTTTTCCTTCAACAACAGAAACAACAGAACGACCACACAACCATCCATCTGCCTAATAACCTCGATGAAGAAAAGTGAACACACCTAGCAAATCCTGGAAACAAATTTCTTTATTACTTAGGATGGTTACCCTTCATCTTTTAAGACTATTATTAAAATTGTGGCACACCTAACTGCAGAATGGTGGCCATTAATGATTTTTTAAAAATGTACCTCGGCCAGAAAAAATAAGGACTCCATTCTTTCTCACTCCATAACAATAGTATTCTCAAACAACGTATTTTCAATTTAGAACTACTCGGAAGTATAGCCTTCAGTAGTGAAAAATATCAATATGCTACATTTACAACATAGTATGCAGACTACAACAGTCTCCTGAGGAAGTCTCCAGAAAAGGAAAAGTCTCTCAGTTTTACCAAATATGATCCGCACAGGTGATGGGCCACCTTCTGCACTTGGATCATTTTTACTGACGTCCTAGAACTACTCCAAGTTCTTACCTAACCATTTTGACATGGATTAGGAGGCATTTCTCAGTCTTTTTTTTTTTTTCACTATTGCCCTCCTAACGCACTGCTTTAGACATTCTAATCACCCTCACTAAAGTTCTAGCAACACAGATATATTATCCATGTATATACCTTTTGTATATCTGTGCTTTCTATATAAAAATAATAAGATATTTTTATCCCCCAAGAAATTGTTTTTACCTAACTGAGAGAAGAATACTGTACCCATTGTAAAACGATGTGTCAGAATAATCTACTTATAAAAATAAAGGTGGAGGGCGCTGGGTGGCTCAGTCAGGTAAGCATCTGTCACTTCAATTTGGCTCAAGTCATGATGTCAAGGTCATGAGATCAAGCACCACATGAGGCCCCATGCTGGGTGTGGCGCCTGTTAAGAATCTCTCTGTTTCTCTCCCTCAGCCCCTCCCCCACTTATACTAATGCTCTATCTCTCTCAAAAAGTTATAATAAAATGAAAATATAAAAGAGGTGAGGGGAAACAACGAGGTTAAACGTGAGCGTGACAAATTCTAGCTGTGCTTCAAACAACTGCACACACCTGTGTCCAGTTCTTCTCTTCGGCACCGCCTCCTTAATATGTATGTTTTTCATCATACTTATTACTAACACAATTACATTTTTCATTCAATTGTTAACTTGCTTATTAACCATCTGCTCCCCACTGGAATTTTAGTTCCACACAAACACAACCTGTTTGTATCTTACCAATTCCCCAAAACCCTCTGGCACACTATGGGCATTAAGTAGTGTCTTTCTGAATAAATGAAATAAGAATTTCCTAAGCTTTATTGACTTTGGGGCCATTTTTAAAACAATAAATATTAACACTACAGAAGAGCAATAGTAAAAGCCCCATAGCAATGACACTTAGTGCTTCAAAGCAACGCTCATGCCCAGAATATCAGTCTCCTCGATTGAATTGCTTATTTTTCCTTCAAATATCTCTCTCCCTCATATGTCATTCCCTGTCTTTCAAAGGCAACCATTTGAATTTCATTTCCTGAGCCCATTACATCACACTTTTCGTGATGACCATGAAGGGAAACACATCTGGGGACATGAGATCATCAAATGGCTTATCTCGGACATAAGAATCAAGAGAGTACAAGCAGCCTGGGAAGCAGGGCTTAGGGGAAAGATGAAGGGAAGAAAGTGACCCCCAAATAAGGAAAAAAATTTCTCAAGGAGAATGTTCACAATGTGGCCAATGAGCAGTTCTGTGTTTTGGTATTTTCACGTCATGCTAGCAAGGAGAACTGTGAAGTGGGAAGAGTAGAGGATGCAGAGCCTAAAAGTCTTGATATTGACACTTAACCTTTTCTGAATCTCATCTCTGTTGTATAAATGGTGTAGGGATCCATCTAATAATACTTATTACATTAAGAGACTTGCAGCAAGTAAATGAAATATGTACATCACAGTTGGTCTCCAGCAAGAGGGAGCTCACTCCACTCACATACTGCCTGATATTTTCACTGAATTGAAAGTCCACATAAACCAAATTCTCCTTGTACCACAGATCCAACCATTATGTATCTTAACTTTTCCAGAGTGAATATACTTCTTTCCTCCTGTTGTTTCAAGTATTAGAAAATAATCAGATGGCCAACATGGCAGAGGAGGAGGGCGACCCAGGATACCCTTTGTCTTTCAAACCAAAAAGGACTGAAATCAAAGGACCCTCAACACCAAGAGTCAGAGAGGAAAGGGGTTGCAGTCTACAAGGAACAGAAAGCAACCCCAGAAAACGCCCCCAGGAACCAGGAGTTTAATCTGACGCAGATAAAACGAACTAGGATACGGAGCTGAGGGGAGGAGAAGCCGTCTTCGGAGAAACACGGGAAGTGGGGACTGCCAGCCTCTGCCCAGTCAACCCGCGTCTCGCAGAGGCGCCCTCAGCCTGCAGATCGCCTCTAACCCAGGCACACAATCTACAGCGAAGCTGCGTGTAGTGGGCAGGGAGAGTGCAGAGGCGCGCTAACGTCCAGCCAACCGCACTACACCGGAGCCCGTTGCAGAGCTAGGACAGAAATAAAGGGGCGAGGCACGGGACTGGGAAAAAGGGACTGGAAAGACACCATTGCTGTCTCTTAAGGACACAAACATCAGCCCCAGGAAGTCACCCCCAAAGCCATCCCTGTGGCAGTGGAGGTAGGACCTGCCTACACCAAACCACGCCCCTCCTCACAGGAGTGACACCTTTCAGAAGGGATGCTAAGTTCAGGCTGCTGCCTGGAGTAACTCCAGGTCATTTCTTCTTTTTAAAATATATGCTCCCATTCTCCTTCTTAACGACCACCACCCCTGAGCTAGCTATCCAGGGTGTCGGCTGGCTTAAACAGACTTTTAACCCACTCTCTCAAGGCACGTTCTACACCTCCTTCTGTACTTTCCTATCTCTCTATCTCAGCTTCTTCTCCGTCTCCATCGTGATGACTGCTCAAGCTGCAGGCAGAAAAGGCGCCAGTCATTTGGAGCGGTGTTCAATGAGAACTTGCCAGGTCGTAATGTAGGGGACCTGGTCCGGATGGCACGGACTCCCATATACCTTATTTTTAACCTGATATACGATGGGGAGGTCAAAAGACGCTTCCTCAGGCCACTCTACATCGAACGTTGGCCATTCATTCCTGTAAAAGACAAAGAGTTTTTCTTTGTGGACTGATAGTCCCAGATCGTCCACCTGCTTCTGGACGCCCTTGAAATGGGCTAATACAGTGTTTAGAGGCATTGACTCTGCCTGGCCCATGGTAATCCACACACCGATTACAAAGACAACACAGACAACGAAAACAACAGTACAATGGACTGGTACTGAAACAAAATAAAACATAAAACCTGAAAATGGGACGACGGCCTATCCCATTTTCCAAGGGCTTCGTCAGTCAGGAGCGACCTGCTCTGTCTCACAATTACCAAACAATTGAGATCGAGAAAATCGCCGATCTCCCTGAACCTGAAGTGAGGTCAAGATGTCTCTTGCCTTCACCCTGGCTTGGGAGCCACTAGTGCGTCCGCCTGGCTCCAGGGATTCCCGCTAAGCTCGGGCCACAGAGACACTACACAAGAACACAGACACTACACACAGACACTACAAAGGGACACAACAAAACACAGAGAGCGCTCGCTTACCAGCTGACCTGTCCAACGCTGAATGCAGTCTGAGTCTTTGAAGGCGAGATTCCCGGACAATGCACCAAATATTGGATCCTCGGATCATCCCCCAAAGAGCATGAAACATGTATGCAAAGGCAAGAGCGTTTATTGAGATTCCAGCATGCTGGGGTCAGCCTCTCCATAAAATGGCGACTCCGAGAGAGCGTGCAGGCTCCTTTTAAGCACATTTCCAAGGCGGGGAACAGGTGTATCTAGTTTCCAAGGTGGGAAACAGGTGTCTCTATTTGAAGGGTATGGGTGCTCTATGGATTGGTTCAAGCTGGTCTGGTGAGGGGTGGAACCTTAATTGGGAAGTATTTTAGGGGCACTCATTGCCCCTTAGGTCCAGGACCTTAAAACCACACGCTACCAAAACTCAAATGGGAAGAAATAGAAAGTCTGAACAGACCCATAACTAGTAAAGAAATTAAATCAGTTATCAAAAATCTCCCATCAAATAAAAGCCCTGGACCAGATGACTTCCCCTTGGAATTCTACCAGATATTCAAAACAGAGTTAATTCCTATCCCCCTCAAGCTGTTCCAAAAAAATGAAATGGAAGAAAACTCCTGACTCACTCTATGAAGCCAGCATCATTTTGACCACAAAACCAGAAAAAGACCCAGCAAAGAAAGAGAATTATAGGCCAATATCCCTGATGAATGTGGACACAAAAACTCTCAACAAGCTATTAGCAAATCGAATCCAACAACATATAAAAAGAATTATTCACCATGATCAAGTAGGATTCATTCCTGGCTTGCAGGGCTGGTTCAACATTCGCGAATCAAACAACGTGATAAATCACATTAACAAAAGAAAAGATAAGAACCATATGATCCTGTCAATAGATGCAGAAAAAGCATTTGACAAAATACAGCACCATTTTCTAATAAAGACCCTCGAGAAAGTCAGATTAGAAGGAACATACTTAAACATCACAAAAGCCATATATGAAAAGCCCGAGGCAATTGTCATTTTCAATAGGGAAAAACTGAGAGCCTTTCCCCTAAGATTAGGAACACGACAGGGGTGTCCACTCTCACCACTGCTATTTAACATAGTCTTGGAGGTCCTAGCATCAGTAATCATATAACAAAACAAAATAAAAGTCATCAAGATTGGCAAGGAGGAAGTCAAACTTTTTGCAGATGACATGATATTTTACATGGAAAACCTGAAAGAATCCACCAAAAGCCTACTAGAACTGATCCATGAATTTGGCGAAGTTGCAGGGTACAAAATCAATGTACAGAAATCGGTGGCATTACTATACGCCAACAATGAAGCAGCAGAAAGAGAAATAAAGAAGCTTACCCCTTTCACAATTGAACCAAAAACGATAAAATACTTAGGAATAAACCTAACCAAAGATGTGAAAGACCTTTACGCTGAAAACTATAAAAATCTCATGAAGGAAATTGAGGAAGACACAACAAAATGGAAAAACATCCCATGCCCATGGATTGGAAGAATAAATATCGTCAAAATGCCAATACTATCCAAAGTAATCTACACATTCAATGCAATCCCAATCAAAATTGCACCGGCATTCTTCTCAAAGCTAGAGCAAACAATCCTAAAATTTGTATGGAAACACAAAAAGCCAAAGTAGCCAAAGTAACACTGAAGAATAAAACCAAAGCAGAAGACATCACAAATCCAGACTTCAACCTCTACTACAAAGCGGTAATCATCAAGACTGTATGGTATTGGCACAAAAACAGACACATAGAACAAAGGTATAGAACAGAAAACTCAGAAATGGACCCGCAAGTATATGGCCAATGAATCTTTAACAAACCAGGAAAGAGTATCCAATGGAAAAAAGACAGCACCTTTAATAAATGGTGCTGGGAGAACTGGACAGCAACATGCAGAAGAATGAACCTAGACCACTTCCTTACACCACTCACAAAAATAAACTCTAAATGGATGAAGGATCTGAATGTGAGACAGGAAACCCTCAAAATCCTAGAGGAGAAGGCAAGAAAAAGCCCTTTGACTTAAGAGGGACCAATTTCTTACACGACACATCTCCAAAGACAAGGGAATTAAAGCAAAAATGAACTACTGGGACCTCATCAAGATAAAAAGCTTCTGCACAGCAAAGGAAAACACCAACAAAACTAATAGGCAACCGACGGAATGGGAAAAGATAACTGCAAGTGACATATCGTTTAAAGGACTAGTATCTAAAATCTATAAAGGATTTACCAAACTCCACACCCGAAAAACGAATAATCCAGTGAAGAAATGGGCAGAAGATATGAATAGACACTTCTCCAAAGAAGACATCCAGATGGCCAACAGACACATGAAACGATGGTCACTGTCACTCATCAACAGGGAAATATAAATCAAAACCACAATGAGATACCACCTCACACTCTCAGAGTGGCTAAAATGGAAAAATCAGGAACTATAGATGCTGGCGAGGATGTGGAGAAGCAGGCACCCTCCTACACTGTTGGTGGGAATGCAAACTCGTGCAGCCGCTCTGGAAAACAGTGTGGAGTTTCCTCAAAAAAATGAAAACCGAGCTACCCTGTGACCCAGCAATAGCACTGGTAGGAATCTACCCAAGAGATACAGGAGTGCTGATGTATAGGGCCACGTGTACCCTGATGTTTATAGCAGCACTTTCAACAATAGCCAAATCATGGAAAGAGACTAAGTGTCCATCAACTGATGAATGGATAAAGAAGATGTGATTTATATATATACAATACTATGCAGCTATGAGAAAGAATGAAATCTGACCATGTGTGGCAACATGGATGGAACTGAGGGTATTATGTGACTTCAATAAGTCAGGCAGAGAAAGACAGATATCATATGTTTCCACGCATAGGTGGACTTTGCAAGACTTAACAAAACCAGCGGGGAGTGGGAGAGGGGAAGGAAAAAAAATGACACAGAGAGGAAGGGAGACAAAACATAGAGACTCTTAAATACTAACACAAACCAAGGGTTGAGGTGGGTATGGGAGGGAGGAGAGTGGGTGACGGGCACTGAGTAGGGCACGGGCTGGAATGAGCACTTGGTGTTCTTGTGTGGAAACCAATCTGACAATAAAACATTATAAATAATAAATAAATAAATCAGCGTGACAGTTCAGCAGAGTATATATCCAAATACAGTTGCCTAGAGAGATTTCAGTGCCACCCAAAGAAGAAATATATTATTTTTCATGAGAACCAGAAAAAAACATATATATACATATATATATACATATGTATATATATATATGTATACATATGTAATAGAAAAATAATGAGTCCGTGGCTCATATAAAGCACAGGATGAATATTCACGTGCTTTTATTAACCCTACTTAAAGATGAGGAACTGAGAACCAGAGAAATGAAATAACTCACAAAATTCACATAGCTAATTAGCAACAGAAGTGAGTCTAGAATCCACATCTATTAAGTAGGAGTGTAAACTTCTTGTATTTTCATATGATATGCATGGTAATATCATAAGATTCCTTAGCCTGGGAAACAAACAAGAAATGAATTAGGCCCTGCATTAAACCTCCCGGTCAAAAAGTCCTATATTAACTTCTTAGATTTGAAGGGTGATTAAGCTCTCCAGTCTGGTGGGAAATTTTTGCGGAGGGCAGTTTCCAAGGAGATTTTTGAAGTGGTCGAAGCCAAGAAGCCACGTCAATGGTCCCTTGAAGCTTATTCCATCTCTAAGTGAACTGACCCTTAGTGCTCATTAAATTCCTTGTAGACCAAAGGACTAAATGAGATCTGGATTCCAGGTTCTGTCAAAGCAATGCCAGGGTTTGCTGATTGCACTTGACTATGCTCATTCCATCATGGAAACTGTGGAAATAGAACAAATGCTAGCTGAGGGTTGTACTAGTTGGAGCCACCTCTGTCTTCGTTTTAGGATTATTTAAACTCTGCTCATTTAAATCTCTATCTTACTAAGGTAAGTTTCCAATGAATAATTCAGAAACTCTGGCTAGATAAACCCAAATAATAAAATGCAAACTTGAGCCATAGATGACTTTTTGGAATAAAAATATCTTAGGAATAAAAGTCAGATCACTGAGAGCAAGATTTATTATTGAAGGAAATGGAAGAATGGATAAAGAATGAAAATGAGAAAGTGGATAGAGAATAATGACTTTATTTTCTGTTTGAATTTTTATATATTATATTTAGATTGGAAACATGGGGAAATTTGCTAGAATGTAGAATTTATATTTAATGCTCTATGTATGTCAAGAATTAAGAGCTAAAAGATCTAAGAGCTAGATCAGCAGTATCACATTTGGCGCTCCTTTGCCAAATGTGACTCTTTAGTGTGTTAATGTTAAAGACAGATTTAAATGTGAATATGAGAAGACACCTCATTTATTCACTTATTCAACAGATATTTACTGAACTCCTACAACAGTCTATTCTAGATGCTAATGATACATTATGAACAAAAGAGGGAAAAATTTCTCTGCCTCACTTGAGCTTCTAGTCCATAAGCGAAGGCTGACAAAAACAAAAATAAAAAGTAATAGAAGTAAATAGATGATATAACTTATCAGCAAATAACCTCTCTCAGAAAATAAAAAAATGAAGAGTGGATAGGGAAGTGGGGTTATGAAATCTAAGGTGTGAGTTGCTGTTTTTCAAAACATAGTCCTATGATACAGGAACTAGAGCTGAGGTTCTGAGATGTACTGATCTCTTCCCCTAGAGTCCTGACTATTTTCTTCATAAATCACTGAAAACGGTGCCTTACGCATAAACATCTTTTCATTTGAAATAGTGTAAGTTTCTAACCTCTTACGGTATTTGTGTCATGCCTCCATGAAGCTTTACCAAAGCATGGGATGAGTGGCAAGAGATCTGATAGGTAATTTCTCCCTTTGATCTTTTTCGTTTTTGTTTTGTTTGTTAGTTTGTTTTTTGGTTTTGGGTGTGTTTTTTTAGATTTTAAGGAAACATAATATCCAACTCTTTAAAATTTACTATGAAAATACCGAATTACCAAATCAGACTTGATAAGTGATCTAAGTATGAAGACATTCTTCCTGATCCCATACTGTTTGTTTTTTTTTTATTGAAATATATTAACTCCTATCAAAAAGACTCAAACACACAAAGGTTTTTTCTAGAAATTCTGACTCTTTCACTCTTTACAATTTTTTTTAAACTTCAATGTTTTATTTGTCACCACAAACCACCATTATTCTGTTCCACATTTTCTTTATGGCATTTTTCATTTCCTTATTCCTGAAAGTGTAAATCAAAGGATTGAGCAAGGGAGGTAGGATGCTGTTAAATATAGCCACCACTTTGTCAAAAGAGAAAGCAGAAGGAGGTCGTACATACTCAAATATGCAAGGGACAAAGAACAAAACCACAACAGCAATGTGAGATCCGCAGGTGGAGAGAGCTTTCCGCTGCCCTTCAGGACTATGGGTTCTCAGAGAGAGCAAGATGACAACATAGGAGACAAGTAACAAAGAGAAGATTATAATGCAGATAGAACCACTGTTGGCGACCACCAAAAGGCCAAAGATGTGAGTGTCAGTGCAGGCAATTTCCAGTAATGGGTACAAATCACAAAAGAAGTGATCAATGACATTGGGGCCGCAGAAGGGAAGCTGGAAAGTAAAGAGAATTTGTATCATGGAATGCAGAAAACCCCCTGTCCAAGCTACTCCCATCAGAATGGTACAGAGCTTCCAGTTCATAATGGTTGTATAGCGTAGGGGCTGGCAGATGGCCACATAGCGGTCATAGGCCATGGCTGCGAGGACAATCACTTCCACTCCAGCAAAGAAGTGTTCAGCAAAGAGCTGGGTCATGCAACCTCCAAAGGAGATGGTTTTCCTCTCATACAGGGAGTCCACAATCATCTTTGGGGCAATGACAGTGGAGAAGCAAGCATCCAGGAAGGACAGGAAAGCCAAGAAGAAGTACATGGGGGAGCCCAGGAGTGCCGGGCTGCTGCGGATGGTCACCACAATTAGCAAGTTGCCCCCCACGGTTGCAATGTAGCTGAACAAGATTACCACAAATACTATTTTCTGAACACTTGGATTCTGTGAAAGCCCCAGGAGGACGAACTCAGTTACAAAGCTCTGGTTTTGCATGATTTCCAAGGAAAAGCTAAAAGCTGCCAGAAGGAACATGGACAATCTACAATTATGAAGAAGAAAAATTTGTCTCAGACCAGAATAAAGTAATACAGTCGTCTTTAAGAAATTGGTACATCCACATGAAAATTATCTTCTGTGTTTCTGGCACCACTGTGAATCACACAATAGTCAAAATTTGTAGAAGGTAGAAGTGGGAGGTCAGGAAGAATTGAGGAGGGCAAAAGGTATTATTAAATACCTTAAAATAGCCAGAGTTCCAATAAGGAGGAAGAACTGAGGTATCCACATGTAGAGAAATGGTTTATCTCAACTGCCAACACTGGTCACTTAGCAGTGACTTCCTGGAGTCAACTTCCCTGTTGGCAAGGGTTGTGAAATACATCCGGGTTCTGAGGAAAGAACCATGACGATGTGGTCATCATTTCCACCATGAGCATGGAATGGGACCCGGGAAGACTTGTATGCCATCCCTGAGAGGAGTCTGCTTGATCAGAGAACAGAAGAAGAAATACCATCCAGGTTAAGAGGGACTTGCAATACATGGCCGCTCTGCAAATATTTCTTTAAACATCTGAAATGAACTTGGCCTTTAAGATGAGATCATTCATTCCTTGTAAAGGAGAAAGATGCATGGGAATGCTCCATGTGAACACAGAACAAGTATGCATGTGTTAAGCTGAGGTTTTTTCATTCATCATTTCAAAATAAGAACAAAAGCGTTTTTTAAAAATACCTATTTCAGAGTCTTGCCATGATGACTAAGTTAAATAATACAAGAAAAACAATTGTTCAAGACCTACTGCCCAAGAATCACTCCATGTTAGGTCTTAACCCTATTTGCCTGATTGGAAGCTCAGGCTTACAAAGATAAGATTAGCATAAACAGAAGCTAGATCTGGGGTTTACAGAGAAACTCTGTCTCTACACACAACTTTTTCCGCTGTACAACAGAAAGGAGTAAGAACATTCTTTTTCTAGTAAGAACACAGAGCAGGGTGATCTTTCAGATGTTCATCCATGTTTGAATGGCTTCCCTTGTTCATGTTTGAATAAGGCCCTATGATGAAGGACACAGAACAAATGAACGTAGAATCAGAGGTAATGACATAGTTACTTCCAGATACCAATTGACAACAATCACATAAGCAAGAAACAGTACAGCATGGTGAATATTGCCAGAATATTAGGGATTTATTAATTACTTGCTAATTAATTATAGACAATTACATAGGATTATGTACAACTTGCCAAGCTATATCTGTCTCTAATGAATATGACTTTATGGTAAAGTAGAGAAGTTCATGTATAACCTACCTGATCATCTCACAGTTATGATGTGGATTAAGTTGGAATATGTAAAAATATTGCTTAGGCTCAGAAGTCCTTACCAATCATAATTACTATTCTCTCACTTAAAAATCCAAGCACCTTACCCACAGAAAGCTTTTCCATAAGCCATTCAGATAATTCTTCCAACTTTTGACATCATTTTCCATAGCAAGACATAGCTTTGAAGAAATTTATGTCTGCACTTGCACATATAGCAGAAATTTATCCATCTATACGTATATGTGTGTGTACATATACATATAAGCTATGCTTAATAAACAAGTGAATGAAAGAATAATGGGCTTATTGGGCACATTAAAAATAAGTTGATTTTTATGAACACCACTCAGGGCTAACGAAAACAGTTTACAATGTTAATAATACTACAAATATACAACCAGGTATTCGAGTGTTTCTTGTCTCTTTCTTTAAAATAACTATTTCCATTATTTTTCCAGCATACTGGACATTCCTAAACAGTGCCTGGACTGCGAACTTGATATCTGGCCACAAACTGTCACTAAGAAAACAAGAATAGCAAGTAATACTAGAAGATCATTGGGTCAGTCAGCAACCATATATTAAAAAGTAAAGAATATCAATGCAGGATCCAGCAGTATTTGGCTTATATGAGAGTCGAAGCGGGAAAGAAATGAGGAAGAACATCATTCGGGATTCAGACAGACCAGGCTGTTCCTTTAAGTTATATTGTGTGGTGAAAAAAAATCCCTTAAAATTATCAGATACTGTGATTTTATTTCTCTAAGTGGGTATAATTAGAATGCCTATTGGTAGGATCTTGTGAGATTCGGATAAAGTAGGACATGTAAAAACATTTGTGTAATTAGTATCATACCAGAAAAACTACAATAAATGGTAAGAACAAGCCCCCAGAGCTCTTGACATAGCAGAAATCACAATGTTTTTGTCATTAGAACTCCTAATTCCTGCTTTACCATGACCAAGGCTGAAACGTATTGTTACTAACCCTTTTATTTATTCCCAAGGATAATTTTTTTGGTCACACTGCACATGTGACTTTGTTTAAATCTGCATCCCTTTCAAATGACTTTAATAACCCCTGAATAAATTATTATGGCCCCCAGGCCCGTAGGTGTCCACTCCTTTTTCAGATAGCTGCATTGTACAAAGAAAACCAAACTGGGTAAGGAGGTAGAGAGGAAGGCTCGAAATTCATCTAATAATTAAAGAATTCTTAGGCTCTCCACTTCCCTTGTCTGGGCATTTCAAAGAGTAATGTCATTTTAGAATTAAAATGTTCTTATTAGATACAAATAAATCAACCTTTTGGGGCTTTTTTTCAGATAAAAGGAATGTCTACAATTAGTGTTAAAATTTTAACCGTAGCGAGTACAGTGTCTTCATAGTTTATGTTTATAAAGTTTATGACTTTCTGTCATAAAAGGTAATTGCCCCAACTGCAGTGTGTTCTCCTGGATTGGATCTTAGAACAGAAAAAGGATTGTAGTGGGAAAAAATTAGCGAAATATGAATAAAATCTAGTGTTTCATTAAGAGTAACATATTAATGTTCATTTTGTAGTTTTTGACATATTATACTCATGATAACATATTAGGGGATGCTAAGTGAAGAGAATACAGAAACTCTATACTGCCTGGGCACCTTTTCTATTAACCTAAAATTAGTCCAAAATATGAAGTCAATTAAAAATAAGATAAAAAAATTCAGTCTCTGCGGTCAAAAAAGTTAGCAATTATAGCCCAGGTGCTTAATGCTCATGCCTCATTGAAGAAAACCAAGAAGCCTCAGCATCCTCTCTATAAAATAGATTTAGTAACACTTGTTCAAGCTGCTGGCTCACAAGAGTCAAATGACACAGTCCTATTGCATGTGCTTTGCAATGTGTAATTCATGCAACATGGGTATCAGAGTTATATTTAAGCCGTGTTTACACACACGAAGCGGGCCGAAAACTTTAATCCATCGTGAGATAAAATGTGTCTTTATATCATGATTTTTAAATTGTAGTAACTCTAAAACGCGGTGAAACTCTTTCATGGATGGAATCATCTGGAAAATGTTTTGGTAAATATGTCCAGAATCATAAACATGTTTTATATCTTATAGTAGTGACTCTCACCCTAAAAAGAATTTATTCTAAAAGTGAATAAAGGTGGTGTAACATTGTTTGTCTCAAACAACAGAAATGTATTCCCTCATTGTTCAGCAAGCTAGAAGTAAAATTCAGGGTGTTAGCAGGGCCACATTTCCTTCACAAGCTCTAGGAGAGAATCTTTTCCTGCCTCTTCCAGCTTCAGGGAGTTCCAGTTATTCTTTGGTTTGTAGGCACACAGCTTCAATTTCTGCCTCTGTCTTCATGTGACATTATACTCTGTCTCTTCACATAACCCTCTCCTCTGGATCATTGTCTTGGACTTTGGCGTCTTTGCCTTCTCCTTTTCTGTCTTACAGGGATATTTGCCATTGGATTTAGGGCCCATCTGGATAAATCTCGTCATGAGGTCCTTACCACAAGTACATCTGTAAAGACCTTTCTTTTCCCAAATAGGGTCACATTCACATGCTCTGGTACACATATCTCTTGGGACACGTTATTCAAGCAGCTCTAACAGGGTTGCCCCAAGAGCTGATATTTTACTGATGCTATCCGATACATTGTGAATACTCCAGACTGAATGCTCAAGTATCAAGTACATATCAAGATATTATAAGATAATGGGCTATCAGAATATGGTAGCATTATTGAATACTGCACAGAAGTCGATAGACTGAATACTTTTCAGCTCATTTTAAATATAGAAATGAACATTTTACTTGCAGGAAGGCAAGGAGTTAAAACAAATGATATCCTGTAGCTTCCTTTGCTTGCAATACCTCTGAATCTTTATTTTAACTAAGGTATTTTGGGTTTTGGGGTATTTTTAGGTTTTTTCTTTGGTTGTTTTTAGGTTTTATTAAAATTCTCGTTAGTTAACATACAGTGTTATATTAGTTTCAGCGGTTCACTATAGTGGTACATTCCCATATATTGTCCAATGCTCATCACAAGGGCCCTCCTTAATCCCCTTTACCTATTCCACCATCCCCCCACCCACCTCCCCTCTGGTAACCATCACTTTGTTCTTTATAGTTAAGAGTCTGTTTCTTGGTTTGCCTCTCTCTCTCTCTCTCTCTCTCTCTCTCTCCCTATTTTCCTCTTTGCTCATTTGGTTTTTGCTTTAACTAAGGTGGTGTGACTTTTATAATGGGAGATGATGTCATGTCCTTTATAATAGTGAAAATTTAGAAATAGCCAACGGGGTGAATAATAGGAAGACCCTTCTGTAAAGGAGACTACTGCGACTTGATAGCACAGGATGCTGTCAATACAATGCTAATTAATGTGAAATAAGAAAAACAAAAATGGTATAATAACTCTGCCCATTTGTACAGATGTTATAATAAAATTTTAAGATCAAGAAAGGATCATTCAAAAATAATAGACTTTTATTTTCAATATGTATCTCGAAATAACTATAGAAATTTAAAATTAAAAATCAAGTTTAAAATCCACATCACCGTGTTTTCCATCACCTTAACAGCTCAGAAAAAGGAGGTGGGGTATGAGGATAGTTTTATTAACGGTCCAGTATAATTAATTTGCATAGGTGGCACTAACGTGGTAACATAACATAGATTCTTAAACTAGAAATGTTTAACTCTTGTAAACTTTTCATCAATAGCCATATCATGGGCCCAAACTTTCCTGAAGATTCCAAGGTCTATCCTTTCTTGATGGCCATACTCCTTAACCTGCTGGAGGTATACCAGAGATTACTCAGGGGACCCCTTGGCAATGAACTGAGCTATAATCCATTTCCTGGGGCAGTGACCTTGGGAATTTGCCTCCCCAGTAACCCAGTTCCCACCATTTCCTTCCCATTCATTTTGCCTCAAAACTAATCTAGCATCAATAATTCTGAAAATAACAGAAATTCCTGTTTCAATTTTGAAGTATCTACTTAAAACTATGTGAGGAATTATTAGAAAGGTCATCATTATAGGTAGAATCTTATAATCATTACAAACAGTAAATTTAAGATACATTTTTATGTACTTATATGTGCATATCAATCACAATTGCATGTATTTATTTAAATATACATGGTTATTACAAATTAAAAGAATAGATTAAAATTCCATTATTAACTATTCTCCCTAAATTCCTAAAATCCACTGTGTCTTTGATCCATCTTATTATTTACTCCTGCAATAAGAAGAGTCAAATCTCCTATGAAAATGCAAAAATGTGAAGCACAAATCTCACCATTTGTCAGTTTCTGGAAAATTCTGGTGATGGCAATCACCTGTACTCTATGGAGAACAGTCCATTCAGTGGCTGGCCAAAATGTGAAGCATGTTTCCAAGTCTTATTTCTGCATTGAGGAGAGAGAGGAAGAGTGTCTCTGGGAGACGAGGTAGAGACTGTTGCCCACTGCTTCTCAAGCACACTCTCCAACATGGTCTCAGGGGAAAAATAAAATAAAGAGGCATAAGTTTCCTCCCTGACTCTCAGCTAGGATTTAAAGACGTTTCCCTGAGAGGCCATGAACCTGTAGGATTGCTTCTTAGTTTTCCTCAGGGTTTGGAAATTTTCCATCGGTATGATTTTTCAAGACACTGTTATCTGTAATTTGATTTGCTCAGGTACTTGCAAAACTTTTATGTCCCCAGCCAATTAATTTCTTCTTCTTTTTTTAAACTTCTCCTGGGTTCCCATTTGAAGATGCTCTGATTTCCCTTCAAACTCAGGAATAGAAAACTATGTGTATCGAGATGGATATAATCTCTCTATGCAGGATTAAGGCAAATGCCTGTGTACTTAGTAAATACAAGAGCTGATTTCTGGGATGAAGTACATCAATCTATAAGGAACTATCATGTGTTGGGATAAGGATTAGATAACAAGTGCTTTTTAAGGACTGACACATTTTTTAACACAATTTTTAATTTTTTTTTAACATTTATTCACTTTTGAGAGACAGAGAGACACAGAGCGTGAGTGGGGGAGGGGCGTAGGGAGAAGGAGACACAGAATCTGAAGCAGGCACCAGACTATGAGTGGTCATAACAGTGCCCGAGGCGAGGCTTGAACTCACTGAGGCAAGATCATGACCTGAGCTGAAGTCAGCCGCTAAACCCACTGAGTCACCCAGGTGCCCCTAAGATGCCCTAGAAGCTCTGGATTCTATACTATACTGATATTTTCACTGGATTGAAAGTCCACATAAACCAAAGTATCCTTGTACCACAGATCCAACTATTATGTATCTTATTAACTTTTCCAGAGTGAATATACTTCTTTCCTCCTCTGTTTTAAGTATCAGAAAACAATCAGATGTTGTGGCACCTGGGAGGCTCAGTCAGTTAAGCATCTGACTTCGGCCCAGGTCATGACCTCATGGTTTGTGAGATCGAGCCCTGCATCAGGCTCTGTGCTGACAGCTCAGAGCCTGGAGCCTGCTTCAGATTCTGTGTCTCCCTCTCTCTCTCCCCTCCCCTGCTCATGCTCTGTCTCTCTCAGAAATAAACATTAAAAAAAATTTTAATAATAAATATATTTAAAATGTGTTTATATTTATATACAATTGAATAAGGCAATCCTAGATTATATATTATTTGTGTTCCATAATCTTACCATTCAAACAATATTCCACTTTCATTATTTCTTTGACCTGCACGTTTTCTTGCAGGTAAATGTCACCACTTGCCCTATGCACAAAGAACTCTATGTGTTTATTGTAGTAAGTTGAGAGGTAGCATGCAATATAACAGGTGCTGATAGACTGGTAGGTCTAGTCACGAGTCTGTAAAAGTGTTCTGATGTCTTACTTTTTCTCAGTGAAATAGGAAGCAAGTTCATCTAAAGGTTCCCAATAAATCTGGTGCTTACAATAGCCTTTTAGGCAGATACCCTTTTTCAAATTAAAGCACCGTTTTACCCTATTTTGCCATGCCTGTGCATTGTGACACATATTGAATTTCTCAATTCTAATACAGAGATAATCATATGAGATTTACAAGCTAACATTAGTAACAGAAGATCCTATTTAAAAAAGCAGCAATATCAACATTCATTTCCAATATTAGGGTTTAAAAAGTCAGGCATCGAGGTCCTAAATAATATGTTTAATGAGTAAATGGATATAACATGAATTAATTTGGGAAACAAATCGGGAAGATGCAAGAAGAATTTTGTGAAATCTAACAGACAGGTAAGAATTTCAGCACAAATGGTAAGAACAGCTCTACCTTTGCAATAAAAGATGCAGGATTCAGAACTCCATGACACTTTGTATGGTATGAAAATTTTCATACACGTTACAAACATGTAAGACTAGGGATATCATTATGACCCTTCCATTTCTTTAATTCTATAACTAAAATAGAAAAATTATCATCTTAAGCTTTTTAGAGAACAAGTTATGATGCTGCCATGGGCTTTTTCTCGCTTTTTGATATGAGGAAAGGTCAACAAACGTAAAGGGAATCCAGGCATGAAGAGGTAGAGAGTCACTAAGGGGAGAAAGACTAGGGAGAGGCATCAGGACAGACTTATCTAAGGACGTGGGAGTTCATCTGAAATTGGAAAAATGAGATGGAGCCCACCAAGCAAAATCTCTGGAAAACAGAAGTCCAGCAGTGAACAGGATTAGAACAAACATAAACTCTGAACCAGGATTTGGATTATTGAAAACGAGGCTTGAATTATTTAAAAAAAAAAAAAAGAAAAGAAAAAAACGAATAAAATCCCAAGAAAAACAATAAACAGGTTTAAAAAAAATAGAGTGACCAAAGTCTGGTAAGAAAAGTGATGGAGCATAAAATGTTCTGGAGAGGTAGGAAGTAGGGTGATTGTAGTATCTTAATGTGATTTGAATGCTTAAAAGATAGATTGGCTGCTGCATGCCCAATTGATTGGGATGAGTGATGTAGGTCCAAGACCTCCTTGTCCTTGTAGGAAAGACTTGTCCTTAGCACCTAAGCTAGTGACACTCCAGGGTTGCTTGTTTCAGCCACAGTTTCCTCATGGCTTTTTTCACCTCTGCGTTCCTCAAGGTGTAGATTAAGGGGTTTAACATGGGTGCAACAATGGTAGAAGACACAGCCATCACCCTGTCTATGGGGTAAGTGGCCACAGGCCGCACATACAGGAAAATGCAAGGCACGAAGAACAAGACGACCACTGTGAGGTGGGAGCCACAGGTGGAGAGGGCTTTGCGCCGCCCCGCAGAGCTGCCAGACCGCAGGGAACAGAGGATGACCGTGTAGGAGATCATGAGGATAAGGAAGATGGTCAGGCACATCACCCCACTGTTGAGGATGACTAAGAGACCCAGGGTGCGGGTGTCCATGCAGGCGAGCTTCAGCAATGGAAATGGATCACATATAAAGTGATCGATGACATTGGGGCCGCAGAAGGGTATTTGATACATGAAGAGAAGCTGTATGGCTGAGTGTATAAAGCCCCCCACGCAGGCCCCTCCCAGCAGCAGGCGGCACACCCGAGGGCTCATGACACTCGTGTAGTGCAGGGGCTTGCAGATGGCCACGTAGCGGTCGTAGGCCATCACGATGAGCAGGATGATCCCCACCCCACTGAAGAAATGCTCTGCAAAGAGCTGGGTCATGCAGCCTTCAAAGGAGATGGTAGTGCTCTCGGAAAAGGAGTCCACAATCGTCTTGGGGGCAATGACAGAAGAGAAGATGACATCCATGAGGGACAAGGAAGTAAGGAAAAAATACATAGGTGACCTCAGGCTCTGACTCGTGATCACGGTTACCACAATGAGTAGGTTCCCCACAACTGTGGACACATACATGATTAGAAACACAGCAGAGAGCATTTTCCGCAGCTCAGGGTTCTTTGTAATGCCCAAAAGAATGAATTCAGTCACATTGTTTGGCATCTCCATTTATTTTGGGCTGAGATGAGCACACTGCACTGAGCCAGAAAATCTACAAAAGAATACTATTTTTGATTAGTAATCATTGAGTATGCAGGACAATTGTTTCACTGTGTCTTCTACCTGCTTGACCTTTTTGTTCCAGCCACTGATACAACAACCAACTGCTAACGGTATAGGCTGACAACAGCTCTATCCTACTTACCCCTCCTACAAAACCTTCACTCCCCAGTACCTCTCTTGTTTTCTGTCCTGATATTTGTTTATTGAAACACTCGGAAAAACCTGCTTCATCATTCTGGTGAATATTCATACCTGGAAATATGAAGAGATTAATATACTTTAAGGAAATCTTGGACCACTAATAAATAGAAGCCAGTGAATAAATGATAACCAGTTTAGCAAATCTTGGAATAACTTCCCTTTCTTCCCTGTGTCGCCCTCCTCATTCACTGCCTCCAGTCTATGTTCCAGAATATACCACCTACATACAAGCCCTTCTCTCAGCCTCTGATCTTTGGTGACTTCAAGCCAGGATGCTAACATTCATTTATCACTAAATACACTCAATAATCAAGAACACATAAATTCTCATTCACTTCTTCCATATATTCAAGAGCACTTAGAGTGAGCTAGTTGAACAGCCTACAAGCCAGGTCATATCCCAAGGACTTCCCACTTATTACACACTATACTCCTTCCATGTACATGTCATCTTCTCAAATTGGATTATTGTGACTATTCAATGAACCCCTACTATGTCTCAGGCAGTAGGATACCCTATAAGACAATTTCTTCATTTCAGAGATAAAATATGGAGGCTAAAATACTAGAAAAAAAGGATGCCTGGTGGCTCAGTTGGTTAGGTATCTGACTTTGGCTCATGTCACAATCTCACGGTTCGTGGGTTCGAGCCCCGCCACAGGCTCTGTGCTGACAGCTCAGAGCCTGGAGCCTGCTTCAAATTCTGTGTCTCTCTCTCTCCCTGCGCTCCCCGTACTCATGCTCTGTTTCTCTCACTCTCAAAAATAAATAAATATAAAAAGAAATTTTTGAAGAGTAGGAAAAAATGACACTAAGTTCCCACAGTTAGAAAACATTGAAACCTAATTCAAATCCGGCTTTTCCTGGATCAAAATCAACAGCAACAGCAAACAAGGTTGCTTCTCTTAAGATTCTTTCAAGTGCTCGATATGGTAGAGACATTTCCTTCATGATATAATATCAGTATCATAACAAACCAGTGAGGTAGATTTATGCTTCCCATGCTCGTTTTACTAAATAAATCCTATGGTAAAATTCAACAACAAAATGATGACAATTCTACCATAAAGAACATGTTCTAATTACATATATAATCCAATCCTGAATCTAGAAATTACACTTAATTAACTTTAACTAACATTCCAAGACTCTAATAATTTTCCAGATATGCTGATTAAAGAAAGTAAAACTTTGCCTCTTTCTCTGCCCAAGGAAGACCCAGATCCAACTTAGCTGATACCATCCCTGTAAGTGAGCCTGAACCAGTATAAAAAATTCTGTCAATTTTTCCTTGTGACAGAGTGTGCCCAGATGAAACAAAGATATTAAAGAATAATTGAAATATCAATAAAACATTTCATTTATTTTTTTTTACTCACTATGTACCAGCAAGGTACTTGGTCTGTTACATGCATTATTTCAATTATTTTTCATATCACATGACATGGGATTTATCACAAATCTCATCTTGAGGATAAGTAAATTGATGTTTGGAATCAGTAAGCATGTCATCTAAAATGAGTGAGGATTATGAATCCATGCAATCTCCTTTTGAAACACAAGCTCTATGCTACTGAAGGAGTGAACAGTGGCCTCAGTTAGCTGTATACAAGTGTTACTCCAGCCAAATGAAATGGTAGATGGTAAAAGCACTGTTCCAGTGGCAACCTTCTCTTTGCTATGAATACTTAAGCAGAGGCTGCTTGCCACTCGACAGTGATATGTTAGAGACCTAGGGGGATGTAAATAAGGTTCTCTGAGATTCCTCCAAACCCTCAATTCACATTCTTAATATTATCCCTTTCATTAAACAAGGTGGACAGTTGCCAAGACACTGTTTGCAATCTACAGTATGGACTGGACCCCATCTACAATATGGGCTAACCCTAATCTCCAGCCTCAGAACTTTAAAAGTGCTATAAGAGCCCTAATAATGTAGAAGGAACATAGTCTCAGAATCAGGAAGGCTGGGTTTTATTTCAAATTATCCCTCTAACTCTTAAGATATATTGTCAGGTAGCTTCCCACTCTAGGTCTCTATTTCCTCATGTGGAGAAGGAGGCAGTTGTGGTAGATGAGTCGAATGCTAGGGGTTCAAAGGAGCCCACCCAGGGACCTGTCCCTCTCAAACACAGAAGCTTGGCTCCTACCTGCATTAAATATTCCCACTTCTAAGTAAGATGTTCTTTGAACATCTGAGATGTAAGGACTTAAAATATTTTAAAGCATAGTACACTAGAATAGAGACTAATGACTCTTTTGTCTTAAAATCTATAAATTTTGTTATAGTTCTTTTCTGACCACTAATACACACTCGGTATGACATTCAAGACCTTGCCCCAAAGTAATCAACCTCATCTTTTGTATGACTCCCTCCCACAGCAGTCAAGACCATCCCTTACTGCCAATCTGTCTAGTCAATCTGTCTAATCTGGTGGGAGAGGCCATGGGTTCAGAGCGAGCCGACTTAGCTCTCCATTCCACTCATGGTATTACTGACTATACAACCTTCAATCCCACAAAAATAAAACAATGTAATAATCATTAAAGTTAGTATTTGTTATTTGAGGGTACTCAAATGTGCTAAGAGCTGCCTGATTTTTCTCTTTTAATTCCCATAAAAGCCATATGAGACAGGAACCAGCATTACCCTGATTTTCTGATGCAGTCATTAAGGTTTAGAGAAGTTGTACACTTTCGGTGTGTCTGTGACCAAGTCCACGGCACAGGATACTAACCACCGTCTTCTGCAGCCTCTCTAAGGATTCTATACCCTGCCTCACAATGCGTTCATAAGCATCGAAGGAAGTACCAGGCAGGAGAATGTTTGGGGAGCACTAACAAAATATTCATGATTATTTTCTATTCCTATAAACTCCTGTCTTCCTCCTGCCTCTGCCCATGCCATCGGTTATCAATAAATCCATTATTATTCTTCCTTCTTGCCTCACTTCTTCCTGAATGTCCCCTTCACCAGCATCATCCTGGTAATTTGTTCCAATGCCCATATTGGGTACATTGGCGATAATTCACTTGTCCTCCTACTAAATTTTTAAACATTTCATGTTAGTTTTATCTCCCTATGTGGATGCTTAAGGATAGCTAATAAATTCTATTTCCATCAATGTCTACTGCTGTGCTGTGTACACACTAATCATTTAATTAAATTTACTTAAATCCATGAAATTCGATTCAGCCAGGGAAAACAGCAGCCAAGGAAAATGCCCAAGCAGTACCGGTGCCAGTCTTGCCTCCAGAAATGTGAGAGCACTACTCTCAGAGCCAGGTTGAATCCCTCTCGCATCTATGCTCATATGCTCCATCTTTCAGCTTCCTCATTTCTACTCCTAGACATACATTACCCAAACCCAAGGGTGGAGCTCTACCTTGGAATTCCAGTTCAGTGTGGAATCATCGCCTCCAGATCCTCTTTGTAATAATGCCTTCTTTTCCCAATATTCTTCTGGAATACCTTGGGTAAAAGACCATTCATAGGAAGAAGTGAAGAACTGCATTTCTTCAATTCTTTAATGATTACCTAGGCAGTACATAATTCTCGTTCCATAACATGTCCACAAGTGTGAGGGATAGAGGAGGTGCCCTACCTGTAAAGAGGGAAACAGAATGAGCACTCCTGAAACAATGCATGTACAAAATAAGTACCAAAAGGGAAATTATCAGTATGATCTATAGATTTCAAAGAAGATTGATCTAAGCTTTGACATGAGAATTTAGAAACTTCGAAAATTTTTAACAAAGAAAGTTAACAAGACAGAACAGCATGAGCAAGGCATGAAGAAAGGAAATATAAAGTACATAGCCAAAATATGTGAAATTTGACATCATAAAAACCTACATTTCATTCTGGACCTTCTAGGGATGTAATTTACTAGAAGTTACACATTGTCTTTAAATTTCGGTTGTTTTTTACAGAGTTGTTGTATTAAACATAACAAGTTCCTATCATTTAGCTTAGGTTTTGATATTTACATTTATAAATATTAAAATGTGATAAAATATTAAATTAAATTATAGTTTAAATGTTTATTAAATATTTATTATAATGCTTATATTTTTGATGTATCATAAAGCTTAGTCACATACACCCCTACTAACCTAGTTACGAGATGCCTTGGGTAGGTATGCCTCCCTAAACTGGAGTTCAATTGGCAGCAGGTAGTAAGAGCTTAAAGACCTGTGTAAAAATCCTGATTTGCCACATACAGTCGGTTCTCACTTCTGTGTACATGAAATAGACCAGACAACTCCTCCATCCTCAGTTCCATTTTCTATAAAGTAGGAAGTTAATGTCAATAATCCCAAAAGATTGTTGTAAGGATTAAATGGTTTTCTTTTTTTTTTAATGTTTATTTATTTTTGAGAGAGAGAAACAGAGTGAAATCAGGAGGAGCAGAGAGAGAAGGAGACACAGAATCTGAAGCAGGCTCCAGGCTCTGAGCTGTCAGCCCAGAGCTCGACGCGGGGCTGCAACCCACAAACCAAGAGAAAGTGACCTGAGATGAAGTCGGATGCTTAGCTGACTGAGCCACCCAGACCCCCTAAATGATTTTATAAATGTAAAGTGCTTTGATCAGCATCTCCATTTCTTTTACTAGAAAGAGGAGAAGGATTTGACCCCAAACTATTTTAAAACAGAACCTCTCCCTTTGGGTCATGTGTCTTCACAAGCTTCTAGCAAATGTTTTTAGATTTTATTAGAAGTATACATATGCTTCTACTGAATGCTCAGCTTAATTTTTATAAATTACAATGGTAAGACATAACCCTTGAAAAATATTTCATATGGAGAGATAGAGTGATAGAAAGCTTAAAGTCAAAGGACCCCTCCCAAACATAAGCCCTACTGGACCCTCTAGTGCACTCTCTTCAAAGTATGCATTAATGTAGAAATATTGTATTTGCACATTTATGTATTTTACTCTATATAAAAGTACATAAAATATAAGAATATTTTTGATATTTTAATTTAATGGGGCATTGTCAGCAGTTATGCATTTTCCCCTATTTTAACTTCTACACATTATTTTATTTTATGGTTGTACTATAATTCATATAACCAGGTTGTTTTTGCTTGGCATTTATGCTACTTCGAGTATTCTGTCCTATACAAGATGATCCAATGGACATCCCTTTACAGACATTTTTATTTCCTGATTTGAATATTTCCTGGTTGAATACTTCTGGTGGGAGACATTCCTGGAACTGTCATCACCAGATCAAAAACTATGCATATGTTGAACTCCGATTGCCTCTGTAACTGTTCTCTCAACATCCTGAAGCATCTTCCATTCTCGTCAACAGTGTACGGGAGAGTAGCTTTTCTCACAGATTTACTCACGTTGACTATTATTAACCTTGATTATATTAAACAAATGATAAGGTAAAAAATCATGCACTACTTTGATTCACATTTATTCATCCGTTCATAGAATTTCACCAATGATCTAAACAATAAATATATTATTGGTCTCCAGATGAAGCCAAGTAAATTTATTATGTAAATTTATGCTTTCTGATGTCGATGTAGAGATATATAGTCTATACACAAATAGCATATAAAAATAATCGCAATAATTTAGTATGTGCTGCATACCACGTATTTTGCTAGTACTTGATACATGTTTTCTCATTTAATTCTCACATCTGGCTATGTTTAGACATATTGATGGCTGAGAAAAAGCAGCATCATTAATTTGCTTAAGGCTATCCAGTTAATAAGTGATAGAATCTGTATTTGAATCCAAGAAGTCAATTTTATGGCTAATTCATGTTTCTAAGTCTGTGAATTTCTTATGGAGCCAAATAATTTTGTCAGTAAAATCCTGGACCACATGAAAGTGATAGCAATGCATTTATGGATGTTCCTGAGTTGTCGTTTTTAACAAGCAATCAATAGCCCTGAATTACTCAGAATATCTGTACCCAGAACATATGCATCAGCAATAGAATGTCTCTAATTAAGAACTTTAAGAGGATTATTTTTGTCAGCAAGTCTTCCTAATTCATTTCTCCTTCCTTGTGACATGAGTGGAGATGAAATTATCTACAATAGCACATCTATGGCTTGGAAATTACTATACCATTATAGATGCAAAACTTAATGTTCTCTAGGGATGTTTCCAGTGGAAGAGTGTCCAATTCCTGAACAATCTTTCTTGGTTTCACCACCTCATCTTGGAGCAAATCATATCAGCATCACCTTTAGTGCCAACACTAACACCCTGCCATGGACAGAGCTGCTCACATATAAATGTGTGCGTTTATATAATATAGTTTTAAAATCTAACTCACCTTTTCATTAAAAATGAAAACCAAAAAATTTAAGTATCATTAACAAAAATGGGAAGAAAAACACCATGTAAGTTCATTCTCAAGGGTGATTAGTAGGAAAATCAAGGCTAAGAGCAACTATTACAAGAAGAAAACAGAAACATATGTAATATAGATACATATATATATATATATATATATATATATATATGCACATGCACACACACACACACAAAGTTGCATGAAAAACAGGAAACATAAAAATCTCTCTGAAACCATCCTAGACATACTACCTATTCCTGTTCCTCCCCTTCCTAACAGCACATTCCTGCAACACAAACACACTCTCACAGGTGCTAATCTCATGACTTGGATTAGGCAGACACTTACATTTTGATAATTTGCAAAAGGAGATTAAAGTGTTGATAGCTTATAGCTGTCCATTCTGAAGCCACATTTAGTATGTATAGACAAAATCGTTGAACTACTGACACAGTTTAACTATCATTGTATATGTATATAAAGTGATTCAATCATTTCAACAATTTCAAAGTAGTTCAAATTAAGAAGAACATGTTTAATGCTCAAGTAAGTTGTCGAAGTCACCTTCAGTACTTGATTGATGCCATCCTTGTGACCTCCAAAGGCCAGTTACCTGATGGTTCCAGAAGGGAGAAAGCAGGGATTGTATAAGTAAATATTCCAGGAGAATGTCGGGGTAAGCAAAGTTCTGGTCGCACCCAGGATGTACTTACATGAACTTTCATCTACGAAAGAGCTACAAATCATGACCTATTAGAGTTTCCACTTAGCAGATCAAAGCAGGCAAGCAATCAGGACACTCACTGCAAACAAACCATCTAATCATTTCAAGGAAGCTATTTCTATAGGACCCAAGTATCTCATGATTTTGGAAGAAAGATTTACAACAGATGCTCTTAGTGTCCAAGAATTTAAATAGGAAACAACCCTTATAGATGGCAGAGAAATTCGAATTTCATCTAAATAAGAAAGGTTGCCAAAAAAAAAAAAAAAGACAGCTAAGCTATTTACAAAATCATTCATGGAACCGTGCCTGCAATTTGGCTGTATTTTGAGCTTAATTTGTAAAGAGTTTCCAATCCACATCTTAGAAGAAACACTATTAATAATACGTTCCCCTTCGGGTAATAGACTTGAGCTAATGGAGGGCAGAGTGCCATTTTCAAGTGGCACAGAATTTCCTAGTGTGCAGACTTGCGTCATTCCACTTGCATCCCCCTGAGGCTGTGTCTCTACTGACTGAGGAGCTAATCACCATACCAGTGAACTTCTATCCACCCCTACAATGATCCGTTTTTCCCAGGGGCAGAACTTCGCTGGAGCCAGGCCAGGCAGATGCTCCATGAACACAACACCAGATCCTGGTATTAACCATTCCTTTATCTGCTCCACAAGTAAGCTCTCTTCTTCAACAACAGAAACAACAGAACCAACAGAATGGCCACACAACCATCCATCTGCCTAATAACCTCAATGAAGATAACTGAATACGCCTAGCAAATCCTGGAACCAAATTTTTCCATTACTTAGTCTGGTATCCCCTTCATCTTTTAAGACTATTTTTAAAATTGTGTCACACCTAACTGCAGAATGGTTGCCATTATTAAGAATTTTGAAAATGTACCTCAGCTAGAAAAAATAA
Source organism: Paguma larvata (assembly GCA_030068075.1). Taxonomy (NCBI): domain Eukaryota; kingdom Metazoa; phylum Chordata; class Mammalia; order Carnivora; family Viverridae; genus Paguma; species Paguma larvata. The sequence continues at coordinate 97,303,875 of CM057831.1, read as the reverse complement.
GGACTCTGTTCTTTCGCACTCCATAACAATAGTATTCTCAAATAAAGTGCTTTCAGTTTAGAATGTTTGGAAGGATAGCCTTCATTCTTTTTCCACCTTCAGTAGTGAAAAATATCAATATGCTACATTTACAACATAGTATGCAGAATACAACAGTCTCCTGAGGAGGTCTCCAGAAAAAGAAAAGTCTCTCAGTTTTACCAAATATGATCTACACAGGCGATGGGCCACCTTCTGCACTTGGATCATTTTTACTGACAGCCTAGAACGACTCCGTATTCTTACCTAACCTTTTTGAAATGGATTAGGAGGCATTTCTCAATCTTTTTTTTTTTTTTCACTCTTGCCCTCCTAAGGCACTGCTTAGACATTCTAATCACCCTCACTAAAGTTTTACAACACAGATATATTATCCATGTATATACCTTATGTATATCTGTGCTTTATATACAAAAACAGTAAGATATTTTCATCCCCCAAGAAATTGTTTTTACCTAACTGAGAGAAGCATACTGTACCCATTGCAAAAGTATGTGTCAGAATGGCCTAATTATGAAAAGAAAGGTGGGGGACGCTGGGTGGCTCAGTCAGGTAAACATCTGATTCTTCCATTTGGCTCAGGTCATGATCTCAGGGTCACGAGATCGAGCCCCACATGGGGCCCCATGCTGAGTGTGGAACCTGTTAAGATTCTCTCTGTTTCTCTCGCTCTGCTCCTCCCCCACTCATACGCTGACGCTCTCTCTCAAAAAACTAATGATAAAATGAAAATATGAAGAAAGGGATGAGGGGAAACAACGTGGTTAAACGTGAGCGTTACTGAAATTCCAGCTGTGTTTCAAACAACTACACACACCTGTATCCAGTTCTTCTCTTCTGTACCGCCTCCTTAATATATATGTTTTTCATCATACTTATTACTAACATGATTCCATTTTTCATTCAATCGTTTACTTGCTCCCCACTGGAATTTAAGTTCCAGACAAACACAACCTGTTTGTATTAGTCAATATCTTATACCAAGTCCCCAGAACCCTCTGGCACACTGTGGGCATTAAGTAGCATTTTTCAGAATAAATGAAGTAATAATTTCCTAAGCTTAATTGACTTTGGAGCCTTTTTTCAAGTAATAAATATTAACAGTACAGAAGAGCAATAGTAAAAGACCCATAGATATGACACTCGTGCTTCAAAAGCACTACCCTCATGCCCAGACTATCAGTCTCCTCGATTGAATTGCTGATTTTTCCTTCAAATATCTCTCTCGCCCATATGTCATTCCATGTCTTTCAAAGGCAACCATTTGAATTTCATTTCCTGAGCCCATTACATCGCACTTTTCATGATGACCACAAGGGAAGTACATCTGTGGACATGAGATCATCAAGTGGCTTTTCTCGGACAACAGAAGAATCAAGAGAGTACATGTAGCCTGGGAAGCAGGGCTCAGGGGAAAGATGAAGGGAAGAAAGTGACACCCAAATAAGGAAAAAAAATGTCTCAAGGAGAACATTCACAATGTGGCCAATGAGTAGTTCTGCGTTTTGGTATTTTCACGTCATGCTAGCAAGGAGAACTGTGAAGTGGGAAGAGTAGAGGACGCAGAGCCTAAAAGTCTTGATATTGACACTTAATCTTTTCTGAATCTCATCTCTGTTGTATAAATGGTGTAAGGATCCGTCTAATAACACTTATTACATTAAGAGACTTGCAGCAAGTAAATGAAATGTGTGCATCACAGTTGTTCTTCAGCAAGAGGGAGCTCACTCCCCTCACATACTGCCTGATATTTTCACTGAATTGAAAGTCCACATAAACCAAAGTCTCCTTGTACCACAGATCCAACCATTATGTATCTTATTAACTTTTCCAGAGTGAATATACTCTTTCTTCCTCTGCTGTTTTATGTATCAGAAAATAATCAGATGGTGGGGCACCTGGGTGGCTCAGTCAGTTAAGCGTCCGACTTTGGTCCAGGAAATGATCTTGCAGTTTGTGAGGTCGAGCACCACATCAGGCTCTGTGCTGACACCTCAGAACCTGGAGCCTGCTTCAGATTCTGTGCCTCCTTCTCTCTCTGCCCCTCTCCCACTTGTGCTCTTTCTCTCCCTGTCTCTCAAAAATAAATAACTCTAAAAAAATAAATAAATATTCAGACAGAATTTGGCCTTCATGGGAGAATCTTGATGATGACATTCTTTGGGAAGGATTATCTTACCATTCCTTCAGATTATTCACAAACCAGTAAGACTCCCTCAAGTCTGAGAACATCAGACTGTCTACATTTCTCCTTTCAGGTCTTAATGCCTTCCAAGTTTGCTGTTGACAATTCATAATCTGTGCTTCTTTAATCTTCTCACATGGTATAGCCCTAAGTCACAATTGTTGGCTGTAGCTTCCCTCTTCCAATCTCCGCTTTTGTCTCAGTGTAGAAACAACATGTACTCTATACTTTCCCTACCCTTACATACCCCTGGCTTACCCTTATCTCCTATCTAACTATCAAAATGAACCACATACTATTTGGTCTGGATTCTGTTGAAGTGCTTAATTCTCACCAGCAATTGCAAATTTGATCCCTTTTAATACATTAAAGGCTGTTATATCATCTTCCAGGCCTAGACTTTGTGGGAGAAGGTTCTATGTCTTATGGTTTGAGACAGCCATGCATACACCAGGACACAGAGTCACCTCCAAGAAAAGGTGCACCATGCTCTGATGTTACTGTACGGTCAAACTGAGATACAACTCCAGACGACCAGTGTGTTTAAGAAAGGGACATCTGTGAGAAGTAACACAAGTTGGAATGTTATAGTCAGAGAAGCTTTGTTTCGTAAAGTGTTACATAGTAATGGAGAATGACCCGACAGTTTCCAAGTGCACAGAGGAGTGTTATTACTTAAATATATCTCTATATGTGAGACAAGGGTACCACAAACTTGACACCATCTTTCTTGAAGGACAAAGTGAGTCATCAAGACTGCAGAAAAATTTCTTATCTGTAGACATAAATACTTCAGACCACAGTGTTTTATTTGAAAGAAAGGAGGACTGAGATCTGGAAGAACTGGATTCAAGTTTTGCAGTTGAAATGACTGTAACCTGAGGCAAGCAAATTAGTAAACCTCTCTTGTCACCAATTTGCTTCTCTGTCAGATGAGGACAGTAAGATTGGAGCTACCAATTTTGTATGTGGATAAATCACCTGAGGTGAATATGCCTGATAAGTAATAATACGTTCATTTAATATAAATTTATTTATCACACCTCCGGAACAAAACCTAATCATATGCCCTTTCGTTGAGGTTAAATAAAATAATGTTTACTGCTATTGCTTCAGATGGCTCAAATTTTGGAAAAAGAAAAAGTTCCTTTATAGTAACAACAATAGCAACAACAACAAAACTGTGAGTTATAAAGGTATTTTTAGAGATAAGACCAATTTGAACGTAATTTCAACATTTTTGGCTCATTTTTTTGTGCAAAAACAAACCCACAAAAACCCTAAGCCCAAGATAAGTTATGAATTATTCTCTTCCTTTTGTGGGTATCTTCCCTTTTGCCTTTGGTACATTCATAGGGCTAAAAAAAATCAGCAGTAATTACTCATTCCCCAACTGCCCCCTCCACATATACCTACATAAGAATTTCTATTTTCTGTTTGCTTCACTATAGGTAAAGCAAAAAAAAAAAAAAATGTCCTATGGAGAAAACGATTTCATCCAAGTAACATATGTATGAAAAGTTTAGTAAAGTAACAGTAAGATTGTGGAGAAAAGGCATACTCTAGAATAACTAAACTTTATAGTTTGGATTTACAGTTGTTCTTTCCATTGCATATCTTGAATCTACAGACACTGAAGCTTTGGTAAAGTGTATGAAAAATTATCAAAGGCACCTATCAAAGGGCCTAACCACTACTGAGTGCTTAATAAATGTTAGTATGTAGGACTTTCTTTTTCTCTCAGTGATTAGCAAAATTTATTGATTCTCTTTCATACTTTATGACTGATATAATCCCACCTATTTATGTATACATCACTTCCTTGGCATTATGAACAGCCTAAGTAACTCTCCTCTTCAACAGACTCCTCATGGCATTTTTCACCTCTGTGTTTCTCACCGTGTAAATGATAGGATTTAACATGGGAGTGAGGATTGCAAAGAACACGGTCACCAGCTTATCCACAGAGTAGGTGACCACAGGACGCATGTACGTGAATATACAAGGCACAAAAAAAAGTACAACTACGGCAAAGTGGGAGCCACACGTTGAGAGGGCTTTGCGTCGTCCTTCGGAGCTGTGGGAATTCAGGGACCTCAGAATGACTATGTAGGAGATGAGAAGCATAGAAAAAATGAGCAAACACATGGCCCCGCTGTTGGCTGCCACCACCATTCCCAACCTGTAGGTGTCGCTGCAGGCAAGTTTCAGCATAGGGAAGAGATCACACATGAAATGGTCAATGACATTGGGACCACAGAAGGGCAAGCTGACCATGAAAAGGGTCTGCACAGCGGCATGCAGGACCCCACCGATCCAGGCCACCACCACCAGGAGGCGGCAGAGCCCCTGGCGCATGATGGTCGTGTAGTGCAGGGGCTTGCAGATGGCCACGTAGCGATCATAGGCCATGACAATAAGGAGGATGATCTCTGATCCTCCCAGGAAGTGCTCCACAAAGAGCTGAGTCAGGCAGCCACCTAAGGAGATGGTTCTCCTCTGATACAGCAGGTCGATGATCATTTTGGGGGTGGTCACAGAGGTGTAGGAGGCATCTATAAAAGACAAGTAAGTAAGAAAGAAATACATGGGAGCTGAAAGCGTAGGGCTGAGGGAGATGGTAATGACAATGAGCACATTGGCCAGCACAGTAAACAGAAAAATGAACAAAAAGACCGCGAAGAGTATCTTCTGCAAGTGTGGATTCTGCGTGAGTCCCAAGAGAATAAATTCAGTCACATTGTTGGGAGGTGGGAGGCTATCCATTCAAGAAGTACACCCTCCTGGGGCCTGACTTCCCTACAAAGGGATAAAGAGAGATGCCTATTAATCCATGAAACGATTGTAGTCTGGATTTCATGGCACAAAAATGGTCACTATAACTGTGGAGGCACTCCTTGCCTCAGCGTTTGTTTTCACTCCTTCTTCCTTCCTCCACAATGCTGTCTCTTCATACACCTCCTACCTGCCTATAAACACCCAAAGGGCAACACCTGATGTGTAATTTACTGAGAAAACACTGGGATATAAACATGAGTGGGATTTTATTGGTTCCAACCCTAAGTGACTTCACTAAGTAATTTCAGTGTCCCATGCTTCTGAGCCCTCCTCTATGTCTGTGAGTTTACAAATTGTAACTCAACTGAGTTACAACTATAACAGCTAAGTTGACTTACAACTGTAATTCAGTTAAGTGTCTGACTTTATTTCAGCTCAGGTGAGGATCTCAGAGTCACGGGACCCAGCTCCATACCAGGTTCTGCCCTCAGCGTGGAGCCTACCTGGGATTCTCTCTCTCCCTCGTCCTCTGCCCCTCCCCCACTCGTGTGTGCACTCTCTCTCTCAAAATAAATAAACAGTTTTGTATGTTTATTTATTTATTTTTGAGAGAGAGAGTGCACAAGTGGGGAAGGTGCAGAGAGAGAGAGGGAGACACAGAATCTGAAGCAGGCTCCAAGCTCTCAGCTGTCAGTGCAGAGCCCAACCCAGCACTGGAACCCATGAACCCAAGATCATGACCTGAGCTGAAGTCCAATGCTTAACTGACTAAGCCACCCAGGTGCCCAAACAAATAAACACTTTTAAAAAAGATAAAAGGTTTTAAAATAAAAATTTAATGTGGAGAACAGAAACCATCTGTTAGATAAGATAGATAACATTATATGTAAACATGTACACACAAATATATCAAATCTATTACTGTAAGGGCGTTTTATGTGTTCACTCATTCAATAAACACTTATTGGACACTCCTTATGCGTATAAATGTATGTTTGTCAACATAAAGTCATAAAAAGTGTCCCCGCGTAAATGCCTTTAGTAACGCCTCTCCCAACACTGTATTACCAAACAGCAGCAGTGCATTCTTTCGTGAGACTCCCCCACTCTTTTATGTTCCTTCTACCTGCATTCTCTGTGCCTTCTCTTCCCATCCCCCATAGCATCCATCACCCATCATTCCTGGTTGCAGGATCTTGCATTATTAACAGAATGAAGAAATTTGGGGTCATAAATCTCCCAAAGGAAACAAAAGAGAAAACATAAATATAACAAAATTTATTCTGCAAGAAAATATTTCTTTTCCTTCTAAGGGTAAATGGATAAAGACTTTAAATTTTTTAATTATCCAAGATATAAATTTTACTTATATGTGAAAACCAAGTACAGCAACCTCATTGCAGTCCCTTATTCTGAGTTGGACTTCCCCAGCAGATTAAAAGAGATAATATTGTATATAAAGAATAAGATGTAATTAATAACTGATTTAGAAAGAGCTATGAAGAAATAGAAATTATTTGGGCTGTGTTCTTTGACTCTACAATATTTCTTCTACGAATAAAACCCAAAGAACAATATTTTTAAAAGAAAAAACCATTATGTGCAATATGTTCAACACAATTTTTAAGAGCTATGGAAAATTAGAAACTGAATACAATGTCCAACATTAGAGAAAAGGATAAGTAAAATATAGTGCACCTCTTTGAATAATGTGTCATTTTTAACAGAGATGGTTTTTTTAAAAACCGCACAATATCAAAGGAAAACTTGGATGCAAATTTGAATATATAATATGATTCTAACTAATTCAAATATATATATCAATAAGGAAAAAAGATCCTAAGTTATTTTTACTTCTAAATTGGTAGTATTGTACTTGATTCCATCTTTGTGATGTTTGACCTGCTAAAGAAGAAATTTAATGTCCATTAAAGAGGGCACATGTTGGGATGAACACTGGGTGTTATATGTAAACCAATTTGAAAATAAACTATTATTAAAAAAAAAAAAAGAAGAAATTTAAATGTCAGATTAGCCAGGGGAGGGGATAAGAGATGATTATATGATTTATAAGATCCATTTAAACCTAAGATTCTATAATTATATGATTTTCTGGGGAAAAAAAACATCTTACCTATGAACTTGTTTGACATACCATGGCCAGGGTCTCAGCAGCTGATAGCTCACCAAGAAATAAGTAAAGTTGCAAGATTGAAAATACAAACTAGCCCAGCTACAGTAAGTGTCTGTTGATTTATAAATGGCACCTTTCTCTTGAGCACAAGCACAACTATGCACCCTGTCGGTAGGTACATTCTGTGAAGTTTATTAGCTATGGCTAATTAGACCTCAGGGATATGTCACCGTCGTTAGTAGATCTTGCCAACAACCCAATTATTGCACGCAACTTAACTGAACATCAGTTTTATAGCATTCATCTTTAATTTTTAATTTCTTCCTTTAGTCTGTGTGAAGACAAAACACCATGACAAAAGAAGAAAACTAAGTCAACCACTTATAAACCTGTATACTTGATAAAAATGAGCTTAACGCACAATATGAATATTTGGTATTGTATAAATTAATCATTTAGATGGATAATTATCTGATTTTTTAAACTTTCATCATAATATTTGTTTTTTGATTGGTCTACCATTCATGGTGATAATTTTTAAATATTGTTTTCAGATGAACATGATGTGATAGTTATGAACCCTATTATGATGTTGGCACTTCACACCAGCTAAAGTTTACAATATTTCTTCAAAGTGGTTGTTTCTTATGCCAATTCTGAAGTTAGATTGACATGATAATAATGAAAATAATTCCATTCTTGAATTATATTCAAAGATGGTAAAATGCATTTATTTCAGTCATATAGATGTAATCTCATAGTATCCATATGAAATAGAAAGAAAATAGGCATCTATATTTACAACAAGGAAATATAAGATAGGAAATAAAAATGCTATTTGCCAAGATGAAAGAAGCCAGGCCTCTAAATCTTAGACCAAGATCTTTGTCCCTAAATTATTGTTTTAAAACTAAAGAGTCATGACACCTTTATGCTGCCACCAACTTTGAGACATATTACAGTTACCTACTAAAATAAATATCAATTTTTGAATGATTTTTTGACTTAATTCAGAAATATTTCTATATAGAAGTACACTCACCCATGTTCAGATAGGCTTTCTTTAATAAGAGGAAGAAGAAATTGTACATAACTCTGGATTGAGTCCTTAAGAGCAACATGCGTCATGGGGGAAAACAGTTTAAGATACCTGAGAACATATGACTAAACCTAGTTTGATTAGACACTTGAGTATTATAATGCCATGATAATATTTGCGATGGTAGATGCCAAAGACAGTTTGAATGAGGATTTGAACCTAAAGAGCTATAAGGAATATGTGTTTTGCTGAAGTGTCATCTGTGAAAATGTCTTGAACTTGTCTTCCAACTCTGGAATGAAAGATCAGAGAATTAGCATGCACTTACAAGGTGTAATTAGGCCCAATGTCATGACAAATTGCATGACATTCACAATGCCCATTAAGTGATCATCCAGCCTCTACTAAGCTACAGTGGTCAGTAGAAAGATTGCGTTAGAACCCCTACACCTGTCTAGTCTGGCTTCCCAAGGCCTACAACACCATGAGATGAAAAAAGAACAGAGTTAAATCTAAATCACTGAGGGTTTTCCATGAAAGTAATTTTTCAAAAGAGAAGCTCCTGGAGCTATACCAGGAAAGTCTGTTTCCAGAATATAAATCCAAAGGCAGAGTTGTTGGAAACCCGAGAGAGATAGCAACACAGAATTTCAAATCAGAGGGGTAAACCAGAACGAAAGTAAAATAAATTAAATATAGATCATATCACGGTTGATCAGAAACTAGTTAAAGTATGGTCTGATGTTTGATGGGTTCAGGGACTGATTTCACAAAAATCAGGTACCTGCTAAAGTGTTCTTTATGCATTTCATGTAGCTTCATGCATTTCAATGGGGAGAGGAACATGTTCTCAAAGTAGCAGAACTCATATTGTCTTACCAACCACAGACCCTTTCGGCCTTGAGGACATCTTCTAAGTTGTTTTTCAGAAACGCAAAAATTTGGGGAGATGAGCCATGGTCTTATAATTCTTCCAATTTTTACTTTTAATTGAAGTAGAAGCAAATTTAACAATACTTACAGTAATAAAAATATGGGTATGGGGAGAACCACAGAACTTGGAAACACCTGCTAAATTACCTAGGTAAACTACTGGTAGAAGTAAGGAGAGCTGAGTCGGGTCATGGAATGAGATGACGGCACAATGAGAAATAAGATCCATGTCTCCTGATCCTAAAGCTGATGTTTTTTTACTCTACATTTTCATAGCCATCATATGCTTGTTAAATATTGTTACATTGTGGAATCCATTGATTTTTTTTTTTTCAGTAAAACGTATGGCACCCCTGAGGTGGGAGGCCAGATCTTTCTCTCAAAAGAGGAAACTGTAAGTACACCTATGACATACATACACATCTGTATTTTGGCAGCAGATTTTATTTTTTTTACAGACTTTATTTTTTTAAAAAGCCTAAATTAATTCACAAAAAAATCATGTAACTTAAGTTGTTTAGCTGAGAAATACCTTCTTTGGCAACTGTAGAATAGTGATTCCTATTTTTTCATATCTCTTATTATTTTTAACGTTTAATTATTATTATTGAGAGACAGAGAGACAGAGCCTGAGCATGGGAGGGGAGAGAGGGGGAGACCCAGAATCTGAAAGACTCCAGGCTCTGAGCTGTCAGCACCGAGCCTGACGCGGGGCTTGAACTCACAAACCGTGAGATCATGACCTGAGCCGGACACAACTGACTGAGCCACCCAGGCGCTTCTCATATCTCTTATAAATGATCTCTTACAGCATTTTCTGAAGAGGATTCCAGATTCAAGGAACTAAATGCAAAATCAACTTTTTAATAGTAAAATGGTTTTACAAATATATTTTACTGTGTTTCTGGGAAATAATTACATTTGATTGTACTAATAATTATTACTCACAGTGTCACTTTCTATGGCATATAACCAAAAATATTTTTATAAACCAAACCATCATTGAATACCAGCCCCAGACCCCTGTATAATGAAAATATCACAGGATGTGGTGTACGAATATTTGTGCTCAAGGCTGACTTACATGTTCTATGATCTAGTTATTTAACCTTTCCGATTTTCCACTTTTTTCCTATAAAATAAAAACACGAGAATTCAATTTATGAGTTGTGACCATGGGAAGATACTTTAAAACTTTCATGTCATTTAAATACTATTAATTTTTATAATCCCTGAAAACTTTCACCCAACGGAACAAGAAACCCAATATTATTTTAAACATTAGATATACCAAGTGTGTGCCAAGAGGGTATTGGCAAAACCCTCTTTCTAAATTATATTCCACACTGTCCTATGCCAGTAGGCAACTGCTTTCTGAGTACCAACTGCTTATATACACAAGCTTTTACACAAGTCTGTAAGCAGAAAGGAATATTTTTAAGTCTAAACAAGAGAGGTTCTGATGAAATGCTGCCTTTTTTCTGATACTCTTTAAAATCAAATTTGGATTTAGAAAAAGTCAGAGCTGCATACTAGCTCTGACTGGCATTGGGCTGGTTATTTAATGTTTTTGAACTTCGTTTTCCTTCATCCATGAAATAGGAATAATAATAATAATACCTAGCTTGCAGAGGTGTTGTGTCACATGAGAGGCATGAGGTCTTAAAAGTAATAAAATATAAAAACGTAAAAGATCATGATAGAAATAAAATCTTTGTAGTGGATCATTTGTTATCTGAAATTGCGTTTCCCGTTTAACAACATCCTAATGGCATTTTTTACCTCCGTATTCCTTACTGTGTAGATGACAGGGTTTAACATGGGAGTAATAAGAGTAAAGAATATTGTTATGACTTTATCCATGGGAAAAGTAGCTACTGGTCGCAGATACATAAAAATACAGGGCACGAAGAACAAAACAACAACTGTGATGTGGGAGCCACAGGTAGAGAGGGCCTTTCTCCTCCCTGCAGAGCTGAGGGTCTTCAGGGAACACAGGATGACCACGTAGGATACCAATAACATCACAAAGGTGATCAAAGAAGTTACTCCACCATTGGCAAGAACCAAGAGGCCGACAAGGAAAGTGTCAGTACAGGCAAGTTGTAACAGGGGGAAAATGTCACACATGAAGTGATCCATGATGTTGGGACCACAGAATGGGAGCCAGAAAGTAACTAGAATCTGTCCAATGGAATGGAGAAAACCCACTGCCCAACACACTCCCACAAAGAGGCAACATGTGTGGTGGTTCATGATGGTCACGTAGTGCAGAGGTCTACAGATGGCCACATAGCGGTCATAGGCCATGACCACAAGGAGGACAATCTCTGAACCGCCTAAGAAATGTTCTAGAAAGAGCTGTGTCATGCAGCCACTGAAAGAAACAGATTTTGCATCAGAGAGCAGATCAGCTAACATTTTAGGGACTATGGAGGAGGAATAGCATGCATCTATCAGAGACAAGAATGCCAGGAAGAAATACATCGGGGAGTCCAAAGTCTGGCTGCAGATTATAGTGACCACAATGAGCAGGTTGCCCGTGACAGTGACAATGTAGATGATAAGTAACACCAAAAATAGAATTTTCTGCATCTGAGGATTCTGAGTAAGTCCCATGAGAATGAATTTGGTCACATTCATCCTGTCTTCTTTTATTTCAATGCTGATGATGAATTGAGGAGTGGAGAATTAACCTGTAAAGACAGTATTTTCAAAAGCAAGGTGATGAGAACTCTATATGTGGGGTTTTTAGATAAGTCCAAAGCATTTTAATAGCATAAGCTATTTTTTCATGATGTGCCTAAGAGAACAAACATGCTTTTTCTATTTTATAAAAAGAGTAAATTTCTGAGGTGAATTCAGAGTCTTACAAGGATGCAAAAATCTCTGTCCCACACCTGAAAAATGGTCACTGGGTCTTTGCCAGAGGACATCCAGGCACAGAAAGGTCAACATATAATAAACCTGACTGCTTCTCAGCCAGTAAGAAATGTTAAAAACTCTTCATTAAATATTTTTAAAAAGCTGTACAATTGTTGCTTTAGTTCCACATATGGTTGATACAAGATTAAGTCTAATTCACCTTCTTTTCCATTTAAAACCCCTTTAAATAAGTGGCCGAGAAGTAGACCTGTCTCTGCTCCCTCACCTCTTTATCCTCGGCATTTGGTTCAGTGTCTGACTCATTGTGGTGTCCAATAAATATGAAATGAATACATAAGTTGGAAGACTCTTTACTTATTTCTCTTGTGTTTTCTTTTTTCCAGTTAATTCCCAGAATGAAAGTGTTTACTCTCTTACTAAGGAAAAAATAATGCGGTACGTGGTTGGAATGGGAACTAAATATAGTCCTTCCACCCCTGCAGATCCACTCTCAATGTGTCCACCCTGGGCAGCTGCTTTCCCTGGTCTGTTTCAACCAGATCTCTTATCTTCTGACCAATAGGTGGTACCAGCTGAATGTAAGAAAGCAGGTGAGAAGAAAAGGATGTCAGGGTATGTATTGTTCTATTGACAGTGGTCTGTCAATCACTGGGTGACTCACTGAGGCAGACTTCTTGGGATGGACCCTCTGGGTTCTTATGATCAGTCTCCCCCACTTGCTCTCTCAGGTTTAACTGTGATAATGACTTTATCATCCCTTATTGGCTTCCCTTAACCCTACCTATGCCTTGATAAATAAACATAATTAAACTCTTTTTAACTCTCTGAATATACTTAAAAGTATGCTGTCTCAGGACTCCAATGGATGCAGAAAGTTTGGGTTCTTTCCTTTGTAAAAAAAAATAAAAATAAATGAGAAAATCGTGTTCCTTTTATATAAATATATTTTATAAATTTATTTATAATTTTATTTTATTTCTTTTATAAATTTGCTTATTTTATTTATAAAGCATTTCTGTGCTTCTTTTGATGTATAAGCTGTGAAACAAAGTTAACTTTTGTCAGAAAAAAAAATATTGTGTAAGGCAGAAATGTAGCCTAAAGATTACTGAGCATCTTCAGTGGAATTCTGTGTTATCTGTGGCACTCTCTCTATATATATATATATATAATTATTGATTGAATTATTGAATTGACTACATTATATAATTCAATATGGATTTTATGCCTCTTACTGCCTTGAGCTATTTTACAACTCTTTAAATTTATAAAACTGATAATAATGCTAATAACTCTGACCCATAGAAATGCAAACATTGTTTGGTGAAAGACTGATTAATTTCCTTGGCCATTATAGATAAAACCAGTTCTTCATTTATTTGTAGATGAATTACACATCCCTGATTGAATAATGTAAGAGTAATATTTTCAATTCTTCTTTAGGCTGATTATAATCTTCCCAGTTCCCACATTAATTAATGATTAAGTAAAATCTTTTTCATGTGTTCATTTTGTGAAAGAGTCATGCTTTCACCTTCTAAAAAATTCTTTTGCTTTTTGATCTGAGAATAGAGACCATTATATTTAGGAGTGATAAGCTAAAAGACTCATAAAAATCCAGATATTCTTGCCCTCTGTGTTAGTTCACCATGGGGTTTTTCTGTTTTATTTTGTTTGGGGATTTGTTTCTATTTAATCAATTTGTAAAAATATTCTTTAAAACTTGCTTTGAAGACAGATGGAATCAAAATAAGTTATTAAATTATTTTTTATTAACCTTCTAATTCTGGCCCCACCCAGACTTCACTAATGTAAATATCCTTATCAACCACAATGAAACCAAACTGCTGAACAAATTACATCAGTTTGCCCCTGGTGTCTGTGTGTGTGTGTGTGTGTGTGTGTGTGGTGTGTGTGTGTAGGGGAAGGATTACACAATGAAATATAATTTTGTGGTCTATTTAATCATCATGTATAAGTTCATTTCAAAATACTAACACTCTCAAAAGTGGAGCTTTAACAGTAAAAGAAAAAGATAGAATATTTACCTTAATTAAGCCTATATTCTAGTAAGTAAAGACAGAAGATAGCAAATAAAAAAGGAATTATACATTAGGTCAAATTACAATACCTGCTATGAGAAAAATAAAGCAGGGTAAATGATACATGGTCCCTGGATATGATTATTTTCTCCAAGGTAGTCAGAGAAGCCTTCTTTCAGAAGGGAATGCATAAGCCAAACTTGAACGAATGGGGAAGGACCCGCAAAGATATCCAAGGAAAGAAGTTTCCAGACAGAGAAACCAGCAAGTTAAAAGTCCCTGAGGAGGGAGCATGGCTGATACTACTGATCAAAGAAGGCAGTGTAACAGGATAGGGGTGAATAAAGATTGGTTGGTGACAGACCTTGGGGCACCTTGCAGATCATTTTAAGAGGATTATTTTGGCTCCTATCTGGAGAATGGGTCATAAAGGAACAAGGGTAGAGGCAAACTAGTTAGGAGGTTATTACAACCATCCAGCTGAAAAGTGATGATGGTTTGGACCAATATGGTGGATACATTATGAAGATAGATACAATAGAATTTATGGATGGATTTAACATAGATGTAAAGAGAGAAAAAGAGTAAAACTTACTCCAAAAATTTTTGGACAACATCATCTAAACACAGTGTTGCCATTTACTGAGACAATTTCATGTCTATATGTCACCACTAACACAGCCAACATTTGCCTGTTTATCGAGTGCCAGACATGTTTAATCTTTATATAAACTCTGAAGTCAAACACTGCTATCGTCCTCATTTAAAGGGTGAAATATTTGAGACATAGAAAGGGTAAGGAAGCTGTTCAGTGTAAGTCAGTGGGCTGTGACACTGAAATAAACAAGCAAAGGTAACTCCGTAAAATGCATTTAACCTCTGGGGCTCATCACTATTTACTGTAAAATAAACATATTTGGCATAAAGGATATCTGTGAGAGCAGAACAGCTCCTAGCCCCAGTAATTGGCATAAATGAGATACAAAGGATGACATTGGACTATGACTATTAATATTATAGCATTCTTTCTGTGAGGTTATATCTATAACCCCTGAAACAATGACTTATTCAAAAAGAATAAGAATGTTTGTCTATCATTTATCTGCATGGTTTTTAATCACCTAACACGAATCTTTTTCTATCCTTTACCAAAGTGATTGCTGGTAAGCTATTTCACACACATACACTCCACATTAGATTTATTAGTCTTGGCCTTCAATGGATAAAGACAGTGTTTGTTACACATGATTACAGCTTTAAAATGAATGTCAAATACAATATTTCAACATAAAGAAATAGATTTCTTGCAAGTGTTGTCATTCACTGATACTCTCCCCTTCAAATTCATTTTTCCTACCTTTTTGCTCAGCACCCTTTCTGACTCACAAAAAAAGATCTCTACCCACCCACTACTCCCCATCCGTTTTTCATAGCTCTAGATTTTGTTTCCTTAGGGTTATCTTTTAACCTATAACAGTGTATGCTCAGGCAAATAATATTTCTCCCCTTAAAATCCCAGAAAGTACTGCTTTAATGCCTTCTGAAAAAAAAAAAAAAAAAAAAAAAAGGACTAGGGAAAATAATCTAGTAGGGGCATAGCTACCAAGAAGGCCTGGGAATGTGAATCAATTTTGCAGGTGATAATATGAAAACTAGGATGGCTATACTGTAGGATTCTAACCAGTCTCTTTTTTTAAAGCCCCCAGACTGAAAAATAGAGGTCTATTAACAGGTGTTATCACTATAGACGAGATAAGGAAGCAATTTTTTTTTCTGTTTAAGTCTGTGTGAGCCAAAGAGAGAGAATCCAGTCTTTAAAAATTCCAACGTTTTATCTCTTGCAAACATGGTTGTTTGGGTCTTTGGCTTACCTTTGTAATTATATCATCTAAACATTGCAGAGAATTAATAGAGAAGCTGTCGAATAGGATATAGTTGTGGTATTGTCACGACTAGATCAAATTCATTTTTTGGTTTTATCAAAATCAGTCCCTTATTTCTCAGAAGCCGTCATTCATTCATTCATCCATTGATTCATTTGTTTACTGTCCAAACTTTCACTGATTCCACATGTTAATTCAGTAACCATATATTAAGCCCCAAATATCTGTAAGTAGCTGGCAGGGGGTCTACAGAGAGCAATGCAGACAGGAGCCTGCTCTGAAAGAGCTCCTCACCTATGATATGGACAACCAATATTCTAATGAAAAAGAGAGAAAATGTGAAAAGTGTCAGAGATGTGCACTTCAGAGTGTATAGAGAGGCCATGTAACCAAAAGTGGATGCCCAGGAAGATGGAGCATTGGATCACATCCTGTGACTAGTACACCGAGGCATTTCAACATTTTGCACCGAAGATTAAGTGAATACTTAAAGTAGAAAATAATTGTGAAAAAACCACCTCAATTCCCATCACTTCAGGAAGCAAAGGACTGCTCTTTCTTGCATAAAGAGATTAAAGGGTTGCCTGGGTGGCTCAGTCGGTTAAGCATCTGACCCTTGATTTTAGCTCAGGTCATGATCTCACAGTTTGTGGGTTCGAGCCCCACATGGGACTCTGCATTGTGCAGTCTCCTCAGGATTCTTGCTCTCCCGCTCTCTCTGCCGACCCCCTCCCCGCAAATAAATAAATAAATAAACATTAAAAAGAGAGATTAAAAATTTGGAAGCAATGAGGTTCCAGTTATCTCCTACATTTCATCAGATAAAGTCATCTCAACTCTCACAGAGAAATCCTTGCTTTGCTTGCTTTCAAATGTGATACCATGAGCCACATCTTTAACCAAAAACCATGATGTTTTCACCAGCCTCTCCTGTACAATAACACATAGGAAACCATGAAGAGTGCCTCTCCCAGCACTGTTCTCCCTCATTAAGAGCCAAACTACATACAAGTCAAGAAAGGAAAGGTCTGCTACACAATCAGTTAATAAAAGCTAAAAGTCATTTCAGTGCTTTTAAATAAGGCACCCCTTTTTGCTTCCAGGAATTAAAGAAACATTTCTCTAAAATCTTTTAATTCATAGAAATAGTCTCTGTTACTACATTTTTAAATGTTATACTTTTGTTGAAAAGGTATAGGGATAATTATGTAAAATTATGCATGGAAGTAAATAAAACAAAAACATTATTATTTTATAGGTTTTTTGTAATGCTGAAACTAACAGTTTTTTCTCTTTTTCACCTATCTGTATTTTTTACTTTTTATCTTGATTATATGTTATTCTACTTTTAGAACAGACTTTTAAAATAAATTTTAATATTATTTTAAATGTTCCAATAGCTCTTTCTCATCTCTATTTTTATTTTTGTGGTGTCAGAAATATTAAAGTTCTGAGATGATTAAGGACTAAGGAAATTAAGCTTACTGTTCTCTTAAGAGAGTGCATTATTTAGTAATTACAAAGTTCTGTGTGAAGGTTAACCATTATTATTATAAGAAATGATCAAAATTAGTATCGACTTTTTCATATATGCTATACATCATGCAAAAAATGTAAAATACCTCATTTAATATTTTTTAGAAAGAGCTACATGTTGTTGAAAGGTTCTTCCTTCTATTTTATAGATAGGAAAATTGGGATATGGAGAGGGAAAGGCTTGTCCCCCAGGATATATAGTTAGGGAGGAACAGACCTAAAGATATAATCAAGTCTGTCTGGCCTCAAGTCTTGATCTTGACCTTGGCCCCACATTACCTCCCATGTAAAATCTTACCAAGAGAGTGAGCATGAATCTTCTCTAACATTCATCTTCCAACAAGGCTTTAAGAAGAGACTGTTTCTCATCCTAAGTTGTGGAGACATTAACAAATAGATTCAAAAAACACTTGGGAATTTGAAATATGTCAACTTCTTCCTCTGAGAATTTTCCATTTCCTCTCTTTGGAGAATTTAGAATTATTATTACTCATATATTTTGTCAGGTCAGTTAATAACATATTACTGTCCCTATCCATTTCTAATTTGACCTAAATTTGCTATTAAAATGTAGTATCATACACCCAGCATTTACTATTTACAATCTTCTCTTGTATTTAATTTCAAAATAACCCTGGAAGATGAATACATTGTTCCCAACTTATAGATGGAAAAACTAAGGCTTAGAATAATTTCTTTCACTTTTCCAGGGTGGTGTAACTAGTAAGTGATCAAACCAAAAGTCAGTTTCAGCTCCACGGTGTTATCTGCCTAATTTAAGAGCTCTCCAAAATCAAAAGTCCCTAGAAAGTGTTGTACCATCTTCGACTGTAAGAAGAATACTAATCTTGGATTTCATATTACACTATGAGAGTTTCCTGAATATTCAAATACATGGAGGCCAGAATTTGGTTAATCAATCAATAATCATAGGCATTGGGAATTGAATGAATTATTGAAGAGTGTCTAATTCAGTCATTTTATTTTTCATTTGAAGAAATTGAGACCCAGGAAAGGAAAGAAACATTACCCAAATTACACACTCAGATTGTGACAAGAATAAAACTGTAAGTCTGATGATGACAAATTAAGGATACAAATTTAAGTTTCTTATATCCCAACCTACTTATCTTTTTTCTGCATGAATAGCTGATATTCTCACTTGCTACACAATAATTCAAACAAAAGACATTGTTTTGCGTCCCTAATTTATTTAAGATCTATTTTAAAATTCCATTTTCCACACTCAGTTACCCTGTTCCTCCACTTTATTCGCAAGCCAAACTAGTAAATTGAGAATGTGGTAAGAATCACTCCTTGAATACATCAAATATCTTTGGTAGCCCAAGGGTATGGTAATGTTTTTTAACTTACTGTTTTGAAAAGGAAGATTAGTTCTAATACTTCTACTCACCCTTTCATTCCATGAAACTAAACACCAATGATCAAGGAAAATGGAAATGCATTCCTGTAGAATATAAGTGGTCTAACTATCTGTGCAGAACTGGCCCACTGTGATCACTTTGGGCCAATATTCTTTCACCTTTCACCTTCGGTCTGCTTTCTGACCACTGGACCACAGTGGCATTCTGCCACCCAGGAACGAGCATTTATTTGCAACATATTTACAGCATCTCCAGAAATGTTTGAATATTTCTCTTTTTCCAGAGCATAGTTACCCTGCCAAAATGGTGTCAGATGCCTTAGAGAAAGGTTAGGATGAAGACATACACCCCCTATTTGTGGTATATCACAAGTATTTATTCAAGGATATGTGATGATTCCCTCATTCGAGAAGTTCTGGCTTTGGAAATCATTCACATCTCACGATTGGATGAGCAGCTATGACCTTCCTGAGCTGAACTATGGTGATTCAATTCAGGCCTTTATTCACCAAATCTAGATTTTTTTAATCATCATCATCATCATTATCATCATCTTCACCGTCATCATATTAGTCTGCTTGGGCTGTCATAACAAAATACTGCAGAGTGGGAGGCTTAAACAGACATTGATATTCTCACAGTTCTGGAGGCTGGAAGTTCAAGATCAAGGTGGCAACACGGTTGGCTTCTGGTGAGGCCTCTTTTCCGGGCTTGCAGATGGGCCACCTTCTCACGCTGTCCTCACATGGCCTTTTCCCTGTGCACATGAGTGAGAGAGAGAACTCTAATGTCCCTGGCTCTCCTTATAAGGATACCAGTTGTATCAGATTAGGACCCCACCCTTATGATCTCAAGGAGTACCAGTTGTTCCAGCCCACACTGTTTAAGACTTGCAAGCCGGGGAGCGACCAAGATGGCGGAGGAGTAGGGAGGACCAAAGTTTCCCTTGTGTTTTTGAATTGAGAGGGACCGAAATAGAGAGATTCTCAACTCCAAGAACCTGGCAGAAAAGGTGTAGCAGCTTACAAGGAACACAAGAAACATAGACAACGCCCTAAGACCGTGAGTCTAATCGAGAACTGACAAAACGAACTCGGGAAACTGAGCTGGGGGGAGGGTGAGCCGGGGACTGCGGGAAAAGTACCCAACATCCGAAGGAGAGCGAAAGAGAGGGGGAGTCCACCACCATCTAGCCCCTAAAGACAGGGCTTAGGAGGAGAAGCTCTGTGTCTAACAGCAGAACCCAGCAGACTCTCCTTGTGCGGAACCGCAGATGGAGGCACAGTCAGCCCACCCGGTGCAGAGTCGCTTAGCCACCAGCAGCGTGGGGAGGGACCATCCTCGGGACTGCTGCCGCTGCTATCGCTGGAGTGGGGAGTGCACGCCAGGCACCGCTGCTGCCTCCGGTCCCCTGAGCGAACAAACGCGGGATCCCGGGCTGCTGCCGGCGGAGCTGGGAGTGCGCGCTAGTCGCCGCTGGGGGCCCCGTGGAAAGCGAAAAACCGCTGGGACCGCTGCATCGCTGGGACCACCTCAAAAGGGATTGTGCGCCAGTCGCGCCACCATCCTGTGGAGAGCCGGCGACCTGGGACCATTGCCGCTGCCCGCCTGAACCGGGATCAGGCGCTAGTCGCTGCGGAGGGCCCTGTGGGGTGCGATCAATCGCTGGGACTGCCGCTACCGCGGTCGCCTGAGTGGGGAGTGTGCACAAGTCGCCCCGGCCAGGCGACCGGCTGCAAGGGGGGCCCCCAGTCGCCTGCGGAGCACCTCTAACCCTGACACATTTGCAGAAGGTTGGGGGGGGGCAAGCAGGCAGGCGCCCACCTTCCAGTGGACCGCACTGCGCCAGTGCCCATAGCGGAGTAAGGACACAAACAAGGGGGCGAGTGGAAGCCCTGGGACTGGGAACAAAGGACAGAAGGGACGCCATTGCTGTCTTACGGGCCAACAAGCACCAGCCCCAGGAAGTCACTCCCTGAGCCATCCCTGCCTCAGTGGAGAACTCCCGCCTACACTAAACCACGCCCATCTGCGCAGGAGTGACACTTCGCCACGGGAGCTACAGAGGCCAAGTTCAGACCACTGCCTGGAGTAACTCCAGGTCATTTCTTTTTAAAATAGATGCTCCCCGTTATTCTTCTTTCTGATCCCCTGAGCTGACTATCCAGGGGCCTGACTGACTTAAACAAAATCTTAATCCACTCTCTAAAGGCATGTTTTTCATCTCCTTCTGTACTTCCCTATTTCTCTCTCTGGAATAACCAGGCCAAATAATCTCACCCGAACAATTACTGTCTTCATTCCTTTATCCTTGTAACCGTCCTTATTCTGATTTCTCTCAGTCTGGATTAAGCTCTTTAGTCACTCTACCCGGGCAAAGACCATTTCCTTCTTTCCCCTGGTACTGTCATTATTCTCTCTGTAGACGCTCTGCCACCAGCACAGTACACACCCTGTCCTTACTGTGTAGCTGGCATTTCAGGACATTGTCCTCAGAGTGTCATTTGTTATTCTTTTTTCTGTTGTGAACCGCTTGTCTATATCATTTGTTAGTACGTTTGAGTATTTCTGTTTTCTGTTTGTCTGTCAGTCTGTTTTCCTTTCCAGGGCAACTTCAAGAAACAACTCAAAGCACATCCAGCCAAAATGACGAGACGGAAGAATTCTCCTCAAAAGAATCCACAAGAAGCAGTGACAGCTCAAGAATTAATGAAAACAGATATAAGCAACATAACAGAACTTGAATATAGAATGATAATCATAAAACTAATCACTGGCCTTGAAAAAAGCTTAGATGAATGCAAGGGGTCCCGCGCGGCAGAGTTCAAGGACCTTAAAGATGGTTAGGAAGAATTAAAGAAGACATTGGAAGAAATACAGGGGAAACTGGAAGCAGCCACAGCACGGATTGAAGAGGTAGAGGAAAGGGTTAGCGCATTAGAAGACAAAATCATTGAAAAACAGGAAGCAGATAAAAAGAGAGAGAAGCTGATCCAGGAACAGGAAAGGAGAATTCGAGAGCTGAGCGATGCACTCAAAAGAAACAATATCCGTATCATAGGAGTTCCAGAGGAAGAAGAGAGAGAGAAAGGAGTTGAAGGGGTTCTTGAACAAATCATTACTGAGAACTTCCTCAACATGAGAAAGGAAACGGGCATGGAAATCCAAGAGGCACAGAGAACTCCCCTCAGACGTAACTTGAATAGACCTTCTGCACGGCACATCATAGTCAAGCTGGCAAAATACAAAGATAGGGAGAGAATCCTGAAAGCAGCTAGGGACAAAAGAACCCTAACATACAAAGGGAGACCTATAAGGGTAGTAGCAGACTTATCTACAGAAACTTGGCAAGCCAGAAAGGAATGGCAGGATATCTTCAATGTGATGAGCAAGAAGGACATGCAACCAAGAATTCTGTATTCAGCTAGCCTGTCGTTCAGAATAGAAGGAGAGATCAAGGTTTTTCCCAACAAACAAAAACTGAAAGAATTTATCACAAATAAGCCGCCACTGCAAGAGATCCTGAGGGGCATTCTATGAAGGCAAACCTACAAAGAACACAAACTGCCAGGGACAGCCTTACAAACATGAAACTTACAGATAATACAGTGAATGTAAGCCCATATTTTTCAACATTAACACTGAATATAAATGGACTAAATGCGCCAATCAAAAGACACTGGATAACAGAATGGATTAAAAAACAAGACCCATCTATTTGCTGTCTTCAAGAAACTCATCTTAAACCTGAAGATACCTTCAGATTGAAAGTGAGGGGATGGAGAACTATCTACCATGCTACTGGAAGTCAGAAGAAAGCCGGAGTAGCCACACTTATATCAGACAAATTAGACTTTAAAATGAACGATGTAATAAGAGATGAAGAAGGACATTATATAATAGTCTCAGGGACCATCCAGCAGGAAGAGCTAACAATTGTAAATATCTACGCACCGAATTCGGGGGCACCCAAATTTGTAAAACAACTAATTACAAACATTAGCAACCTCATCGATAAAAATGTCCTAATAGTAGGGGATCTCAACACTCCACTCTCAGCATTGGATAGATCCACAAATCAGAAAATCTCCGCAGAAACAATAGCCCTGAACGACACATTAGAACAGATGGGCCTCACAGACATCTTTAGGGTCCCTCATCCAGAAGCAAAGGAATTTACGTTCTTCTCAACAGCACACGGTACATTTTCCAAGATAGACCACATTCTGGGGCACAGGGAAGCTCTGAATAAATATAAAAGAATTGAGATCATACCGTGTACACTGTCAGACCACAATGCTTTGAAACTTGAAATCAACCACAGGAGAAAGCCTGGAAAATATCCAAGAACAAGGCGGCTAAGAAATAACCTACTAAAAGATGACTGGGTCAACCAAGCCATCAGAGAAGAAATTAAAAAATACATGGAAACAAATGAAAATGAAAATACAACAATCCAAACGCTGTGGGACGCAGGAAAGGCAGTTCTGAGAGGGAAATATATTGCAATCCAGGCCCATCTCAAGAAACAAGAAAAATCAATAACACAAATTCTAACAGCACGCCTAAAGGAACTAGAAGCAGAACAAATAAAACAACCCAAGCCCAGCAGAAAGAGAGAAATAACAAAGATCAGAGCACAAATTAACCATATGGAGACAGAAAAGGTAGTGGAACAGATCAATGAAACCAAAAGCTGGTTCTTTGAAAAAATAAACAAAATAGACAAACCTCTAGCCAGGCTTCTCAAAAAGAAAAGAGAGAGAACTCAAATAGATAAAATCCTGAATGAAAAGGGAGAAATTACAACCAATCCCTCAGAGATACAAGCAATCATCAGAGAATACTATGAAAAATTATATGCCACCAAACTTGGCAATCTGGAAGAAATGGACAGCTTCCTAAATAGCCACACGCTACCAAAACTCAAACGGGAAGAAATAGATAAATTGAACAGACCCATAACTAGTGAAGAAATAGAATCAGTTATCAAAAATCTCCCAGCAAATAAAAGCCCTGGACCAGACGGCTTTCCTGTGGAATTTTACCAGACAATTAAGACAGAGTTAATTCCTATCCTCCTCAAGCTGTTCCGAAAAATTGAAACGGAAGGAAAACTCCCGGACTCATTCTATGAAGCCAGCATCACTTTGATTCCCAAACCAGATAGAGATCCAGCAAAGAAGGAGAATTACAGGCCAATATCCCTGATGAATATGGATGCAAAAATTTTCAATAAGATACTAGCAAATCGAATCCAACAACATATAAAGAGAATTATCCACCATGACCAAGTAGGATTCATCCCTGGGTTGCAGGGCTGGTTCAATATTCGCAAATCAATCAACGTGATACATCACATCAACAGAAGAAAAGATAAGAACCATATGATCCTGTCAATAGATGCAGAAAAAGCATTTGACAAAATACAGCATCCTTTCTTAATAAAAACTGTCGAGAAAGTCGGGATAGAAGGAACATACTTAAACATCATAAAAGCCATATATGAAAAGCCCACAGCTAATATCATCCTCAATGGGGAAAAACTGAAAGCCTTCCCCCTGAGATCAGGAACACGACAGGGGTGTCCACTCTCGCCACTGCTATTCAACATAGTGTTGGAAGTCTTAGCATCAGCAATCAGACAACAAAACAAAATAAAAGGCATCAAGATTGGCAAGGAGGAAGTCAAACTTTCACTTTTTGCAGATGACATGATACTTTACATGGAAAACCCGACGGAATCTACCAAAAGCCTACTAGAACTGATCCATGATTTCAGCAAAGTTTCAGGGTACAAAATCAATGTACAGAAATCGGTGGCATTTCTATACACCAACAATGAAGCAGCAGAAAGAGAAATAAAGAAGCTAATCCCTTTCACAATTGCACCAAAAACCATAAAATACTTAGGAATAAACCTAACCAAAGATGTGAAAGACCTCTACACTGAAAACTATAAAAAACTTATGAAGGAAATTGAGGAAGACACAAGGAAATGGAAAAACATCCCATGCTCATGGATTGGAAGAATAAATATGGTTAAAATGGCAATACTACCCAAAGCAATCTACACATTCAATGCAATCCCAATCAAAATTGCACCAGCATTCTTCTCAAAGCTAGAGCAAACAATCCTAAAATTTGTATGGAACCACAAAAGACCTCGAATAGCCAAAATAATACTGAAGAATAAAACCAAGGTGGGAGGCATCACAATCCCAGACTTTAACCTCTACTACAAAGCGGTAGTCATCAAGACTGTATGGTATTGGCACAAAAACAGACACATAGACCAATGGAATAGAATAGAAAACTCAGAAATGGACCCGCAAGTATATGGCCAACTAATCTTTGACAAAGCGGGAAAATGTATCCAATGGAAAAAAGACAGCCTCTTTAATAAATGGTGCTGGGAGAATTGGACAGCAACATGCAAAAGAATGAAACTAGACCACTTTCTTACACCACTCACAAAAATAAATTCTAAATGGATAAAAGATCTGAATGTGAGACAGGAAACCGTCAAAATCCTAGAGGAAAAAGCAGGGAAAAGCCTCTTCGACCTAAGACGCACCAATTTCTTACTTGACACGTCTCCAAAGGCAAGGGAATTAAAAGCAAAGATGAACTATTGGGACTTCATCAAGATAAAAAGCTTCTGCACAGCAAAAGAAACAACCAACAAAACGAATAGGCAACCAACGGAATGGGAAAAGATCATCGCAAATGACATATCGGATAAAGGACTAATATCTAAAATCTATAAAGAACTTACCAAACTCCACACCCGAAAAACAAACAACCCAGTAAAGAAATGGGCAGAAGATATGAATAGACACTTCTCCAAAGAGGACATTCAGATGGCCAATAGACACTTGAAAGGATGTTCAATGTCACTCATCATCAGGGAAATACAAATCAAAACCACACTGAGATACCACCTCACACCAGTTAGAGTGGCTAAAATAAACAAATCAGGAAACTATAGATGCTGGCGAGGATGTGGAGAAGTAGGCACCCTCCTACACTGTTGGTGGGAATGCAAACTGGTGCAGCCACTCTGGAAAACGGTGTGGAGGTTCCTCAAAAAAATGAAAATAGAGCTACCCTATGATCCAGCAATAGCACTGCTAGGAATCTACCCAAGAGACACAGGAATGCTGATGCATAGGAGCACGTGTACCCCAATGTTCATAGCAGCACTTTCGACAATAGCCAAATCATGGAAAGAAACCAAATGCCCATCAACTGACGAGTGGATAAAGAAGATGTGGTACATATATACAATGGAATACAATGGACTACTATGTGGCAATGAGAAAAAATGAAATCTGGCCATGTGTAGCAACATGGATGGAACTGGAGGGTATTATGTTAAGTGAAATAAGTCAGTCAGAAAAAGACAGCTACCATATGTTTCCACGAATAGGTGGACTTTGTGAGACTAAGCAAAAACCAGGAGAAGGGGAAGAGGGGAAAGAAAAAAAAGACACAGAGAAGGAGGGAGATAAAACATAAGAGACTCTCAAAGACTAAGAACTAACTGAGGGTGAGGGGGATGGGGGGGAGAGGGGGTGATGGGCATTAAAAAAGGGCACATGTTGGGATGAACACTGGGTGTTTTATGTAAAACAATTTGAAAATAAACTAGTATAAATGGAAAAAAAAAAAAAGACTTGCAAGCCTAGGTACAAGGCATGTGAATGAAGAAACTTTTCAGATGACCTTAGGCTCAGCCAATTTCTTCCTGTAATCTCATGAGAGGCCTTGATCCAGAAGTACCCCTGTGAGCTGCTGCCAAATTTCTAACCCACTGAAACCATCTAAGATAATAAAGTGATTGCTGGTATTGGGGGTGATCTTTTATACTTCAATACTATATGAAAGATTGCAGTCGTTTAGATACTGTATTATTGTTCATGGATCAACTAACTGAACAATTGGGAAAGCTAAGAAATGGAAGAATATACATACATATTTTAAGCATGAAAGTGAAGGTGTTGCAGGGTAGTGAGAAATGCAATGCTTATTCAATAAATGTTCTGGAAATATTTATTCTTACCATAAAGAGGAAAGTATATTTTCATCTCGCACCATACCTAAAAATTTATATCCTATTTAGGTTAAAGATGTAAATGTAAGAACCAAAACTTTAAACTTTTTTAGAAGTTATCTTTATAAGATAAGGACAGGGAAGGACTTTGAGAAGTATATACATAGATCTTTCATCTTGAGTCCAGTTTCCTCATGTCTGCATCACAGCAGAGGTGGTGAAACCTTGATCCCAACTGAGTTCACGCCAGGACCCAGGTGTCATCTCCTGCAGTTCTGGTAAATTTGAAGTATTTGATCCACTGTATTGGATTTCTTTCTGAATAAAATATCTAGATTACTTTTTATTTCCTTCATTGAATAATAAATGAAACTTCATGGCTGGCATTTATTCAATACATATTCAATAAGCTGAAGTGTTAATATTGCTAAGTACGCTAACTGGATCCAGTTACGAACTGAAAGAAGGGTGAAGGCAAAAAATATCAATTTTGTGTCCAGTCTGTGTTGTGAGTCGACTTCTCAGCAAGGCAACGCATAATGTCGGAACCTTAAAACATGATCTTTGTATTTATGGTAATCGACTTCCAAAACTTCTACAGAGCAATTGTAATTGATTTATTGCTTAAGTCAAGAACACAAAGTTTATAGAGAATCAGAAAGCCATTCATATGTAAACAAAGCAATCTGTTCCCAAAACATTTAACATTTATTGCAATTTTTTAAAAAAGATATCCAGAGAGTATAATTTCATGTAGGCAGACTTTGGGGCTCTATCATAATATGAGTCACTTATACATATATTTTAACTACTGGAAGAGGCCATTTGATCTAGATGTAAAGAATGGGTTGAACAATCTATTTTATCTGTCCAAAACATAATTAGAATATACAAAGTCAACCATACACTACCTCCACAGTATAAAGGTAACAAAGTTCACTTCTTACGGATCTATCCTCAGCTGTGAACATGTGCTGTGAAATTAATTAGTTTGACCAAGATATTTATTTTTGCTATTAGGTTAAGCTTTTTTTTTTAACAAGATGAATTTTTAATTTTAAAACTTCACTCTCTTGGACTAAAAGGGAACAAGTTCTACTAGATCATATTTTCACATACCATGGGGGTGTCATACCCTACAAACAAGAACTTGAAATAAAACCAAAAATTGTTTCCCACTAAAGAATCTTAACACAGTTTGGTTGTATATAGCAGGGATTAAATTTACACAATTTTCTTGCTCTCTAAGGGATAGAGCATACTCCATTTAGATAAAGATTAATTTATAGACCTGTTTCAGAATAAATAGGCTAAATAACCCAAAGGAGATGATTTTTAAAATGTAATCACTGATAGTAATAGGAGTCCTTGATTCTGTGAAAGAATGAGTATCATGTTCTGCATGAGCAATACAACCTTCCTCCAGCAAAGGTCAGATTTTTACTCCAAAGCTTCCTCATGGCATTTTTCATCTCTGCATTTCTCAGGGTATAGATTAAGGGATTCAGCATGGGGGTTATGAATGTTAAAACAACAGTCATGAATTTATCAATAGGAAAGGTAGAATTAGCCCTTGCATACAGAAAGATACAGGGAACAAAGAATAAAATGACCACAGTTATATGGGATGCACAGGTGTAGAAGGCTTTGCGTTTCCCTTCCAAACCATGAGTCTTAAGAGAGCTTAATATGGCCGCATAGGAAACTAGGAGAATGAAGAAGATGACAGTGCAAATGACTCCTCCATTAGCTGTCACAGAAATCCCAATGAGGGAGGTATTGGCGCAAGCAAGTTTCAATAAGGGATACACATCACACAAGAAGTTGTCAATGACATTGGGGCCACAGAAAGGGAGCTGATAGATAAAGAGGAATTGAACCAATGAGTGCAGAAAGCCTCCAGTCCAGGCCACCAACAGCATAAGAACACATACCCTCCTATTCATGACAGTTAGATAATGAAGCGGTTTACAGATGGCTACATATCGGTCATAGGCCATTACCACCAGAAGAATAACTTCAGCGCCAGCAAATAAGTGATCTAGAAAGACTTGAATCATGCAAGCCTGGAAGGAAATAGTCTTCTTCTCATAGAGCAAGTCTACAATCATCTTGGGAGCAATGACCGTAGAATAGATAGCATCTATAAATGATAAATAAGCCAGGAAAAAGTACATGGGAGAACCCAGTGATGGGCTGGCCACGATGGTCACCATGATAAGCAGATTGCCTGCTACTGTCACAATATAGATGAGTAAGAATGGGGCAAAGAGAACTTTTTGCCCCTCAGGGTCCTGTGTGAGCCCCAGGAGGACAAACTCTGTCACATTGTTTCTGTTTCCCATTTGTTCTTCTGAAGACATTGAGCTCAGGTGTCAGAGGCTGCAAACAAAAGAGCCAAAATGAATTTGAGAGGATCACAAGCTGTATGTCAACAAAATAAGTGTTAATATAACATTGTTGACTTAACAATGTTTGCCCTGCAGGGCCTCACGCAGGGTAACTTTCTAGAAAATAAGAGTTTAGAATCTCTGCTCACAAATTTCTTCCATCAGTGAGGAGATCAGTTTTCTACCTGGGAGGTACATGTGAGTGGGCATATCTGTGACATGATCTACCAAACAAGGAAGAAGCTTTTCTAGAATCTCGCTCACAAATACTGCACTTTTTGACATTATATGTCATTTCTTTTTTTCTTGAATGCCTTTTGGGCTTCTGAGATTCACCATGCAAACAATCTCATCTCTAATAGCTTTATTACAATATAATACCTAGTACACAGAGCATAAAATGATAACTTGACATTTAGATAACTGCCTTTCCAAGTGACTTCACTATGAGCTCCAAATACTGAAAAAGAAGTCACCTAAAACAGTGAAAGAAACAGACATATCATGAGTGCCCTTTAAAATGTTTATAAGGGGTACCTTGGCGGCTCAGTCGGTTGAGTGGTTGAGCGTCTGACTTCGGCTCAGGTATGATCTCATGGTTCGTGGATTAGAGCCCCATACTGGGCTCTGTGCTGACAGCTGGAACCTAGAGCCTGCTTCGGATTCTGTGTCTCCCGCTCTCTCTGCCCCTCCCCAGCTCACACTCTGCCTCTCTTTCAAAAATAAATAAACATAAAAACAGGGAGGAGGACAAAAACATAAGAGACTCTTAAATATGGAGAACAAACAGAGTCTTACAGGAGGGCTTATGGGAGGGGGGATGAGCTAAATGGGTAAGGGGCATTAAGGAATCTACTCTTGAAATGATTGTTGCACTGTGTGCTAACTAACTTGGATGTAATTTTTTTAAAAAAATTAATTTAAATAGTCCAAAAAATTAAAAATAAATAAATAAATAAACAAAAAATTTTAATAATAAAATAAAATGTTTATAAAATTTAATTCAGCTGAATTTTAAACATGTAAGAAACCAACTGAGATCAATATATTAAATTCTTCCCACCCAAGAAAGCACAATAAGAGCAACATTTTGCTTGAAAACATACACACATACATACACACATACACACAAACTGAATTGACATTTATTACAACCTAGATTATTGGGGAGAAAAATACGTAGTACAAATAAAGGTAAATGGGCACTACATAGACATTTTTCCTACTTTCCAAAACCGTTAGAATTGATTATTGCTAACCATAGCTTAGTTCAGAATGCCAACATAAAGATTGTAGGCAGAATCATGATATAGTAGAAATAAATCTATACTAAAAATCTAAAAATGTTATTTGATTTTGCTCAGTCATCTTGGGAAAATCATGTCCCAACTCAAGTTTTTATTGGAAGGGTTATAGTCTTCCCAGATGTCTGAGTTTCTGAACTCTTGTTATTGAAAACTTTATCTTAAATGACATTCTAGCACTTGACGGTAGACCATCTTTGTAATAATCAGGGTGGATTAGTATGCGTTAAAAGTTATATGATTTTTAAAGTAATGAATAGGTTAGACCAGCTGGTTTGTTCATCTTGTTAGTTATTGATTTTCTGAATCTGTGTGGAACACAAAACATTCTTTCTTACCTCAGGAAAATAAATATCCATTGGCCTTTCAGATATAATCCATTGCCAATTTTATACGTATTATATGCAACTTTGTTTCGGCAGAATTATTTGAAATGTGCTCCATTATAATGTCTACACTTATAGACCATCATTTGTGAAGGAAAGGAGATTATTCTATTCTTTCTGCTTCTAGACAGGTCGATTTGTACTCAAAATCATAGAGCAAATAAAAATGTAGAAGAGAGAAAATAAGAGAAAACAGAAAAAGGCAGATAGCAATCAGCAAAGACCATAAGCTGAATGAAATATGCTTTGAAATTGATGAATTCTGGTGTGGGTGGACTGAATGAATTGGAAGTAGAAGAATTTCAGATTTCCTGAGCTTTCGGTTCAGATTTAGACTGGAGGGTAACCCAGCATCAGTACCAGGACTCACCTCTCAGACCTTTCATATTTCCAGAAAACCAGATTCTGAACTTTAAGACATATCAGAAGAGACAAGCTGCTTCAAGGGGCCTCACCTTTGGGACTTCCAGCAGTTCAGTGCATACATACAAGATTAAATATCTTCACTCACAATTATGAAGCTATGTCTGCATTTATAATGACAAATACTCACAATCCATAGGGTTTGGCTCAGCAGTCAAGAGATAGCTTCCATAGGAGGGTCCAACCCCTTGCTCTGTTGAGAACTTACAGCACTCATTTATTTCTGGCTGTGTTTCCCCCCATCATCCGTTAGATCTGCCAGGAAAGTGAACATATCTTTTTAATAATGAGACAGTCAGAATCCATATGCATGCCTTACGCATTTTAAGGGATCGATGATAGCTGACTATGAAAATGAGCTTATGAACCTAATTATTACTCTAGACTATTGAAAACAAGCAATTTGACTCAGAATGGGACAAAATTTTATGCTTTACCAATACAATATTTTATTAAAAATAAATATATCGGCTTCCAACATTCATTAGATACTTCAAATTTCTTAACACATTCAGTGAGAACAAATCAATCATTAAGAAATGCTCTAAACCTTACATCAATGATAACTATATCATAATGAGAATAAATAAGATAAATTAAGAAGATCTCAACTATGCCAAATTCCACAACAGAAGGCAGAAAAACAAACCACTATATGGCATGCAAGGTGTAAAATACTGGAAAACACTTTGAAATCAGCAAGATATTGGAAATTATAGACTGAAATTTTGGGTTCCAGTCCAGATCCTTTTGAAACCTATGATGGCAAGCCAATGTGTAGAAACATGTTTCTATTCAACTGTCTAGTTAGTAAATCTATTCTCCACATAAGCAATCATTGTTTAATGATCGGGCAGTGACCATCAAAAATATGCCACAAAAATTTTGAGGTCCTAATAAACATCTAATCAGCTCATCAGATTTAAAAAAAAAAAGATATACTTTAAAGAAATAACACATTTTACAAGTCAGTTTCTTCATAGATAAAGAACAATGCTACTTTAAAACCTGAATGTGACCGAACAGACTTTGGGAACAAACACAGGATAACAACAATCACAGAGAGTGGACTGCCTTTTCCATATATAAATCTTTATGAGTTTTGTTTTGTTTTTTAATTTTGCAAGGGTGGTCCTGGATGCCTACAGTATGCTTTATGAGAACTCAGGTTCTAAATTGTGGTTTGAATTTAAACTTCAGAATCTATAGTTAACAACTGTGTGACCTTGAGCAAATTACTCAACATCATCTACATAATGAAACATAACAGCACTGAACACATACGATGGTTTTATAGATTAAATATGATAATCCAAATAAAGCTATCCAAAAACTGCCTGATGATTAAGAAGCACTAAATAAATTCAAGATATTACTTATCGTTATCTGTTTTCCTGTGTAACTTTAGTGCTACATCTCTTACAACTAGTTGTAGATGAGTTTCCCCAAAGTCCATTGCCTTCTCTCATTACCTAAGGGAGCATTCCCTATGGAGTGGATGGATTGACAGGGTAGTTATCATATACGATTATAGAAGCTGTCCTTTTTCACCATTTGCATCACTGTGTACAAATGCCTTTGCCTCTGTTTTTCTCCACATTTCATTCTCTTCTTTGCATTGTATCATTAAATCTAAATTGAATCAAATGGGTCTTCTTTTTATAAATAAGAGATCAGCTGAATGCATAATACAATGTATCCATATTATTCACAATATTTTAAGATCCTAAAAATGAGAAAGTATCTGTGTAATTAACCCATTGGCATAAATAGATGCTGGTATTTTCTTTAATATTCTATAGATCTCATATCTAATGAAATTCATGAATTCTATTTCCACAGACACTAAAATTCACTTTCTAATAAGATATACATAAAAGTCAATGAATCTAATGAATAACTAAATTTCTCTGACCTCGTTTCTACACTGTAAGTTTTGAGTTTCCCTTTGTAATAAAGGGATATTAATTTACATATAAAACTGTTGTTTAGGGTATATACACACATGAATAGAAAGCAGAGATTCAAAATGTCATTTGTACACCAATGTTCATAGCAGCACTATACATAATACCTAAAAATAGGAACAATCCAAATGTCCTTCAACTAATGAATGCATAAATACATTATGGCATATATAGATAATGGAATATTGTTCAGCCTTAAAAAGGAAAGAAATGCTAATACATGCTACAACATGGATAAAACTCAATGAAGACACCATGCTAAGTGCAATAAGCCAGATGTAAAAAGGAAAGTATTTTATAGGCTCCTTTGTATAAGGTAAATATAATCAAACATAGTCATATTCACAGAGACAGAAAGTACTATCGTGTTTACCAGGGGCTAAGGGAGTTATTGTCTAATGGGTGTAGACACCCATTTTTTGGGTTTGGGATGATGATAAAAGTTCTGGAGATGGTTGGTGGTATTAAATACATGATAATTTATTATGCACACCACAACAAAAAAATACCAACAAAATAAAATGTCTACACAGGGCCAGAACATTGAAAGATGCTATATACACAGTAACAATGTATAAGAGGCTATAGTAATCCTTACTATTATCTGTAATATATCAAAACATAAAATAAATAATTGTTAGATTCTTTAAATTATATAAAGGAATCTTAAAAAGTTGTTTTGAAAACCATATATATGTCACGTTGTACTGCTATGCAATTTTTGTTTTCTTTTTCTCTATACATATAAGTAACTCTAATACAAAATATTAGAAAAATTATTGCCACTGTATGTATTCAATAATAGTTTATAAAATAGAGAAAATGCATGTATTACCTTATTCCTGGGGCACAAAGCGTAAAATAGTTTAGATCCAGTGATAAACTGGTTCCTTAAGAAAGATATATAATATCATTCCAAGTAAGTCCATTTTGCCCTATTCTCAAGGCAGTGAAGAGTTCTTCTGAATATGTTACCTGGGTTTTCTGTTTTCTCTTTGGTCACTTGTTCCAAATCCAGGCTTCTGCAATTCTATCTTTGGTCCTGAAAGATGACCACTTAGTGGCATGAAAATAAGTCAGTATTACCAACACATCAACCCCGTGTGACTACAGAAGAAATGTCAGGGTCCACATATTCACTTCAGCCGGAAATGCTTTGTCACGTGAGGATTTCTCTTTCTCTGCCTCCACAAAGCATGACCTTCTTCTTCAACTTTCACAGACATTTAACAGTTTGGATTATGGGCTTATACAGAGTTGGCTTCAAGAATGTATAGTTGATATGACTGATGAATCATCGAATTTGAAAGCCGTCATTGAGATTAGGTACCAAAAATTAGGCGTAAAACTTCATTATGTTTAACTGACCAAATTAATTGAATAAACCTTTAATAGCATTTTTAATCCATAATACAGTGGAGGTTTTGGATTGTTTGGGATGTTTCTGAAAGCATTCACGTATTTTTACATCTTGACGGCAACATTAATCCCCAAGGAGAAATTTTCTCCCAGGTAAGGAAAGACATGACTGGGCATTTAATCAACAATGAACAACAAATTACTTCACGGAGTTGTTAAAACGTTTTCTCCCCAAGGCTGCTTGTTAAAATTAAACTCACTGAGGAATCATGCTCTCGAAAACTGAAACCTTCTACATGACCACGTTTTCAGAGGCTTCTGGCCAATCACTTCAGGAGAATTAAGGAGGAAAAAACAGCAATCTAAAAGCAAGGAGCATGTCACTTATTAATACCAAAAGGTTGCATGAACAACAATTCTTTATTTTTTTAATTTAATTTTATTTCTTTTAAGTTTATTTATTTATTTTGAAAGAGAGCACTTGAGCAAGAACAAGTGGTGGAGGGGCATAGAGAGAATCCCAAGCAGGCTTCCTCACTATCAGTACAGAGCTCA
This sequence comes from Paguma larvata, assembly GCA_030068075.1. Taxonomy (NCBI): domain Eukaryota; kingdom Metazoa; phylum Chordata; class Mammalia; order Carnivora; family Viverridae; genus Paguma; species Paguma larvata. Next base: position 97,268,595 of record CM057831.1, on the reverse strand, counting down.
ATGTGGGGCCTAAACCCATGAACCGTGAGACCACGACCTGAGCCAATGTCAAGAATCACTCAACCAACTGACCTACCCAGGTGCACCTTTTTTATTGTAGAGTAAGGGAGAGGGGCAGAGGGAGAGAGAGAGAATCCTAATCAACTCCATGCTTAGCACAAAATCCAAGGTAGGGCTCAATTCCACTTTGGGATAATGGGATCATGACCTGAGCTGAAATCAAGAGTAAGACACTTAACTGACTAAGCCACCCGATCACTCCAACAATTCCTTATTTTTGATTATTCAGTATATATTTTAAATTCTCGAGTTGAAGAAGTTACTAGAGTGAAGTTAAAAAACTTTAGTCTAGACATACTTAATAAGAATGGCACAAGATTATTCATAATCAATGTTAAAAGTTTCCATTTAACTCAGAGGAGGTAACACCCACATACAAAATTCGAACTCAGAAGTTTTACCCCAAAGAAGAGAATCTTTCCTAAAAAGAATAAGAAACAGAAAAAAAATTTAAATTTTTTAAAATTTAAAAAAAACCATTACAAAGTAATATAAGAAAAAAAGCTGTAAAAACTAAATCTAGAAATATTTGACACTGGATATTTAGATATCTTTTATATGACAATGTCAGGTCCTTAAATCTGAAACTCTCTACACATGTGTTGAAAAGCCTACTATTTCTTTTTTTATGTGTATTTATTTATTTTGAGAGAGATAGAGACATCACGACTGGGGGAGGGGCACAGGTAGGGGGAGAGAGAGAATCCCAAGAAGACATGGGGCTCGAACTCACAAAATTGTGTGGTCATAACCTGGGACAAAACCAAGAGTCAGATGCTTAACTAACTGAGCCACCCAGGTATCCCAAAAACATACTATTTTTTACTGAGGTTTATTGATATGGAAGTTTTCTGTCTCTGTTTTGATATTTCCATTTTATTCATGACCTTGACACTTTCCTTAGCTTCCTTTTCTTGACCTTTGCCATACCTTCCTTTACTTCTTTGAACATCTCTAAGACAGTGTATTCAAGTCCTTGTCCAGTCATCAGAGGTTCAGAGAGACAATTTCTTCTGTTTTATTTTGTTTCTTTGAATGGGCCATACTTTCCTGTGTGTGTGTGTGTGTGTGTGTGTGTGTGTGTGTGTGTGTATTAAAAAATATAATATCAATAAAATCAGGAGCACATTCTTTGAAAAGATCAACAAAATTGGTAAACATTTAACCATACTGATCAAAACAAAAGGGAATGGGGGGGGTGGAGAGAGGACTCAAATAAACAAAATCAGAAATGAAAGAGGATAAATAACAACCCACACCACAGAAATACAGAGGGCTATAGGGAATATTATGAAATATTATGTGCCAGCAAACTGGACAACCTAGAAGTAGGATACATTCCTATGAACAAATACATTCCAAAATTGAATCAGGAAGAAATAGAAAATTTGAACAGACCAATTACCAGCAATGAAATTGAATCAGTAATCAAAAAACTCCCAACAAACAAAAGTCCAGAACCAGATGATTTCACAGGCAAATTCTACCAAATATTTAATTTTTTCTACCAAACATTTATAGAAGAGTTAATACTTATTCTTCTTAAACTATTCTAAAAAATTAGAAGATGAAGGAAAATTTCCAAATTCGTTCTATGAGGCCAGCATTACCATCATACCAAAACCAGATAAAGACACTACCAAAAAAAAAAAGGACTGTAGGCCAATATGACTGATAAACATAGAGACAAAACCTCTCCACAAAATATTAGCAAACCAAGTCCACAATATATTAAAAATAAAAAAAAAAAACATTCACCACAACCAAGTGGGATTTATTCCTGGGTCGCAAGAGTGGTCCAATATTCACAAATCTATTAATATGCCTCATCATATCAAAGGTAGGAAAGATAAAAATCATATGATCCTTTCCATGGATGCAGAAAAAGCATTTCACAAAGTAAAATATCCTTTCATGATAAAAACCCTTAACAAAATAGGTTTAGAGAGAACATATCTCAACATAATATAGGCTACATGTGAAAAACCCAGAGTTAACATGATACTCAAAGTGTTTTCCTCCCCCAGTGTTGGGCTCTGTGCTGACACCATGGAGCCTGCTTGGGATTCTCCCTGTCTATCCCCTCACCAGTGCCTTCTCTTACTCTCTCTCTCCCTCTCTCAAAATAAGTAAAAATTTAAAAAATCTATACTCTGAAAACTATACAACTCTGATGAAAGAAATTGAAGAGCACACAAAAAAAATGGAAAAGCATTCCAGGGTCATGGACTGGAAGATCAAATGTTTAAAATGTCTATACTACCCAAAGCAATCTACACATGTAATGCAACCCCTATCAAAGTACCACCAGCATTTTTCACAGAGTTAGAACAAACAATCTTAAAATTTGTATGGACCACAAAAGATCCCAAAGAGCCAAAACAATCCTGAAAAAGGAAAATAAAACTGGAGGCATCATAATTCCAGAATTCAAGCTTATTATAAACTATAGTCATCAAGACAGTATGGTACTGCCACAAATATAGACATAGATAATGTAACAGAATAGAAAACCCAGAGATGAATCTACAACTATATGGTCAACTCATCTTCAACAAAGCAGGAAAGAATATCCAATTAAAAAGGACAGTGTCTTCAACAAACGGTGTTGGGAAAACTTGACTGTAACAAAAAAAATGAACCTGGACCACTTTCTTACACCATGCACATAACTAAATTCAAAATGGATGAAAGATCTAAATGTGACACAGAAAACTGTCAAAATCCTAGAGGAGGACACAGGATGTAACCTCTTTGACCTCAGCCACAACTTCTTATTAGACATGTTACCAAGGGAAGGGAAACAAAAGCAAACATGAACTATTGGGACCTTATCAAGATAAAAATCTTCTGCACAGTGAAGGAAACAATTAACAAAACTAAAAGGCAACCTATTAAATGTGAGAAGATATTGGTAAATGACATATCTGATAAAGGGTTAGTATCCAAAATCTATAAAGAACTTACCAAACTCAACACCCAAAAAACAAATAACCCAGTTATGAAATGGGAAGAAGACATGAATAGACATCTTTCCAAAGAAAACATCCAGATGACTAATAGACACATAAAAAGATGCTCAATATCACTCGTTATCAGGGAAATACAAATCAAAACCCCAGTGATATGTCACCTCACACCTGTCAGAACTGCTAAAATCAGAAACACAAGAAACAGAAAGTATTGGCGAGGATGTGGTGAAATGGGAATGCTTATGCATTGTTGGTGGGAATGCAAACTAGTGCAGCCCCTATGGGGAAAAAAAAGATTTCCCTCAAAAAGTTAGAAACAGAATTACCCTATAATCCAGTAATCACACTACTGGATATTTACCCCCGAAATACAAAAACACTAAAACAAAGGGATACATGCACCTCTATGTTTATTGCAGCATTATTTACAATAGCCAGATTATGGCAGCACCCCAAATGTCCATCAATAGACGAATGATAAAGAATTAGTATGTACATGTGTGTGTGCGTGCGCATGCATGTGTGTGTGTACATATACACAAAGGAATGTTATTCAGCCATAAAAAGAAAGAAATCTTGCCATTTGCAACAATATGGATGGATCCAGAGAGTATAATGCTAAGTGAAATAAGTCAGTTAGAAAATGACAAATACTGGGGCATCTGGGTGGCTCAGTTGATTAAGCATCCAACATCAGCTCAGGACATGATCTCGCGGTCTATGAGTTCGAGCCCCGTGTCGGGCTCTGTGCTGACAGCTCAGAGCCTGAAGCCCGCTTCAGATTCTGTGTCTCCCTCTTTCTCTCTGGCCCCCACCCCCTAACTTGTGTGCATGGGCGCGCTCCCTCTCTCTGAGAAATAAACAATAAAAACATTTAAAAAAAGAAAAAGAAAAAGACAAATACCATATAATTTCACTCATATGAAAATTTAAGAAACAAAAGAAATGAGCAAAGGAAAAGAGAGAGAGAAACCAAGAAACAGACTCTTAACTATAGGAACAAACCGGTAATTACCAGAGGAGAGCAGTGTGGAGGGATGGGTGAAATAGGTAATGGGAATTAAGGAGTATATTTCTCATGATGAGCATTGAGTAAGGTGTAGAATTATTGAATCACTATCTCATACATCTGAAACTAATATAACACAGTATAACATACCAGAATTAAAATTAAAAACTTAATTTAAAAAAGTATGATTCCGAAAATTATGCAATACTTAATATAATTTCAACAAAGGCAGGGAATATGAAACTCTACACAATATATGTTCAGGATACATACATATGTACTTAAACTATTTGTAACTATGATTATCCAAAAGTTCAGCATTAAGATTACCTCTGGAAAAAGGCAGATTAAAGGCATCAGGGAAGTATGCACAGATAGTTTCAAAAATATTGATCACAGTCAAGGTAAGAGGCTATAACATTTAAAAGTAAATTGCATATATCATTCAACATGCATGAAAAATACTTAATAAATTTTTAAAATAAGAAGAGTTCTTTTTTTTAGTTGGGAAAGAAACTCTTTCAAAGCATGATGATGTTCATGTCACAATGAAAGCAATTCCATTTTATTCCTAGTTTGCAATGTTCAGGGACAGGCTGCAGACCGAAAAACCAGTTGTTGATTTTTTTACATGAGAGTGAAAACCAAAATTTTAGTTATTCAAAAGTAAATCATTATTAGGTCTATCAGTACCAAGTACTTAAGTTGAATACAACTTTTGAGGATAACACTGTTATGCAAAATAACCCATTTCTTTACCCATACCTTCAGTATCATGAAGACAAAATTAGTTCTATCTACTCATTGAAGAATGGCAAAAAAATTCATAACCGTAAATGAGGAAAATCATAAAAATATGTTTATAATGGTAGTAGTATGGTTTTCTGTGCTCAAGTCAGGAATTATAATCTGTTTTCATCATCAACCATCCTATACACATTCATTCCAACCTAGGAAAACATCCAACATCCCTTTTAACAAAATTTCTTACTCATAGCATCTAACCAAACACAACAACATCTCCCATATAAACGTCCTGAACTGCAAAAGTATAGGCATTGACCTGAGGAATGGAAATAATCTTAAAGACAAGATGCAAATGCAGCTACAGAAATTCACTGTGCTAATAGAATAACGTACAGTAAAATTTATATACCACTCTTTTGGCCCCAGTAATTTGTTCTAAGTATTAGCCAAATTACCTTTTCATTAGTTTGTGTGAAAGTAAATTTTCAAAGGTAACCTGTTTTTCACATTTAATTTTTTAAAATTCTTGGGGTACCTGGATTGCACAGTCAGTTAAGCATCTGAATCTTGACTTCAGCTCAGGTCACGGTCTCATGTTCATGAGTTGGAGACCTGCATGGGGCTCAGCTCTGAGAATGTGGAGCCTGCTTGGGATTCTCTCTCTCCCTCTCTCTCTCCTTCCCTCTTCCACTAATTCCCTGTCTCTCTCTCTCTCTCTCTTTCTCTGTCTATATAAATAAACATTTAAAAAAAATTAATGATTGTTTCTAAGTCCTATTTCAATATAAACAAAGAAAAATAAGACTACAAAATGATATTAATCATTTTCTTGCTTGTAATAGTACAAATACCTGTGCCTTTTATTCAACCTCCAGAATTTCCCTCTTAGGTTGATTCTTACCTCAAATGACAATTTTTCCACTTTTTGATGACTTTGTATAAGTGAAGAGAAACATCTCTAGAGAATCCATTGAAAGAATAAATTCATTGTCAGAATTCACTACCTTTTTGTTGCTTTAGAATTAATCACAGGGGTGCCTGGGTGGCTCAGTTGGTTAACCATCCAATTCTTGTTCAGGTCATGATCTCACAGTGTCTGAGTTTGAGCCCTGAGTTGGGCTCTGTGCTGACAGCTCAGAGACCAGAATCTCTTTCGGATTATGTTTCTCCATCTCTCTCTGCCCTCTTCACTCATGCTCTCTCTCTCTCTCTCATTCTCTTGAAGTTACGTAAAAATATTTTAATAAATAATAAAAACAATCATAAATATGTTCCGTGTCAGTGACACATTCTTATTCTACCTTTGGTTAAATTTTTATGCCAGAACTTTTCCATAGCATTTTTCATCTCTGAATTTCTCAAGGTATATATTAAAGGATTTAACATGGGAGTGATAACCGTATAAACCAGAGTTATGGATTTATCAATGGACAAGTTAGAAACAGGTCTAACATACATGAAAATGCAGGGAACAAAAAAGAGGACAACCACTGTGGTGTGGGAACTGCAGGTGGACAGGGCTTTGCGCCTCCCTTCTGGACTGTGACTTTTAAGAGAATTTAGAATGACTCCATAGGAGATGAGCAGAAGGATAAAGATGATCAGGCAGATGGCTCCACCGTTGGCAACCACTGTGAGGCCTACTAAATAGGTGTCAGTGCAGGCAAGTTCCAACAATGGGTACATGTCACAGATGAAGTGGTCAATGATATTGGGGCCACAAAACGGGAGGCTGTACACAAAAAGAAGTTGAACCGTAGAGTGCATGAGACCTCCAACCCAGGCCACCACCAATAGCAGAATGCAAACCTTTCGGTTCATGACAGTCAAGTAATGAAGCGGCCTACAGATGGCCACATAGCGATCATAGGCCATCACGACCAGGAGGAAGACCTCAGAACCCCCAAACAAGTGTTCTAGAAAGAGCTGGCACATGCAAGCTGGGAAGGAAATTGTCTTTTTGTCACAGAATAAGTCTATAATCAATTTGGGAGAGATGACAGTGGAATAAACAACATCCATGAGTGACAGATAGGTGAGGAAGAAGTACATGGGGGAGCCCAGAGAAGGGCTGCCAAAAACAGTCACCACAATGAGCAGGTTGCTCATTATGGTCACAATGTAGATCAGTAAAATCATGACAAATAAAGCTTTTTGCCCTTCAGGATCCCGAGTGAGGCCAAGGAGGATAAATTCCGTCACATTATTATTATTTCCCATTTACTCTTTCTATGAGGCCTGTTTCAGGGATGAGAGCTCAGGAGAATGAAATCTGTAAGGAAATTGTGAACATAACTATAAATATGTCCATTATTAAGAGCACATCTTCATCATTAGGTATTTTCCTACAATTAACATTTAGTGTTACCTATTGAGTTCTTCCAAAAAGCCAATAGCACTTTCCCTTAATGATCCTATTTGTCTTCAGATGATCTTATTGGACTACAAGAAAGAAGTTCTATCTCTAAGTCATAGAGGATCGTCTATAGAGAAGAGCAATCAAAAGCTCAAATATAGTCATAGATTTATTATAGCCTTATTTAAACTATGTCTGTTCTTGGCACAGAAGTCAGCAGTCATAAACAAGGAAAGGGTCCCTGCTGTCTAGAAACTTACTGTCTGGTGGTGGCAATAAACTCTACATAAATCAGCATAGAGTCCGACTTTTGAGGTGGTAATAGTTGCAGTGAGCATGTTTACAGTGTGATTAATATCAAAAATAGAATCTCTTCTGAAATAATTCACTTAATACTACTATGATATCCCACTATAAGATGTTCAGACTAGACTTGGATGTAAAGACTAGACTGAAGAGTATCAAATAACTACAAAATTATTTAGCACATCATTCCCTATCTCAATGACTTGGTCTGATTCTCTGACTACCAGCTTTGTAAGGAGTTAGAGTTCTCTCCATTTAATGTTTGCCCACAATATCTTGGCACACATATACTATTTAGATTTTGAGCAAATACATTTGAACTGAACTGAGGAGACTTGCAATTTTCACAAAGTGTTACATTAGTACCTGGTTTTTTGTTTTTTTTTTCAAAACTCCTGGCATGAGCTAGGTCATGAGAGAAGAAAAACAGACACCAAAAACAAGGTAGGTACAATGGGACATGGTTTTATTTATAAAGCTTCTTAGGTACTGAGATACTCAAAACAACAACTTTGGTGCCCAGGTTGCAAAAACTAGCACACACAGGGGGAAAGTTCAAGCTCAGTGTAAGAAGGCATGGATTTGAGTCATCTTCTAAATGTCTTACAGGCATGTATCAGCTTGCTCTTTGGAAAATAAAGGGATCAAACGAGTCCATCTCAGAATTCAATGCTGTGAAACCTTTTGTGCAACCCCACCCCTTCTATTATGCTGGCATTTCTTTCTTTTTTCATATTTTTATAATTACATAAAAATTTCCAATCTTGTTACTGTTACTTTAGAAATGCTAGCCAGTGGTAAATGGGACTTGATCATTACAAAGATCAAATCATGACTACAAGTTTCTCACTCAGTGTACACCTATTTAAGACCCAAAACATCCTTGGAGAGAGAGCATAGCACAGTGGTGGATAATGTGGACTCTGGAGCTTCAGTGCCTGTGTTGGAATCCCAACCCATCACTTACCATCTGGGCAATGTTGGGCAACTTAACCTCTCTGTGCTCCAGTTTCATGATTATTTTAGAATGGGGATAACAATAGTTTCCTCCTCTTGTTTATTACTTAATACAAATAAAGCATCCAGAACATGCCTGGCACCGGTTTAAAGGCTCAGTAAATTATACCATTATTAATGCTCTTAATTGTTCACTATTAAACTGTATCAGAACAACTCTGAATCTTTGAAAATTTGTTAAGTATTATACACAAAATCCCGGGTAAAAAGAATGTTACACCTCTAACTCATGAACCCCTTGTTGTGAATAGGATAACTTTGAATACCTTAGGAATTATGTATTTTATTACATATGAGCAGCAATATTTACCTATGATGAAATGTGTCTTGTCTAGAAGCAAACAGAAAACTAAAGAAAATAGGTAGAAAAATGAAAGAAAGGAAGGAACAAACCAGGGAGAAGAAATTATGTTTAAGAAATGAATATCCTCAGGTATAAAAGAAAATTAATGTGATAATTAAGTGAGGTTAGTATTCTTTTAAAAATATTATTCAGGGGCGCCTGGGTAGCTCAGGGAGTTAAGCATCCACCTCTTGATTTCAGCTCAGATCACGATCTCACAGTTGGTCAGTTCAAGCCCCAAATCAGGCTCTGTGCTTGGAGCTCAGAGCCTGTTTGGGATTCTCTCTCCCCTTCTTTCTCTGCCCCTCCCCTTCCTCATATTTTCTCTCTCAAAATAAATAAATAAACCTTTTTTAAAAATCTTATTCTGAAATATTTCCTTTAATGAGGAAGTGATAGAAGGCAAATCCCCTAGACTTCCAGGGGTCATTCAGGAGGCTTCTTGTTAAAGAAAAAGTAGAATTCAAAAGAATAAAAGCACTGACTCCTCAGTGACCCTACATTTGAAGGGAAGTACAAAATTTAATGAGAGAAGAATTGTACAGAGAGATACAAGACCAAACTTTTGGGTATTCGGTGCTCAGGGAAATTAAAGAATTAACTGAATCTCATATATAGATGAGTTCCAATCCCATGGATTTGATGGGGGAGGGGGTTAGGGGGAACACGTGCAGAAAAAGATTAAGCTTACCTTAGAAGTCAGGTGTGACAAATGGTCTCCATGCCTCATGCACATCGTTACTCCATTTGGTTGGGGAGTACCATCATCGTGGAAGCTCTAGATTGATAAAGCCACACGTGTTGAAGAACACAGGACTATAAGGCAGTCTATATGTAATTCTTATTTTTCAATCCTTCCTCTCTGCAGGAAATAGTGTTCTTGACTCTTATTAATCACCAGTTTGGATTTCACCAGGATAAATCTTCCATTAGCCAGGTAAATTATTCACCTGTAGGAATGAGGTATATAAACTATTCTCCACAGTTTGAGTCATCAAAGATTTGATGCTATAAAAACTGACATAAAGGCTTACTGGGCTTTAATAACTGAAACCATTAAGTAAACACAGCTCTATTTAAAAGATATAATTAACATCGTTTACTATGAATATGTGTTTTTTTAACTTTTTTAACATTTTTACTCATTATTGAGAGACAGAGCATGAACATGGGAGGGGCAGAGATAGAGAGGGAGACATAGAATCAAAGCAGGCTCCAGGCTCTGAGCTGTCAGCACAGAAACCAACGCAGGGCTTGAACTCACAAACTGCAAGATAATGACCTGAACTGAAGTCGGATACTTAATTGACTGAGCCACCGAGGTGCCCCTAAATATGTCTTTAAAAAGATAAATTAAAATCCCCTGGTAACAAAAATACTATAGTATTTTACAACTACAGTTTTATTGTCTCTAAGTGGCCAAAGTTACTCCCTGAGCACGAACTGCTTCATGAATATGTAGCAACACACTGGTGATGAAATTATAAGGTTCACACATAACAGTGCACATCAAGCTTCCAGAACAGAATAGGCATTTCCTTATTCCTCTATATTCTAACACACTTGATATGATATACAATTTTAAATTCTCTAATTTAAATATCTAACAGTAATTACAAATATTAACATTCTACGTAAAATAGCCCATGAACCAACTCTATAATTCCATTAGTTTATTTTAAATGCATTACATGTTCCTCTTTGTTATTTGGCATAACGGACAATAAACATCCATCAGGTTATAATGCTAAAACCAAATACATTTTAGATACACTGGCTAATTTTAGTATTTCCAGCTTAATTTTCTCAATCCAGACTTTCTCCAAAGAAAATATATGTTATTTAAGACATTAGCTACATTAAATACATTGCATGAATTTTCACTGCATATCCCTTGTTTAAGGACTCACCACTTGAGTCTTTTCTTTGGGCATTAAAATAGTGCTTCTTTCACTGTGAGTAATTGTAGATACTTCACAGATCTATGTGTGACCACAGAACACATAATAATGTATGCCTGATCACTGCATCTGGAAATAGTTCCAAGTGTCCGCACTCTCCACATTCCCATGAAGGTTCTCCAACATCTCAGTTTTTCAGATAAGTGTAGAATTATCCAATGTGGATGTCTAGATTATAAAGACACATAAATACAACATATTTACTGTGCTAATAGAGTTGAACACTCACTTTTTGGGAAAGTGTCTTCAAAGCAAAACAAAGCTGCTATGTTCAAAAGACCATGGAAATATTATCCTAATTAGTAGAAATTAACTTAGACAAGCCTGCTACTTGCCAATACAAAAATGCCCAAAATTGTATAACCTCAAATGGGTTACTTAAATAAATCTCTTATTAGACAGTTATGGTGAGACAACAAAAAAGTATTACATTTTGAGGATTAGGATGACATTCCTGTCTCTGGACATTAATATGTCTCTGTGCCTAACAACACAAATTCTGTAATATGCTTCCTGGAAGACCAATGACTTAGCAATCTCTCAGGTGGTAGGAGAACTCTTTACCTGTTCACTCATCCAAAATGTATCCTTAAGACCACTTCTACCCCAAAGGAAGGCACGTTTCTACCTTTCCCCAGTTTCATCCAAGAGAATTGGGCTCTTCCATATGTTTGCACAATTAATGAAGGATATTTATGCACAGAAAAACATAACAAGAAACGATCTAGGGAATTAACACAAACACAGCCTGGGCAGATATTTAAGTTGTCAAAAATCTCTTGGGCCACTGTATCAGGATAATAATCCTTCCATTTCTATGTGCAGACACAGCTTGTGGTTTTGTACATCATTACTGTTTGTAATGAAAGAGAATGTAAGGTCATTATAAATTAATTTATTAGAATATGTGGAACAAACTCACATAAACTAAACACTTCTGAAAAGTTTTCTCCCCAAGAACAATCTCTAGAGATAAAGAGACTAGGTTCTTGCCAAGAAATAAGAACAAGACAGCCAAATATGTGAAAATCTTATAATTTAAACAGAAGAAAATGTCAAACAAATAATAAATAGTGAGTTTATAGTAGGAAACATTTAGGTAAGGTAAGTCTCAGCGTAAAGCAGAACCATTTTCAGGCTGACTTACCCAATCATATCCTCAGCAAAGGAGGTCTTTCCTCTAGCTGTTTGAATCTCTATTTAACAAAGCCTGAGACTCAGAGGCAGAAGGACTTGGGATGATGGAAGTCACTGAGGTTGACACTGCAATTGTTGAAAGATAAGGAATCACAGCTACAGAGTCTGGGTTGCAGTGGATGCTGTTTATCAAAACCTTAATCTATGTCAACTGACACCATCATGATTTTCAGTTCATTAATTCAGTCCCTTAATTTCAGGCCAGGGTCAACTGAGTAACTTTTCTACAAGAAGCAAATTACTTTCCAACAAGTGCCTGCTTCTACATCAAATCTCTGAGGGCTTACACAATTATTCAATTGCCTATGGCTTATGATGGGTTCTGTTGAGCATCTTGATCTCCACATCTGTTTAGTTATATATATTGCATTTTCTAGGTCATAAGGATCATAGCTAAAGGGTCATTAATCAACAAAACTAAAAGGCAACCAATAGAGTGGGAGAAGACATTTCTGAATGACATATCAGAAAAATGGTTAGTATCCAAAATCTATAAAGAACTTACCTAACTCAACACCCAAAATACAATAATCCAGTGAAGAATTGGGCAGAAGGCATGAATAGATACTTTTCCAGAGAAGACATCCAGATGGCCAACAGACACGTGAAAAGATGCTCAACATCACTCATCATCCAAGAAATACAAGTCAAAACTCCCAATGAGATACCACCTCACAGCTGTCAAAATGGTTAAAATTAACAACTCAGGAAACAACAGATGTTGGTGAAGATGCAGAGAAAGGGAAACAGTTTTGCACTGTTGATAGGAACGCAAACTGGTGCAACCACTCAAGAACAGTATGGAGGTTCCTCAAATATTAAAAATAGAACTATCCAATAACCTAGCAAATTGCATTATTATGTATTTATCCAAAGGATACAAAAATGCTGATTCAAAAGTTCACATGCACTCCAATGTTTATAACAGTAGCCGAATTATGGAAAGAGTCCAAATTTCCATCAACTGATGAATAGGTAAAGGAAGACGTGGTGTGTATATACACACACGCGCGCGCACGCACACACACACACAACAGAATTACTCAGTGATCAAGAAGAATGATTTACTATTTGGAGCAACGTGGTTGCAACTAGGCTCTATTGGGCTAAGCAAAATAAGTCGGTCAGAGAAAGACAAATATCACATGATTTCACTCAGATGTGGAATTTAAGACAGAAAACAGATGAACATAGGTGAAGGGAAGGAAAAATAAGATAAACATGGACAGGGAGGAAAACCATAAGAGACTCTCAAATACAGAGAACAAAATGAAGGTTGCTGGAGGGGAGGTGGGTGGAGGGATGGGCTAAATGGGAGATGGGCATTAAGGAGGGCACTTGCTGGGATGAACACTGGTGTTCTATGTAAGTGATGAATCACTAAATTCTACTCCTGAAACCAATATTACACTAGAAGCTAACTACTTAGATTTAAATTTTTAAAAATTTTAAAAAATCTCACTATCTTGTATGTGGTCCTACGTTTAACTGGGTAGGGAGAGGATCCAGTGGGTTCTTTCCACTAACCATTTCCAAGCCACTTTGAACATGAATGAAGCTGCCCTGAATCCTGTAGACTCCTCAGTTATCAGGTGAATACCACAGAGGAACTTCAGTCCATGACGCATGAAGCACAAAAATATACCCAGCTAACCTTTGCCAGAATTGCTGGCCCACAAGATTGTGAGCAAATTTAAATAATTGTGGTTTTAAGTCACAAAATTTCAAAGTCTTATGCCATGTAGCAAAAGATAACCAGAGCAAAGAGTGGAAGCTGGAGGTGTGGTGCTTCCATAACCAAAATGTAAAGCATGTGGCATTGCCCCTGGCCCCAGGAGTTGCTGGGAGCTGGAAGGGCCTCGAGGCATCTGTAGGGAAAGCCTTGTTGAAAGACAGGGTGGACTGTGCTTGGAGGCTGAAAGGAAAGTGATTCAAGCTACCAACTGCTGGGAAAGTTTGGCAATATCCTCACCTATAGTAGTGTGGAAAATGGGAAATACCCCTGGGGGTGCAGGTGGATTTGACTGTGGTTTCCCAGCATAACACTGACAATGCCAGCTGGCTCCTCAGCAGTGTATGATATGTTCAAGGATAGAAAAAGAGAGGTGAAGGGCGCCTGGGTGGCTGTCAGTCGAGCATCTGACTCTTGATTTCCACTCAGGTCATGATCTCGTGGTTTCGTGAGCTTGAGCCCCATGTTGGGACCTGGAATTCTCCCTCTCTCCCTCTCTCCCTGCCCCTCCTCCACTCGTGCTGTCTCTGTCTCCCTCAAAATAAGTAAATTAACCTTTAAAAAAGAGATAGAGAGGTGAGTTAAAAGCACAAGTGTTAAGTTCTCAAGCAGAATTCAGGAGAATCCTGAAAGGAGCCAAGACCTGCTGGGTTCTGGTATAAAACTGGTTCTCATCCATGGTCTCTCCAAAAAAACTCTCCAAGTGAGAAATGGTACCAGAATAAATATCATCTCTCAATGTTGTCTATGTAAGACCCTGGTTTAGACTTCGGAAAGATTTACAGTGTGTCTCATAAATTCTCTTGGCTAGGTTGTCCACCTCCAAACTGTATGCAGGACATAGGGAAGAAACAACAAGTCTCTAGTTATTAGACTTTCTTTTTTCAATTCACAAAATCTAATTTTATTTACATATGTTTTCACAAGGTTTTAGATACAATTGATATATACCTTGAGTAAATTTAAGGTGTACAACATGTTGATCTGATATATACATATATTGCAAAATGATTACCACAATAGTGTAGTCTACCCATATGTCATCTCACATAATAGGAATTTTTGTGTAGGATGAGAACATTTAAGATTCTCTGTCTAAACAACTCTTTCTATATAATACATTATTGTTAACTACTGTACCCTGCTATACTTTAGCTCCCCAAAACTTATCCAGCTTATAGTTAGAAATGTGTACCCTTTGACTAGCATTGACAAATTTCCCCCACCCTCCTGGTTATGGAAACCACCATTTTCTCAGCTTCAATAAATTGGGCTTTTTAACACCACATATAAATGAGATGATAGAGTATCTTTCTTTCCCTATGTGACTTCTTTCACTTAGCATAATGCCCTCAAAGTCTCTCATGGTGTTGCAATCGACAAGATTTTCTTCTTCTTTATTTGTGAATATATTCTCTTGTATGTATATACCACTATTCTTTTTCCATTCATCCATCAATGGATGCTTAGATTGTTTCCATGTCTTGGCTGTTGTGAATAATACTGCCACAAACGTAGGAGTGTAGATGTCTCCTCAAGATTCTGATTTTGTATTCTTGGATATATGCACAGAAGTGCAATTTGTGGATATTATGGTAGTTCTATTTCACTTTTTGAGGAATCTCCATACTATTCTCCAGAGTGGCTGAAAATTTTTATACCCAACGATAGTGAACTAAGGATCCCTTTTATCTACTACTTCACCAGCACATGTAATCTCTTCTCTTTTGATAACACCCATGCTAAGAAGTATGAAGCCATATCTCACTATGGTTTGATTTGTATTTCTGTGATGATTAATATTGTTGAGCACCCTTCCATGTTCCTATTGGTCATTTGTATTTCTTCTTTGGATAATGTCTATTCAGGACCATTGCCTAGTTTTTAATCAGTTTTTTATTTTGTTTTGCTTTGTTTTTGCTATTTGGTTGTATACATTCCTCATTCGTTTTGGATATCAACCGCTTGTGAGGTATAAGATTTGCAAATATTTTCGCCCATTCCATAGGTTGCCTTTTCGTTTGGTGCAGATGCAATCTGGACTTAGAACTTGAATTCCTGAATTTCAAGCTGAAGTCAGGATGGGACGAGACCTTAACTGGCTTAATACCTTCTGTGTTGTCCCTCTGGAAGTCCTGAACTGCCATTTTACAAGTCTGACGAACTCACTGGGGAGACAGGCTTCATGGAGAAGGAGAAGGAGTCAGAAGCACCTGGTCTTCTAGCCATCCCTGCTGAGGCATCACTCACATGAGTGTAGGCATCCTAAATACTCCCTAAAAGCCCAGCTATCCAGTGAATACCAGACAGGGACCTCAGTCCATGCCACATGGAACAGAAGAATTGTTCAGTTAATTCCTGGCAAAAATCATGCACAGATTCACACCTGTGTATGGCAAGATATAGCCCTGTGTCTAGAAAGATACAGGCCTGCGTGTGATCAGATCAAATACATATACGTACACATATACTTTCATATGCATAGTCAGATACTGCCCCATGTGCTGTCAGATACAGACCTCTGTGTGTTCGTATATTGACACATCTATGAAGTTGGACAGGCATTTTTTACTTAGGGAGGCAGTGTAGTTTGGAATAAGTTCATGGATGGTATTTGGGCAATAACTACAAATATCAACATTTAAATATGCATATCAATTGATCCAAGAATTTCACTTCTAAAAACTCACACTACAAAATTTCAAAAAGACTTCATTACAGAGTTATAGGTCACACACAAAAAATTTGGGAAAATGTGACAAGAACTAGAAACACTAATTTTACTGTATCTTTATAAAGAAGTTTTAAGCAGTATGAGTAAACTGAGAATGGGATATATCTATAGACAGGTGTGGAAAGGACTTCAGGAGACTGAGTAGTAAATGCAAAAGTTATACGCAAAGACATAAACATGAACACATATGTTTTATTAGCAAAGATTTTTAATTGACCAATTTTAGAAGCAATAACAATCTTTTTGTTTTGTTTTTATTTATTTTATTTTTGAGAGACATAGAGACAGAGAGTGAGCAAGGGAAGGGCAGAGAGAGAGGGAGACACAGAATCAAAGCAGGCTCCAGGCTCTGAGCTGTCAGCACAGAGCCTGACGCAGGGCTCGAACTCACAGACCGTGAGATCATGACCTGAGCTGAAGTCGGTCGCTTAACCGACTGAGCCACCCAGGCGCCCCAGAAGCAATAACAATCTTAATATAATACATATGGAAGAAGACCTGGGACTATGGGGAGGGATGGGTAAAGGTCTTTCTCGTATAGATAGATAGATAGATAGATAGATAGATAGATAGATAGATAGATAAATAGATGATAGATAGATTGATATGGATAGATAGATATCTATCTATTATAGATGGGTTAAAGAGGTGATGGGGATTAAGGAACGCACTTATTATGTTGAGCACTAGGTGATGAATAGAATCGCTGAATCACCACATTGCACATATGAAGCTAAAAAAACACATTATGTTAATGAAAAAAACGAATCAAACTAAATATAAAATTAAGAATTAGAATAAAATTAGTAAACTAAATATAGAAATTAATTAAAAACTATTATAACTAGGAGCACCTGGGTGGCTCATCCAGGTAGGCATCTGACTTGAGCTCAGGTTGTGTTTGCTGTACATGGATTCAAGCCTCACGTGACGGTTCTAGGATGACAGCTCAGAGGTTGGAGTCTGCTTTGGATTCTATATCTCCCTCTCTTTCTGCCCCTCCCCTGCTCTCACTCTCTGTCTCTGTCAAAAGTAAGTAAAATATTAAAATTTTTTGAAAAAAAAATTAGGGTAAATATAAAAATTTCATAGATTACTTCATTATATATAGGGACTAAGAGTATACTTATCATAATGAACATTATGTATAGAATTGTTAAATCATTATATAGTACATGTGAAACTAATATAACACTGTATATTAATTTTACATGAATAAAAAAATAAATACATAATAATTAGTGTAACTATAAAACTTTCATTGAATACTTATTTACATATTATTAATTGACTCCTGTAAATGCATTTATGGTAAAATTGACTTAATATTTGAGGAGATGGGCACAAATGTTAAATTACTTTCTTCATGGTAGAGAATACACTTATCTACTAAGAGATATGAAATTTCTCCTCCAGAGCTTCTTCATGGCATTCGTCATCTCAGAATTTCTCAGAGTGTAAATCAGGGGGTTCAGCATGGGGGTTATGACTGTATAAAACACACTCAATGATTTGTCAATGGGGAAGGTCTTAGCAGGTCTCACATACATAAAAATACATGGAACAAAGAAGAAGACCACCACAGCGATGTGGGAACCACAGGTCTGAAGGGCTTTCCGCCTCCCTTCTGTACTAAGGTTCTTTAGAGAGTGCAAGATGACACCATAGGAGATGAGCAAGAGCACAAACACAATCATGCAGATCATCCCTCCATTGGCCACCACTAACAGGCCAATGACATACGTGTCAGTACAGACCAGTTTCAGTAAGGGGTACATGTCACAGGAAAAATGATCAATGACATTGGGACCACAGAATGGGAGACTATAAACCGTGCTAACTTGAATTACTGAATGCAGAAAACCCCCAACCCAGGACACTACCAGCAGCACAACACACACCCTTTGCCTCATGATAACCAAATAATGTAAGGGCTTACAGATGGCCACGTAGCGGTCATAGGCCATCACCAGCAGAATAAAGACCTCTGATCCACCAAAAAAGTGTTCTGCAAATAGCTGGGTCATACAAGATTGGAAGGATATGGTATTTTCCCCAAACAACAAGTCTGAAATCAATCTGGGGGTAATGCAAGAGGAATAAGTGACATCCATAAATGATAAGTTAGCAAGAAACAAGTACATGGGTGAGTCCAGGGTCTTACTGACACTTATAGTCATGACAATGAACAAATTGCCCACCACGGTGAAAATATACAAAAACAAGAACACAACAAAAAAGACCTTCTGTTCCTTTGGATTCTGTGTGAGGCCCAAAAGGACAAAGTAAGTTACATTGTTTCTTGATTCCATGTAGTCTGCATAGGAGGTGACTTCCTATGTTAGAAGCAGGAGACCTTTAAAATAAGGGAAAAACTTTTAAATGCATTATAAGATTAATCTTTTATTGATTCTATCAATTACAAGAATATGAAAGTACTTGCTTGTGTCAAATTTTTTATAGATATTGTGATTTCCAATATGAATAAGCCATGGTTTCCTACATTCAGTGATAGCATACATAATAATCACCAATAAGTGACAATATGAAAACAGTCCTACAATGTGAAAGTCACAGAGTAGGAACATAGCTACCAAACAGGAGTCAGAGGCTTCCCATAGGTACATTATTTCAGGTAAGTTAAAGGAAAAGTGGAAGGACAAGAAAAGAGGGCAAAGGAATTCCATGAAAAAGTGCACAGTTTATAAAATCCCAAAAGTGTACTACTTGAGACCCATTTAGTTACTTGACATAATCAATGCGTGTAGGTCAAATAAGGACCAGAAGGTCACTGAAGGATTGTGTTTTCACTGACTGAGACCTCTTATGATCTTTGATTGGATATGCCCCCTTTTACTGACCAACAAATGGGGAAGCAATCCAGTGTTTTGTCTCTCCCTTAAATTTTAAACTTCATGTCAAGACACTATGGTACTGGCACAAAAACAGACACACAGACCAATGGAATAGAATAGACAACCCTGAATTGGAACCACAAATGTAGAGCCAACTAATCTTTGACAAAGCAGAAAAGAGTAACCAATGGAAAAAAGACAGTCTCTTTAGCAAATGGTGCTGGGAGAACTGGACAGCAACATGCAGAAGAATGAAACTGGACCCATTTCTTACATCATACACAAAAATAAACTCAAAATGGGTGAAAGGCCTAAATGTGAGAGAGGAAACCATCAAAACCCTAGAGGAGAAAGCAGGCAATAACTTCTTCGACCCTAGCTGCATCAATTTCTTGCTCAACACGTCTCCAAAGGCAAACAAAATAAAAGCAAAAATGAACTATTGGGACCTCATCAAGATAAAAAGCTCTGTACTGCAAAAGAAACAATCAACAAAATTAAAAGGCAACCGACAGAATGGGAGAAGATAAATTGCAAATGACATATCAGATAAAGGATTAGTATCCAAAATCTATAAAGAACTTACCAACTCAACACCTGAAAAACAAATAATCCAGAGAAGAAATGGGCAGAAGATAAGAATAGATACCTTTCCAAAGAAGACATACAGATGGCTAACAGATACATGAAAAGATGCTCAACATCATCCTTTATCCGATAAATACATATCAAAACCATACCAAGATACCACCTCACACCAGTCAGTTGTAAAATTAACAACTCGGGAAACAACACATGTTGGCAAGGATGTGGAGAAATGGGAACCCTCTTGCACTGTTGGTGGGAATGCGTACTGGTGCAGCTACTCTGGAAAATAGTGTAGAGGTTCCTCAAAAAATTAAAAATAGAACTACCCTATGACCTAGCAATAGCGCTACTAGGAATTTATCCAAATAATACAGAAGTGCTGATTCATAGGAGCACATGTACCCCAATGTTTATAGCAGCACTTTCAACAATTGCCAAATTATGGAAAGATGCCAGATATCCATCAACTATTGAATGGATAAAGATGTGATTTATATATACAATGGAATATTATTTGGCAATGATAAAAAATGAAATCTTACTATTTGCAACAACGTGGATGGATACGGAGGGTATTATGCTAAGTGAAATAAGTCAGTCAAAGAAACATAGATATCATATGTTTTCTCTCTTATGTTGAACTTGAGAAACTTAACAGACAACCATGAGGGGAGGGAAGGGGAAAAATAGTTTCAAACAAAGAGGGAGGCAAACCATAACAGACTCTTAAATACAGAGAACAAACTGAAGGCCGATGGGGGAGCAGGGGAGGAAGGAAAATGAGTGATGAGCATTAAACAGGGCACTTGTTGGGATGAGTACTGGATATTGTATGTAAGCAATGGATCACGGGAATCTATCCCCAAAACCAAGAGCACACTGTATACACTCCATGTTAACTAACTCGACAATGTATTAAAAAATAATAATAATACAAAAATAAATTACACATCTCTCTCTTCAAAAAAAACTTCATATATGCAACATCTCCATATTTGGAGATCTCTAATTGGATATCAATTCAGTACTTATAAACTAAATTTTTAATGTCCAGCAATAAACATAGTTGTTTCCATACCATTAAATGGTACCACCTTCCATGGCATTGCTCAGACAAGAAATATCACCATGCCATTCATGCTTTTCCTGCTCTAGTATCATGTATTGGCACCTGTAGCAAATCCTATTAACCCCCTTTAAGTTATATCACAAACTTTATCATTTCCTTCCCACCACTTCCCTACTGACCCACTGTACAAGCCTACTGCCACATCCCTTCCCTTTCATTCTGGCCTACATCAGTATGTTCTCTTCTTGCAGTTCAAATGATGTTTATAAAATCTGATTCTGGTCTATCATTCCACAGCTCACAATGCCTACAGTGGACTCCAATCACACACTCACAACTTCATATATCATAATTCATATTCAGAGTAAGAGGAACTGTCATCCCCATTTCATAAGTGAACAAACAGAGGCTCAGAGCATATGATTAATTTTCCCAAGGTCACTCGTTTTTCAAAGTTTGCTTTATCTCAAAATGATCTCACTTTTACATAATAAAGAAATTCACACAATTACAAACCTGATTCTCAATATTTACTGTTAGTCTTACCTCTTGAAGACAAGTCCAGAATCTGAAGGAAGAGGTTGCTACTCATTTGTGGGACTAGAATTTTTCTCTCATCCAGTATGACAAGAGAAAGAAAACAGCTGCATTATTGTTTGAGGATATATTTTATTTCATTTGGATATCAGTCCATGTTCTTCATGGAGTCTTCCAATTATTCAGAAGATTGTTTTTAATTGCACTAGAGATTATGTAAAAGTAATTCCATGGTCCACACAGAAAACAAAACTTTACTACCTTAGGATAATTTATCTAAAAGACAAGCAACTTAATTTTACGTAAAAGAATAACAACCAGCCATTGTCCAGGGAGATTTTTCTCCAGTAACTCTTTCCTACTAACTTCAAAATAGAAAAACAAACAAACAAACAAAAATACATTCAGTCGGTTAGTCCTTCTCATTTTATTGTGTTGGTGTGACCACACCAGTTGACTTGAAATTTTGAGACAAATTCTTGTGCTTTTTTTCGAGGGGTGCGGGGGGGAGGAGGATGGTGAATTCAGTCAACACAGGCCTCCTGATAAATTTATCATTTCTTAAGAGGAGAGCATCTTTCTCCTGATAGGGGCAGAGATTGCTAGACATTTCCTCCCTTCTAACCACCATTTGTCATTAAGTCAGAATTGGAAAGTGTCCAAGACTGATTCTTGCTTAATTAAATTCATTGGGATTGCCCACAAAATTTTTTTTAAATATCTCTATGTAAAACTACCACTAGACCAAATCACATTTTAAGTTCTAAAGAATAAAATATGAAGGAAAAACCCATTTTTAGAACAATTAGGAGACCATTCCGAGTCAATAAAAATATCAGCCACGTCATTTTGTGCCAGTGGAGATTACTTTATCATATTTTCCCCCTCCGGCCTTAGAAAGTTTCCTTTTCATTTTATTTAACACTCAATTTATCATCTGCCTTAAAGTATGATTGGATATGTTAAATATTTCTTTATCAAATTAGATGCAATAATCATTCAATTATTAATTATTGTTTTTATAAAGAGGATCTATTTAATGCCAGGAACCAAGCTGTGAATGAGGACAGAGCAATTAATGAAACAGGGGTGAAAATCACATAAAAAGTCGTTCCAGCATGGACTTTATTTCTCAAAGTCAGACAATAAATAAAAGGACAATCTAATAAAGTAATAATAGTCTTCACATGACTGTATAAAAACTAGCCTAATTAGTAGAAATAAAATTAGTCAAGTCTATTATTTGTTTTTTAAAAAATTTTTTTAACCTCAAAAGATATTTGAATGTATCTCTTTTTGGTCAGTATGGCTAGGCAACCAAAAAGTCCTTTATTTAGAGGATTAGCATAGCATTCGTGTCTCTGGACATTAATCTGTCTCTTTGCCTAATAAGACAAATGCTGGAATTGAACTTCCTGGAAGACCAATGACTGAACACTCTCTCAGATAGTAGGAGAACGCTTTACCTATTCGGTCATTCAAAAGGTATCACTAAGGCCACCTCTTCCCTAATGGAAGAGACATTTCTACCTTTCTCCAGCTTCAGCCTAGACAATTGGGCTCTTCCACATGTTTTTACAAGCAACGAGGAACATCTATGCACAGGAGAAATATTTGAGTTGTTAGAAAACTCTTGGGCCATTGTATCAGGAAAATAATCCTTCCGTTCTTTGTGCAGACACAGCCTATGGCTTTCTACATCATTACTGTTTTTAATGAAAGAGAATGCAGGTCATTACAGATTAGTGTATCAGAATATGTGGAACAAATTCACATAGAGTAACTACTTCTGGACAGTTTCTCACCTAGAACAATCCTTAGAGAAAACGTGACTTGGTTCTTGCCAAGAAAGAGTATCAGACAGCCAAATATGTGAAAAGCCTCTATTTTGAATAGAAAAAAAATAGCTAAGCAAATAATAAATTGTGAGTTTTGTAATAGGAAACATTTAGGTAGGGGAAATCTGATTTAAGCCAATGTGAAAGGAGAACAAGACTCAGGCTGACTTACCCAATCATGTCATCAGCATAGGAGGTCCTTCTTCCAGCTGTTAGAATCTTTGTTCAAGAGGGCCTGAGGCTCAGAGGCAGAAGGACTTGGGATGAGGAAAGCTATTGAGGTTGACACAGCAATTGTTGAAAAGGCAGGTAATCACAGTTCTGGAGTCTGGGTTGCAGAGGATGCTGTTGATTAAGACCTGAATCTGTCATCTGACACCATAACGAATTTCAGTTCATTAATTCAGTCCCTTAATTTCAGTCCAATATCAATAAAATAAATTAAAAGAGCCAAAAGTTAGTACTTTTATAATACAACTGGTGAATTTCTAGCAAGATTGAGGTGAAAACTACTAATATCAAGAATGAAAAACCAGATAAAGTCATAAAGGTACTGCAAACATTAAAAGGAAAAAAATGGTTCTTATGAAAAACATTATTCTAAGAAATTTGATACATTAGATAAAATGGGTTAAAAAAAGGAAAAACTCAACCTTCTGAAAAAGACTCAAAAATAAACTGAAAAGCTAAGTATTCCTATATCTCTCCAAGAAATGAACTGTCCCTTCTTTATAAATAGTATGATTGTGTTACAGAAAACTCTAAGGAATCTACAGAAATTACTAGAGATAATAAGTGAATTTAGCAAGTTGTCAGGATACAAGGTTCAAATAAAATATTCAATTGCATTTCTATACATTAGTATCTATAAAAATTGAAAATTTACAAAATGTTAAACATCTTTCATATTAGCTATCTGAAAACAAAAATACTTAGGAAAAGATGAGCAACATTCCTCCACTAAAACTAAATTTTATTGTATTTTTGCCAATGAGAAATTATTTTTATTGTTTCAAGCTTTTATTTAAGTTCTAGCTAGTTAACATATAGTGTAATATTGGTTGCAGGAGTAGAATTTACTGATTCGTCACTTACATATACCACCCACTGCTCATCACAAGTGCCCTTCTTAATACCCATCACCCATTTAGTTCAACCCAATCTACCTCCCCTCCTTCAACCCTCAGTTTGTTCTCTAGAGTTGAGTCTCTTACAGTTTGCTTCTCTTTTTCCACCTGACTTCCCCTATGTTCATCTGTTTTGTATCTTAAATTCCACAAGTGAAATCATGTGGTATTTGTCTTTATCTGACTGATTCATTTCACTTAGCATAATACACTCTAGTTTCATTCAGTCATTGCAAATGGCAAGATTTCATTCTTTTTTGATAGCTGAGTAAAAATCCACTGTAAGTATATACCACATCTTTGTTATTCATTCATCAATCGATGGACATTTGGGCTCTTCCCATAACTGACTATTGTTAAAATGCTGTTATAAATATTGGCGTGCACGTGTCCCTTCGAATCAGATGTTTGTATTCTTTGGTAAATGCCTAGTAGAACAATTACTGGGTTGTAGGGTAGTTCTATTTTTAACTTTTTGAAAAATCTCCATACCATTTTCCAGGGTGGTTGCACTAGTTTGCATTCTCACCAAAGTTGTAAGAGGTTCCCCCTTTCTCCGCATCCTCTCCAACATCTGTCGTTTGCTGTGTTGTTAATTTTAGCATTCAGACAAGTGTGAGGTGATATCTCATTTTAGTTTTGATTTCTACTTCCCCAATGATGAGTGCTGTTCAGCACATTTTCATGATCTGTTAGCCATATCGATGTCTCCTTTGGAGAGTGCTTATTCATGTTTTCTGCCCATTTCTTAACTGGATTTATTTGTTTCGAGGGTGCCGTGATTGATAATTTCTTTATAGCTTTTGGATACTTCCCCTTTAACTGATATGTCATTTGCAAATATATTCTCTCAATCTGTAGGTTGCCTTTCAGTTTTGTTGATTGTTTCCTTCTCTATGCATAGCTTTTTAACGTGATGAAGTCCCAATAGTCCTTTTTTACTTTTGTTTCCCTTGTCTTCAGCAACATGTCTAGTAAGAAGTTACTGCAGTTGATATCAAAAGAGATTGCTGCCTGTTTTCTCCTCTAGCATCTTGACAGTTTCCTGTCTTGCATTTAGGTTTTCATCCATTTTCCATTTAGTATTGTGTATGGTGTAAGAAAGTGGTCCAGTTTCATTCTTCTGCATGTCACTGTCCACTTTTCCCAATATCCTTTGTTGAAGAGGCTGTATTTTTCCATTGGATATTCTTTCCTGCTTTGTCAAAGATTAGTTAGCCATATACTAGTGCGTCCGTTTGTGGGTTTTCTACTCTGTTCCATTGGTCTATGTGTCTGTGTTTGTGCCGGTACCATACTGCTTTGATGATTAGAGCTTTGTAATATAACTAGATGTCCAGAACTGTAATGTCTCCAGCTTTGCTTCTTTTTTTCAAGATTGCTTTGGCTATTCAGGGACTTCTGTGGTTCCACACAAATTCTAGGATTTTTTGTTCTAGTTCTGTGAAAAATGATGGTGGTATTTTCATAGAAAATGCATTAAATGTATAGATTGCTTTGGGTAGTATGGACATTTTAACAATGTTTGCTCTTCCAATCCATGAGCATAGAATGTTTTTCCATTTCTTTGTGTCATCTTCAATTACTTTCATCAGTGTTCTATAGTTTTCACAGTACAAATCTTTTACCTCTTTGGTTAGGTTTATTGCGAGGTATCGTATGTTTTTGGGTGGAATTATAAATGGGATCAATTCCTTGATTTTGATTTCTGCTGCTTCGTTATTGGTATATAGAAATGCAACAGGTTTTGGCACATTGATTTTGTATCCTTCAACTTTGATGAATTTGTGTATCAGTTCTAGCGATTTTTGGTGGAAATTTTCAATTTTTTTCAATTTTTCTTTCCAATTTATTGGTCAACTCTTTATATGATATTGAGCAAGCCAGTTTGGTTTCATTTATTTTGTTCCTTAAATAGCTAATGACTTGGAAAGATATAAATATTGTTTTTAAACTTTTTAAAGAAAAATTATACTATAATTTTATAACAAATCGTCTATGTCTAAAATCTAAAATTTCCTTAGAAAGTCCCTTAAAGATTTCCTTAAGTATTTTTTTTATTTTATAATAGTTTATTTTCAAATTGGTTTACATATAACACCCAGAACAGCCACTCTGGAAAACGGTGTGGAGGTTCCTCAAAAAAATGAAAATAGAGCTACCCTATGACCCAGCAATAGCATTGCTAGGAATCTACCCAAGAGACACAGGAATGCTGATGCATAGGGGCACATGTACCCCAATGTTCATAGCAGCATTTTCTTTTTTTTTTTTAATTTTTTTTTAATGTTTATTTATTTTTGAGAGACATAGAGGCACAGCGTGAACAGGGGAGGGGCAGAGAGAGAGGGAGACACAGAATCGGAAGCAGGCTCCAGGCTCTGATGAGCCATCAGCACAGAGCCTGATGTGGGGCTCGAACCCACAGACCGTGAGATCATGACCTGAGCTGAAGTCGGCCGCCCAACCGACTGAGCCACCCAGGCGCCCCCATAGCAGCATTTTCAACAATAGCCAAATCATGGAAAGAGACCAAGTGCCCATCAACTGACGAATGGATAAAGAAGATGTGGTACATATATACAATGAACTACTACGTGGCAATGAGAAAAAAATGAAATCTGGCCATGTGTAGCAACATGGATGGAACTTGAGGGTATTATGTTAAGTGAAATAAGTCAGTCAGAAAAAGACAGATACCATATGTTTCCACGAATACTTGGACTTTGTGAGACTAAGCAAAAACCAGGGGGAAGGGAAGAGGGGAAAGGAAAAAAAGACACAGAGAGGGAGGGAGATAGAACATAAGAGACTCTCAAAGACTAAGAACAAACTCAGGGAAATTTTCAAATTTTTTACATAGATATCATATGGTCTGCGAAGAGTAAAAGTTTGACTGGTTCCTTGCTGATTTGGATGCCTTTTATTTCTTTTTGTTGTCTGATTGCTGAGGCTAGGACTTCCAGTACTATATTAAAATTCAGTGGTGAGGGTGGACATCCCTGTCTTATTCCTGACATTAGCAGGAAAACTCTCAGTTTTTCCCTATTGAGGATAGTATTAACTATGGGTCTTTTGCATATGGCCTTTATGATGTTGAGGTATGTTCCTTTATCACTACTTTTAATCAAGAGTTTTAATCAACTTGATGCTGTATTTTGCCAAATGCTTTTTCTGCATCTATTGAGGGGATCATATGGTTCTTATCCTTTCTTTTATTAATGTGGTATATCACATTGATTTACAAATACTGAACCATGCTTGCAGTCAAGGAATAAATTCTACTCAATTGTGGTGAATAATTCTTTTAATGTACTATTATATTCAATTTGCTAGTATCTTGTTGAGATTTTTGCATCTAGGTTCATCAGGGATATTGGCCTATAATTCTCCTTTTTAGTGGGGTCTCTGTCTGGTTTTGGAATCAAGGTAAATAGCGCTGCCCTATAAAATGAGTTTGGATGTTTTCCTTCCATTTCTATTTTGTGGAACAGTTGGAGAAGAATGATATTCACTCTTCCTTAAGTGTTTGGTAGAAATCCCCTGGGAATCCATCTGGCCCTGGACTTTTATTTGTTGGGAGATTTTTGATTACTGCTCCAATTTCTTTGCTGGTTATGGGTCTGTTCAAATTTCCTATTTCTTACTATTTCAGTTTGGTTCATCTATATGTTACTAAGAATTTATCCATTTCTTCCAGATTGTCCAACTTGTTGGAATATAATTTTTCATAATATTCTGTTATAATCGTGTTTCTGTGGTGTTGGTTGTGATCTCTTTCATTCATGATTTTATTTATTTGGATATTTTCTCTTTTCTTTTTGGTAATTCTGGGTAAGGGATTACCAATTTTATTTATTCTTTCAAAGAATGAGCTCCTGGTTTATCTGTCCTACTATTTCTTTGGTTTCTATATCATTTATTTCTACTCTAATCTTTACCATTTCCCTTTTTCTGCTGTCTTTAGGCTTTATTTGCTGTTGCTTTTGTAGGTCCTTTATGTATAAGGTTAGGCTGTGTATCTGAGACTCTTCTTCCCTTTTAAGGAAGGTCTCCATTCTATATACTTCCCTCTTATGACCACTTAGTCAAAGGTTTTGGACTATTGTGTTTTCATTTTCATGTGCCTCCATGTGTTTTTTTATTTTTTATTTAATTTGTTGGTTAACCCTTTTATTGTTTAGTAGGATGTTCTTTAATCTCCATGTATTTGAGATTCCAAGTTTTTTCTTGAGGTTGACTTCAAGTTTCATAGTGTGACCTGACAACATGCATGATATGATCCCAATTTTTTGTACTGATTGAAGCCTGATTTGTGACTTTGTATGTGATCTATTCTGGAGAGTATCTCATGTGAACTCAAAAAGAATGTGTATCTTCTGCTTTAGATTGAAATGTTCTGAATACATCTGTTAAAACCATCTGGTCCAGTATGTTTCCAGCCCATCTTTTCCCCTGTTGAATTTCTGCATAGATGATGTATTCACAGCTGTAAGTTGGGTGTTGAAGTCAATTACTATTATTGTATTGTTATCAATGAGTTTCTTTATGTTTGTTATTAATCGATTTATATATTTATATTCCCCAAGCTGGGGGATAAATATTTACAATCGTTAGATATTCTTGTTGCATAGACCCTTTTATTAGGATATAGTGCCCTTCTTCCTCCTTTGTTACATTCGTTGGTTTAAAACCTAGTTTGTCTGGCACAAGCACGGTTGGTAAGGCTTTCTATTGACATCCATTAGCATGACAAATTGTTCTCTAGTCCTTCATTTTCTATCTGCAGGTGTCTTTAGGTCTAAAATTAGTCTCTTGTGGGGCGCCTGGGTGGCTCAATCAGTTAAGTGTCTGTCTTCAGCTCAGGTCATGATCTCATGGTTCGTGAGTTCAAGCCTTGTGTCGGGCTCTGGGCTGACAACTCAGAGCCTGGATCCCACAGATTCTGTGTCTCCCTCTCCACCCCTCTCCCAGTCACACTCTGTCTCTGTCTCTCAAAAATTAATAAACTTAAAAAGAAATAAAAATAAAAATAAAATGAGTCTCTTGTAGACAGCATATAGATGAGTCTTCTTTTTTTTTTTAATCTATTTTGATACCTTACATTATTTGATTGGAGCATTTAGTCCATTTGCATTCCGGTGATTATTGATAGATATGAATTTAGTGCTATTGTATTACCTATAAAGTCAGTGTTTCTGGAGATTTTCGCTGTTCCTTTCTTATTTTCATTGTTTTTGGTTTTTCTTTCCCATTCAAAAGGTCTTGTTTGGTACTTCTTGCAGTTCTTGTTTAGCGATCATAAACATCTTTAGTTTTTTTGTGTGTCTGGGAAACTCTGTATCTCTTCTTCTATTCTGAATGATGTCCTTGTTGGATAAAATAAAATATTTTGCATGTTTTTCCCATTCAGCACGTTGACTATATCATGTCACTCCCAGGATCCTGCAGACCCCTCAATTATCAGTTGAATACCACATAGGGACTTCAGTCTATGCCACATGAAACAGGAAAAATACCCAGCCAACCTCTGCCAGAACTGCTGGCCCACAAGATTTTGAGGTAAGTCAAAATGGTTGTGGGTTTAAGTCACAAAATTTTGAGGTCTTATGCCATGTAGCAAAAGATAACCAGAGCAAAGAGTGGAAGCTGAAAGTGTGGTGCTTTCAGAACAGAAATGTAAAGTACGTGGCATTGACCCTGGCCCCAGTAGTTGCTGAGAGCTAGAAGGGCTTTGAGACCTCTGTAGATAAAGCCTTAAAAGACAGGACAGAGTTTGCCAGGAGGCTAAAGGGAAAGTGATTCATGTTACCAAGTGCTGGAAAAGTTTGGCAATACCCTCACCTACATTAGTGTGGAAAATTGGAAATAATAGGAAATACCCCTGGGGGAGTGGGTAAATTTGACTGCAATTTCCAAGCAGAATACTGCCAGCTGGTTCCTCAGCAGTGTATGATATATGATGAAGTATGGGTAAACAGAGGCGACTTAAAACTTTAACTGTTAAGTTCTCAAACAGAATTCAGGAGAAACATGAAAGGAGCAAAGACCTGCTGGGTTCTGGTATAAAACTGGTTCTCATCCATGGCCTCTCCAAAGAGCAAAAAGCTCTCAGCATAAGAAATGACACCAAAATAAATATCATCTCAAAGATGTAGATGAAAGGCCCTAGTGAAGACTTCTGAAAAGTTTAATGTGTATCTCATAAACTCTCCTAACTAGAAAAAATATTATGTCTAAGAAGCATAAGGGTGTTATCCGACTTCACACAGACTTCCAGCCCAAACCTCAAAGACAGGGGCTAGTCTCAAAATATTTGTGAATGTGGCCCTTGTATAAACTCTAATGAAAAATATGAAAATTATGCAAATTTTTAAGAGAACTGTACAAAAGAAAGCACCATGACCTTCACTTATAGAAAAGAGAATCTATTTGGTTATAATGTTCAACCCCAAATTGTATATAGGGCATGTGGACGAAACAGCATGTCTCTAGTTCAAAGACTGTTTCAATTTATAAAGTCCTCTTTTATGCATGTATGTGTTATGTATGTATGTATGTATGTATGTATGTTTTCCTGGCTTTATTAAAATACAATTGATATATAACATTGTGTAACTTTAAGGTATAGAACATCATGATATGATATATGCATAATTGCAAAATGATTACCACAATAAGGGTAGTTAACACATATGTCACTTTACATAATTAGAATTTTTGTGTGGGATGAGAACATTTAAGCTTCACTCTCTCAGCAACTATATCAGAAACTATGTAATACATTGCTGTTAACTGCTGTACCCTGCTATACATTAGCTCCCCAAAACTTATCCAACTTATAACTAGAAATTTGTACCCTTTAACTAACATTGATAAATTTCTCCCACCCTCTAGGC
Source organism: Paguma larvata (assembly GCA_030068075.1). Lineage (NCBI taxonomy): Eukaryota > Metazoa > Chordata > Mammalia > Carnivora > Viverridae > Paguma > Paguma larvata. Next base: position 97,237,248 of record CM057831.1, on the reverse strand, counting down.
CATGGAATCCACGATTCTCTAGCTTCTACAAGTTGAGTTGTTTAGTTACACATATAAATTAGATCATACAGTGTGTGTCTTTCTTTGTGTGACTTACTTCACTTAGCATAATGCCCTCACAGTCTCTCATGATGTTGCAATTGGTAGGATTTTCTTCTTTTTTATACGTGAATATATTCTCTTATATGTATATACCACTTTTCTTTTTCCATTCATCCATCAATGGATGCTTAGATTGCTTCCATGTCTTGGCTGTTGTGAATAATACTGCCACAAACGTGGGAGTGTAGGTATATCCTCAAGATTCTGATTTCATATTCTTGGATATATTTAGAGAAGTGGAATTTCTTGATACTATGGTAGTTCTAATTCACTTTTTGAGAATCTCCACACTATTTTCCAGAGTGGCTGAAAAAAATTGTATACCCGACAACAGCAAACTAGGGTTCCCTTTTATCTACATCCTCACCAGCACATACAATCTTTTCTGTTTTTGATAACATCTATCCTAAGAAGTGTGAAGCAAAATCTCATTGTGGTTTTGAGTTGCATTTTCCTGATGATTAATAATGTCGAGCACCTTTCCATGTTCCTACTGGCCATTTGTATATCTTCTTCGGAAAATGTCTATTCAGACCCATTACTTATTTTTTAATAGGTTTTTTTTGTTTTGTTTTGTTTTTCTATTTGGTATAAGTTCCTCACACATTTTAGATATTAACCCCTTATGAGGTATAAGACTTGTAAACAGTTTCCCCTATTCTATAAGTTGCCTTTTCGTTAGGTGCAGATGCAGTCTGGATTTAGAACTTGAGATCTTGAATTTCAAGTTGACATCAAGATAGGATGAGATCTTAACTGGATTAATACCTTCTGTGTTGTCCCTCTGGAAGTCCTGAACTGCCATTTTACAAGCCTTACAAACTCACTGGAGAAACAGGCTACATGGAGAAGGAGAGGTCAGAAGAGCCTGGTATTCTAGCCATCCCTGCCAAAGCAACGCTTATATGAGTAAAGTCATCCTAAATATTCTTTAAAAGCCCAGATATCCACTGAATACCAGAAAGAGACCTCAGTCTATGCCCCATGGAATATTGTTTAGTCAAGTCCTGCCAAAATTCATATGTACTCAGATTCTGACCTGTGTAGTGCAAGATATAGCCCCGTGTGTAGAAAGATATAGGTCTGTGTGTGATCAGATCAAATACATATACATACACATATGCATTCATATGGGTAGTCAGATCCTGATCCATGTGCTGTATGATACAGACCTGTGTGTGTTCACATACAGACACATATATGAAGCTGGATATGACCTACACATCACTGAGTATGTACCTACATGAGGTCAGATACCGATCTCTGTGGTTGAATACATACTTGTGTATTGCCAAATGTATGCCTATCAACATACATGCAAACATACACCAATGCCTTTGAGGATTGTGCTGTAATTCATGCCAGCAAAAGACACTAGGTCCTTTCCAATCAACTCTTTGAAAATGTGAATCAAATACAAATAAGAAAACCACTTTTTAAATAAGAAAAACAAAAGGTAAGGTTCCTATACACTCTATGGAGATGATTACAAACTTTTATTGAGACTTTGATCAAGGCTTCTTAATACATATCTCATTCTGGATAGGAAAACAAGGTATTAAAACTTGCCATTTTTCTCAAAATAAATGTGAAGGGTCATGACATTTTAAATATCTCATTATGGGTAGTTTTGAAACTTAAAAAAATAATCCCAAAGTCTAGCAGGAAAAATAAATATCTAGAAATTGCAATTAACTCGAAAAGGGTGAGTATTAAAAAGCGATTATCCCTACGAGGTATAAAACACATGAAAATCCTTGACTACTGACAAGGAATGTTAGTGGTAGGGAACTGCACCAGAGAAAGAGTGGGGGAGAGATGGAGGAGGAGGCAGCATCAGAGGAGGAGGGGGAAAGCCTCCAAATCAAATCTACTAGTTGTATAAAATTTGACATATGACATAGAGAAATTTCAAATTATTACTGAAGTTAATAATAAGATTGACAGATTATTTATCCTGTTTGAGGAAAACAAGATTAGATATGTCTCATCACAGAGAAAAACAAATTCTAGATAATTTTAAAAGATAGATTTTCTGAGTCCCTGGGGGCTGAGTTGGTTGAGTGTTCAACTCTTGATCTCAGCTCAGGTCTTGATCTCAGGGTCTTGAATTTAAGCCCTGCATTCAGCTCCACACTAGGTGTGGAGCCTACTTAAAAAATAGAAAAAAAAGCAATAATCTTAAAAAAAACACCTCTTACAGAGTTATTTTTTTAAATATGTTAAAATGTATAAATTTGCTGAAAGAATGTAAATGAAATTTTCTAAGAGTCATGTGATAGAAGAAAGAAAAAAGTAAAAGAATAATACAATATAATGTCTTTATATAAAAACACCCATAATTACAGCAAAACAACAGATTTGTAGCAAATATAAAAGAAGACTAAATATTTATAGCAAATATATATATTTAACGAAGACTCAAAATTCTTCCTCCAATAGATCAAGAATATAAGAATGGAAGTAATAGACAAAGTTCATGAAGTGGATTCTATGTCCCAGATGCTATGCAAATACAGACTACATCGACAATTAAGTCACTGTTCCTGACTTAAGATAACTTACAGACCAACGAACACAGACAATTAACCAAGATTTTATCTCTTAACTTGAATTAATTATACACTTTGTAGATTACATAAATGTATGTCTAGATCCATTTGGGCTGTTATAACACAATGCCACAGACAGAGTGGCTTCAACTACAATCATTTATTTCTCAAAGTTCTGGGGTCTGGGAAGTCCAAGATCAAGGCACTGGCTGATTCTGTGTCCAGTGAGAGCCCACTTCCTGGTTCATAGCTAACCATCTTTTCCTTGTGTCTTTACATGGCAGAAGGGGCAAGTGAGTTCTATCAGGTCTCTTTTTACAGCGACACTAATCTCATTCATGAGAGCTCTCCTGTCATGACTTAATCACCTCCCAAAGGCCCCCTCCTCCAAAAACCACATACTATATAGGACTTAACTCATGAACTGGGGGAACACTAATATTCAGTCTATAGCAACATCCAAAAGTTGATGACTTAATTATATAATTCTTGATAAAAACAAATGTTTAGTCTTATTTAATGAATAGCATTATGTCTGGAAAACTTTGAGATGACATAAGAAATCTTCATGTAATAACAATAAGGATAAAAATCAGGATATGAAGTTTCTAATGCACTGTGATTTACCAGTGAAAAAGTTCCATGCCTCCATAGCCTGGACACCTCTTGAATCCAGGGTAACTGAAGGAGGCAGAACCCTAAGTTTCTTTGACACATGCTTCCTACTGTAATTGAGGCAGATTAATATTTTCTTTCAAGCCTAATTCAGAGAAAGGGAGGCTTATGAAATGGGTCTCTGTTAAATCAATATATATTATGGCCTATTTATTACCTAACGATCTGCATTCGATTAACAGCAGAGGACAGAACGGCATGCCATATTGTCAGCACCTTTCTTACAATATCACCCAAAATATCTCATCTCAGGTTCTGTGTTGCATATGTAAAGCTCATGGGTTATGTATTATGGTAATTTGATATATAAAAGTAGGGCCTAGGTCCCTATAAAAGGCCATGAAATACTACAGGCAAAGAAAGAAATGGGGATACTAAAAAATGGTAAAAATATTATCAGATAAACTAAAATATCTAGGAAGATTAATGAATCATCTTTATGAAAATATAACACCAAACAAAGTTGTTCCACATCAGGAGATAATAGGATTTCCTACTCAGAAAATTAAGTAGAACTTACTTATTAGATCTATGTCTTTTGTTCCAATTTTTTTCATACACTTAGCTTATGATTAATATTCTACCTAGGAAGCAGCATTCCTCCTCAATTTTAATGTACTAAGGAATGTGAACAAAATTATATACTTAAATATGTTTCAGATATAAAAATAAGATCCATACTTTAAGTATGATATGAGTTGTCTTTGTATGGGAAGAGTGAAGCAAGGATTTATATCCCATGTCTGAAAAATGTAGTGAGGACTATGAATTCTAAAAGTGAACAATTATGTAAGAGAGAAATGTGAAAAATGTACACTAACAAACATAAATTAACTACAGCATAACTTATCACACAGAACATAAACATAGAGTTTCAACAGAGATGTTTTCTATGCAAAAGCTACACATCTACTTTCCTAAAAAATTATGAAAATCTTACAAATATATTTCAACCATTGGAAGTACTTACACCTTAAGGCTTTTCATCATACACAAGTGTAAATCTGAGGAGAAACTTACCACAAATGAATAATTCTTTACTGGCTGGAACAACTTTTCAATGAAAAGAGGTGATACTTTCTCTTCTGCCTCATTTTCTTCTTCTGGTCCAGAGATTCTTCATGGCATTTTTCATCTCTCCATTTCTCAGAGTATAGATTAGGGGGTTCAACATAGGGGTGATAACTGTGTAAAACACAGTCAAGGATTTATCAATGGGTAACGTAGAAGGAGGTCTCACATACATGAAGATGCAGGGGACAAAGAAGAGGACCACCACTGTGATGTGGGAGCCACAGGTGGATAAGGCTTTGCGCCTCCCTTCCTGACTCAGGTTCTTCAGGGAGTGCAGGATGACCCCATAGGAGATGAGTAAGACCGTAAAGATGACCACACAGATTGCCCCATCATTGGCAACCACGGTGAGGCCAATAACATAAGTGTCAGTGCAGGCAAGTTTTAGTAATGGGTACATGTCACAGATGAAGTGGTCAATGACATTGGGACCACAGAAGGGAAGATTGTAAGCAAAGATAAGGTGAACCACAGCATGCAAAAACCCTCCAACCCAGGCCGACAGCAGCAACAGAACACGCACCCGTTGATTCATGATCGTCAAATAATGCAAGGGTTTGCAGATGGCCACGTAGCGGTCATAGGCCATGACCACCAGGAGTAAAATCTCTGCACCACCAAACAAGTGCCCTAGAAAGAGCTGGGACATGCAAGCTTGGAAGGAAATGGTTTTCTTCTCACAGAGTAAGTCTATAATCATATTTGGAGTGACCGTAGTAGAATACACAGCATCCATAAATGACAAGTAACCAAGAAAGAAGTACATAGGGGCATCCAGAGTTGAGCTGACCACCACGGTCACCACAATGAGGAGGTTGCCCACCATTGTCACAAGGTAGATGAGCAAGAACACAACAAATAATATTTTCTGACCTTGGAGGCTCTGAGTGAGCCCCAAGAGGACAAACTCAGTCACATTGATCCTGTGTTCCATATGTGCTTTTGTATGTCCTTATTTCAGAGTTCAGGACAAAATTAGCTACAAACATAATTATTATTAGTGACTTCCTGAATACTTAATGTAATCTATTTATTCATTCAACAAATAGGCATTACAAGTTCCTATGTTTCAGTACCCTCAGAAATTATAAGAAGACAAGGCAGATTAAAACATTCTTCCTAAATTAAGTAATCTTGCAAACTAATGGAGAGATGAGTAATTAAAGACGTATGTGTGGAAAGGACATATTATTAAATAAATTGTTTGCAACAAGTAGCTTTCTATCTGGAAGCTGGTACAATTGTTCCTACAGTGGATTCTGCATACAAAAAATTTTAATGGATTAAAGTTTAATGAAAACCAAAGCAAGATTTATATTTACTCCCCAGTTAATTAAAAAGGTGACTATCTATATTCTAGAATGCTCTTAACTAATAAATAAATTCACAAATTGATATATTTTATAATTTGAAAATATCATAAGGATTTTTAAAAGATACCATAACGTCAATAAGTAAAAGTACTTTGGGGAAAAGATTTACATTTTAGAGGACATACAGAGAGTTAATATACACAAGGACACAGAGTTCTAAGCATTTAAGTAAATGACAAATGAATCAATGGCAAAGTGAGTAAATCATATAAATAAGTAATAAAAGGAATGGCCAACACATGTATGTTCTGATGCTGAGACTCACCTATGACCAGAAACATAGGAACTGAAATAACACCTTGGTAATGAAATTGTTATCTTGGACTCTTCAAAATCACTCTTTCAAGACATGTGGATGCTACATCATCCTCTAAACTTTCACAGATTAGCAACCAATGCTCAGAGAACATACGATTTGAAACTATGATGAGATTTACAAGTATCTTCCCATTAAAATATCCGTAAATATCTATACCTAAAACTCATTCTATAAACACTGATGTTAGAGAAGGAAAATTTATTCTGGATCTTTGTATGTGAAAATAGCCAAAAGAATTTACAGAACCAAATCAATCCTCATATATGTCAGTAATCACAAAGAAAATCTAACATGGACGATTATCAGAATCACACAGAGGAACTTGTAAAGGACTGTGAATTCCCGCGCCACCAAAATCTAAATTGTAAAGTCTAGGCTTAATCTTACATCGAACGACCCTTCCTGGATTACCTGCATACTGAGATAGCTGTTCAGTCCAAGGTGTGGGTTGTAGTCACTTCTCCCTTGTCTTTGATACGCTGATGCCACCTCTGTGCACACAGAGCAGGTAACACATCCACCATCACGGGACTTTGAACTCTTTCCATGTAAACAATGCTTTCCATGCTCTCAGAAAGTCACTCATTTCAGTCTCTCAGAAAAAAGGCTACCTCTTAAATTTCTGGGTTGTTCAAAATGAGTAAAAAGGTCCTGTATCCTAATCAAGTCTGGATCTTGACTGGGATAAAAGAGACCCAAGTCTTCGTGGTTGGCAGAATTTGTCCTAACGACAAATGAGTGTTAAACCAACAAAGTGACGTTAGAAAAAGGGGTGGTCAGATATATGGGAGAGAAAACTGTGAACTGTTTCAACAAAGATTTTTATGTGGTTTGGTTTTTATGTCATTATAAGTTAAATAGTGAAATAGCCTTGACAACATTCCATTCTCAATCAGTTATACTTGCCTGTCTTCTCAAAACACAGTTAAAATTTAGAATCCCTGAATGATTGAGAATAACTTAATATACATACTTCATTATGTTCTGAGTCCATTACTTCAATTCCTGAAAGAGCCAGTTGTGTGAACAGTGATACAAACACTCTCTGAGGTCAAGGCAAGGTCTGTAAACACTTTATCTGCGAATGGACTATAACACATCTGGAGGAGTCATGCAGTTGGTGCATCTCCAAGAGTGAGTCTTCCCTAATTACATTCATTGGGACCTTCATCTAATTTTGATCTCCAGAGATGCCACCTACATCTCCAGAGAAGCCAGCAGGATAATCACCATGTACAATAGGACTTGCAGAAACATGTCCTCTGGGGTTGGGAGCGAGGGAAATCACAAAAGAACAACTTGAGATAGAATCATCAATAGGGAAATGACCAGTGTGGGCAGGAATAAAATATGTAAAAACTCCCTTCTTTATGCATCCAACATGGTGAAGTAGGGGCACCCGAAGTTCCCTCATCCCTCAAACACAGCAGTGTTGAGACCAAAGGACTTTGAGTTCCAAGAGTCTGGGCTGCAGAGTGACAGAGATATCTCCAGGGACCCATAGGGACATCCTGGCAGGCCATAGGTGCCTGATTGCAATTTGGGTGAGATATAATGGGCAGATTTGCCACGAGCGGGAGAGATCCCCTTCTGCAGACAGACAAAGGGAAAGGAACGAGAGGTTGTGGAAGTGTAGGACTGAATCTGGACAAGAGAAAAAACCATATGCCTGGACAGAGAAAGATCCAGATTCTATGTGTGGGGCTTTCTCTGGACTGGGGCCAGCTTCCCTGTTCTCACTCCAGGGGAGGAGTGAGGCCAGCTTGTCTCTTGGTATCTAGCTCAGAGGCAGAGTCCTCCATGGGAGAAAGCGATCTGCTCCCTGCAGTGCTGTGGGAAGAAGGTATATAACTGTTTAAAGGACAAAGACTGCCTGCATCCGATAGCCAGAGGGCATATATCGGCAGCTTAGAGTGGCACTTTCCCAAAACTGGGGCACATGGAGCAGAACCCTTTAAGACATCAGGGTTTAAATTCCAGGTGAGCACCAGAGAGATGTGGGAGTCAGCATAGTGGGACAGACTGCTTTGTTCACACCCACGGCACTGTGAGGACGGCCTGAACAGAGTGGTTTGGGACACCAGGTCCATGAAGGAGAGACTGGGGAGTCACCATTTTTCTCCTCATCACCAACAAGGTGGGGCTTCAGGCATCAGTTATCAGGGCCCACAGTCGAGGTGGGACCACCTACACCAAACTACACCCTTCTGTGCCTGGTAACTGCATATCTACTGAAGGAGGATTGACGCTGACAAGGAGACAGCCCCTTCTCAAGACCAGCACTATTGCATTGCCTGGTTTAATTCTCAGACAATTCTTATTCTATAGATATATTCTTCCTTCCCTTTCCCCTTCTTATCTCTTCCCTCCTCTACTCTGGTTACTCTGGTTGTTGTTTTGTTTAGCATACTTATTTAATCTATTCTCTTTAGGCCTGTTCTATATCTCCTTCTTTATTTTCCTTTTCTCTCACTCTGGACTAAGCCATATAGATACTCTCTTGGGTGAATTTTCTTTCTTTTCTTTTTTCCGACCCATGTCATTTCTCTCTTTGTATGGGATAAAGCCTTTTCCATCAACACTGTCCCTGTCCTGTTGTTTTTTTAATGTTGCTAGTGTTTTGTTTTCTGTTGTTTTTGTTTATAGGGTTTGTTTTGATTTGTTTTTGTTTGTTTGTTTTCTTTTCCAGGACTACATCAATGAACAAATCAAATACAGCTGGTGGAGGGCCCAAAACATTATTACGAGTAGGGAGATAAAACAACCAGAATCACAACAACAGAGAGCAAGTAACACACTGCAAAAAAACCTTCCTAAAGAGTCAGGTCCTGTACAGTGTATGATCCCTCTTTAATATAGTAGTGCTCATAGGTGAAGGACATATAACAAGTTTTTAAAACACATAAGGGAGAGGAAACTAGCCAAAATGATGAAACAGAAGAATTCTCCTCAAAAGAAATTCAAGAAAGAAATGACAGCTAAATAATTGATCAAAACGGATATAAACAAAATATCTTATAAAGAATTTAGAATACTAGTTATAAGAATAATCACTAGGCTTGAAAAAATCATAGAATACAGCAGAGAATCTTTTGCTGCAGAGATCAAGGAACTAAAAAATAGCCCTAGTAAATTAAAAAATGCTGTAAATTAGGTGCAAAATAAACTAAAGGCAGTGATGGCGAGGTTTGAAGAGGCAGGGGGAAGAATAAGTGTAATCGAACATAAAATTATGGAAAAAGTTGAAACTGAGAAAAAAGGACATAAAAACAATTCTAGACCACAAGGGTCGAATTAGAGAACTCAGTGATTCAATGAAATGTAATAATGTCCATATCATAGGAGTTCCAGAAGAAGAAGAGAGAGAAAGGGGCAGAAGACCTTCTTGAACGAATCATAGCTGAGAACTTCCCCAGTCTAGGGAAGGAAACAGACATTGAAACCCAGGAGGCACAGAGAACTCCCCTCAGATGTCACAGGAATCGATTTTCTGCACAACATATCATAGTGGAACTGACAAAATACAAAGATGACTAATATGCCTTAACCAATAACAGGAGGTACCTACGGGTAGTAGCAGACTATCTACTAAAACTTGGCAAGCCAGAAGGGAGTGGCAGGAAATATTCAATGCAATGCACTGAATGGGAAAAATATGCAGCCAAGCATCCTTTGTCCAGCAAATCTGTCATTCCAAATAGTAGAAGATAAAGATTTTCCCGGACAAACAAAAACTGAAGGAGTTTATCGCCACTAAACCAGCACTACAAGAGATCCTAACGGGGACCCTGTGAGTTGAAAATTGCAAAAACACAAAGGACCAGAGACATCACTACAAGCATGAAACCTACAGATAACACAATGAAATTAAACCCATGTCTTTCAATAATAACACTAAATGTAAATAGACTAAATTCTCCAATCAAAAGACATAAGGTATACAAATGGAAAATAATAATAATAAAAAACCAAGACCAGCTATTTGCTCTGTATAAGAGACCCATTTTAGACTTAAGGACACCTTCAGATTGAAAGTGAGGGGATGGAGAACCATCTATCATGCTACTGGAAGGCAAAACAAAGCTGCAGTAGCCATATATATACAAGACAGACTAGATTTTAATCTAAAGGCTTTAACAAGAGATGAAGAAGAGCATTATATCATAATTACGGGGTATATCCATCAAGAGGAGCTAACAATTATAAATGTTTATGCACCCAATTCGGTAGCAGCTAAATATATAAAACAACAACAAATATAAGAATCTTAATGGTAAGAATGTAGTAATTGCAAGGGACTTTAATACTCCAACTACAGCAATGGACAGATCATCTGACAAAAAATCAATAAAGAAACAATAGACCTGAATGATACACTGGACAGATGGATGTGCAGACATATTTAGAATTTTTCATCCAAAAGCAGCAGTATACACATTCTTCTCAACTACACATGTAATGTTCTCAATAGATCCCATACTGTCACAATACAGTCCTCAAGAAATATAAAAGGACTGAGATTGTACCATTCACTTTTTCAGATCACAACGCTATAAACTTGAAATCAACCACAAGAAAATGTTTGGAAAACCTCCAAAAACATGCAGGTTAAAGAATATCCTACTAAAGAATTAAAGGGTCAACCACGCAATTAAAGAAGAAAATTTTAAATATGGAAACAAATGAAAATGAAAACATGACAGTCCAAACCCTTTGGGATGTAGAAAGCTAGTCCTAAGAGAAAAATACATTGCAATCCAGACCTATCTCAAGAAACAAGAAAAAATCTCAAATGCAAAATCTGACAGCACACCTAAGGGAACTAGAAGTGGAGCAGCAAAGAAACCCCTAGGCCAGCAGAGAGAAATAATAAATATTAGAGCATAAATTGGGGCGCCTGGGTGGCTCAGTAAGTTGGGCATCTGACTTCAGCTCAGATCATGATCTTGCAGTTCGTGGGTTCAAGCCCCATGATGGGCTCTGTGCTGGAAGCTCAGAGTCTGGAGCCTGCTTCAGATTCTGTGTCTCCCTCTATCTCTGCCCCGCCCTTGCTCTGTCTCTCTCTTTAAAATAAATAAACATTTTAAAATTACAAAAAAAAAATTAGAGCAGAAATAAACAATATAGAATCCAAAAAGACGAAACAAAACAAAACAAAAAACAGTAGGACAGATCAATGTAACTAAGAGCTGGTTTTTTGGAAAAAAAAAAAAAATTTATAAACCCGTATCCAGATTTCTCAAAAAGAGAGAGAACCCAAATAGATAAAATCACGAATGAAAATGGACTTATCACAAATAATCACTCAGAAATACAAGCAATTATCAGAGAATACTATGAAAAATTTTATGCCAATAAACTGGAGAAGCTGGAAAAAATTGACAAATTCCTAGACACCCACACAGTACTAAAACGCAATGGGAAGAAATAGGAAATTTGACAGACCCATAACTAATGAAGAAATTGAATCAGTTATCAATAATCTCCCAACAAACAAGAGTCCTGAACCAGATGGCTTCCCAGGGCAATTCTACCAGACAGTTAAAGCAGAGTTAATACCTATTCTTCTCAAACTGTTCCGAAAAGCAGAAACAGAAGGAAAGTCCTTTCTTCATCTCTTGTTACAGTCTTTATTTTAAAATCTAGTTGGTCTGTTGTAAGTATGACTACTCCAGCTTTCTTTTGATGACCATTATCATAATAGATGGTTCTCCATTCCCTTACCTTCAATCCATAGGTGACTTTAGGTCTAAAATGAGTTCTTGTAAGCAGCATGAAAATGGGTCTTGTTTTCTTACCCATTCTGATTCCCTTGTCTTTTAGTTGGACCGTTTAGTCCATTGACACTTAGAGTGAGTACAGAAATATATGAATTTAGCACAATTGTGTTGCCCATTGAGTTGGTGTTTCTAGTGATGTTCTCTGATCCTTTCTAATCTTTTTTTGCTTTTGGTCTTTTTTGTTTAGTGTTACCTTTTCTCCACACAAAGCAACCCACTTATAATTTGTTTGAGTTGGTTTAGTGGTCACAAACTCCTTTAGTTTTTGTTTGTCTGGGAAACTCTAGGTCTCTCTTTCTTTTTTTTTTTTTCTTTTTTTTTAAATTTATTTTAACTTTGATTTTTGAGAGACGGAGGCAGAAAGCAGAGAGAGGGGGAGACACAGAATCCAAAGCAAACTCCAGACTCTGAGCTGTCAGCACAGAGCCTGACGTGGGGCTCGAACTCATGAACCACGGGCTCATGACCTGAGCCAAAGTTGGATGCTTAACCGACTGAGCCACACGGACACCCCTCTTGGACTCTCCTTCTATTTTGAATGACAACCTTGCTGGATAAAGAATTCTTGGCTGCATATTTTTCTGATTCAGCACGTTGAATATATTCTGCCACTCCTTACTGACCTGCCAAGTTTCTGTGGATAGGTCTGCTGTGAACATGATCTGTCTTCCCTTTAGGTTAAAGACTTTTTTCCCTTTCTGCTTTCATGATTCTTTCCTTGCCTGAGTATTTTGTGAATTTGACTATGATGTTTTGGTGACAGTCGGTTTTGTTGAATCTAATGGGAGTTCTCTGTGCTTCTTGGATTTTGATGACTGTGTTCTTCACCAGATTAGGAAAGTTTTCCACTTTAATTTTGCTCACATCAACCTCTGCCCATTTTTCTCTCACTTCACCTTCTGGGACACCTATAATTTGGATGCTATTCCTTTACAGTAAGTCACTGAGTTCTTTAAGTTTTGTACCATGATCTTTTGCCTTTGTTTCCCTCTTTTTTTCTGCTTCATTATTCTCCATATTTTTATCTTATAAATTACTGATTTGCTGCTCTTCTGCTTCCATTCTTGCCATTGTGGCATCCATTAGAGATTGCATCTCAGTTATGGCATTTTTAATTTCATACTGACTAGATTTTATTTCTTTTATGTCTGCAGAAAGGAATTCTATGCTTTTTTCAACCCCAATTTGTATACTTATTATCATGGTCCTAATTTCTCGTTCTGAAATCTTGCTTATACCTGTGTTGATTAAGCTCCTGGCTGTCATTTCTTCCTGCTTTTTCTTTTGTGGTTCATTTCTTCGTTTTGTCATTTTGGAGGAAGAAAGCAATTAATAAAATAAAAAATTAAAATTAAAATTTAGAAACAAAACAAAAAATCAATAAAGCTAGATACTAGGTGTGTTTTGGTCTGCTTGTTGAAGGAAACTTGATAAGACAGAGCAAAAAAGAGAAAGTAAAGCAAAAGAAAAAAGTAAACAAAATTTTAAAATTAAAAAAAATCATAAAGTAAAAAAGAATAAAATGAAATAAAGAAAAATAAATAGACTAAATAATTTTTAAAAATAAATTTAAAGTAAAAAAAATAAAAATAATTTTTTCTTTTTGTATCCAAGAATAAAGAAAGAAAAAATAAATAAAAAGTTTAAGCAAAAACAGAAGCAAAGAAACAAATAAATGAAGCAGCAAACAGAATAAAATCCCAGTGAAGTTACATCCAGTTTCTCCTTGAACTGAAATTATGAAGCCTTCTATAGTCCACACATTAAACATATACAGTCCCTGTGCTGGTATTCTAGGGGATGTACTTGGAGGGCACAGTTGGGTGGAGCTTGGTGTAATGGCTCTGTTTTCCACTAGGTGGTGTTGTTTAGCTTACCCGGGTGGATCTGTGTGGCATGCATGTGCACATGTGTGTAGGCATCTACACAGAAGAGGTGGATATGACTTCACCAAGGTCCTTTGTTTCTGACACAGGAAGTTGGTGCTCTCACTGACCTCTAATAAAGCACCCCTCCTTTGTCTCATGGTTCTGTCCACTACCTGCCTCTACACTGTCAGTGTCCAAGCTGTCTTCCTGCCAGGTGGCACCTCCCTCCAGAGTTTTATCTCAGATGGGGTTGTGTTTCAAAACTCCATGCTTCAGAGACCTCTGTGGTTTGGACCTGTGCCAGCTCTCTGGGGGAGGGCCCTGCTGAGCAATGGCCAGGTGCCAGTTTACCCCAGAAAATGTTTGTGCAATCATGCGGTGGCAAAGTTTCAGAGATTATGGCAAAGCACAACACACAGCCAGGGCCAGGATTCACTGCTCTCTGGTGTCTTTGTCCAAATATCTGCAAACATGGCTGCTCTCCAGGGTCTGCTGAGACCTTTGCCTGTGGGGAGGCTGTATGGCCTCTACAGAAAGCACTCCATGCAGGGGATCAACTTCTCCCCATGTGGCACGTGAACCCCTCATGCCACACTGCCTGCTTCTGGGGATTCACCCTACTTCCTCACCAGAGCACTGCCAGGCACTGAGCCCTAAAACTTCTGACTCTGCACTCCACTGTTTATAGAATCTTGTGTGGTATTGAAACCCTCTCCTTTCTTCTCGTCAATGGTTTTGGGGAACAGATTTCTTGTTCAGTGCCCTGTGAGTGTTTTCACTTTTTCTCTCTTTTTCTCCAGCTACTCTCAAGAGAGAGTGCTTTACTTGATCTCCTGATGCACCGCACTCCTCCCACTTTCCGTTTCTCTGTCCTCTTTCCACAAAACAGCTCTTTACCCTCCACAGCTTTTTTCTCCCACACTTCACCTCTCCGCACCCCATACCTGCTGAGTTCCGTGGCTCAAGTTATCCAGATTGTTGCGTTAGTCCTCAGATCCATTTCTTAGGTTTTCAAAATGGTTTGGTACTGTTCTAGTTGCATTTCAGGGATGAGACAAGCTCAGGGTCTCCATACAGCTCCACCATCTTAACTCCCTCCAAGTGTTTTCTTTTCTAACTAAAAATAGATTTTAGAACTTTTCTTATTTGAAAATGTTATTAAGTATTTTTTCATGAATATTGAATAATGTATGCAATTTACTTTTAAATTTTATAACCTCTTACCCTGAATGTGATCCATATCATTGAAACTATCTGTACATACTTCCCAGATACCATTCATCTGCCTCTTGCCAAGGTAATCTTAATGCTGAACTTTTGGCTAATCAGTTACAAACAGTTTAACTACATATGTTTGTATCTTGAAAGTATATTGTTTACAGTTTCATATTTCTTGTCTTTATTAAAACTATATAATGTATTGCATAGTTTTCTGAATTTTGCTTTTTTTCATTAAGTTTTTTATTTTAATTTCAGTATGGTTAAAATACATTGTTATATTAGTTTCAGGTGTATAAGATAATGGTTGACTATTTCTATACATTACTCAGTGCTCATCATAAGAAGTGTACCCTTTAATCCCCATTACCTATTTCACCTGTCTTCCCACCCATCTCTCTGGTAAGCACCATTGTGTTTCTATACTTAAGAGTCTGTTTCTTGGTTCCTATCCCTCTCTTTTTTCCTTTGCTCGTTGATTTTGTTTCTTAAATTTCACATATGTGTGAAATCATATGGTATTTTTCTTTCTCTGATTGACTTATTTTACTTACCACTATATTCTTTAGATCCATCTATATTACTGCAAATGGCAAGATTTCTTTCTTTTTAAGGCTGATTAACATTCCATTGTGTATATGTACACACACACACACACACACACACACACACCCCTATACTACTTCTTTATCCATTCATCTATTTTAGAAACTTGGGCTGCTTCCAGAATTTGTCAGGTCTAACATACATGAAAACACAGGGAACAAAAGAGAGGACAACCACTGTGGTGTGGGAAATGCAGGTGGACAGAGCTTTGCACCTCCCTTCTGGACTGTGACGTTTAAGAGAATTTAGAATGTCTCCATACAAGACGAGCTTTCCTTAGAAGCCAGTTGACAAATGGTCTCCATGCCTCATGCACATCGTTACTCCATTTGGTTGGGGAGTACCATCATCGTGGAAGCTCTAGATTGATAAAGCCACACGTGTTGAAGAACACAGGGCTATAAGGTAGTCTATATGTAATTATTTTTCAATCCTTCCTCTCTGCAGGAAATAGTGTGCTTGACTCTTATTAATCACCAATTTGGATTTCACCAGGATAAATCTTCTATTAGCCAGGTAAATTATTCACCCGTAGGAATGAGGTATATAAACTATTCTCCACACTTTAAGTCATCAAAGATTTGATGCTATAAAACTGACAGAGAGGCTTACTGGGCTTTAATAACTGAAACCATTAAGTAAACACAGCTCTTTTTAAAAGAAACATAAAAGAATTTACTGAGTTTCTTATGAATATGTATTTTTTTAATTTTTTAACATCTTTATTCATTATTGAGAGACAGAGCATGAACATGGGAGGGGCAGAGATAGAGACGGAGACAAAGAATAAAGTATGCTCCAGGCTCCAAGCTGTCAGCAACGAGCCCAACGCGGGGCTTGAACTCACAAAATGTGAGATAATGACCTGAGCTGAAGTCGGACGCTTATCCAACTTAGCGACACAGGGCCCCTGAATATGTCTTTAAAAAGATAAATTAAAATCCCCTGGTAACAAAAATACTATAGTATTTTACAACTACAGTTTTATTGTCTCTAAGTGGCCAAAGTTACTCCCTGAGCACGCGCTGCTTCATGAACATGTGGCAACACACTGGGGATGAAATTAAAAGGTTCACACATAACAGTGCGCAGCAAGCTTCTACAACAGAATAGGCATTTCTTTATTCCTCTATATTCTAACACACTTGATATGATATACAATTTTAAATTCTCTAATTTAAATATCTAACAGTAATTACAAAAATTAACATGCTACGTAAAATAGCCATGAACCAACTCTATAATTCCATTAGTTTATTTTAAATACATGACATGTTCCTCTTTGTTATTTGGCAAAATGGACAATAAACATCTGTCAGGCTATAACACTAAAACCAAATACATTTTAAATTTTTTTAACGTTTATTTATTTTTGAGACATAGAGACAGAGCGAGAGCAGGAGAAGGGCAAAGAGAGAGAGAGACACAGAATCCGAAGCAGGCTCCAGGCTCTGAGCTGTCAGCACAGAGCCCGATGTGGAGCTTGAACTCACAAACTGTGAGATCATGACCTGAGCCGAAGTCGGCGGCTTAACCGACTGAGCCACCCAGGAGCCAATCCCCAAATACATTTTAGATACACTGGCTAATTTCAGTATTTCCAGCTCAATTTACTCATTCCAGACTTTCTCCAAAGAAAATATATGGTATTTAAGACATGAGCTACATTAAATATATTATATGAATTTTCGCTGCATATCCCTTGATTGCTTTAAGGACTCACATCTTGAGTCTTTTCTTTAGTCATTAAAATAGTGCTTCTTTCAGTATGAGTAATTGTAGATACTTCACAGATCTATGTGTGACCATAGAACACATAATAATGTATGCCTGATCAGCGCATCTGGAAATAGTTCCAAGTGGCCACACTCTCCACATTCCCATGAAGGTTCCCCAACATCTCAGTCTTTCAGATAAGTGTAGAATTATCCAATGTGGATGTCTAGATTATAAAGACACATAATACAACATATTTACTGTGCTACTATTGTTAAACACTCTCATTTGCTAGAAAATGTCCTCAAAGCAAAACAAAGCTGCAATGTTCAAAAGACCACGCAAAAATTATCCTAATTAGTAGAAATTAACTTGGACAAGCCTGCTACTTGCCAATTACAAAAATGCCCAAAATTGTATAACCTCAAATGACTTACTTAAATAAATCTCTTATTAGACAGTTATGGTGAGACAACAAAAAAGTA
This sequence comes from Paguma larvata, assembly GCA_030068075.1. Classification (NCBI taxonomy): domain Eukaryota; kingdom Metazoa; phylum Chordata; class Mammalia; order Carnivora; family Viverridae; genus Paguma; species Paguma larvata. The sequence goes on along the minus strand of CM057831.1, from coordinate 97,219,480 downwards.
TTACATTTTGAGGATTAGGATAACATTCATGTCTCTGGACATTAATATGTCTCTCTGCCTAACAACACAAATTTTGTAATATGCTTCCTGGAAGACCAATGACTGGGCAATCTCCCAGGTGGTAGGAGAACTCTTACCTGTTCACTCATCCAAAACGTATCCTTAAGGCCACTTCTACCTCAATGGAAGGCATGTTTCTACCTTTCCCCAGCTTCATCCAAGAGAATTGGGCTCTTCCATATGTTTGCACAAGTAATGAGGGATATTTATGCACAGAAAAATAAATAAGAAACCATCTAGGGAGTTAACATAAACACAGCCTGGGCAGATATTTGAGTTGTCAGAAATCTCTTGGGCCACTGTACCAGAATAATAATCCTTCCATTTCTAGGTGCAGACACAGCCTACGTCATTACTGTTTGCAATGAAAGACAACGTAGGGTCATTATAGATTAGTTTATTAGAATATGTGAAAAAGGGGTACCTGGGTGGCTCACTTGGTTGAGCATCTGACTTTGGCTCAGATCATGATCTCTCAGTCTGTGAGTTCGAGCCCCACGTTGGGCTCTGTGCTGATGGCTCAGAGCCTGGATCCTGCTTCGGATTCTGTGTCTCCTTCTCTCTCTGCCCCTCCTCTGCTCATGCTCTGTCTCTATCCCTCTTTCTCATAAATAAACATTAAAAAAAAAGAATATGTGAAATAAATTGACATGAAGTAAACACTTCTGGAAAATGTTCTCCCAAGAACAATCTCTAGAGAAAAAGAGACTAGGTACTTGCCAAGAAAGAACAGGACAGCCAAATATGTGAAAAGCCTCTAATTTAAACGGAAGAAAATGTTAAACAAATAATAAATTCTGAGTTTATAGTAGGAAACATTTAGGTAAAGGAAGACGAATTTAAGCCAGCATAAAGGAGAACCATTCTCAGGCTGACGTATCCAATCATATCCTCAGCAAAGAAGGTCTTCCTCTAACTGTTTAAATCTCTGTTTAACAAAGACTGAGACTCAGAGGCAGAATGACTTGGGATGATGGAAGTCACTGAGGTTGACACTGCAATTTTTGAAAGATAGGTAATCACAGTTACAGAGTCTGGGTCATAGCAGATGCTGTTTATTAAAGCCTTAATCTATGTCAACTGTCACCATCATGATTTCCTTTCACTAATTCAGTTCCTTAATTTCAGTCCAGGGTCAACTGAGTAACTGTTTCTACAAGAAGCAAATTCTTTCCAACAAGCGCCTGCTTCTACATCAAATCTCTGAGGGCTTCCACAATTATTCAATTTCCCATGGCTTATGATGGACTCTGTTGAGCATCTTGATCTCCACATCTGTTTAGTTATATATCGCATTCTCTAGGTCATGAAGATCATAGTTAAAGCGTCATTAATCAACAATACTAAAAGGCAACCAATAGAGTGTGAGAAGATATTTGCGAATGACATATCAGAAAAATGGATATGTCATTCCTTACCAAAATCAACACCCAAAATACAAATAATCCAGTGAAGAATTGGGCAGAAGGCATGAATAGACACTTTTCCAACGAAGACATCCAGATGGCTAACAGACACATGAAAAGATGCTCAACATCACTCATCATCCAAGAAATACAAATCAAACCCACAATGAGATACCACCTCACAGCTGTCAAAATGGTTAAAATTAACAACTCAGGAAACAACAGATGTTGGTGAGGATGCAGAGAAAGGGAAACAGTTTTGCACTTTTGGTGGGAATACAAACTGGTGCAACCACTCGAGAACTGTATGGAGGTTCCTCAAAAAATTAAAAATAGAACTATCCAACAACCTAGGGAATTGCACTACTATATATTTATCCAAAGAACACAAAAATGCTGATTCAAAAGTTCACGTGCACGCCAATGTTTATAACGGTAGCCAAATTATGGAAAGAGCCCAAATGTCCATCAACTGATGAATAGATAAAGGATGATGTGGTGTGCATACACACACACACACACACACACACACACACACAAGCACACACATGCACACACACACAACGGAATATTACTCAGTGATCAAAAAGAATGAAAAATACTATTTGCAGCAACGTGGTTGGAACTAGACTCTATTGTGCTAAGCAAAATAAGTCAGTCAGAGAAAGACAAATATCACACGATTTCACTAGATGTGTAATTTAAGAAAGAAAACAGATGAACATAGGTGAAGGGAAGGAAAAATAAGATAAACATGGACAGGGAGGAAAACCATAAGAGACTCTTAAATACAGAGAACAAAATGAAGGTTGCTGGAGGGGAGGTGTGTGGAGGGATGGGCTAAATGGGAGATGGGCATTGAGGAGGGCACTTGTTGGGATGAACACTGGTGTTATACATAAGTGATGAATCACTAAATTCTACTCCTGAAACCAATATTACATTATATGCTAACTTAGATTTAAGTTTTTTAAAAGTCTGAGTATACTGCTTGTGGTCATACATTTAACTGGGGAGGGAAAGGATCCAGTGGGTTCTTTTCGGTCACCATTTCCAAGTCACTTTGAACATGAATGAAGCTGCTGACCCCTCAGTTATCAGGTGAATATCACAGAGGAACTTCAGTCCATGAAACATGAAGCACAAAAAATGCCCAGATTTTGACTCTGCCAAAATTGCTCGCCCACAAAATTGTGAGGAAATTTAAATGGTTGTGGTTTTAAGTCACAAAATTTTGAAGTCTTATGCCATGTAACAAAAGATAACCAGAGCAAAGAGTGGAAGCTGGAGGTGTGGTGCTTCCATAACCAAAATGTAAAGCATGTGGCATTGCCCCTGGCCCCAGGAGTTGCTGGGAGCTGGAAGGGCCTCGAGGCATCTGTAGGGAAAGCCTTGTTGAGAGACAGGGTGGACTGTGCTTGGAGGCTGAAAGGAAAGTGATTCAAGCTACCAACTGCTGAAAGTTTGGCAATATCCTCACCTATAGTAGTGTGGAAAATGGGAAAAACCCCTGGGGGAGCAGGTGGATTTGACTGTGGTTTCCCGGCATAACACTGACAATGCCAGCTGGCTCCTCAGCAGTGTATGATATGTTCAAGGATAGAAGAAGAGAGGCGAGGGGCGCCTGGGTGGCTGTCAGTGGAGCATCTGACTCTTGATTTCAGCTCAGGTCATGATCTCGTGGTTTCGTGAACTTGAGCCCCATGTTGGGCTTGGGATTCTCACTCTCTCCCTCTCCCTGCCCTTACCCTACTCGTGCTGTCTCTGTCTATCTCAAAATAAATAAATTAATCTTAAAAAAAGAGATAGAGAGGTGAGTTAAAAGCACAAGTGTTAAGATCTCAAGCAGAATTCAGCGGAATCATGAAAGGAGCCAAGACGTGCTGGGTTCTAGTATAAAATTGGTTCTCATCCATGGCCTCTCCAAAAAAACTCTCAAAGTGACAAATGGCACCAGAATAAATATCATCTCAATGTTGTCGATGTAAGCCCCTAGTGAAGACTTCGGAAAGATTTACAGTGTTTCTCATAAATTCTTTTGGCTAGGTTGTCCACCTCCAAACTGTATGCAGGGCATAGGGAAGAAACAGCACATCTCTAGTTCTTAGACTTTATTTTTTCAATTCACAAAGTCTAATTTTATTTATGTATGCTTTCACAAGGTTATTAGATACAATTGATATATAACATTGTGTAAGTTTAAGGTGTACAACATGTTGATCTGATATATACATATATTACAAAATGATTACCACAATAAGGGTAGTCTACCCATATGTCATCTTACATAAGAAGAATTTTCGTGTTGGATGAGAACATTTAAGATTCTCTGTCTAAGCAACTATTTCTATATAATACATTATTGTTAACTACTGTACCCTGGTCTACATGAGCTCCCCAAAACTTATCCAACTTATAATTAGAAATGTGTACCCTTTGACTAACATTGTCAAATTTCACCCACCCTTCAGGACCTGGAAACCACCATTTTCTTAGCTTCAATAAATTGGGCTTTTCAATATCACATACAAAGGGATGATAGAGTATTTGTCTTTCTTTTTGTGACTTATTTCACTTAGCGTAATGCCCTCAAAGTCTCTCATCGTGTTGCAATTGGCAGGATTTTCTTCTTTTTTATTCATCAATATATTTTCTTGTATGTATATACCACTATTCTTTTTCCATTCATCCATCAATGGAGGCTTAGATTGTTTCCATGTCTTGGCTGTTGTGAATAATACTGCCACAAACGCAGGAGTGTAGATATCTCCTCAAGAATCTGATTTCATACTCTTGGATATACGCACAGAAGTTGAATTTCTGGATATTATGGTAGTTCTATTTCACTTTTTGAGTAATCTCCATACTATTTTCCAGAGTGGCTGTAAATTTTAAATACCCAATAAGAGTGAACTAGGGATCCCTTTTATCTAAATTCCTCACCAGCACATGTAATCTCTTCTCTTTTTGATAACACCCATCCTAACAAGTATGAGGCGATATCGCACTATGGTTTGATTTGCATTTCCGTGATGATTAATACTGTTGAGCACCCTTTCATGTTCCTGTTACTCATTTGTGTGTCTTCTTTGAAAAATGTCTATTCAGACCCGTTGCCTAGCTTTTAATCAGTTTTTTATTTTGTTTTCTTTTGTTTTTGCTTTTTTGGTTGTATAAATTCCTCATACATTTGGGATATTAACCCCTTGTGAGGTAAAAGACTTGAAAATATTTTTCCCCATTCCACTGGTTGCCTCTTAGTTTGGCACAAATGCAGATTTAGAACTTGAAATCCTGAATTTAAGCTGATGTCAGGATGGGATGAGGTATTACCTGGCTTAATACCTTCTGTATTATCTCTCTACAAGTCCTGAACTGCCATTTTACAAGTCTGACAAACTCACTGGAGAGACAGGCTACATGGAGAAGAAGAAGGAGCCAGAAGAGCCTGGTATTCTAGCCATCCCTGCCAAGACACCACTCACATGAGTGTAATCATCCTAAATACTCCCTAAAAGCCCAGCTATCCAGTGAATACCAGAGAGGGACCTCAGTCCAAGCCACATGGAACAGAAGAATTGTTCAGTCAATTCCTGCCAAAAATCATGCACAAATTCAAACCTGTGTATGGTAATATATAGCCCTGTGTCTAGAAAGATACAACCTGTGTGTGATCAGATCATTACATATACATACACATATATTTTCATATGCATAGTCAGATACTGATCCCTGTGCTGTCAGATACAGACTTCTGTGTGTTCATATATAGACACATCTATGGAACTGGACATGCATTTTTTAGACTTAGGGAAGTGGTGTAGTTTGGTACAAGCTCATGGATGGTATTTGGCAATGACGACAAATATCAACATTTAAATATGTATACCAATTGACAAAAATTCCACTTCTAAAAACTCATACTTACAAAATTAAAAATGACATCATTGCAGAGTTATAGGTACCCCCAAAAAAATATTGAGGAAAACATGTGCAAGAACTGGAAACACTAATTTTACTGTATCTTCATAAAGAAGTTTTAAGCAGTATGAGTAACCTGAGAATGAGTTACATCTATAGATGGGTATGGAAATGACTGAAGAAGGCTGAGGTAGTAAAGAATCAAAGTAGTAAAGACACAGTGACATAAAAGTGAACACATATTTTTTTAGCAAGGATTTTTAATTGACCTACTTCAGAAACAATAAAAATGTTAATACAATACCTACGTATGGAAGAAGAACGGGGACTATGGTGAGGGATGGGTAAAGGTCTCTCTCATGTATAAAAAAGGTATAAAAAAAGAAAGAAATTTTACCATTTTCAATGACATGTGTGAAGCTACAGGGTATACTGCCAAGCAATTAATTCAGTTAGAGAGAGAAAAATATCACATGATTCCACTCGTGTGGAATTTAAGAAACAAAATAAATGAGCAAAGGGAAAAAAGAACGAGAGAGGTACAAATCAAGATATAGACTCTAATCATAGAGAACTGCTGGTTACCAGAAGAGAAGCAGGGTTGGGTCAAAGAGGTGGTGAGGATGAAGGCATACATGTATTATGTTGAGCACCAGGTGATGAATGGAATTGCTGAATCACTACCTTGCACATATGAAGCTAATAAAACACATTACGTTAAACAAACAAAAAAAATGAATCCAATTAAATATAAAAATAAGAATGAGAATGAAATTAATAACTAAGTATAACAATTAGTTAAAAATTAGTATAACTAGGAGCACCTGGGTGGCTCAGCAGGTTAAGCATCTGACTTTATCTCAGGTTGTGTTCTTGCTGTTGATGGGTTCAACCCTGTGTGGCCTCTGTGCTGACAGCTCAAAGACTGGAATTTGCTCTGGGTTCTGTGTCTTCCTCTCGCTCTAACCCTCCTCTGATCGCACTCTCTCTCTCTCTCAGAAATAAATAAAAGATTAAAAACTTTTTGAAAAAATTATTAGTGTAACTATAAAAATTTTATTGATTACTTCATTACATATGGGGTCTAAGACTATACTTATCATGATGAGCACTATATATAAGATGGTCAAATCATTATATAGTGCATCTGAAACTAATATTAACACTATACGAATTTTTCATGAATAAATAATAAATACATAACAATTAGTGTAACTATAAACATTGGCTATTAATTACATATTATTTATTGACTCCTACTGTAAATACATTTTCAGTAAAATAGATTTTAATATTTGAAGAGATGGGCAAAAATGTTACATTACTTACTTCATGGTAGATAATACATTTATCGACTAAGAGATATGAAATTTCTCCTCCAGAGATTCTTCATAGCATTTGTCATCTCAGAATTTCTCAGAGTGTAGATCAAGGGGTTCAGCATTGGGGTTATGACTGTATAAAACACATTCAATGATTTGTCAATGGGGAAGGTCTTAGCAGGTCTTACATTCGAGAAAATACATGGAACAAAGAAGAAGACCACCACAGTGATGTGAGAACCACAGGTCTGGAGGGCTTTCCGCCTCCCTTCCGGACTAAGGTTCTTTAGAGAGTGCAAGATGACACCATAAGAGATGAGCAACAGCACAAACACAATCATACAGATCATCCCTCCATTGGCCACCACTAACAGGCCAATGACATACGTGTCAGTACAGACCAGTTTCAGTAAGGGGTACATGTCACAGGAAAACTGATCAATGACATTGGGACCACAGAATGGGAGACTATAAATCATGCTAACTTGAATTACTGAATGCAGAAAACCCCCAACCCAGGACACTACCAGCAGCACAACACACACCCTTTGCTTCATGATAGCCAAATAATGTAAGGGCTTACAGATGGCCACGTAGCGGTCATAGGCCATCACCAGCAGAAGAAAGACCTCTGATCCACCAAAAAAGTGTTCTGCAAATAGCTGGGTCATACAAGATTGGAAGGATATGGTATTTACCCCAAAGAACAAGTCTGAAATCAATCTGGGGGAAAGGCAAGAGGCATAAGTGACATCCATAAATGATAAGTTAGCAAGAAAAAAGTACATAGGTGAGTCCAGGGTCTTACTGACAATTACAGTCACGACAATGAGCAAATTGCCCACCATGGTGAAAATATAGAAAAGCAAGAATACAACAAAAAGGACCTTCTGTTCCTTTGGATCCTGTGTGAGGCCCAAGAGGATGAAGTAAGTTACATTGTTTCTTGATTCCATCTAGTCTGCGTAGGAGGTGACTTCTCATATTAGAAGCAGGAGACCTATAAAACAAGGGAAAAAATCTTTTAAATGCATCATAAGATTAATCTTTCACTGATTCTATCAATTAAAAGAACATGAAAGAGTACCTGCTTGTGTCAAATGTATTATAGACACTGTGATTTCCAAGTTGAATAAGGCATGGTTTCCTACATTCAGTGATAGCATACATAATAATCACGAATAAGTGACAATATAACGCAGTCCTACAATGTGAAGGTCACAAAGTAGGAACATATCTACCAAACAGGAGTCAGTTTTAAAGGAAAAGTGGTAGGACAAGAAAAGAGGACAAGGGAATTCCAAGAAAAGGTGCACAGTTTATAAAATCCCAAAAGTGAAATATAGAGACCCATTTAGTGTACTTGACATAATCAATGCAAGTAGGTCAAATTAGGAACGGAAGGTCACTGAACGATTATGTTTTCCTGACCGAGATCTCTTATGATCTTTGGTTGGATATGCCCCCTTTTACTGACCAACAAATGGGGAAGCACTCCAGTGTTGTGTCTATCCCTTAATTTTTTACTTCATATCAAGACTATATGATGCTGGCAAAAGAACAGACACATATCCCAATGGAATAGAATAGACAACCATGAATTGGACTCACAAATGTATGGCCAACTAATCTTTAACAAAGCAGGAAAGAGTAGCCAATGGAACTGGACAGCAACATGCAGAAGAATGAATCTAGACCACTTTCGTACCTCATACACAAAAATAAACTCAAAATGGATGAAAGACCTAAAGGTGAGACAGGAAACCATCAAAACCCTAGAGGAGAAAGCAGGCAACAACTTCTTTGACCCTAGCTGCATCAATTTCTTCTCAACACGTCTCCAAAGGCAAGGGAAATAAAAGCAAAAATGTACTATTGGACCTCATCAGGATAAAAAGCTTCTGTACTTCAAAGAAACAATCAACAATACTAAAAAGCAACTCACAGAATGGGAGAAAATATTTGCAAATGACATATCAGATAAAGGATTAGTACCCAAAATGTATAAAGAACTTACCAAACACAATACCCAAAAAACAAATAATCCAGTGAAGAAATGAGAGAAGACAAGTATAGACATTTTTCCAAAGAAGTCATCAGATGGTCAACAGATACATGAAGAGATGCTCAACATCACTCATTATCTGGGAAATACAAATCAAAACCATACAGAGATACCACCTCACACCCGTCAGAGTGGCTAAAGTTAACAACTCAGGAAACAACACATGTTGGCATGGATGTGGAGAAATGGGAATCCTCTTGCACTGTTGGTGGGAATGTGTACTGGTACAGCGTGGAATTTCCTCAAAAAAGTAAAAATAGAACTACTCGATGTCCCAGATATAGTGCTACTAGGAATTTATCCAAAGGATACAGGAGTGTTGATTCATAAGGGCACATGTACCCCAATGTTTATAGCAGCACTTTCAACAATAGCCAAATTATGGAAAGACCCCAAATATCCATCAACTGATGAACAGATAAAGATGTGATTTATATATACAATGGAATACTACTTGCCATTGAGAAAGAATGAAATCTTGCCATTTGCAACAACATGGATGGAACTGGAGGGTATTATGCTAAGTGAAATAAGTCAGTCAGAGAAAGACAGATAGCATATGTTTTCCCTCAGATGTGGAATTTGAGAAACTCAGCAGAAGAACATGGGGGTAAGGAAGGGGAAAAAATAGTTTCAAACAAGGGGGGAGGCAAACCATAAGAGACCCTTAAATACAAAGAACAAACTGAAGGCTGATGGGGGAGCAGGGGAGGAGGGAAATGGGTGATGGCCATTGAGGAAGGCACTTGTTGAGATGAGTACTGGGTGTTGTATGCAACCAATGGATCATGAGAATCTATCCCCAAAACCAAGGGCACCTTGTATACGCTGGATGTTAACTAACTTGACAATGTGTTGAAAACTAATAATACAAAAATAAATTACACATCTGTATCTTCAAAAAACAAACAAATAAACAAACTTCATATATGCATCATCTCCATATTTGGACATCTCCAACTGAATATCTATTAAGTACTTATAAACTAAATTTTTAATGTTCAGCAATAAACATAGGTGTTTTCATCTCATTAAATGGTACCACCTTCCACGTCGTTGCTCAGACAGGAAATATCACCATGCCATTCGTGGCTTTCCTGCTTTCATAACACCTTTAACAAATCTTATTAACCCCCTTTAAATTATATCACAAACTTTATCATATCCCTACCCACCACACTTCCCTACTGACCCACTGCACCAACCTCTTGCCACGTCTCTCCCCTTTCATTCTGGCCTACATCAGTATGTTCTCCTCTTGCAGTCATGTTTATAAAATCTGATTCTGGTCTATTATTCCACAGCTCACAATACCTATAGTGAGGCACTCAGTCACTCACTTACAACTTCATGTATCATAGTTCATATTTACAGTAAGAGGAACTGTCATCCCCATTTCATAAGTGAACAAACAGAGGCTCAGAGTATCTAATTTATTTTCCCAAGGTCACCTGTTTTTCAGTTTGCTTTATCTCAAAGTGATCTCACTTTTACATAATAAAGAAATTCACACAGTTGTAAACCTGATTCTCAATATTTACTGTTAGCCTTACCTCTTGAAGACAAGTCCAGAATCTGAAGGAAGAGGTTTCTACTCTTTTGTGGCACTAGAATTTTTCTTTCGTCCAGTATGACAAGAGAAAGAAAACAGCTGCATTGTTATTTGAGGATAATATTTTATTTTATTTGGATATCAGTCCATGTTCTTCATGGGGTCTTTCAGTTTCTCAGAAGATTGCTTTTATTTGCACTAGAGATTACGTAAAAAGAATTCTATGGTCCACACAGAAAAGAAAACTTTATTACCTTAGTGAATTTATCTAAAATACAGGGAAATTAATTTTACATAAAAAGATAGCAACCAGCCATTCTGCAGGGAGATTTTTCTCCAGTAACTCTTTCCTACTAACTTCAAAATAGGAAAAACAAAAACAAAAACAAAAACAAAACCACTCAGTCAGTTAGTCCTTCACATTCTTTTGTGTTGGTGTGACCACACCAGTTGACTTGAAATTTTGAGACAAAGTCTTATGCTGTTTTTTGGGGGGCGGGGCTTTGGAGTGAGGAGGGTAGTGAATTCAGCCAACAAAGGCCTCCTGATAAATTTATCATTTATTAAGGGGAGAGCATCTTTCTCCTGATAGGGGCAGAGATCACTAGACATTTCCTCCCTTCTAACCACCGTTTGTCATTAAGTCAGAATTGGAAAGTGTCCAAGACTGATTCTTGCTTAATTAAATTCACTGGGATTTCCCAAAAAATATTTAAAATATCTTTGTGTAAAACTACTACTAGACCAAATCACATAATTAAATTCTAAAGGATGTAACATGAAGGGAAAACCCATTTTTAGAACCATTAGGAGACCATTCGCAGTCAATAAAAAATATCAGCCTCATCATTTTGTGCCAATGAAGATTACTTTATCATATATTCCCCTGCCTGCCTTAGCAAGTTTTCCTTTCATTTATTTAACACTCAACTTATCATCTGCCTTAAATTGTGATTGATTATGTTAAATATTTCTTTATCAAATTAGACATAATAACCATTCAATTATTAATTATTATTTTTATAGAGAGCATCTATTTAATGTCGGGAACCATGCTATGAGTGAGGACATAGCAATTAATAAAACAGGAGTGAAAATCACATGAAAAGTCCTTCGCACATGGGCTTTCTTTCATGGACTTTATTGTCTGACTCAGACAGCAAATAAGAGGAGAATCTAGTAAAGTAATAATAGTCTTCACATGACTGTGTAAAAACTAGTCTAGTTTATAGAAATGAATTTGGCCACACCTATTATTTGCCCTCAATTATTTTTAAAAAAAACCTCAAAAGTTATTTGAATGTATCTCTTCTTGGTCACTACGGTTAGGCAACCAAGAAGTCCTTTATTTACAGGATTAGCATAGCATTCATGTCTCTGGACCTTAATCTGTCTCTTTGCCTAATAAGACAAATGCTAGAATTGAACTTCCTGGAAGAACAATGACTGAACACTCTCTCAGGTAGTAGGAGAACTCTTTACCTATTAGGTCATTCAAAAGGTATCCCTAAGGCCACCTCTTCCCTAATGGAAGAGATATTTCTACCTTTCTCCAGCTTCATCCTAGAGAATTGGTCCCTTCCACATGTTTTTACAAGCAACAATGAATATCTATGCACAGGAAAATACAACAAGAAAACATAGGGGTGATGAAGAGAAACTCCAGTCTAGGCAGATATTTGAGTTGTTAGAAATCTCCTGGGCCATTGTATCAGGAAAATAATCCTTCCTTTCTACCTGCAGACACAGCCTGTGGCTTTCTACTGTTTTTAATGAAAGAGAATGTAAGGTCATTACAGATTAGTTTATTAGGATTTGTGGAACAAATTCACATAAAGTAACTACTTCTGGACAGTTTCTCACCTAGAACAATCCTTAGAGAAAACATGACTTGGTTCTTGCCAAGAAAGAGTATCAGACAGCCAAATATGTGAAAAGCCTCTATTTTGAATAGAAAAAAAAATAGCTAAGCAAATAATAAATTGTGAGTTTTGTAATAGGAAACATTTAGGTAGGGGAAATCTGATTTAAGCCAATGTGAAAGGAGAACAAGACTCAGGCTGACTTACCCAATCATGTCATCAGCATAGGAGGTCCTTCTTCCAGCTGTTAGAATCTTTGTTCAAGAGGGCCTGAGGCTCAGAGGCAGAAGGACTTGGGATGAGGGATGCTACTGAGGTTAACTCTGCAATTGCTGAAAAGACAGGTAATCACAGTTCTGGTGTTGGGAGCCATTTGGGCTCACAGGTTGAGACCCCTCCCTGTGTGGAAAAGGTTGAAGCAAAAGCTAGCCAGCCAAACTGGCGCCTCTTCTTACAACTACTCTCTTTGGCCTAAGGAATGTAATGCTCTTTTGTTTTACCGCATTTAGATAAAAGGAAGGACCTGGAGCAGGATGCTTTGAATTGCATCTGAATGAGAGTAGCCTGACCACCTTAAAGTTGCATCTTGGGGATGGGTTGCATAATTGATAGCAGTTATGAGCTGGCTGAATATTGGTGTGATCTGTGTAAATGTTAGGCTCCTATTATGTAAATTCACGGGCAAAGGACAAGCATTGGGAATTCTGTCCTTGCCAGAAGGGTTGGACCTCCCCCATTGTAATTGGAAGAATAGGCAATGACTCCTTGCCTAAGGAATGTAATGCTCTATGTTATGTAATTAACATAGGCAGGTCTAGGTAACTTCCTGCTCTCTCCCCCAGCCTTAAATTTATATGCTAACTAACTTGAGAACAACTTGCAAGATTGAGGAAATCGCCACTTTACCAATATAACACATAATTGTTCAAACTATGCTTACTGATGGGCTGTCACTCATTGCTGTAATGTAACTCACTACCTTTAAATAAAGACACTGAGGCCAGCAGGGCAGAGACGCCAGAATTCCCAGGGCTGCCTGCTTGGTCATCAGACTCCATCTTTCTCGTGGCTCTCTCACCTCATTTCGCCTAACCGTTCTTCCTTCGTGGACCCCTAGATTCGCTGGAACAAGGACCGACTCCAGCATTCTGGATTGCAGAACTGGGTTCCAGTGGATGCTGTTGATTAAGGCCTGAATCTGTCAACTGACACCATAATGAATTTCAGTTCATTAATTCAGTCCCTTAATTTCAATGCAGTATTAATTGAGTAACTGCTACTACAAGAAACAAATTATTTTCCAACAAGAGTCTGCTTATACATCAAATCTCGAAGGGTGTCTACACTTCTTCATTTTCACATAGCATACAATGGGCTCCATTGAGCATCTTCAACTCCACATATGTGTAGTTGTACACTGCATTCTCTAAGTCATAAGGATCATTGATAAAGAGTCATTTAAAACCTGTATGAGCCAGCTGAAGATCTTTCTAACATGCTAAGCAACACCAAATGTTGCTGGTTTTCAGCTGACCTAAATGTATGTATAGCTTTGTGCTTGTGTTAAAAAGAAAACTCTAAAAGCAGCAAGCTTTTATTTTAAGAAGCTAGAAAAATAGAAAACTAAATTAAAGACAAAGTGAAAATGAAAAAGGATATAATAAAAGATGAAAAATAAATAAAATAGAAAGCATACAGTAAACTAAAAGCCAAAAGTTAGTACTTTTATAACACAATTGACAAATTTCAAGGACGATTGAGGCGAAAACTACCAATATCAGAATTAAAAAGCAAATAAAATCATAAATATACAGCAAATGTAAAAGGATAATAAATGGTTCTTTTGAAAAATATTATTCTAAGAAATTTGATACCTTAGATAAAATGGGTAAAATAAAGGAAAAACTCAATCTTCTGAAAAAGACTCAAAAATAAACTGAAAAGCTAGGTACTCCTATGTCTCTCCAAGAAATGAACTTTCTTTTTTTTTTTTTTTCTAAACAACATGATTGTGCTACAGAAAACTCTGAGGAATCTACAGAGGTTACTAGAAATAATAAGTGAATTTAGCGAGTTGTCAGGATACAAAGCCCAAATAAAATATTCAATTGCTTCTATATATTAGTATCCATAACAATTGAAAACTTCCAAATGTTAAACAAATTTTATTTTAGCTATCTGAAAACAAAAATCCTTAGGAAAAGAGGAGCAACATTCCTCCACTAAAGTTTACAATTATTTACAAAACTAAATTTTGTTGTGTTTTTGCCAGTGAGAAATTATTTTTATTTTTATTGTTTCAAGTTTTTATGTAAGTTCTAGCTAGTTAACATATAGTGTAATATTGGTTGCAGGAGTAGAATTTAGTGATTCGTCACTTACATATACCACCCACTGATCATCACAAGTGTCCTCCTTAATATCCATCACCCATTTAGCCCAAGCCAACCTACCTCCCCTCCTTCAACCCTCTTTGTTCTCTAGAGTTGAGTCTCTTACAGTTTGCTTCCTCTCTTTTTCCACTTGACTTCCCCTATATTCATCTGTTTTGTATCTTAAGTTCCACAAGTGAAATCATATGGTATTTATCTTCTCTATATCTGACTGATTCATTTCACTTAGCATAATACACTCTAGTTCCATCCAGTCATTGCAAATGGCAAAATTTGGTTCCTTTTCCATGGCTGAGTAATAATCCACTGTAAGTATATACCTTCTTCTTTATTCATTCATCAGTCGATGGACATTTGGGCTCTTCCCCAAATTGACTGTTGTTGATAATACTGCTATAAATATTGGGGTGCATGTGTCCCTTCAAATCATATTTTAGCATTCTTTGGATAAATACCTAGTAGAACAATTACTGGGTTGTAGAGTAGTTCTATTTTTAACTTTTTGAGAAATCCCTACACCATTTTCCAGAGTCGTTGCACTAGTTTACATTCTTACCAAAGTTGTAAAAGTGTCCCCCATTCTCCACGTCCTCTCCAACATCTGTTGTTTTCTGTGTTGTTAATTTAGCATTCAGACAAGTGTGAGGTGATATTTGATTTTAATTTTGATTTCTGTTTCCCCAATGATGAGTGATGTTGAGCATCTTTTGATGGTCTGTTGGCCATCGTCTTGTCTTCTTTGGAGAAATGTCAATTCATGTCTTCTGCCCCTTAATGGATTTATTTGTTTTGGGAGTGTTGAGATTGATACTTTCTTTACAGGTTTTGGATACTTCCTCTTTAACGGTTATGTCATTTGCAAGTATCTTCTCCCAATCTGTAGGGTGCCTTTAAGTTTTGTTGAATGTTTCCTTCTCTGTGAAGTAGCTTTTTAACTTGATGAAGTTCCAATAGTTCTTTTTCACTTTGTTTCCCTTGCCTTCAGTGACATGTGTAGTAAGAAGTTAAAGAGATTGCTGCCTGTTTTCTCTTCTAGGATCTTGACGATTTCCTGCCTCACATTTAGATTTTCATCCATTTTCCATTTAGTTGTGTGTATGGTGTAAGAAAGTGGTACAGTTTCATTCTTCTGCATGTCACTGTCCACTTTTCCCAATATCTTTTGTTGAAGAGACTGTCTTTTATCCATTGGATATTCTTTCCTGATTTGTCAAAGATTAGTTAGCCATATACTAGTGGGTCCATTTGTGGGTTTTCAACTCTGTTCCATTGATCTATATGTCTACGTTTGTGCCAGTACCATACTGCCGTGATGATTAGAGCTTTGTAATATAACTGGATGTCCAGATCTGTACTGCCTCTAGCTTTGCTTCTTTTTTCAAGATTATTTTGATTATTCGGGGTCTTCTGTGGTCCCACACAAATTTTAGGATTTTTTGTTCTAGTTCTGTGAAAAACGATGGTGGTATTTTCATAGAGAATGCATTAAATATATTTATTGTTTTGGATAGTATGGACATTTTAACAAGGTTTGCTCTTCCAATCCATAAGCATAGAATGTTTTTCCATTTCTTTGTGTCATCTTCAATTACTTTCATCAGTGTTCTATAGTTTTCAGAGTACAGATTTTTCACCTCTTTGGTTAGGTTTATTGTTAGGTATCATACGTTTTTGGGTGGAACTATAAATGGGATCAATTCCTTGATTTTGATTTCTTCTGCTTCATTATTGGTTTGCACAAATGCAACAGGTTTTGGCACATTGATTTTGTATCCTTCAACTTTGATGAATTTGTGTATCAGTTCTAGCAATTTTTTGGTGGAGGTTCTCAGGTTTTCTACATAGATATCATATGGTCTGCAAAGAGTAAAAATTTGACCAGTTCCTTGGTGATTTGGATGCCTTTTATTTCTTTTTGTTATCTGAGTGCTGAGGCTAGGACTTCCAGTACTGTCTTAAAATTCAGTGGTGAGGGTGGACATCCATGTCTTATTCCTGACGATAGCTGGAAAGCTCTCAGATTTCCCATATTGTGGATGATATTAACTATGGGTCTTTTGCATATGGCCTTTACGATGTTGAGGTATGTTCCTTTTATTGCTACTTATAATCAAGAGTTTTAATCAAGACTCGAGGCTTAATTTGTCAAATGCTTTTTCTGCATCTATTGAGAGGATCATACGGCTCTTATCTGTTCTTTTATTAATGTGGTGTATCATGTTGATTGACTTGCAAATACTGAACCACCCTTGCAGTCAAGGAATAAATTCCACTTGATTGCGGTGAATAATTCTTTTAATGTACTAATGTATTTGATTTGCTAGTATCTTATTGTGAATTTTTGCATCCGTGTTCATCAGGGATATTGGCCTGTAATTCTCCTTTTTAGTGGGGTCTCTGTCTGGTTTTGGAATCAAGGTAAGTAATGCTGGCCTCACAAAATGAGTTTGGAAGTCTTCCTTTCATTTCTATTTTGTGGAACAGTTGGAGAAGAATGATATTCACTCTTCCTTAAGTGTTTGGTAGAATTCTCCTGGGAAGCCATTTGGCCCTGGACTTTTATTTGTTGGGAGATTTTTTATTCCTCCTCCAATTTCTTTGCTGGTTATGGGTCTGTTCAAATTTACTATTTCTTACGATATTTCCTATTTCTTACGATATTTCAGTTTTGTTAGTATATGTTTCTAATAATTTATCCATTTCTTCTAGATTGTCCAACTTGTTGGAATATAATTTTTCATAATATTCTCTTATAATTGTGTTTCTGTGGTGTTGGTTGTGATCTCTTTCATTCATGATTTTATTTATTTGGGTACTTTCTCTTTTCTTTTTGATAAGTCTGGCTAGGAGGTTATCAATTTTATTTATTCTTTCAAAGAACCAGCTCTTGTTTCATTTATCTGCTCTCTTATTACTTTGGTTTCTATGTCATTTATTTCTTCTCTAATCTTAATTATTTCCCTTCTTCTGCTGGGTTTATGCTTTATTTGCTATTGGTTTTGTAGCTTCTTTAGGTACGAGGTTAGATTGTGTATCTGAGACTCTTCCTTTTTAAGGAAGGCTTGTATTGCTATATACTCCCTTCTTATGACCACATTTGATGCATCCCAAGGTTTTGGACTGTTGTGTTTTCATTTTCATGTGTTTCCATGGGTTTAGTATTTTTTCTCTAATTTCTTGGTTAACCCATTGATTGTTTAGTAGGATGTTCTTTAGCCTCCAGGTATTTGAGGTGTTTCCAATTTTTTTCTTGTGGTGACTTCAAGTTTCATACTATTGTGGCCTGATAACTTGCATGGTAAGATCTCAAATTTTTGTACTGAAGCCTGATTTGTGACCTTGTATGTGATCTATTCTGGAGAATACCCCATGTGCACTCAAAAAGAATGTCTATCTATTGCTTTAGAATGAAATGTTCTGAATACATTTGTTAAATACATCTTGTCCAGTGTGTCATTCAAAGCCATTATTTCCTTGTTGATTTTCTGCATAAATGATCTTTCTATTGCTGTAAGTGGGGTTTTAAAGTCCTCTATTATTGTATTGGTATCAATGAGTTTCTTTATGTTTGTTATTAATTAATTTATATTCATGAAAATCCTTAACTACTGACAAGGAATTTTAGTGGTAGGGAATGACACCAGAAGAAAAGGGGGAGGAGATGGAGGAGGAGACAGCAGCAGGGAGGGAAAAAGGCCCCCCAAACAAACCTACTAGTTGTATAAAATTTGACTTATGACACAGAGAAATTTCAAATTATTACTGAAATTAATAATAACATTGACTGATTATTTGTCCTGTTTGAGGAAAACAAGATTAGATATGTCTCATCACAAAGAGAAACAAATTCTAGATAATTTTAAAAGACAGATCCTCTGAGCCCCTGAGGGCTGAGTTGGTTGAGTGTTCAACTCTTGATCTCAGCTCAGGTCTTGATCTCAGGATCTTGAGTTTAAGCCATGATTTCAGCTCCACACTCGGTGTGGAACTTACTTTTTAAACAAAAGGCAATAATCATAACAAAAAACAATTTTCAGAGTTATTTGTAAAAAGATGTTAATATGTATAAATTCACTGAAATAATGTAAATAAAATTATCCAAGAGTCATGTGATAGAAGAAAGCAAAAAGTAAAAGAATAATACAATATAATATCTTTATATAAAAACAGCCATAATTACAGTAAAACAACAGATTTATAGCAAACATAAAAGAAGACCAAGCATTTATAGCAAATATATATAATTAATGAAAGCTCAAAATTCTTCCTCCAATAGATCAAGAATACAAGAATGTAAGTAATAGACAAAGTTCATGGAGTGGATTCTATGTCCCAGACACAACGCAAATACAGACTACATAGACAGTTTTAGTCACTGTTCCTGACTTAAGAGAACTTAAAGATCAATGAACACAGACAATTAACCAAGGTTTTATCTCCTCACTTGAAGTAACTATACACTTTGTAGATTTCATAAATGATGTCTAAGTCCATTTGGGCTGCTATAACACAATACCGCAACCTGAGTGGCTTCAACGACAATCATTTATTTCTCAAAGTTCTGGGGTCTGGGAAGTCCAAGATCAAGGCACTGGCTGATTCTGTGTCCAGTGAGAGCCCACTTCCTGGTTCATAGCTAACCATCTTTTCTTTGTGTCCTTACATGGCAGAAGGAGCAAGTGAGTTCTATCAGGTCTCTCTTTATAGAGACACTAATCTCATTCATGAGAGCTCTGCCGTCATGACTTAATCACCTCCCAAAGGCCCCTCCTCCAAACACCACATACTATATAGGACTTAACTCATGAACTGGGGGAACACTAATATTCAGTCTATAGCAACATCCAAAAGTTGATTTAATTATATAAATCTTGATAAAATCAAATGGTTACTCTTATTTAATGAATAGCATTATGTCTGGAAAATTTTGAGATGACATAAGAAATCTTCATATAATAATAATAGGGATAAAAACCAGGATATGAAGTTTCTAATACACTGTGATTTACCAGTGAAACAGTTCCATGCCCCCATGGCATGGGCACCTCTTGAATCCAGAGTAACTAAAGGAGGCAGAACCATGAGTTTCTTTGACACATGCTTCCTACTGTAATAGAGGCAGATTAATATTTTCTTTCAAGCCAATTCAGAGAAAGGGAGACTTGTGAAAGAGGTCTCTGTTAAATAAATCAATATATATTATGGCCTTTTTATTACCTAACGAACCGCATTCGATTAACAGCAGAGATCAGAATGGCATGCCATATTGTCAGCATCTTTCTTATCAATGATATCACCCAAAATATCTCATCTCAGGTTCTGTGTTGCATATGTAAAGCTCATGGGTTAAGTATTATGGTAATTTGATATATCAAAAGAGGACCTAGGTCACTATAGAAGGCTATGAAACACTACAGGCAAAGAAAGACATTGGGATACTAAAAAATGGCAAAGATAGTGTCAGATAAACTAAAATATCTAGGAAGGTTAATGAATCATCTTTATGAAGTTTACACGAAACAAAGATAATAGGATTCAGGAGATAATAGGATTTCCTACTCAGAAAAATAAGTAGATCTTACTTATTGTATCTATGTCTTTTGTTCTGATTTTTTTCCTACACTTAGCCTATGATTAATATTCTACCATGAAAGCAGCATTCCTCCTTAATCTTAATGTGCTAAGCAATATGAAAAAATTTATGTACTTAAATATGTTTCAGATATAAAAAAATAAGATCCATACTTTATAATAAGCATTGCCTTTGTATGGGAGGAGTGAACCAAGAGTTTCTGTCCTATTTCTGAAATATGTATTGAGCACTATGGATTCTGAAAGTGAACATTTATGTAAGAGAGAAATGTGAAAAATGTACACTAACAAACATAAATTTACAGTTTTAACTACAGCATAACCTATCACACAGAACATAAACGTATGTTTCAACAGAGACTTTTTGTATGCAAAAACTACACATCTACTTTCCTAAAAAATTATGAAAATCTTAGAAATATAATTTGACCATTGGTAGTACTTACATCTTAAAGGCTTCTCATCATGCACAAGTGTAAATCTGAGGAGAAACTTACCACAAATGAATAATTCTTTATTGGCTGGAGCACCTTTTCAGTGAAAAGAGGTGATACATTTCACTTCTGCCTCACTTTCTTCTTCTGGTCCAGAGCTTTTTCATGGCATTTTTCATCTCTCCATTTCTCAGAGTATAGATTAGGGGGTTCAACATAGGAGTGATAACTGTGTAAAACACAGTCAAGGATTTATCAGTGGGTAATGTAGAAGGAGGTCTCACATACATGTAGATGCAGGGGACAAAGAAGAGGACCACCACCGTGATGTGGGAGCCACAGGTGGATAAGGCTTTGTGCCTCCCTTCCTGACTCAGGTTCTTCAGGGAGTGCAGGATGACCCCATAGGAGATGAGTAAGACCGTAAAGATGACCACACAGATTGCCCCATCATTGGCAAACACGGTGAGGCCAATAACATAAGTGTCAGTGCAGGCAAGTTTTAGTAATGGGTACATGTCACAGATGAAGTGGTCAATGACATTGGGACCACAGAAGGGAAGATTGTAAGCAAAGATAAGGTGAACCACAGCATGCAAAAACCCTCCAACCCAGGCCGACAGCAGCAACAGAACACGCACCCGTTGATTCATGATCGTCAAATAATGCAAGGGTTTGCAGATGGCCACGTAGCGGTCATAGGCCATGACCACCAAGAGTAAAATCTCTGCACCACCAAACAAGTGCCCTAGAAAGAGCTGGGACATGCAAGCTTGGAAGGAAATGGTTTTCTTCTCACCGAGTAAGTCTATAATCATATTTGGAGTGGCCGTAGTAGAATACACAGCATCCATAAATGATAAGTAACCAAGAAAGAAGTACATAGGGGCATCCAGAGTTGGGCTGACCACCACGGTCACCACAACGAGGAGGTTGCCCACCATTGTCACAAGGTAGATGAGCAAGAACACAACAAATAATATTTTCTGACCTTGGAGGCTCTGAGTGAGCCCCAAGAGGACAAACTCAGTC
Source organism: Paguma larvata (assembly GCA_030068075.1). Taxonomy (NCBI): domain Eukaryota; kingdom Metazoa; phylum Chordata; class Mammalia; order Carnivora; family Viverridae; genus Paguma; species Paguma larvata. The sequence continues at coordinate 97,197,841 of CM057831.1, read as the reverse complement.
ACATTGATCCTGTGTTCCATATGTGCTTTTGTATGTTCTTATTTCAGAGTTCAGGACAAAATTAGCTACAAACACAATTATTATTAGTGACTTCCTGAATACTTACTATAATCTATTTATTCATTCAACATATAGGCATTACAAGTTCTTATGTCCCTCAGAAATTACAAGAAGACTAGGTAGATTAAAACATGCTACCTAATTCAGTAATCATGCATACTAATGGAGAGACAAGTAATTAAAGACGTATGTGTGGAAAGGACATATTATTAAATAAATTGTTTGCAACAAGTAGCTTTCTATCTGGAAGCTGGTACAATTGTTCCTACAGTGGATTCTGCATACAAAAAATTTAATGTATTAAGGTTTAATGAAAACCAAAGCAAGATTTATATTTACTCCCCAGTTAATTAAAAAGTTGACTATCTATATTCTAGAATGCTCTTAATTAATAAGTAAATTCACAAATTGATATAATTTCAAAACATCATAAAGATTGTAAAAAGATACCATACCGTCAATAAGTAAAAGTACTTTGGGGAAAAGATTTACATTTTAGAGGACATACACAGAGCTAATATATAAATGGACACAGAGCTCTAAGCATTTAAGTAAATGACAAAAAATCATTGGGAAGTGAGTAAATCATATAAATAAGTAATAAAAAGAATGGCCAACACATGTATGTTCTGATGCTGGGACTCCCCTATGACCAGAAACATAGGAACTGAAATAACACCTTGGTAATGAAATTGTTACCTTGGACTCTTCAAAATCACTCTTTCAAGACATGTGGATGCTACATCATCCTCTAAACTTTCACAGATTAGCCAGCAATGCTCAGAGAACATACGATTTGAAACTATTATGAGATTTACAAGTATCTGCTCATAAAAATACCCCTAAATAGTATTAGAATACCTAAAACTCATTCTATAAACACTGATGTTAGAGAAGGAAAATTTATTCTGGATCTTTGTATGTGAAAATAGCCAAAAGAATATTACACAACCAAATCAATCCTCATATATGTCAGTAATCACAAAGAAAATCTAACATGGATGATTATCAGAATCACACAGAGGAACTTGTAAAGGACTGTGAATTCCCACGCCACCAAAATCTAAAGTGTAAAGTCTAGGCTTAATCTTACATCGAACGACCCTTCCTAGGTTACCTGCATACTGAGATAGCCGTTCAGTCCAAGGTGTGGGTTATAGTCCCTTCTCCCTTGTCTTTGATACGCTGATGCCACCTCTGTGCACACAGAGCAGGTAACATATGCACCATCACGGGACCTTGAACCATTTCCATGTGAACAATGCTTTCCATGCTCTCAGAAAGTCACTCATTTCAGTCTCTCAGAAAAAAGGCTACCTCTTAAATTTCTGGGTTGTTCAAAATGAGTAAGAAGCTTCTGTATCCTAATCAAGTCTGAATCTTGACTGGGATAAAAGAGACCCCAAGTCTTCATGGTTGGCAGAATTTGCCCTAATGACAAATGAATGTTAATCCAACACTGTGAGGTTAGAAAAAGGGGCAGTCAAATATACGGGAGAGAAAATTGTGAATTGTTTCAACAAAGATTTTTATGTGGTTTGGTTTTTGTGTCATTATAAGTAAAATAGTGAAATAGCCTTGACAACAGTCCATTCTCAATCAGTTATACTTGCCCGTCTTCTCAAAGCACAGTTAAATTTTGGATTCCCTGAATGACGGAGAATAACTTAATATACATACTTCATTATGTTCTGAGTCCATTATTTCAATTCCCGAAATAGTCAGTTGTGTGAATAGTGATACAAACACTCTCTGAGGCCAAGGCAAGGTCTTAAACACTTTATCTGGGGATGGACTGTAACGCCTCTGGATGAGTCATGCAGTTGGTGCATCTCCAAGAGTGAGTCTTCCCTAATTACATTCATTGGGACCTTCATCTAATTTTGATCTCCAGAGATGCCACCTGCATCTCCAGAGATGCCACCAGGATGATCACCATGTACAACAGGACTTGAAGAAACATGTCCTCTGGGAGTAGGAGGGAGGGAAATCACAAAAGAGAAACTCGAGATTGAATCGCCAAAAGTGAAATGTCCAATGTGGGCAAAAATAAAATGTGTAAAAACTCTCTTCTTTACACATCCAACATGGTGGAGAAATAGGGGCACCCAAAGTTCCCTCATCCCTCAAACACAGCAGTGTTGAGACCAAAGGACTTTGAGTTCCAAGAGTCTGGGCTGCAGAGTGACAGAGATATCTCCAGGGACCCATGGGGACATCCTGGCAGGCCATAGGTGCCTGATTGCAATTTGGGTGAGATAAAATGGGCAGCTTTGGCATGAGTGGGAGAGATCCCCTTCTGCAGACAGACAAAGGGAAAGGAACGAGAGGTTGTGGAAGTGTAGGACTGAATCTGGACAAGAGAAAAACCATGTGCCTGGACAGAGAAAGATCCAGTTTCTATGTGTGGGGCTTTCTCTGGACTGGGGCCAGCTTCCCTGTTCTCACTCCAGGGGAGGAGTGAGGCCAGCTTGTCTCTTGGTATCTAGCTCAGAGGCATAGTCCTCCATGGGAGAAAGCGATCTGCTCCCTGGAGTACTGGGGGAAGAAGGTATATAACTGTTTAAAGGACAAAGACTGCCTGCATCCGATAGCCAGGGGGCATATATCGGCAGCACAGAGTGGCACTTTCCCAAAACTGGGGCACATGGAGCAGGACCTTTTAAGACATCAGGGTTTAAATTCCAGGTGAGCACCAGAGAGATGTAGGAGTCAGCGTAGTGGGACAGACTGCCTTGTTCACGCCCACGGCACTGTGAGGACAGCCTGAACAGAGTGGTTTGGGACACCAGGTCCATGAAGGAGAGACTGGGGAGTCACCATTTTTCTCCTCATCACCAACAAGGTGGGGCTTCAGGCATCAGTTATCAGGGCCCACAGTCGAGGTGGGACCACCTACACCAAACCATGCTCTTCTGTGCCTGGTAACTGCATATCTACTGAAGGGGGATTGACGCTGACAAGGAGACAGCCCCTTCTCAAGACCAGCACTATTGCATCGCCTGGTTTAATTCTCAGACAATTCTTATTCTATAGATATATTCTTCCTTCCCTTTCCCCTTCTTATCTCTTCCCTCCTCTACTCTGGTTACTCTGGTTGTTGTTTTGTTTAGCATACATATTTAATCTATTCTCTTTAGGCCTGTACTATATCTCCCTCTTTATTTTCCTTTTTCTCACTCTGGACTAAGCCATATAGATTCTCCGCTGGGTGAATTTTCTTTTTTTTCTTTATTCCAACCCATGTCATTTCTCTCATTGTCTTTAACCCATGGGATAAAGCCTTTTCCATCAACACTGTCCCTACCCCGTTGTTTTTTTAATGTTGCTAGTGTTTTGTTTTCTGTTGTTTTTGTTTATAAGGTTTGTTTTGTTTTGTTTTTGTTTGTTTGTTTTCTTTTCCAGGACTACATCAAAGAACAAATCAAACACATCTGGTGAAGTGCGCAAAACATCATTACATGTAGGGAGATAAAACAACCAGAATCACAACAACAGAGAGCAAGTAACACACTCCAAAAATTACCTCCTAAAGAGTCAGGTCCTATACAGTGTATGATCCCTCTTTAATATAGTAGTGCTCACAGGTGAAGGACATGTAACAAGTTTTTAAAACACATACGGGAGAGGAAACTAGCCAAAATGATGAAATGGAAGAATTCTCCTCAAAAGAAATTCAAGGAAGAAATGACAGCTAAATAATTGATCAAAATGGATATAAACAAAATTTCTGATCAAGAATTTAGAATACTAGTCATAAGAATAATCGCTAGGCTTGAAAAAATCATAGAATACAGCAGAGAATCTTTTGCTCCAGAGATCAAGGAACTAAAAAATAGTCCTAGTAAATTAAAAAATGCTGAAAATTAGGTGCAAAATAAACTAAAGGCAGTGATGGCAAGGTTTGAAGAAGCAGAGGGGAGAATAAGTGTAATTGAAGATAAAATTATGGAAAAGATGAAACTGAGAAAAAAAGACATAAAAACAATTCTAGACCACAAGGGTCGAATTAGAGAACTCATTGATTCAATGAAATGTAATAATGTCCATATCATAGGAGCTCCAGAAGAAGAAGAGAAAGGGGCAGAAGACGTTCTTGAACAAATCATAGCTGAGAACTTCCCCAGTCTAGGGAAGGAAGCAGACATTGAAACCCAGGAGGCACAGAGAACTCCCTTCAGATGTCAGAGGAACCAATTTTCTGCACAACATATCATAGTGGAACTGACAAAAAACAAAGATAAAGAGAGAATTCTGAAAGCAGCTAGGGACTAACAGGCCTTAAACAATAAGAGAAGGCACATAAGGGTAGTAGCAGACTATCTACTAAAACTTGGCAAGCCAGAAGGGAGTGGCAGGAAATATTCAATGCAATGCACTGAATAGGAAAGATATGCAGCCAAGCATCCTTTGTCCAGCAAGTCTGTCATTCAGAATAGTAGGAGATATAGATTTTCCCAGACAAAGAAAAACTGAAGGAGTTTATCGCCACTAAACCAGCCCTACAAGAGTTCCTAAGGGGGACTCTGTGAGTGGAAAATTGCAAAAACTACAAAAGACCAGAGACATCACAAGCATGAAACCTACAGATAACACAATGACATTAAATCCATGTCTTTCAATAATAACACTAAATGTAAATAAACTGAATTCTCCAATCAAAAGACATAAGGTATCCAAATGGATAGTAAAAAAAAAAAACAAAAACAAAAACAAAACAAAACAAAAAAACCAAGACCTATCTATTTGCTGTGTATAAAAGACCAATTTTAGACCTAAGGACACCTTCAGATTGAAAGTGAGGGGATGGAGAACCATATATCATGCCACTGGAAGTCAAAACAAAGCTGGAGTAGCCATATGTATACAAGACAAACTAGATTTTAAACTAAAGGCTTTAACAAGAGATGAAGAAGAGCATTATATCATAATTACGGGGTATATCCATCAAGAGGAGCTAACAATTATAAATGTTTATGCACCCAATTCGGTAGCAGCCAAACATATAAAACAATCACAAATATAAGAATCTTAATGGTAAGAATGTAGTAATTGCAGGGGACTTTAATACTCCAATTACAGCAATGGACAGATCATAGACAGAAAATCAATAAAGGAACAATGGCCCTGAATGATACATTGGACCAGATGGACTTGCCGACATATTTAGAACTTTTCATCAAAAGCAACAGAATACACATTCTTCTCAACTACACGTGGAACGTTCTCCTCGATAGATCCCATACTAGATCACAAAACAGCCCTCAAGAAATATAAAAGGATTGAGATTGTACCAGTCACTTTTTCAGATCATGATGCTATGAAACTTGAAATCAACCACAAGAAAGTGTTTGGAAAACCTCCAAATACATGGAAGAATGAAAGGGTCAACCAGGCAATTAAAGAAGAAATTTTAAAAATATGGAAACAAATGAAAATGAAAAGATGACAATCCAAACCCTTTGGGATGCAGAAAGGCAGTCCTAAGAGAAAAATACATTGCAATCCAGGCCTATGTCAGGAAACAAGAAAAAATCTCAAATACGAAATCTTACAGCACACCTAAGGGAACTAGAAGCGGAGCAGCAAAGAAACCCCAAGGCCAGCAGAAGAGAAATAATAAATACTAGAGCATAAATTGGGGCGCCTGGGTGGCTAAGTAATTTGGGCATCTGACTTCGGCTCAGATCAGGATCTCGCAGTTCGTGGGTTCAAGCCCCATGTTGGGCTCCGTGCTGGAAACTCAGAGTCTGGAGCCTGCTTCAGATTCTAAGTCTCCCTCTATCTCTGCCCCTCCTCTGCTCTCTCTCTCCCTCTCTCTCTTTAAAATAAATAAACATTTTAAAATTACAAAAAAAAAAAAAAGATTAGAGCAGAAATAAACAATATAGAATCCAAAACGATGAAACAAAACAAAACAAAACAAAAAAACAGTAGAACAGATCAATGAATCTAAGATCAGGTTTTTTGAAAAAATAAAAAACATTGATAAACCCATATCCAGATTTCTCAAAAAGAGAGAGGACCCAAATAGATAAAATCACGAAGGAAAATGGACTTATCACAAATAATCACTCAGAAATACAAGCAATTATCAGAGAATACTATGAAAAATTTTATGCCAATAAACTGGAGAATCTGGAAAAAGCGGACAAATTCCCAGACACCCACACACTACTAAAACGCAATGGGAAGAAACAGAAAATTTGACAGATCCATAACTAATGAAGAAATTGAATCAGTTATCAATAATCTCCCAACAAAGAAGAGTCCCGAACCAGATGGCTTCCCAGGGGAATTCTACCAGACAATTAAAGCAAAGTTAATACCTATTCTTTCCAAGCTGTTCCAAAAAGCAGAAACGGAAGGAAAGTCCTTTCTTCATCTCTTGTTACAGTCTTTATTTTAAAATCTAGTTGGTCTGTTGTAAGTTTAACTACTCCAGTTTTCTTTTGATGACCATTATCATGATAGATGGTACTCCATTCCCTTACCTTCAATCCATAGGTGACTTTAGGTCTAAAATGAGTCTCTTGTAAGTAGCATGAAGACAGGTCTTGTTTTCTTACCCATTCTTATTCCCTTGTCATTTGGCTGGACCGTTTAGTCCATTGACACTTAGAGTGAGTACAGAAATATATGAATTTAGCACAACTGTGTTGCCCGTTGAGTTGGTGTTTCTAGTGATGTTCTCTGATCCTTTCTAATCTTTTTTTGCTTTTGGTCTTTTTTGTTTAGTGTTGCCTTTTCTCCACTCAAAGCTATCCACTTATAATTTGTTTAAGGGCTGGTTTAGTGGTCACAAACTCCTTTAGTTTTTGTTTGTCTGGGAAACTCTTGGTCTCTCCTTCTAATTTGAATGACAGCCTTGCTGGATAAAGAATTCTTGGCTGCATATTTTTCTGATTCAGCATGTTGAATATATTCTGCCACTCCTTTCTGACCCGCCAAGTTTCTGTGGATAGGTCTGCTGTGAACATGATCTGTCTTCCCTTATAGGTTAAGGACGTTTTTCCCTTTCTGCTTTCATTCTTTCCTTGCCTGAGTATTTTGTGACTTGACTATGATATGTCTTGGTGATAGTCGGTTTTGTTGAATCTAATGGAAGTTCTCTGTGCTTCTTGGATTTTGATGACTGTGTCCTTCACCAGACTTTAATTTTGCTCACATAAACCTCTGCCCATTTTTCTCTCACTTCACCTTTTGGGACACCTATAATTTGGATGATATTCCTTTATAATAAGTCACTGAGTTCTTTAAGTATTGTACTATGATCTTTTGCCTTTGTTTCACTATTTATTTCCTGCTTCATTATTCTCCATACTTTTATCTTATAAATCACTGATTTGCTACTCTTCTTCTTCCATTCTTGCCATTGTGGCATCCATTCAATATTGATCTAAGTTATGGCATTTTTAATTCCATACTGACTAGATTTTATTTCTTTTAGTTCTGCAGAAAGACTCAAGAAACAACAGATGTTGGTGAGGATGCAGAGAAAGGGATACAGTTTTCCACTGTTGATGGGAATGCAAACTGGTGCAACCACTCGAGAACTGTATGGAAGTTCCTCAAAAAGTAAAAATAGAACTCTCCAACAACCTAGGAAATTGCACTACTATATATTTATCCTAAGGATACAAAAATGCTGATTCAAAAGTTCACGTGCTCTCCAATGTTTATAACAGTAGCCAAATTATGGAAAGAGCCCAAATGTCCATCAACTGATGAATAGATAAAGGATGATGTGGTGTGTGTATACACACACACACACACACACACAAGCACACATATGCACACACACACACAACGGAATATTACTCAGTGATCAAAAAGAATGAAATTTACTATTTGCAGCAACGTGGTTAGAACTAGACTCTATATGGCTAAGCAAAATAAGTCGGTCAGAGAAAGACAAATATCACATGATTTCACTCATATATGGAATTTAAGAAAGGAAACAGATGAACATAGGTGAAGGGAAAGAAAAATAAGATAAACATGGACAGGGAGGAAAACCATAAGAGACTCTTAAATACAGAGAACAAAATGAAGATTGCTGGAGGGGAGGTGGATGGAGGGATGGGCTAAATGGGAGATGGGCATTAAGGAGAGCACTTGTTGGGATGAACACTGGTGTTATATGTAAGTGATGAATCACTAAATTCTACTTCTGAAACCAATATTACATTATATGCTAACTTAGATTTAAGTTTTTTAAAAGACTGACTATATTGATAGTCATCCTACATTTAACTGGGTAGAGAGAGAATCCAGTGGGTTCTTTCTGGTCACCATTTCCAAGTCACTTTGAACATGAATGAAGCTGCTGACCCCTTAGTTATCAGGTGAATACCACCGAGGAACTTCAGTCCATGACACATGAAGCACCAAAAAAGCCCAGATTTTTACTCTGCCAAAATTGCTGGCCCTCAAGATTGTGAGGAAATTTAAATGGTTGTGGTTTTAAACCACAAAATTTTGAAGTCTTATGCCATGTAACAAAAGATAACCAGAGCAAAGAGTGGAAGCTGGAGGTGTGGTGCTTCCATAACCAAAATGTAAACCACGTGGCATTGCCCCTGGCCCCAGGAGTTGCTGGGAGCTGGAAGGGCCTCGAGGCATCTGTAGGGAAAGCCTTGTTGAAAGACAGAGTGGACCGTGCTTGGAGGCTGAAAGGAAAGTGATTCAAGCTACCAACGGCTGGGAAAGTTTGGCAATATCCTCACCTATAGTACTGTGGAAAATAGGAAATGCCCCTGGGGGAGCAGGTGGATCTGACTGAGGTTTCTCGGCATAACACTGACAATGCCAGCTGGCTCCTCAGCAGTGTATGATATGTTCAAGGATAGAAGAAGAGAGGTGAGGGGCGCCTGGGTGGCTGTCAGTCGAGCATCTGACTCTTGATATCAGCTCAGGTCATGATCTCGTGATTTCGTGAGCTTGAGCCCCATGTTGGGGCTTGTAATTCTCCCTCTCTCCTTCTCCCTGCCCTTACCCTACTCGTGCTTTCTCTGTCTCTCTCAAAATAAATAAATTAACCTTAACAAAAGAGGTAGAGAGGTTAGTTAAAGGAACAACTGTTAAGTTCTCAAGCAGAATTCAGGGGAATAATGAAAGGAGCCAAGACCTGCTGGGTTCTGGTATAAATTTGGTCTCATCCATGGCCTCTCCAAAAAAACTCTCTAATAAGAATTGGCACCAGAATAAATATCATCTCAATGTTATCGATGTAAGCCCCTAGTGAAGACTTCAGAAAGATTTACAGTGTTTCTCATAAATTCTCTTGGCTAGGTTGTCCACCTCCACACTGTATGCAGGGCATAGGGAAAAAACAACAAGTCTCTAGTTCTTAGAATCTTTTTTCAATTTACAAAGTCTACTTTTATTTATGTATGCTTTCACAAGGTTATTAGATACACTTGATATATGACCCTTGTACGTTTAAGGTGTACAACATGTTGATCTGATATACACATATATTGCAAAATGATTACCACAATAAGGGTAGTTAACCCATATGTCATCTTACATAACAATTTTCGTGTAGGATGAGAACATTTAAGATTCTCTGTCTAAGCAACTATTTCTATATAATTGTTAACTATTTCTGTTAACAATTGTTAACAGAATAATAATATATATAATATATATTAGATATAGATTAGAATAGATATATATATAATAATCTATATAATTGTATAACTGTTTCTATATTATTGTTAACTACTGTACCCTGGTCTACATGAGCTCCCCAAAACTTATCCAACTTATAATTAGAAATGTGTACCCTTTGACTAACATTGAAAAATTTCCCCCACCCTTCAGGCAATGGAAACCTCCATTTTCTTAGCTTCAATAAATTGGACTTTTCAATACCACATACAAAGGAGATGATAGAGTATTTGTCTTTCTTTTTGTGACTTATTTCACTTAGCATAGTGCCCTCAAAGTCTCTCATCGTGTTGCAATTGGCAAGATTTTCTTCTTTTTTATTCATCAATATATTCTCATGTATGTATATACCACTATTCTTTTTCCATTCATCCATCAATGGATGCTTAGATTGTTTCCATGTCTTGGCTGTTGTGAATAATACTGCCACAAATGCAGTAGTGTAGATATCTCCTCAAGATCCTGATTTCATATTCTTGGATATATGCACAGAAGTGGAATTTGTGGATATTATGGTAGTTCTATTTCACTGTTTGAGAATCTCTACACTATTTTCCGGAGTGGCTGAAAATTTTAAATACCCAATAAGAGTGAACTAAGGATCCCTTTTATCTAAATTCCTCACCAGCACATGTAATCTCTTCTCTTTTTGATAACACTCATCCTAACAAGTATGAGGCGATATCGCACTATGGTTTGATTTGCATTTCCGTGATGATTAATACTGTTGAGCACCCTTCCATGTTCCTGTTGCTCATTTGTGTGTTTTCTTTGGAAAATGTCTATTCAGACCCATCGCCTAGCTTTTAATCAGTTTTTTGTTTTGTTTTCCTTTGTTTTTGCTTTTTTGGTTGTATAAATTCCTCATACGTTTGGGATATTAACCCCTTGTGAGGTAAAAGACTTGAAAATATTTCCCCCATTCCACTGGTTGCCTCTTAGTTTGGCACAGATGCAGTCTGGATTTAGAACTTGAAATCTTGAATTTAAGCTGATGTCAGGATGAGATGAGATCTTACCTGGCTTAATACTTTCTGTATTGTCTCTCTACAAGTCCTGAACTGCCATTTTACAAGTCTGACAAACTCTCTGGAGAGACAGGCTACATGGAGAAGAAGGAGCCAGAAGAGCCTGGTATTCTAGCCATCCCTGCCAAGATGAGTGTAATCACATGAGTGTAATCATCCTAAATACTCCCTAAAATCCCAGCTATCCAGTGAATACCAGAGAGGGACCTCAGTCCAAGCCACATGGAACAGAAGAATTGTTCAGTCAATTCCTGCCAAAAATCATGCACAAATTCAAACCTGTGTATGGTAATATATAGCCCTGTGTCTAGAAAGATACAACCTGTGTGTGATCAGATCATTACATATACATACACATATATTTTCATATGCATAGTCAGATACTGATCCCTGTGCTGTCAGATACAGACTTCTGTGTGTTCATATATAGACACATCTATGAAGCTGGACATGCATTTTTTAGACTTAGGGAAGTTTTGTAGTTTGGTACAGGCTCATGGATGGTATTTGGCAATGACGACAAACATCACCATATAAATATGTATACCAATTGATCCAAGGATTCCACTTCTAAAAACTCATACTTACAAAATTAAAAATGACGTCATTGCAGAGTTATAGGTCCAAATAAAAAATATTGGGGAACACGTGCAAGAACTGGAAACACTAATTTCACTGTATCTTCACAAAGAAGTTTTAAGAAGTATGAGTAACCTGAGAATGAGTTACATCTGTAGACGGGTATGGAAAGGACTTAAGGAGGCTGAGTAGTAAAGACACAAAGTAGTAAAGATATGGGGACATAAAAGTGAACACATATATTTTTTTAGCAAAGATTTTAATTGACCTACTTTAGAAACAATAAAAATCTTAATACAATACCTACGTATGGAAGAAGAACAGGGACTATGGTGAGAGATGGGTAAAGGTCTCTCTCATGTATAAAAAAGGTATAAAAAAGAGAGAAATTTTACCATTTGCAATGACATGGATGAAGCTACAGGGTATACTGCCAAGCAAATAATTCAATCAGAGAGAGAAAAATACCATATGATTCCACTCGTGTGGAATTTAAGAAACAAAATAAATGAGCAAAGGGAAAAAAGTGCGAGAGAGGTACAAATCAAGATATAGACTCTAATCATAGAGAACTGCTGGTTACCAGAAGAGAAGCAGGGTTGGGTCAAAGAGGTGGTGAGGATGAAGGCATGCATGTATTATGTTGAGCACCAGGTGATGAATGGAATTGCTGAATCATTACCTTGCACATATGAAGCTAATAAAACACATTACGTTAAACAAAAGAAAAAAAAATCCAACTAAATATAAAAATAAGAATGAGAATGAAATTAATAAACTAAATATAGCAATTAGTTAAAAATTAGTACAACTAGGAGTACCTGGGTGGCTCAGCAGGTTAAGCATCTGACTTTAGCTCAGGTTGTGTTCTTGCTGTTGATGGGTTCAACCCTGCATGGGCCTCTGTGCTGACAGATCGAAGCCAGGAATTTGCTTTGGGTTCTGTGTCTCCCTCTCACTCTACCCCTCCTCTGATATCTCTCACTCTCTCTCAAAAACAAATAAAAGTATAAAAATTTTTGAAAAAATTATTAGTATAACTACAAAAATTTCATTGATTACTTCATTACATATGGAGTCTAAGACTATACTTATCATGATGAGCACTATATATAAGATGGTCAAATCATTATATAGTGCATCTGAAACTAATATGAACACTGTATATGAATTTTTCATGAATAAAAAATAAATACATAACAATTAGTGTAACTATAAACATTGGCTATTAATTACATATTATTCATTGACTCCTACTGTAAATACATTTTCAGTAAAATATTTTAACATTTGAAGAGATGGACAAAAATGTTACATAACTTTCTTCATGGCGGATAATACAGTTATCTACTAATAGATATGAAATTTCTCCTCCAGAGTTTCTTCATAGCATTTGTCATCTCAGAATTTCTCAGAGTGTAAATCAGAGGGTTCAGCATGGGGGTTATGACTGTATAAAACACACTCAATGATTTGTCAATGGGGAAGGTCTTAGCAGGTCTTACATTTGAGAAAATACATGGAACAAAGAAGAAGACCACCACAGTGATGTGAGAACCACAGGTCTGGAGGGCTTTCTGCCTCCCTTCCGGACTAAGGTTCTTTACAGAGTGCAAGATGACACCATAAGAGATGAGCAACAGCACAAACACAATCATACAGATCATCCCTCCATTGGCCACCACTAACACGCCAATGACATACGTGTCAGTACAGACCAGATTCAGTAAGGCATAAATGTCACACAAAAAATGATCAATGACATTGGGACCACAGAATGGGAGACTATAAATCGTGCTAACTTGAATTACTGAATGCAGAAAACCCCCAACCCAGGACACTACCAGCAGCACAACACACACCCGTTGCCTCATGATAACCAAATAATGCAAGGGCTTACAGATGGCCACGTAGCGGTCATAGGCCATCACCAGCAGAAGAAAGACCTCTGATCCACCAAAAAAGTGTTCTGCAAATAGCTGGGTCATACAAGATTGGAAGGATATGGTATTTACCCCAAAGGACAAGTCCGAAATCAATCTGGGGGAAAGGCAAGAGGAATAAGTGACATCCATAAATGATAAGTTAGCAAGAAAAAAGTACATAGGTGAGTCCAGGGTCTTACTGACAATTACAGTCACAACAATGAGCAAATTGCCCACCATGGTGAAAATATAGAAAAGCAAGAACACAACAAAAAGCACCTTCTGTTCCTTTGGATCCTGTGTGAGGCCCAAGAGGATGAAGTAAGTTACATTGTTTCTTGATTCCATCTAGTCTGGGTAGGAGGTGACTTCTCATATTAGAAGCAGGAGACCTATAAAACAAGGGAAAAAAACCTTTTAAATGCATTATAAGATTAATCTTTCATTGATTCTATCAATTAAAAGAACATGAAAGAGTACCTGCTTGTGTCAAATGTATTATAGACACTGTGATTTCCAAGTTGAATAAGGCATGGTTTCCTACATTCAGTGATAGCATACATAATAATCACGAATAAGTGACAATATAACACAGTCCTACAATGTTAAGGTCACAAAGTAGGAACATATCTACCAAACAGGAGTCAGTTTTAAAGGAAAAGTGGTAGGACAAGAAAAGAAGACAAGGGAATTCCAAGAAAAGGTGCACAGTTTATAAAATCCCAAAAGTGAAATATTGAGACTCATGTAGTTTACTTGACATAATCAATGCAAGTAGGTCAAATTAGGAATGGAAGGGCGCTGAACGATTATGTTTTCCTGACTGAGATCTCTTATGATCTTTGGTTGGATATGGTCCTTTTTACTGACCAACAAATGGGGAAGCACTCCAGTGTTGCGTCCATCCCTTAATTTTTTACTTCATATCAAGACAATATGGTGCTGGCACAAGAACAGACACATATACCGATAGAATAGAATAGACAACCATGAATTGGACTCACAAATGTACGGCCAACCAATCTTTGACAAAGCAGGAAAGAGTAGCCAATAGAACTGGAACTGGACAGCAACATGCAGAAGAATGAAACTAGACCATTTTCGTACCTCATACACAAAAATAAACTCAAAATGCATGAAAGACCTAAAGGTGAGACAGGAAACCATCAAAACCCTAGAGGAGAAAGCAGGCAACAACTTCTTTGACCCTAGCTGCATCAATTTCTTCTCAACACGTCTCCAAAGGCAAGGGAAATAAAAGCAAAAATGTACTATTGGACCTCATCAGGATAAAAAGCTTCTGTACTTCAAAGAAACAATCAACAATACTAAAAAGCAACTGACAGAATGGGAGAAAATATTTGCAAATGACATATCAGATAAAGGATTAGTATCCAAAATGTATAAAGAACTTACCAAACACGACACCAAAAAAACAAATAACCCAGTGAAGAAATGAGAGAAGACAAGTATAGACATTTTTCCAAAGAAGTCATCAGATGGTTAACAGATACATGAAGAGATGCTCAACATCACTCATTATCTGGGAAATACAAATCAAAACCATACAGAGATACCACCTCACACCCGTCAGAGTGGCTAAAGTTAACAACTCAGGAAACAACACATGTTGGCATGGATGTGGAGAAATGGGAATCCTCTTGCACTGTTGGTGGGAATGCATACTGGGACAGTGTGGAATTTCCTCAAAAAAGTAAAATAGAACTATTCGATGTCCCAGATATAGCGCTACTAGGAATTTATCCAAAGGATAGAGGAGTGTTGATTCATAAGGACACATGTACCCCAATGTTTATAGCAGCACTTTCAACAATAGCCAAATTATGGAAAGACCCCAAATATCCATCAACTGATGAACAGATAAAGATGTGATTTATATATACAATGGAATACTACTTGCCACTGAGAAAGAATGAAATCTTGCCATTTGCAACAACGTGGATGGAACTGGAGGGTATTATGCTAAGTGAAATAAGTCAGTCAGAGAAAGACAGATAGCATATGTTTTCCCTCAGATGTGGAATTTGAGAAACTTAGCAGAAGAACATGGGGGTAAGGAAGGGGAAAAAATAGTCTCAAACAGAGGGGGAGGCAAACCATAAGAGACCCTTAAATACAAAGAACAACTGAAGGCTGATGGGGGAGCAGGGGAGGAGGGAAATGGGTGATGGCCATTGAGGAAGGCACTTGTTGAGATGAGTACTGGGTGTTGTATGTAACCAATGGATCATGAGAATCTATCCCCAAAACCAAGAGCACATTGTATATGCTGGATGTTAACTAACTTGACAATGTGTTGAAAACTAACAATACAAAAATAAATTACACATCTGTATCTTCAAAAAACAAACAAATAAACAAACTCCATATATGCAACATCTCCATATTTGGACATCTCCAGTTGAATATCTATTAAGTACTTATAAACTAAATTTTTAATATTCAGCAATAAACATAGGTGTTTTCATCTCATTAAATGGCACCACCTTCCACGTTGTTGCTCAGACAGGAAATATCACCATGCCATTCGTGGCTTTCCTCCTTTAATAACACCTTTAACAAATCTTATTAACCCCCTTTGAATTATATCACAAACTTTATCATATCCCTACCCACCACACTTCCCTACTGACCCACTGCACCAACCTCTTGCCACGTCTCTCCCCTTTCATTCTGGCCTACATCAATATGTTCTCCTCTTGCAGTCATGTTTATAAAATCTGATTCTGGTCTATTATTCCACAGCTCACAATGCCTACAGTGGACTCCAATCACACACTCACAACTTCATGTATCATAATTCATATTTACAGTAAGAGGAACTGTCATCCCCATTTCATAAGTGAACAGAGGCTCAGGGTACCTAATTTATTTTCCCAAGGTCACCCATTTTTCAAAGTTTGCTCTATCTCAAAGTGATCTCACTTTTACATAATAAAGAAATTCACACAGTTGTAAACCTGATTCTCAATATTTACTGTTAGTCTTACCTCTTGAAGACAAGTCCAGAATCTGAAGGAAGAGGTTTCTACTCTTGTGGCACTAGAATTTTTCTTTCATCCTGTATGACAGTTATTTGAGGATAATATTTTATTTTATTTGGATATCAGTCCATGTTCTTCATGAGGTCTTTCAATTTCTCAGAAGATTGCTTTTATTTGCACTAGAGACTATGTAAAAGGAATCCTATGGTCCACACAGAAAAGAAAACTTTATTACCTAGTGAATTTATCTAAAATATAGGGAACTTAATTTTACATAAAAAGATAGCAACCAGCCATTCTGCAGGGAGATTTTTCTCCAGTAACTCTTTCCTACTAACTTTAAAATAGGAAAAACAAAAACAAAAACAAAACCACTCAGTCAGTTAGTCCTTCACATTCTATTGTGTTGGTGTGACCACACCAGTTGACTTGAAATTTTGAGACAAAGTCTTATGCTCTTTTTTGGGAGGGGGGTGGGAGGGGTGGTGTGAGGAGGGTAGTGAATTCAGCCAACAAAGGCCTCCTGATAAATTTATCATTTCTAAAGAGGAGAGCATCTTTCTCCTGATAGGGGAAGAGATCATTAGACATTTCCTCCCTTCTAACTACCGTTTGTCATTAAGTCAGAATTGGAAAGTGTCCAAGACTGATTCTTACTTAATTAAATTCACTGGGATTTCCCACAAGAATTTTTAAAAATATCTCTGTGTAAAACTACTACTAGACCAAATCACATAATTAAGTTCTAGAGGATGTAACACGAAGGGAAACCCATTTTTAGAACCATTAGGAGACCATTCCCAGTCAATAAAAAATATCAGCCTCATCATTTTGTGCCAATGAAGATTACTTTATCATATATTCCCCTGCCTGCCTTACCTAGTTTCCTTTCATTTTATTTAAAACTCAATTTATCATCTGCCTTAAAGTATGATTGGATATGTTAAATATTTCTTTATCTAATTAGATGTAATAACCATTCAATTATTAATTATTGTTTTTATAGAGAGCATCTATTTAATGTCTGGGACCAAGCTGTGAATGAGGACATAGCAATTAATAAAACAGGGGTGAAAATTACATGAAAAGTCCTTCCCTCATGGGCTTCCTTTCATGGACTTTATTGTCTGACTCAGACAGTAAATAAGAGGAGAATCTAATAAAGTAATAATAGTCTTCACACGACTGTGTAAAAACTAGCCTAATTAGTAGAAATGAATTTAGTCATGCCTATTATTTGCCCTCAATTAAAAAAAAAAAAACTTCGAAAGTTATTTGAATGTATCTCTTCTTGGTCACTATGTTTAGGCAACCAAAAAGTCCTTTATTTACAGGATTAGCATAGCATTCATGTCTCTGAACATTAATCTATCTCTTTGCCTAATAAGACAAATGTTGGAATTGAACTCCCTGGAAGACCAACGACTGAACATTCTCTCAGGTAGTAGGAGAACGCTTTACCTATTCAGTCATTCGAACGGTATCCCTAAGGCCACCTCTTCCCTAATGGAAGAGACATTTCTATCATTTCTATCTACCTTTCTCCAGCTTCATCCTAGAGAATTGGGCCCTTCCACATGTTTTTACAAGCAACAATGAATATCTATGCACAGGAAAATACAACAGGAAAACATAGAGGGGATGAAGAGAAACTCCAGTCTGGGCAGATATTTGAGTTGTCAGAAATCTCCTGGGCCATTGTATCAGGAAAATAATCCTTCCTTTCTACCTGCAGACACAGCCTGTGGCTTTCTACTGTTTTTAATGAAAGAGAATGTAAAGTCATTACAGATTAGTTTATTAGGATTTGTGGACAAATTCACATAAAGTAACTACTTCTGGACAGTTTTCTCACCTAGAACAATATTTAGAGAAAAAATGACTTGTCTCTTGCCATGAAAGAGTATCAGACAGCCAAATATGTATCAAGCCTTTATTTTGAATAGAAAAAAATTTTTAAACAAAAAATAAATTGTGAGTTTCGTAATAGGAAACATTTAGGTAGGGAAGTTCGATTTAAGCCAACGTGAAAGGAGAACCAGACTTAGGCTGACTTACCCAATCATATCATCAGCATAGAAGATCCTTCTTCCAGCTGTTAGAATCTTTGCTCAAGAAGGCCTGAGGCTCAGAGGCAGAAGGACTTGGGATGAGGGAAGCTACTGAGGGTAACTCTGCAATTGTTGAAAAGACAGGTAATCACAGTTCTGGATTGCAGAACTGGGTTCCAGTGGATGCTGTTGATTAAGGCCTGAATCTATGTCGACTGACACCATAATGAATTTCAGTTCATTAATTCAGTCCCTTAATTTCAGTGCAGTATCAATTGAGTAACTGCTACTAAAACAACCAAATTATTTTCCAACAAGAGCCTGCTTGTACATCAAATCTCGAAGGGCATCTGCACTTCCTCATTTTCACATGGCTTACAATGGGCTCCATTGAGCACCTTCATCTCCACATATGTGTAGTTGTACACTGCATTTTCTAGGTCATAAGGATCATTGATAAAGAGTCATTTAATACCTGTGTGAACCAGCTGAAGATCTTTCTAACATACTAAGCCACACCAAACATTGTTGGTTTTCAGCTGACCTAAATGTATGTATAGCTTTGTGCTTGTGTTAAAAAGAAAGCTCTAAAAGCAGCACACTTTTATTTTAAGAAGATAGGAAAAAGAAAACTAAACTAAAGACAAAGTGAAAATAAAATAGGATGTAATAAAAGATCAAAAATAAATGAAATAGAAAACATAGAGTAAACTAAAAGTCGAAGTTAGTACTTTTATAATACAATTGATGTTTCTTGCAAGATTGAGGAGAAAACTACCAATATAAGAAATTAAAAAGCAGATAACATCATACATATATTAAAGACTTTAAAAGAATAAAAATGATTCTTAAGAAAAACATTATTCTAAGAAATTTTTTATCTTAGAATAAATGGGTAAAATAAAGAAAAAACTCAACCTTCTGAAAAAGACTCAAAAATAAACTGAAAAGCTAAGTACTCCTACATCGCTCCAAGAAATGAACTTCCCTTTTTTTCTAAACAACATAATTGTGGTTCAGAAAACTCAAGGGAATCTACAGAGATTACTAGAAATAATAAGTGAATTTAGCGAGTTGTCAGGATACAAGGTCTAAAGAAAATATTTAATTGCATTTCTATATATTAGTATCTATAACAGTTGAAAAATTACAAAATGTTAAACATCTTTTACATTAGCTTTCTGAAAACAAAAATACTTAGGAAAAGAGGAGCAACATTCCTCCATTAAAATTTACAAATATTTACAAAACTAAATTTTGTTGTATTTTTGCCAATGAGAAATTATTTTTATTGTTTCAAGCTTTTATTTAAGTTCTAGCTAGTTAACATATAGTGTAATATTGGTTGCAGGAGTAGAATTTAGTGATTAGATTTAGTCACTTACATATACCACCCACTGCTCGTCACAAGTGCCCTCCTTAATACCCATTACCATTTAGCTTAAGCCAATCTACCTCCCTCCTTCAACTCTCTTTGTTCTCTAGAGTTGAGTCTCTTATAGTTTGTTTCTCTCTTTTTCCCCCTGACTTCCCCTATGTTCATCTGTTTTGTATCTTAAATTCCACAAGTGAAATCATATGGTATTTTTCTTTATCTGACTGATCCGTTTCACTTAGCTTAATACACTCTAATTCCATCCAGTCATTGCAAATGGTAAAAGTTTGTTCTTTTTTTATAGCTGAGTAATAATCCACTATAAGTATACACCACATCTTTGTTATTCATTCATCAATCGATGGACATTTGGGCTCTTCCCATAATTGACTGTTGTTGATAATACTGCTATAAACATTGGGGTGCACGTGTCCCTTCAAATCTGATGTTTGTATTCTTTGGGTAAATGCATAGAACAATTACTGGGTTGTAGGGTAGTTCTATTTTTACGTTTTGAAAAATCTCCACACCACTTTCCAGAATGGTTGTACTAGTTTGCTTTCTCACCAAAGTTGTAAGAGGGTCCCCCTTTCTCCACATCCTCTCCAACATTTGTCGTTTGCTGTGTTGTTAATTTTAGCATTCAGACAAGTGTGAGATGATATCTCATTTTAGTTTTGATTCCTATTTCCCCAATGATGAGTGATGTTTGAGCACCCTTTCACGGTTCATTGGCCATCTTCATGTCTTCTTTGGAGAAATGTCAATTCATGTCTTCTGCTCATTTCTTAACTGGATTTACTCGCATTGGGGGTGTTGAGATTGATTCTTTATAGGTTTTGGATACTTCCCCTTTAACTGTTACGTCATTTGCAAGTATATTCTCCCAATCTGTAGGTTGCCTTTCAGTTTTGTTGATTGTTTCTTTCTCTGTGAAGTAGCTTTTTAACTTGATGAAGTCCCAATAGTTCTTTCTTATTTTTGTTTCTCTTGCCTTCAGTGACATGTCTAGAAGGAAGTTACTACAGTTGATGCCAAAGAGATTGCTGCCTGTTTTCTACTCTAGGATCTTGATGGTTTCCGTCTCACATTTAGGTTTTCATTCATTTTCCATTTAGTATTGTGTATGGTGTAAGAAAGTGGTCCAGTTTTTTCTTCTGCATGTCACTGTCCACTTTTCCCAATATCCTTTGTTGAAGAGACTGTCTTTTCCATTGGATATTCTTTCCTGCTTTGTCAAAGATTAGTTAGCCACGTACTAGTGGGTCCATTTGTGGGTTTTCTACTCTGTTCCATTGATCTATGTGTCTGTGTTTGTGCCAGTACCATACTGCCTTGATGATTAGAGCTTTGTAATATAACTAGATGCCCAAAACTGTAATGTATCCAGCTTTGCTTCTTTTTTTCAAGATTGCCTTGGCTATTCAGGGTCTTCTGTGGTTCCACACAAATTCTAGGATTTTTTGTTCTAGTTGTGTGAAAAACGATGGTGGTATTTTCATAGAGAATGCATTAAATGTATAGATTCCTTTGGGTAGTATGGACATTTTAACAATATTTGCTCTTCCAATCCATGAGCATAGAATGTTTTTCTATTTCTTTGTGTCATCTTCAATTACTTTCAACAGTGTTCTGTAGTTTTCACAGTACAGATCTTTTACCTCTTTGGTTAGGTTTATTGCGAGGTATCGTATGTTTTTGGGTGGAATTATAAATGGGATCAATTCCTTGATTTTGGTTTATGCTGCTTCATTATTGGTGTATAGAAATGCAACAGGTTTTGGCACATTAATTTTGTATCCTCCAACTTTGCTAATTTTTGTATCAGTTCTAGAATTTTTTGGTGGAGGTTCTCAGGTTTTCTACATAGATATCATATGGTCTTCAAAGAGTAAAAGTTTGACTGGTTTCTTGCTGATTTGGATGCCTTTTATTTCTTTTTGTTTTCTAATTTCTGAGGCTAGGACTACCAGTATATGTTAAAATTCAGTGGTGAGGGTGGACATCCCTCTCTTATTCCTGATATTAGCAGGAAAACTCCCAGTTTTTCCGTATTGAGGATCATCTTTTGCAAATGGCCTTTATAATGTTGAGATATGTTCCTTTTATCGTTACTTTTAATCAAGAGTTTTAATCAAGACTCGAGGCTATATTTTGTCAAATGCTTTTCTGCATCTATTGAGAGGGTCATATGGCTCTTATCTTTTCTTTTATTAATGTGGTGTCTCACGTTAATTGATTTGCAAATACTGAACCACCCTTGCAGTCAAGGAATAAATTCCACTTGATTGTGGTGAGTAATTCTTTTAATGTACTACTGTATTCCATTTGCTAGTATTTTGTTGTGAATTTTTGCATCCAGGTTTATCAGGAATATTGGCCTGTAATTCTCATTTTTAGTGGGGTCTTTGTCTGGTTTTGAATCAAGGTAAGTAATTCTGGCCTCATAAAATGAGTTTGAAAGTTTTCCTTCCATTTCTATTTTGTGGAACAGTTGGAGAAGACTGATATTCACTCTCCTTAAGTCTTTGGTAGAATTCCCTTGGGAAGCCATTTGGCCCTGGACTTTTATTTTTGGGGAGATTTTTGATTACTCCTCCAATTTCCTTGCTGGTTATGGGTCTGTTTAAATTTGCTATTTCCTACTATTTCAGTTTTGTTAGTCTATATGTTTCTAAGAATTTATCCATTTCTTCCAGATTGTCCAACTTGTTGGAATACAGTTTATCATAATATTCTCTTAAAATTGTGTTTCTGTGGTGTTGGTTGTGATCTCTTTCATTCATGATTTTATTTATTTGGGTACTTTCTCTTTTTGATAAGTCTGGCTAGGAGGTTATCAATTTTATTTATTCTTTCAAAGAACCAGCTCTTGTTTCATTTATCTGCTCTCCTATTTTTTTAATTTCTATGTCATTTATTTTTTGACTTATGACACAGAGAAATTTCAAATTATTACTGAAATTAATAATAACATTGACTGATTATTTGTCCTGTTTGAGGAAAACAAGATTAGATATGTCTCATCACAAAGAGAAACAAATTCTAGATAATTTTAAAAGACAGATCCTCTGAGCTCCTGAGGGCTGAGTTGGTTGAGTGTTCAACTCTTGATCTCAGCTCAGGTCTTGATCTCAGGATCTTGAGTTTAAGCCCTGAATTCAGCTCCACACTCGGTGTGGTACTTACTTTTTAAATAAAAGGCAATAATCATAACAAAAAACAATTTTCAGAGTTATTTGTAAAAAGATGTTAATATGTATAAATTCACTGAAATAATGTAAATAAAATTTTCCAAGAGTCATGTGATAGAAGAAAGCAAAAAGTAAAAGAATAATACAATATAATATCTTTATATAAAAACAGCCATAATTACAGTAAAACAACAGATTTATAGCAAACATAAAAGAAGACCAAGCATTTATAGCAAATATATATAATTAATGAAAGCTCAAAATTCTTCCTCCAATAGATCAAGAATACAAGAATGTAAGTAATAGACAAAGTTCATGGAGTGGATTCTATGTCCCAGACACAACGCAAATACAGACTACATAGACAATTAAATCACTGTTCCTGACTTAAGAGAACTTAAAGACCAAAGAACACAGACAATTAACCAAGATTTTATCTCCTCACTTGAAGTAACTATACACTTTGTAGATTTCATAAATGATGTCTAAGTCCATTTGGGCTGCTATAACACAATACCGCAGCCTGAGTGGCTTCAACTACAATCATTTATTTCTCAAAGTTCTGGGGTCTAGGAAGTCCAAGATCAAGGCACTGGCTGATTCTGTGTCCAGTGAGAGCCCACTTCCTGGTTCATAGCTAACCATCTTTTCCTTGTGTTCTTACATGGCAGAAGGGGCAAGTGAGTTCTATCAGGTCTCTCTTTACAGAGACACTAATCTCATTCATGAGAGCTCTGCCGTCATGACTTAATCACCTCCCAAAGGCCCCTCCTCCAAACACCACATACTATATAGGACTTAACTCATGAACTGGGGGAACACTAATATTCAGTCTATAGCAACATCTAAAAGTTGATGACTTAATTATATAATTCTTGATAAAAACAAATGTTTAGTCTTATTTAATGAATAGCATTATGTCTGGAAAATTTTGAGATGACATACGAAATCTTCATGTAATAATAATAGGGATAAAAATCAGGATATGAAGTTTCTAATATACACTGTGATTTACCAGTGAAAAGGTTCCAAGTACCCATGGCCTGGGCACCTCTTGAATCTACAGTAACTAAAGGAGGCAGAACCATGAGTTTCTTTGACACATGCTTCCTACTGTAGTAGAGGCAGATTAATATTTTCTTTCAAGCCTAATTCAGAGAAAGGGAGGCTTATGAAAGAGGTCTCTGTTAAATAAATCAATATATATTATGGCCTATTTATTACCTAACGATCTGCATTCGATTAACAGCAGAGGACAGAATGGCATGCCATATTGTCAGCATCTTTCTTATCAATGATATCACCCAAAATATCTCATCTCAGGTTCTGTGTTGCATATGTAAAGCTCATGGGTTATGTATTGTTATAATTTTATAAATGAAAGGATGCCTTTGGTCTATATAGAAGGCTATGAAACACTACAGGCAAAGAGAGATGGGGATACTAAAAAATGGTGGAGATATTATCAGATATACTAAACTATCTGGGAAGATTAATCAATCATCTTTATGAAACTATAACACCAATCAAAGTTGCTCCACTTCAGGAGATAATGCATTTCCCTCTCAGAAAAATAAGTAGATCTTATTATATCGATGTCTTTTGTTCAGATTTTTTTCCTAAACTTAGCCTATGATTAATATTCTACCATGAAAGCAGCATTCCTCCTCAATCTTAATGTGCTAAGCAATATGAAAAAATTTATATACTTAAATATGTTTCATATATAAAAAAATAAGATTCATACTTTATAATAAGCATTGCCTCTGTATGGGAGGAGTGAACCAAGAGTTTCTGTCCTATTTCTGAAATATGTATTGAGCACTATGGATTCTGAAAGTGAACAATTATGTAAGAGAGAAATGTGAAAAATGTACACTAACAAAAATAAATTTATACCATTAACTACAGCATAACTTATCATATAGAACATAAACCTATACTTTCAACAGAGAAATTTTATACAAAAAAGTTACACATCTACTTTCCTAAAAAATTATGAAAATATTAGAAATATATTTTGACCATTGGAAGTACTTACATCTTAAAGGCTTCTCATCATGCACAAGTGTAAATCTGAGGAGAAACTTACCACTAATGAATAATTCTTTATTGGCTGGAGCACCTTTTCAGTGAAAAGAGGTATACATTTCTCTTCTGTCTCATTTTCTTCTTCTGGTCCAGAGATTCTTCATGGCATTTTTCATCTCTCCATTT
This sequence comes from Paguma larvata, assembly GCA_030068075.1. Lineage (NCBI taxonomy): Eukaryota > Metazoa > Chordata > Mammalia > Carnivora > Viverridae > Paguma > Paguma larvata. The sequence goes on along the minus strand of CM057831.1, from coordinate 97,172,732 downwards.
CTCAGAGTATAGATTAGGGGGTTCAACAAAGGGGGGATAACTGTGTAAAACACAGTCAAGGATTTATCAATGGGTAACGTAGAAGGAGGTCTCACATACATGAAGATGCAGGGGACAAAGAAGAGGACCACCACCGTGATGTGGGAGCCACAGGTGGATAAGGCTTTGCGCCTCCCTTCCTGACTCAGGTTCTTCAGGGAGTGCAGGATGACCCCATAGGAGATGAGTAAGACCGTAAAGATGACCACACAGATTGCCCCATCATTGGCAACCACGGTGAGGCCAATAACATAAGTGTCAGTGCAGGCAAGTTTTAATAATGGGTACATGTCACAGATGAAATGGTCAATGACATTGGGACCACAGAAGGGAAGGTTGTAAACAAAGATAAGGTGAACCACAGCATGCAAAAACCCTCCAACCCAGGCCGACAGCAGCAACAGAACACGCACCCGTTGATTCATGATCGTCAAATAATGCAAGGGTTTGCAGATGGCCACGTAGCGGTCATAGGCCATGACCACCAGGAGTAAAATCTCTGCACCACCAAACAAGTGCCCTAGAAAGAGCTGGGACATGCAAGCTTGGAAGGAAATGGTTTTCTTCTCACGGAGTAAGTCTATAATCATATTTGGAGTGACTGTAGTAGAATACACAGCATCCATAAATGACAAGTAACCAAGAAAGAAGTACATAGGAGCATCCAGGACTGGACTGACCACCACGGTCACCACAGTGAGGACGTTGCCCACCATCGTCACAAGGTAGATGAGCAAGAACACAACAAATAATATTTTCTGAACTTGGAGGCTCTGAGTGAGCCCCAAGAGGACAAACTCAGTCACATTGATCCTGTGTTCCATATGTCCTTTTGCATGTTGTTATTTCAGAGTGCAGGACAAAATGCTACAAACACAATTATTATTAGTGACTTCTTGAAGACTTAATGTAATCTATTTATTCATTCAACAAATAGGCATTACAAGTTCTTATGTTCCAGTACCCTCAGAAATTACAAGAAGACAAAGCTGGTTAAAACATGATTCCTAAGCTCAATAATCTTGTGAACTAATGGAGAAACAAGTAATTAAAGACATATGTGTAGAAAGGACATATTAAATAAATCATTTGCTACGAGTAGCTTTCTATCTGGAAGCTGGTACAATTGTTCTACAGTGGATTCTGCATACAAAAAATTTTAATGTATTAAGGTTTAATGAAAAACTAAAGTAAGATTAAATTTACTCCCAGTTAATAAAAGAGATCACTGATTACATTCAAGAATCATTTTAACTAATAAATGAAATAACAAATTGATATATTTTATAATTTCAAAACATCAGAAGGATTTTTAAAATATTATAACATCAATAGATAAAAGTACTTAGGGGAAAAAGATTTAAATTTAAAGGACTTACACAGAGTTAATATCAAAATTAACACAGAGCTCTAAGCATTTATGTAAATGACAAATGAATCAATGGCAAAGTGAGTAAATCATATAAACAAGTAATAAAAAGAATGACCAACACATGTATGTTCTGATGCTGAGACTCACCTATAACCAGAAACATAGGAACTGAAGTAACACCTTGGTAATGACATTGTTATCTTGAACTCTTCAAAATCACTCTTTCAAGACATGTGGATGCTACATCATCCTCTAAATTTTCACAGGTTAGCAAGCAATGCTCAGAGAACATGCGATTTGAAACTATTATGAGATTTACAAGTATCTGCCCATTAAAATATTCCTAAATAGTTATACTTAAAACTTTTTGTAGAAACACAGATATTAGAGAAGGAAAATTTATTCTGGATCTTCTGTACCTTTGTATGTGAAAATAGCCAAAAGACTATTACAGAACCAAATCAATCCTCATATATGTTAGTAATCACAAAGAAAATCTAACATGGATGATTATCAGAATCACACAGAAGAACTTACAAAGGATTGTGAATTCCCACACCACCAAAATCTAAAATGTAAAGTCTAGGCTGGAATCTTACATTGAATGACCCTTCCTGGGTTACTTACATACTGAGGACAGCCGTTCAGTCGTAGGTGTGGGTTGTAGTCCCTTCTCCCTTGTCTTTTGCACACTGATGCCACCTCTGTGCACACAGAGCAGGTAACACGTGCACTATCATGGGACCTTGAACCGTTTCCATGTGAACAATGCTTTCCATGCTCTCAGAAAGTCACTCATTTCAGTCTCTCAGAAAAAAAGGCTACTTCTTAAACTGCTGAGTTTTTGAAAATGAGTAAGAAGGTTCTGTACCCTGATAATCAGGTCTGAATCTTGACTAGGATAAAAGGGACTCCAAGTCTGCACTGTTGGCAGAATTTGTCCTAACAACAATTGAATGTTAAACCAACATTGTGAGGATAAAAAAAAAAGGGTCAGCTTAATGGGAGAGAAAATTGTGAATTGTTCAACAAAGATTTTTATGTGGTTTGGTTTTTACGTCATTATAAGTAAAATAGTGAAATAGCCTTGACAACATTCCATTCTCAATCAGTTATACTTGCCTGTCTTCTCAAAGCACAGTTAAATTTTGGATTCCCTGAATGACAGAGAATATATTAACATACATACTTCATTATGTTCTGAGTCCATTACTTCAATTCCTGAAAGAGCCAGTTGTGTGAACAGTGATACAAACGCTCTCTGAGGTCAAGGCAAAGGTCTGTAAACACTTTATCTGGGGATGGACTACCACACATCTGGATGAGTCATGCAGTTGGTGCATCTCCAAGAGTAAGTCTTCCCTAATTAAATTCATTGGGACCTTCATCTAATTTTGATCTCCAGAGATACCACCTGCATCTCCAGAGATGCCAGCAGGATAATCACTATGTACAACAGGACTTGCAGAAACATGTCCTCTGGGGGTGGGAGCGAGGGAAATAAAAGAACAACTTGAGATAGAATCATCAAAAGGGAAATGTCCAGTGTGGGCAGAAATAAAATGTGTAAAAACTCTTTTCTCTAAAGCATTACTTTCAAAATAGGCAAAGCTGTGTCAGGTTAAGCTACGTCTTTGCACACTGGCACCTGAACTGACTTCCAGAAGATGATGAAAGCAAATTTCAGAACAAGACATTAAAACAAGTCTTGGGACACCTGGGTAGCTCAGTCAGTTAAACATTAACTTCGACTCAGGTCACAATCTCATGGTTTGTGATTTTGAGCTCCCCATCAGGCTCTGCTCTGACAGCTCAGAGGCTGAAGCCTTCTTTGGACTCTGTGTCTCCCTCTCTCTCTCTGCCTGTCTGCCTCTCTCTCTCTCTCTCTCTCTCTCTCTCTCTCTCTCTCTCTCTCTCTCTCTTAAAAATAAATACAACATTGGAATGCCTGGGTGGCTCAGTGTGTTAAGCGTCTGACTTCAGCTCAAGTGATGATCTCACGGTCTGTGAGTTCAAGCCCCACATCAGTCTCTGTGCTGACAGCTCAGAGCCTGCTTCAGATTCCGTGTCTTCCTCTCTCTCTGCTCCTTCCCCGCTCTTGCTCTGTCTCCGTTTTCACAAATAAATAAAAATGTTTAAAAAATTTAAAAATAATAAAACATTAGAAAAATTTAATCTTGTCTCAAATGTAGATAAAGCAAGCTTATCCCATAAAAGGAAGAGTTTGTCACATAGAGGCACCCAGGCAAGTTGATAGCATCTCTGTTAGTATGAGAGGGGGAAGGGAGAAAAGAGTGTAGGAGGATTCCACTATCTCTGAGTGCTCAGGAAATGCTCATGAAAATAGGCACTACAGGAGCGCAGAAAACTACTTGCAAAGCATTTCAATGGACTTATGTCACAGACTTTGTACCTCCAGGCAATTTCACCCTGCTGCAGCAGTCTATCACCCTGTTTACCTATTCTGGACACTTTCATCCTGTGGAAGCAGGCTTCTGCTCAACGTTTTTGTTCTACGCTAGGGCACTTTTGCCTGTTTATCTATTCTCAGATGCTTTGGGGCTAATACCATACTGTCTGGATGATTACAGCTTTGTAGTACAGGCTAAAGTCCAGGATTCTGATGCCTCCAGCTTTGGTTTCGTTTTCAGGATTGCTTTTGCTATTTGGGGTCTTTTGAGGTTCCATACAAATTTTAGGATCGTTTGTTCTAGCTCTGAGAAGAATGCTGGTGCAATTTTGATAGGGAGTGCATTGAATGTGTAGATTGCTTTGGATAGTATTGGCATTTTAACAATGTTTGTTCTTCCAAAACATAAGCATGGAATGTTTTTCCATTTCTTTGTGTCTTCAGTTTCTTTCATGAGTTTTCTATAGTTTTCAGTGTACAGATCTTTTACCTCTTTGGTTAGGTTCTAGGTGGTTCTTGGTGTGATTGTAAATGGGATAGATTCCTAATTTCTCTTTCTGTCGCTTCATAATTGGTGTATGAAAATGCAACCGATTTTTGGACATTAATTTGGTATGCCTGCAACTTTGATGACTTCATGTATCAGTTCTAGCAGATTTTTTAGTGGAGTCTTTTGGGTTTTCCATGTAGAGAATCATGTCATCTGTGAAAAGTGAAAGTTTGACTTCCTCTTTTTCAATTTGGATGCCTTTAATTTCATTTTGTTGTCTGATTGCTAATTCTAGGACTTCCAATACTATGTTAAACAACAGTGGTGAGAGTGGACATCCCTGTTGTGTTCCTGATCTCAGGGGGAAAACTCTCATTTTTTTCCCATTGAGGATGATATTAGCTGTGGGCCTTTCATATATGGCTTTTATGATGTTAAAGTATGTTCCATCGATCCCGAATTTCTTGAGGTTTCTTATTAAGAAAAGATCCTGTATTTTGTCAAATGCATTTTCTGCATCTATTGACAGGATTATGATTCTTATTCTTTCTTCTATTAATGTGATGTATCATATTTATTGATTTGCAAATATTGAACCAGATCTTCAGCCCAGAAATGAATCCCACTTCATCATGGTGTATAATTCTTCTAATATAGTGTTGAATTCAATATTCTAGTGTCTTGCAGAGAATTTTTCATCCACGTTCATCAGGCAATATAGGCCTATAATTCTCCTTTTTAGTGAGATCTCTGTCTGGTTTGGGAATCAAGGTAATGCTGGCTTCATAGAATGAATCTGGAAACTTTTTTTTTTTTTCTGTTTCTATTGTTTGGAACATCTCGAGACTAATAGGTATTAACTCTGCTTTAAATGACTGGTAGAAAACAGGCTTCACCCGAGAAGCCATCTGGCTTTTTGGATTTTTTAATAACCAATTCAATTTCTTTACTGTTTATGGTTCTATTCAAATTTTCTTTTTTTTTTAATTTTTAACCTTTATTCATTTTTGAGAGACGGAAAGAGGCAGAGCATGAGTGGGGGAGGGGCAGAGAAAGAGGGAGACATGGAATCCGAAGCAGGCTCCAGGCTCTGAGCCATCAGCACAGAGCCCGACACAGGGCTTGAACCCACAAACCGCGAGATCATGACCTGAGCCGAAGTCGGACGTTCAACCAACTAAGCCACCCAGGCGCCCCCATTCAAATTTTCTATTTCTTCCCGGTTGAGTTTTGGTAATGTGTGGGTATCTAGGAAATTTTCCAGTTCTTTCCGATTCTCCATTTGTTGGCATATAATTTTTTGTAGTATTCTCTAGTAATTGTTTGTATTTCTGTGGTGCTTGTTGTGATCTCTCCCCTTTTATTTATAATTTATCTCTTTGGTTTCTTTCTTTTCTTTTTAGGATGTCTGGCAAGGGGTTTATCAGTTTTGTTTATTCTTTCAAAAAACCAGCTCTTAGATTCATTAATTTGTTCTACTGTTTTTTTGGATTCCAAATTGTTTATTTCTCCTCTAATCTTTATTATTTCTCTTCTTCTACTGGCTTTGGAGTTTCTTTGCTGCTCTGCTTCTAGTTCCTTTAGATGTGAGGTTAGGTTCCATATTTGGGATTTTTCTTGCTTCTTGAGATAGGCCTGAATTGCAATGTATTTTCCTCTTCAGACCGCCTGTGGAGTCATGTCTAGAGAGTATATTGTAAGCTCTGGGAAAGTGGATAGGGTAATTGCTGAAATATTAGCGATGTTCTGGTCTCAAGGCTGTCGAATGGGATAGCACTATGAGAACAGAGCCCCATGATCTCCCAGGAGCCAGTTAGGAGACAGACCCACTGTAACTGCCCAGCAGTCCTTGAAACTGTACAGCCACCTTACTTGCTTTCACATAAACACCAGGTGTGAGTTTGGTCCATGTCTGGCGGCTCTTTGTGTTTTCCTCCCATGATTTAACACTCTTTGATGTTTATACCTGGAGACCATAAAATAAAGACCATGTGCAGTTTGCTGCTGCTACTGATTTGCTGATAGAGGCAGCCCTGCACGTCCACTCAGTCTCAGTATCTGAGAACCTTTTCTTCAATGTGTGGTCACAACTCCCTTTGCTGCATCCCAAAGGGTTTGAACTATCGTGTTTTCATTTTCATTTGTTTCCATATATTTTTGAAATTTCTTTTTTAATTACCTGATTGACCCATTCATTCTTTAGTAGGATCTTCTTTAACCTCTACACATTTGGAGGCTTTCTGAATTTTTTCTTGTGACTGATTTCTAGTTTCATAGTGTTGTGATCTGAAAATATGGGTGGTATGATTTCAATCCTTTTACATTTATTGAAGGCTGTTTTGTGAACCAGTATGTGATCTATTTTGGAATTCTCCATGTGCACTTGAGAAGAATGTGTATTCTGCTGCTTTTGGATGAAAACCTTTGACTACATCTGTCAAGCCCATCAGTTCCAGTGTATCATTCAAGGCCATTGTTTCCTTATTGATTTTCTGCCTAGATGATCTGTCCATTGCTATAAGTGGGACATTAAAGTCACCTACAATTACAATATTATTGTCAATGAGATTGCTTGTTTGTAATTCATAGGGGCACATGTACCCCAATGTTTATAGCAGCACTATTAACAATAGCCAAATTATGGAAATAACCCACATGTCCATCAACTGATGAATGGATAAAGGAGAAGTAGTATATATACAATGGAATAATACTTGGCAATGAAAAAGAATGAAATCTTGCCGTTTGTAACAACATGGATGGAACCAGAGGGTATTATGCTAAGAGAAATAAGTCAGGCAGAGAAATACAGAAATCATATGTTTTCACTCATATAAGGAACTTGAGAAACTTAACAGAAGATTATGGGGGAAAGGAATGGGAAAAAATAGTTTCAGAGAGGGAAGAAAACCATAAGAGACTCTTAATACAGAGAACAAACAGAGGGTTGATAGTGGGGGGAGGGGAAAATCGATGATGGGCATTAAAGAGGGAACTTGTTGGGATGAGCACTGCGGGTTGTACGTAAGTGATGAATCATGGGAATCTACTCCTGAAGCCAAGAGCACACTGTATATACAGTATGGTAGCTAACTTCACAATAAATTATATTTATAAAATAAAAGTTTTAAAAAATACAAAGAAAAATAAAGAAACAACTTTCTAAACAGGCACAGAAAAACAATAAAAACTGGAATAATCTGGGACACATGGCTAATTCAGTTAGTGGAACCTGCAGCTCTTGATCTCAAGGTCATGAGTTTGAGCCCCGTGTTAGGTGTAGAGATTGCCTAAATAAACTTAAAAAAATCCTTTCCCTCCCCAAACAAAATTCACTCCTCTACAGCTTTATCAAGGATTCTAAGTAAAAATTAATCAAAATATAGTACCAATCTTACATAAACACTTGCAGGGATGAGGGGAAATTAAAATACTTCCTGGCTCATTTTATGCACCCAGCATAACCCTAATACAACAAAGAAACAATAATAAGAAAATATTAAAGGCATCATAAGAACAATAATCAGACCAATACCTCACACTAGCAGAGACACAAAATTCCTTTTGGGTGTTTTCATTTTGGATTTTTTAAAATTCTTACTCTTAATGTTCATTAAGTAGCTTTGGAACAGTGCTCAGTGTAGGGGTAACTGCGTCCCACTACTGGTGCAAGATCTTTGTAAGTTACTCAACCCAGTGTCCTGCCCTGTGAACTAGGAGGTTGTCCAGCTGGGAGAACAGGCACCATTCCTGGACCAGTGAGTACCAGGCACTCCTCCATAATTCACCCAGTAAATCTCTATCTAGGCTCAAGTAGTTTCCTCAAATGCAGCACTGATTCCCTACTCTGATGAACAATCCAGGGGGTCCTGACAGCCCTTGAGAATTCACTCTCTCTTAGTACCTTTCTCTCTGGTGAGACTTCAGCACTCACAACATGCACGGTACAAACAAGCTCACTTTCCTTTGGAGGATACTTGACTCTTTTGGGGGCAAACATCAGTTGAAAGTAGGGAAAGACAGGGGTGCCTGGGGGGGGGGGCTCAGTTGCTTAATCATTCAACTCTTGATTTAGGCTCAGGTCATGATCTCACAGTCTGTGAGTTCGAGCCCCGCGTGGGGCTCTGTACTGACAGCTCAGAGCCTGGAGCCTGCTTCAGATTCTGTGTCTCCCTCTCTCTCTGCCCTTTCCCTGCTCACGCTCTGTCTCTCTGTCTCTCAAAAATAAAATAAAAATTTTAAAAAATTTTAAAATAAAAAAATAAATAAAATAAATAAATTTAAAAAACATAAAGAAGATACATCTCTAAGCACAGCAAAAAATAAGAGTATCATTAAATACTATTTACTCAATTTATGCAAATAAAGTTAAAAGCCTGAATTAAATGGACAATTATCTAAGGAAGTATCATTTACCCAAAATACCAATGGCAAAGAAAGAAAAATTAAAGACTGATGTCTCTGAAAGAAATCAGCGAAGTGGACCAAACAGTGAACATCAAGGAAACACTATCCTGAGATGGCTGCATGGGAGAATTCCATGTAAGAAGCAGCTGTAGGCTGTGTTTAACAACACATTGAATTGACTCTGACATTGACCCTCTCTCAGGGTGGTGGCCTAGGGTAAGGTCCCCATGAACCTCCAACTGTACAAGTGTAAAATGGATCAAATTATACTATCAACCTCACAGTGTCATTTTGAAGAATAAAAGAGTAAACACACATGTGCTTAGAAAAATTCCCCAAAAATGATAGACAATAAATGCTAGGTGTAATTGCTACTCATACACTTTCAAATAAAATATCATCCTAATGTCATTTAAACTGTTCAAGAAAATAGATTATTTTAAAGGAAAACTCCCAATTCTCTCTATAAGTCCCCCACCAGTCCCCATAAGCATATTGCTTTTTTAGCCCTGTGTGACACAGCATCCCCGCCACATATGGGGACCAAGGTCTGGTGCTGAGAGCCCTGCATCCCAGGAAATGGGGCATGGCCACCCCCTCACCTGTCACGCAAAGTACATTGATGGAGAACCTGGTACTAAGCCACTTATAGATGACCCTCTTCTAGGCCAAGGTTTCATACTTAGCAGAACAGCTCTCTCACTGCAATCTACTGAAAGTCAGCCCTCAGGCACACAGTTTGTATTTAAAAAAAAAAAAGTTAATACTTAGACAAATTCAATGTCTAGTCATGAGAAACACCCTTGGCAGGTTAGGAATAGAAGTTAACTTCCCCAATATGATATGAGACATCTCCAAAACCCTATCATTAACATCATACTTAATCACAGAAACCTAAATCCTGTTCCTAAGATCATGAACAAGGACGGTCTCTCTCACCATTCCACACAACACCAGATGTAAGTCCTAATGGTAGTAAAAAGCAAAATAAAGAAATAAAATGTATTGGAAAGGATGGTATTGAAATTTCCCTATTCATAGACAAAATAGTTATATGCCTAGAAAATCTCAAAGAATCCACAGAAACAACTACCAGAGCTAATTAGTGAGTTTAGTAAGATCATAGGATACATGGTCAAAAATTAATCATCTATCTATAAACAAAAAACAGGACATTGAAATTGCAATTTTTAAATGCACCATCTAAGCTCATAATAAAAATTGTGAAATCCTTAGGCATAAAATGCATAAATATATGCTATAAGATTCTTAAGCTATAAAATGTTGATGAAAATGTCAAAGGAAAACTAAATATGTGGAGTTACATACCACAGTCAGGAACTTGAATGCTCATTATTATTAAAATCTCAGATCTCTTCAAAATGATCTGTAGACTCAATGCAATTCTCGACAAAATCCCACTAAGTTGTGTGTGTGTGTGTGTGTGTGTAAAAATTAAAAAGTTAATTCAAAAATTTACATAGAGGAGTCAAATAACTAGAATAACCAAAATTAATTTTGAAAGAGCAACTTTAAGAACTTGTATTACCTGCTTTCTAGACTCAATATACACTATTGGAAGAAGGATACATATGAGATCAATGAAACAGAATATTCTAGGGACGGATCTTCATATTTGAGGACTTGTGACAAATGTGTAGAGGCAATTTAATGTAGAAACAATAGTCTTTTCAACAAATGGCCCTGCAATAATAAGATACCTATTTGCAAAAAGTGAATACTTGATCAATATTTTAAGCCATAAATAAAAGTTAATCCAAAATGGCTCATAAAGTTAAATGTTTAACTTAAAATTTTAAGACTTCTCAGTAGGAACATCAGATAAGATCTTTGTGACCTTGAGTTAGGCAAAGATTCCCTAGGTATGACAATAAAAACATGATCAATTAAAAAATGATGAATTGGACTCCATAACATAGAAATTCTGTACTTCAGAGGATATATTAAAGAAAATGAAAAGACAAGACACGAACTGCAAGACAGTATTTGCAAATTATATATCTGATAAAGGGATTGTTTCAAAATACATAAAAACTCTCAACTTTCAATAATAAGAACCTAGTATACAATGGTCAGAAGAATTAAATGTGCATCTCACCAAAGAAGATACATAAATGGCAAGAAAACATACAAAAATTGTTCAACATCACTGGCTATTCAGGAAACGCAAAGTAAAACCACTACAAGATATCACTACTGACCTAGTTGAAGGACAATATTCAAATTTTGAGAATACCAGGTTTTGACAAAGACAGAGAAAAGCTAGAAATGCCATTTGCCGCTAATAATATGCTACACTTTGGAAAACAGTTTTAAAGTGTTTTATAAAATCATACACGTACCATAAAAGCATGATCAGTTAAACAAAGGATAAATTGGACTCTATAACATAGAAATTCTGCACTTCAGATGACATTTTAAAGAAAATAAAAAACAAGATACAGACTACAGGAAAATCTTTATAATTTATATATTTGCAAATTATATATGTGATGAAGGGCTTGCTTTCTTTAAACAATATTTTTATTATTTATTTATTGTTGAGTTAGAGAGACAGAGCATGAGCAGGGGAGGGGCAGAGAGAAAGGGAGACACAGAATCTGAAGCAGGCTCCCGGTTCTGAGCTGTCAGCACAGAGCTCTACGCTTACGAACCGTGAGATCATGACTGAGCCGAAGTCAGACACTTACCTGACAGCCACCCAGTCGCCTCATGGGCTTGCTTTTAAAATACATAAAGAATTCTCAACTTACTACTTACTGTGAAGATTATATCTTATTAAAAAGTGGAAAAACACAGATTTTCTACACTGAAACAACAGACATTTGGAAAACATAATAGAAGATCAAATTGCAAAACAGCATTAAAAATTACCAAAAAAACCTAAATTTAGTAAGAAACATAGTAGGTCTATATGAACATCAAAGAAACTCTGTTAAGTGAAAAGACCTACCCAGTTTTTGGATGAGAACTCTCAATTGTTGGGGTGCCTAGGTGGCTCAGTCAGTTGAGCACGGACTTCGACTCATGTCATGATCTCACTGTTCATGAGTTCGAGCCCCACGTCAGGATGTGTGCTGACAGCTAAGAGCCTGGAACTTGCTTCAGATTCTGTCCCCTTCTTTCTCTATGCCTCTTCCACTCATCCTCTCTCCCTCTCCTTCTCTCTCTCTAAGATAAATAAAAATTTAAAAAAAAAATTAAAAACAAGAATTCTCAATTCACTAAAGATATTAGCTCTTTCTAAATCAAATCATATTGAAAATATTAATTAAACTTAGTTTTTACTAGTGTACCTATTAAATGTTTCTGTTAAAATATAAATATGAAAGAACAGATGCAGTTCTAATAAGGAATAGTATGAAGGAGTACTAGGCTTATTGGATATCAAATTAGCTTATAAATAAAGGGCAATTATATTGTGTCTTAAGTGGCACATGAATGAAAAAATAAATGGTAAATAATAGAGCCTTAATTGAATCCAAGCATATGCCATATTTTAAAATACAAACATAGGATATCAAAGCAGAGGAAAAAAAGAAGTAGACAACTCTACGAATACCCTCCTTGAAAAATAAATAAAATTTAATCCCTAATTAACTCCTTACATCAAAGTGTAAATGGAACAAAAATTTAACATAAAATATAAGACCACAAAACAGTTAAAAAATTAAATGTTGGAGAGCATGTGAAAGAATATTTTGTCAACACTGAAATAGGGAAAGATGTTCTGACCAAGATACAAAAGCCAAAGAAAGTATTAAGAGATTTGATTATACAAATGTAAAAATATTTCTACATGACCAAAAATATTCTGCACAGTATAAAAATATCCAAACTGAATCATATCCAAACTGAACATACATATACAAAAGGTGAAAGGGATAACTTCTTTAGTGTATGACTAAGTCATACAAATCCACATGGAAAAGATTGACAATCAAATAAAACAAGTAAAAGTCATTAATAGATAATTCACAAAAAAGGAACATAAAAATTTTAAACATGTGAATAGATGCTCAAATTCAATTATACTTATTGAATTTCAATTAAGTAACAAATGAAACACAATTTCCTTAAACAGATTCTCAAATACCATAAATGTTTGTCAAGCACTGGTTGTTGAGAATGTGCACAGAAAGGTGTTTTCTAGACCAAGGGAAGTAGTATAATTTGGTTCAAGCTCATGGATAATATTTGGGCAATAATTCTATTATCAACAATTTTAAATACACATACCAATTGATAGAACAATTCCGCTTCTAAAACCCATTCTTGAATTTCTCAAACAGATTTCACTGAAGAGTTATTAATCGTAGAAAAAGATTCAGGAATATGAAGAGGACTGTAAACACTAATTTTACTGTATATTTATAAAGAAGTTTTAGGCAGTATGAAGAACCTGAGAATAAGGCATGAGGAACCTATAGACTGATATGGAAAGATCTTCTGAGGCTGAGTAGTAAATGTACAAGTTATACACAGAGACATAAAGACAAACACGCATATAGAAATATGATTTTATTAGCAAAGATTATTAATTGAACAGTCTGAGAAACATAATCTTAGTATAATAACTACATATAGAATAACAAAGAGACTATGATGAGAGATGGGTAGGATGTTTATCACACATGTCCCCTTAGTATGGACTTTGTTTTTAATATATATTATTATCCACTATACTTTCAACTATATCATGAAAAGTGGGGGCACCTAGGTGGCTCAGTTGGCTAAGCACGGACTCATAATTTCAGCTATGGTCATGATCTCACGAGTCCTCCCTCAAGCTCTGTGCTAACAACATGGATTCTCTCTCTCTGCCGCTTCCCTGCTCGCTCTCTCTCCTTCGCTCACACACATACAAAATAAATACACATGTTTTTCTATAAAGTAAAATATTACATTAAAATCTCATGTGTAATGAAAATAAATTGAATAGAGAAGCTAGCCTATATAGCAACAAATGTCTATAGCCTATATAGACAACGAAAAGAATGTAAATAAAAACAAGAAACTGAATAGAAATAAAATTAAGAATGAAAATAAAGGTAATAAAAGTAAATAGTGTGGCTAATTATGAATTAGTGTAACTCTATATCAATATTTCATTTACATTTTCATTGCACATTATCTACTGACCCCAACTGTAAATGCATTTACAGTAAAAAGGACTTCAACATTTGAGAACATTGGCCCTAATGCTGAGTTACTCCCTTTATGATGGATGATAAACTCATTTTCTACTTCACATGACCTTCCTCCTCCACAGTTGCTTCATGGCATTCGTCATCTCAGAATTTCTCAGAGTGTAGATCAGGGGGTTCAGCATGGGGGTGATGACTGTATAAAACACACTCAATGATTTGTCAATGGGGAAGGTCTTAGCAGGTCTCGCATACATGAAAACACACGGAACAAAGAAGAAGACCACCACAGTGATGTGGGAACCACAGGTCTGGAGGGCTTTCCGCCTCCCTTCCGGACTAAGGTTCTTTAGAGAGTGCAAGATGACACCATAAGAGATGAGCAACAGCACAAACACGATTGTGCAGATCATCCCTCCATTGGCCACCACTAACACGCCAATGACATACGTGTCAGTACAGACCAGTTTCAGTAAGGGGTACATGTCACAGATGTAATGATCAATGACATTGGGACCACAGAATGGGAGACTATAAATTGTGCTAACTTGAATTACTGAATGCAGAAAACCCCCAACCCAGGACACAATCAGCAGCACAACACACACCCATTGCCTCATGATAACCAAATAATGCAAGGGCTTACAGATGGCCACATAGCGGTCATAGGCCATCACCAACAGAATAAAGATCTCTGATCCACCAAAAAAGTGCTCTGTAAATATCTGGGTCATACAAGATTGGAAAGATATGGTATTTTCCCCAAAGAACAAGTCTGAAATCAATCTGGGGAAATGCAAGAGGAATAAGTGACATCCATAAAAGATAAGTTAGCAAGAAACAAGTACATAGGCGAGCCCAGGGTCCTACTGACAGCTATAGTCACCACAATGAGCAAGTTGCCCACCACAGTCAAAATATAGAAGAGCAAGAATGTAAGAAAAAGGACCTTCTGTTCCTTTGGATCCTGTGTGAGGCCCAAGAGGACAAAGTATGTTATGTTGTTTCTTGGTTCCATCCGGTCTGCACAGGAGCTGACTTCTCATATTAGAAGCAGCTGATCTACAAAACAAGGGTGGAAACTTTTAAATACATTAGAAGATTAATCTTTAATTTCTTCATACAATTAAAAGAATGTGGAAGTAGTTTTTTGTGTCACATGCTTCAGATACGATGTGATTTCCAACTGAATAAACCAAGGTATCCTAAACGCAGTGATATCTTACATAATATAATAATCACCAAGGTAATAAGTGCCATAAAAATAGCTGCACAATGCAAAGATCCTGGGGTAGGAATATATCAACCAAACAGGAATTAGAGAAGGCTCTCCAGAGAAAACAATGCTTTAGCTGAGTTTTAAAGGAAAAGTGGAAGGACAAGAAAAGAGGACAAGGGAATTCCATGGAAAGGTGCACAGATTATAAAGTCACAAAAGTAAAATACTTGAGAAGCATTTAAGGTAACTGAAGTATTCAAAGTGAGTGTATCAAATTAGGAATGGAAGGTCACTGCCCAGGATTGTCTCTTCCCACACTGAGACCTCTTTCTCACAGTCTTTGGTTAGATATGCCTGCTTTCCCTGACCAATAAATGTGGAAGCATTACACTATTGTGCCTCTCCCTTAACTTCATATCTTTGGACATCTCCTATTGGATATAAGTTCAGTACTTATAAAGCTAAAGTTTTACGTTTCAGCAACAAATGCAGATGTTCCCCACCTCGTTAAGTAGCACACCACCTTCCGTGTCATTGATCGGACAAGAAATACCACAGTGCCCTTCATGCCTTTCTTGCTCACATATCGATATCTTTAACAAATCTTACTAACCTCCTTTAAAATATATCACAAACTTGATCATTTCCCTCCCCTCCTCAATTCTTGTGGCCCACTGCACTGGACTCCTGCCATGTTCCTCCCTTAGTTTGTTCTCCTGAACTTAAAAATGTTCCCTTTTAAATCTGATTTACATCCATCACTCCACTGCTGGCAATGCCTAAAATGGATTCCAATCACACACTCACAACTTAATCACAGTTGATCTTAGAGTAACAGGAACTATAACCCCCATGTCATAATTGAACAAACTGAGTCTCAGATCATCTAATTAATTTTCACAAGGTCACTCATTTCTAAGTGATAAAACTAGAATTGGAATCAAAGTTTGCTTTCTCTCAAAGTGATCTCACTTTATATAATAAAGAGAGTCATACCTGCAAAGGCTGGTTCCACTATTTACTGTTAGTCTTACCTTCTGAAAGCATGTCCACAATCCAAAGGAACACTTTTTACTCATTTCCAGAGAGTTGGATTTCTTCTGTCATCTGCAACAAGAGACAGCAAAAAGCTGCATTATTACTTGAGGATATATTTTATTTCAATCAACTGTCTATCCTTTTTCTCCATGGAGTCTCCTGCTTATTCTGAAGATTGCTTTTATTTGCACTGTAGATGACTTCCTAACAATTCCATGGTCCACACAGAAAAACAAAAATTATCACATTGGGATAATTTATCAAAAAGACAAGGAATTCCTATCCTTACATAAGAAGATAGCCTCAAACCATTTACCAGAGCGACTATTCTCAAGTAACTGCTTTCCTACTAATTTCTAAATAGAAAATACCATTCTGTAGGTGATTCCTTCTCATTCTATAGTGTTGCTTTGGCCAGAATAGTTGACCTGAAATTTCAAGAGACACTCTTTATTTTTTCTTAAGTAATATTTTAAGCCTAAGAAGGACCTCCTGAAAACTTTATCCGTTCTTGAGAGGATAGCATCTTCTTCCCTGTACAGGCAAAGGTCACTGGACGTTTTATCCCTTCTGACCACATTCCTCATTAAGTCCTAGGATTGGAAAGTGTCCAGACTGAATCTTGCTTAATTACATCATTCACTTGTATTTTCGCAAAAGTTTGAAAGTACATCTCAATGTAAACATACTACTAGATTAAATCATAATAAAGGTCTATAAGATATACATCGAGCACACATATACAAAAAAATAGTTTTAAAATCATTACAAGAAATTTGCCAATCAAGAATAAAATTTCAGCCCAGTCAAATATTTATCAGGTTTATTTATCATGTATTTCCCCACTTGCCATAGAATGTTTTTCCTTCATTTTATTTACTCTGCCTAGAAGTATGGTTCCATATTTTAAATATTTATTCACCAATTTTAATGTAATGATTATCCAAGGGTTTTGTAAGGATTTTGTTATATAGAGCACCTCTTTAATGCCAGGAAATGGATAAGAGTGAGGATACAGCATCTAATGACAGGGAAAAAATTATGTGCAAGGTCCTTCCTGTATGAACCTTATATTCTCATAATAATGTCAGACAGTAAATAAGGGGACAATTTAGTGAACTAATTGTTGCCTTCATCAGCTAATAATGAGATAAATAGGGTATTCAGGGAGAATCCTATGGAGAAAGTGACCAGGGAAGAACTTTCTTCAAAGGTTATTCTTTTTTTTTTTTAATTTTTTTTAATGTTTATTTATTTTTGAGACAGAAAGAGACAGAGCATGAGTGGGGGAGGGGCAGAGAGAGAGGGAGACACAGAATCTGAAGCAGGTTCCAGGCTCTGAGCTGTCCGCACAGAGCCCTACGCGGGGCTCAAACTCACAGACCGCGAGATCATGACCTGAGCGGAAGTCGGACGCTCAACCGACTGAGCCACCCAGGCGCCCCTTCAAAGGTTATTCTTAAGCTGAGATCCCAAGGAGAGAAAGGGGCTACCATCAGAAACACTTTTACAGGAGTAAAGTTTAGTAATAATTAAGTAAGTAAACTAATCTCACTTCACTTATGGCATGACCTTTATGTAAAATACACCAAAAATTTCACAGGGATTTTTATCTCAGTGCTTTTTTGAAAAGGAGGGGTGAGCATGGGCACTCTCATCTTGTTCCTGATTGGGAAAACTTTTAATCTTTCACTGTCAAGTGTTATATAAGGTCTTTCTTATGTTGAGGTCCTTTCCTTCTATACTCAATTTCTTGGAGGTTTTATTTTGTTTATGTTTTTGTTTTTCACAAAAAGATGCTGAATTTCTGTGTTACTAATGACAACCCAGAGAGGGAATTAACAAGTGCTTTTACAATAGTATCAAAAAGAATAAAATACTTAAACTGAAACATATAAATAAAAGTCTTGTATACTGAAAAACTACAAAATATTGCTAAAAGATATTCTATAAGACACAAATACATGGAAAGACTTTCATGAACTGATACAGTCTATGTTATAAAGACCTCGATGCTACTTAAAGTGATCCATAGATTCAATACAATCCCTATCAAAATCCAAAAACTGGTTTTTTGTTGAAATAGATAAATCTTGGGGCGCCTGGGTGGCTCAGTTGGTTAAGCGGCAGACTTCGGCTCAGGTCATGATCTCATGGTCTGTGAGTTCGAGCCCCGCGTCGGGCTCTGTGCTGAAGGCTCAGAGCCTGGAGCCTGCTTTGGATTCGGTATCTCCCTCTCTCTCTGTCCTTCCCCTGCTCATACTCTGTCTCTATGTCTCTCAAAAATAAATAAACGTTAAAAAAAAATTAAAACAAAAACAAACAAACAAAAAAAGAAATAGATAAATCTATCCTAAATTTCAAGTGGAAATTTAAGGCACTCCAAGCAGCCAATACAGAGTTGGAGAACAAAGAAACAAACAGTTGGAGGACTTCCTGGTTCTAAAACTTACTATAAATCTATAGTAATTAATAAAAACAGTGTATTATTGGCATAAAGAGGGACATAACGATGGATTAAATACAGAGCCTAGAAATAAACCTTTGCATATTGTTCAAATGATTTTCAGCAGGTAAAAAGAACATTCATGGGGAATGGATAGGGGTTCAAAATGGTTCCTTATTGTCACAGACTTTGCGTCTGGAGTTCTCACTTGTCCAGCAAGAGATCAGATGCAGAATTGAATATGAGAGAGGCTCATGTCCAGAAGGAGACAAGAGCCCCAAACAGGGGTTTTGTCTCTATTTATTGACCTTTCAAGGTTTTACATATATGGTGAATGTACAGAAGAAAAGAGTAAGATAGTGACGATAGTGATTTGCGTGTATAAGAAGCAAAGGGTTTGGGAGGCAACTGCATTAGAAGTTGAGATTACATTGACGTCAGATGCCAGATGGACAGCGTTGCTCTGCAGGCGATACAGCCAAGTAGCTGTTATCTCCAAAGTTTAAGATTGCTGGAGCATGTTGTCTCAAGGCTAACAAGGCAGACTTTTCACTCGCTAACTCTGGGCGCTTTTGTCCCATAGCAGCTTTCTGTTTCTAACCGTTCTTGGACGCTTTCTTCCCGTGGAGGCAACTTCCGCCCTAAGCTTTGTTTTACTTAATGACTAACCTTGGGTACTTTTGCCCTGTGGCAGCTTTCCTCTCTAAGCCTTATTAACACATTGGTACAAGCGTACAGAATTCTTAAATTTATTTCCCACAGTTCCCTCTTATTTGTTTTTCTTGGTTTTTCTAGTCTTAGGTGCTAGAACCATCATGATGAGTTCCTGATCCTTCTTTTGTTGTTGGGTGCTTGGAGGGTGATTCTGCAAAGACATAAAAAAAGACATAGTAAAAGTATTCTGTTTCCCAGAGTTATCCAGAATTTGAGATGGGTGCTGGCTAAAAGTGAGAAAGCATTTAGGTTACACCACATGGCCCAGGAATCAGCCCATTCATTTCTAAACTGGTCTTCTGCATATTGTAGTTGTTGATGCAATGTTACATCTAAATTTTCTATATTGTCAGAGAGGCTAGTAGAAAAAACACTGCGAAGGTGTATCTGAATAGCATCCCAAGACTGGAAGTGATGATAAGGAATGTCGGTCATGCAAGTATGTTGGTAGTTAGGGATGCAAAGCAGTTTAGAATGGAGGATCACAGCTTCCTGTCTTTTCCCAATAAATTCCACTGCAGTGTCAAGAGCTTTGAAAAGGCAGGCCAGAACTTGCCTATCAATAGAAGTTTGACTTATTAACTCTTTGGTAGTGTTGACCATAAATTTATTAAGGACATGGGCTGTTTGGAGAGTAAGATGCAGATTGATTCCAGCGACAGCACAGAGGCGATAATGCCAACTTCTGCTAAGATGCTCGTGATCAACAGGCTAACAAATCATTTTTATGTTATAGATGAGTACCAGTGTTGGACAAGCTTGGAAAGAGTGCCTGGTCCTGATGGATGCATACAGGGCTCAGAGGTCTTAACAGGAACCCAGGCCAAGACATGCTAAGTACTAATAAAGAAGAGATACTTAATTGGGTATTGTTATTATTATTTATGCAGGACATGAACCAGCCTTGGGAGGCAGAGATGTTATAAATATTTCTTATTTGTTTGATCTGCAAATAGAGGTAGCAAAGAGAACACAGGGAGAAGGGACACAAGTAATAGTACATGCAAATTGACTGTTGTGTAGGGAGGCCCAAGACATGTTAATATTTTAATTTACATGAAATATACCATGGCTAACAGTATGAGTTAAGAAGGGAAGGCCTATCTTCCAAAGATTAATAAGCCAACATCCTTTTCATTTCTCTTTATGTGCAGAAATTATGGGGCCAGACTAGCCTCTATCTTTCCAATACATATTCTCTCTACTAAATTGGTCAAAGGATATGGTCTTATTCAAATATTTTGTTCCAACATGTCCTCTAGGACCCCTGTCAATAATCATCCAATCGCCTCAGTGAAGATTATGCTCAGTCTCTCCATAAAAGGTTGTCCAAGGAACATCATTCCAGGGGCGGTCTAAATACTTGAGACTAGAACAAGCTAAAATATTAGGAGTATGCGATATGTTTGTTTTTTGAGGTATCTCAAAACTTGTGGCTGAGAAAAAAATAAAATTGTCTGGCCTTGTAGAGGTTTTGGGCTGCACATATAAAATCCAGTTGTTTTTTAGCTTGAGACAAGCAGGTAAGTTGCTGGGTCTTGTAACACAAATAGGAGGTTCTGGACTAAGCCACCATTGAGGTCTGGGCATATAAAGCCAATGCTCTTGTTCAGTTTTGAAGGGTGAGTTGATAGGTCCTCCCGTTAACTTGGTGTCCTTATTACTAATGGGAATATCCCAGTCTAGGAGTGTTAGGCTGTCAAATATAGGTGGATTAAGGAGATGTATCGAATTCCTGTCAATGATGGAGATCATGGCCATCATATGCAAATCAGGGGTATATGCACTATCATTGTTTTGTAAGAGGACACTGGCCTGATTAGACAGGCATTTAAGGCTTCCCCATGTTATGTCAGGGAAAAAGACTTGTATTTGTGGAGTGGCTTCAGGATGAGGAATCAGTGAAGAGGCTTCTTCTATATTGAAGAAGCGGGGAGGTAGTTGCTCATTCAGACTCAGTCTCTTGGTAGTTCTGGTTCATTGGAAGATATCCTGGGGGTCTCCACCATGCCATGGTATGGCTTGACCAGTTGAGAGGGGATCCACAGAGGTCCAGAATCTGAAAGAACACAAGCATATCTTCAACCCAGGTGACAAGTTTAGTGGGCCCGGTCCATGTGGATTTCCTTTCGGGGGTTTTGTATAGCACAAAAGGGTGAGAGGGTTTATCTGGTTTTAAAAAATGTCGCCCAGCCGTGGTTAGTCCTTGAGGATTAATATTTAAAAAATTAAGAGTAAATCATAGTGCAATCAAAAAGGAGCTGAGGTTGTAGTGTGATAACTGGGGGTGAATCCCCCTTTTTTTGTTTCTTTAACATGGTTTTGAAGTGCTTGTATTAAAATTGGTTGGCCTTGTGGATTATAAGGGATGGCCAATTCCAAACAAGCCTTGAGTAAAACGACTCAAAAGGGCATGCTGTCCTGCTGTTTTGCCCGTTTTATTACAATCATATTCATGTGTTTATTTTTTACCTTTAACAAATATGTATAATAATATAATGTATAATATAATAATAATGTATTAGTATTTAGAATGTTTTTGGTCTCCTACTTTTGTATATACAGAGTTACTTTTATTTATTATTTTTATTAGTCTTAATTACATTTAGCAGAATTTTAACTCTTAGAAATTTAATAGTCCAGATTTTGGGGATGTAGCAAAAGAAGTCCTACTAAGGATGTATATTGCAGTTCAGGCCTATCTCAAGAAGCAAGAAATGTTCCAAATACACAACCTAACTTTACACCTAAAGGAGATCGAAAAGGAACAGTAAGTAAAGCCTAAAGACAGCAGAAGAAGAGAAGTAATAAATATTAGAGAAGAAACAAATGATATAGCAACAACAGCAACAACAACAAAACAGTACAACAGATCAACAAAACTAAGACCTGGTTCTGAGAAGGAATTTAAGAAAGTGATAAACCCCTACCCAGAGTTCTCAAAAATAAAAGAGGAGGGTCCCAAATAGACAAAATCATAAATGAAAGATGAGAGATCACAACCAATACCACAGGAATACAAACAATTAGAAGAGAATACTATGAAAAACTGTGCCGAGAAACTGGGAAATCTGAAAGAAATGGACATATTCCTAGAAACTCACAAACTACCAAAACTAAAACAGGAAGAAATGAAAAATTTGAACAGAACTATAATCAGCAAATAAATGGATCCAGCAATCAAAAATCTCCCAAAAAAGGATGCCTGGGCCAGATAGTTTCCCAGAAGAATTCTACCAGACATTTAAAGAAAAGTTAATATCTTCTCAAATTGTTCCAAAAAATATAAATATGAGGAAAACATCCAAAAAAGTTTTGAGGCCAGCATTACCTTGTTTCCACAACCAGATAAAGACCCCCCTAAAAAGGAGAATTATAAGTCGATATCCCTGAAAAATACGAATGCAAAAATTCCCAACAAGATACTAGCAAATTTAATACAATAGTACAATAAAGGAATTATTTACCAAAATCAAATGGGATGTATTCCCAGGATACAGGGTTGTTTCAATATTCACAAATCAATCAATGTGATATTAATAAAAGAAAAGATAATCATATGAACCTGTCAATAGATGCAGAAAAAATATTTGACAGAATACAGAATCCATTCTTGATAAAAGCCATTAACAAAGTAGGGATAGATGGAACATACCTCAACATCATATGAAAGACCCACAGGTATTATCCTCAATGGGGAAAAACTGAGATCCTTTCCCTTAGAGTCAGGTATAAGACAAGAATATCCACTCTTTCCATTCATATTTAAGATAGTACTGGAAGTCTTAGACTCAGCAATCAGACATAAAAAAGAACAAAAGGCATCCAATCAGCAAGGAAGAAGTCAAAATTTCATTATTTGCAGACAACATGCAGATGACGCTATTTTCTAAATAGCTTTTCTCTGCAAAAAGGCAGAAATATTGCACCAAAAAAAAAATCACTAGAACTAATATATGAATTCCCCAAAGTCGCAGGATATAAAATGAACATGCAGAAATTTGTTGCATTTCTATACCCCAATAATGAAGCAGCGGAAAAGGAAACCAAGGAATCAATCCCATTTACAAGTATACTAAAAACAATACGATACCTATGAATAAACATAAGTAAAGAGGTGAAAGAACTATATTCTGGGGGTAACTGGGTGGATCAGTTGGTTAAGTGTCTGACTTAATTTTGGCTTAGGTCATGATCAAACAGTTTGTGGGATCAGGAACACCATCAGGGTCTGCACTGACAACATGGAGCCTGCCTGCAATTCTCTTTCTCTGTCCCTCCCCAGCATTTGCTCTCTCTCTCCCTCTCTCTCCCTCTCTCTCTCTCTCTCTCTCACTTTCTCAAAATAAATAAACATTAAAAAATAAAAGATCTATACTCTGAAAACTATAGAAACTGATGAAAGGAATTAAAGAGGACACACAAAAGAAAATGGAAAAGCATTCTGTGCTTATGGATTGGAGGAACAAACATTGTTAAAATGTCTGTACTACCCAAAGCAATCTACACATATAATGCAATTCCTATCAAAATAACACAAGCACTTTTCACAGAGCTAGAACAGACAATCCTAAAATTTGTATGGAATCACTAAAGACCCTAAGTAGCCAAAACAATCCTGAAAAAGTAAAACAAAACTGGAGACATCACAATTCCAGAATTCAAGCTATATTAAAATCTATAGTCATCAAGACAGTATGGTACTGCCACAGAAATAGACACATATATCAGTGGAACAGAGTAGAAAACCCAGAAATGGACCCACAACTATGTGGTCAAGTAGTCTTTGCCAAAGCAGGAAAGAATATCCAGTGGAAAGAGGACAGTCTCTTCAACAAATGGTGTTGGAAAAACTGGAAGGCAACAAGCAGAAGAATGAACCTGGACCACTTTCTTACACCACGCACAAAACTAAATTCAAAATGGATGAAAGACCTAAGTGAAATAGGAAACCATCAAAGTCCTAGATGGGAACACAGGCAGCAACCTGCTTGACCTCAGCCACAACAACCTCTTACTAGATGTGTCCCCGAGGGCAGGGGAAACAAAAGCAAACATGAACTATTGGGACTTTATCAAGATAAAAAGCTTCTGCACAGACATGGAACAATCAACAAACCTAAAAGGCAACCTACAGAATGGGAGAAGATATTTGCAAATTACATATTGGTCAAAGAGTTAGTATCCAAAATCCATAAAGAACTTCTCAAACTCAACACCCAGAAAACAAATAACCCAGTTACAAAATGGGCAGACGACATGAATAGACATTTTTCTAAAGAAAACATCCAGATGGCTAACAGACATGTGAAAAGATGCTCAACATCAGTCGTCATCTGAAATGAAGGGTAGGGGACAATGGAACATGGTTTTATTTACAGTGCTTAATAGGTACTGAGGGCGCTCAAAAATAGAACTTAAGGCGCCATCGTTGCAAAAAAGCAGTATACTCAAGGGGAAACTTCAAGCTCAGTGTAAGAAGGCATGGCTTTGAGTCATTTTCTAAATGTCATTACAAGCCTGTCTCAGCTTGCTCATTGGAAAATAAAGGGATCAAATGAGTTCATCTCAGAATCCTTTCTAGTCCAATGCTCTGTGAGACCTTTTGTGCAGGCCCACCCCTTCTTTTCTGCTGACATTTTTTTCTTTTTTCATATTTTTATAATTAAATAAAAATTTCCAAGCTTATTACTGTTACTGGAGAAATGCTAGTCAGTGGTAAATGCGGTTTGATCATCACAAAGATCAAAGAGAAGTAGATGGCCAAATATGTAGAAAACACCTAATTTGAACAGAAAATGCCTAAAAAATAATAAATTGTGAGTTTCACATAGGAAAACATTGAAGTAAGGCAAGTCATATTTAAGCCAAAGTAAAGGAGGACCAGTCTCAGGCTAATTTACCTCGATCATATCCTCAGCAAAGGAGGTCTCTCCTCTACCTGTTAGAATCTTTGCTTAAAAGGCCCTGAAGATCAGAGGCAGAAGGCCTTGAGATGAAGGAAGTTACTGAGATTGATGTTGCAATTGTTGAAAAGATAGGTAATCACAGTTCCAGAGTCTGGTGCAATACATGCTGTTGATCGAGGCCTGAATCTATGTCAACTGACACCATTATGATTTTCAGTTCATTATTTCAGTCCCTTAATTTGGAAAACTGTTTCTATAAGAAACAAATTATTTTCCAGCAAGAATCGACTTCTACATCAAATCTCTGAGTGCATCAACCCTTACTCATTTTCCTATGGCTTTTGATGGGTTCCACTGAGCATCGTCATCTCCATCCGTGTTGGTCGTATGTTGTTTTCTAGGTCATAGGATCATAGATAAAGAGTCATTAATCAATAAAACTAAAAGGCAACCAAAGGAATGGGAGACAATATTTGCAAATGACCTGTCAGAATAATGGTTCGTATCCAAAATCTAGTATCCAAAATTTCACTTCTCAAACTCAACACCCCAAAAACAAAGGATCCAGTGACAAAATGGACAAAAGACGTGAATAGACACTTTTCTAAAGAAAATATCAGGATGGCTAACAGACAAATGAAAAGATACTCAACATCATTCATCATCAGAGAATATAAATCAAAACCACACTGAGATAATACCTCAGACCTGTCAGAATGGGTAAAAATAACAACTCATGCAACAACAGATGTTATAAGGATGCAGAGAAAGGGGAGCCCTTTTGCACTGTCGGTAGAAATGCTAACTGTTGCAGCCATTCTGGAGATCAGTATGATGGCTCCTCAAAAAAATAAAAATAGAACTACACTACAACTCAGCAATTGCACTACTAGGTATTTATCCAAAGAATACAAAAATGCTGATTCGAAGGAGCACATGCATCCCAGTGTTTATAGCAGCGCTCTCAATAACAGCCAAAGTATGGGAGAGTCCAAATGTCCATCAAGTGATGAATGGATTAAGAAGATATCATATATATATATGTGAATATATATATACATATATATATAATGGAATACTTGGTGAACAAAAAAAATAAAATCTTGCCATTTGCAACAAGTGGATAGAACTAGAGTGCATTATGCTAAGCGAAATAATTTAGTTAGAGAAAGACAAATATCATGATGTTATTCATATGCAGAATTTAAGAAACAAAACAAATAAACATAAGTGAAGGGAAGGAAAAATAAGATAAAAATGGAGAGGAAGGCAAACCATAAGAGACTCTTAAATACAAAGAACAAATTCAGGGTTGTTGGAGGGAATGTGGGTGAGGGAAGGGCTAAATGGGTGATGGCCATTAAGGAGGGCACTTGTTGGGGTGAGCGCGGGATGTTACATGTAAGTGATGAATCACTAGATTCTACTCCTGAAGCCAAGATTAAACTGTATGTTAACTAACTTGAATTTAAATAAGTAAAATTTTTAAAAACTATAATTGTATATAACATAAATATAAATAAATACCTGTATGAACTAACTGAAGATCTTTCTTACATGCTAAGCCACACCAAAGTTGCTTACCTAAGTGTATTTATAGCTTACCTAAAATGTATGTATAGGTTTATGCTTGTGTTAAAAATAAAGCTGAAAAAGCATCTAAGCTTTTATCTTAAGAAGCTAAAAAAAGATAACTAAATTAAAGTCAAAGTAAAAAAAGATAAGAAAAGATCTAATGAAGAAAGATAAAAAAAAAATCATAAAACTGAACACATAAACTAAAATAACCAAAGTTGAAAAGTTGGCAATTTTATACTACAACTGATAACATTCTAGCAAATGAGATCAAAATTACCAATATCAGAAATTAAAAAGCAGATAAAATTGTAAAGATGTTTCCAACTTTAAAAGGATAATAAATCATTCTTATGAAAAACATTATTCTATAAACTTGATACTTTAGATAAAAATGGGTAAAATACAGGAAAAACACACCTTCTGAAAAAGACTCAAAAGTAAATGGAGTTCCACAAGTTAAATATTCCAGTATCCTTCCAAGAAATAAACTGTCCCTTTCATGTAAACAACATAATTGTATCATAGAAAACCCTAAAGAATCTACAGAGATTACTAGAAATAGTAAGTGGATTTAGCGAGTTTTCAGGGACACAAGGTCCAAATAAAACATTCAATTATATTTCTATATTTTTGTATCCATAACAATTGAAAACTTACACAATGTTAAACATCTTTTACATTCGTATTGAAAACAAAAGTACTTAGAAAAAATTGAGCAACAACCTTCCACTAAAAATTACAAATATTTACACAACAAAATTTGGAAAAAAAAAACCTCAACAAATAGATACCTTGTGTTCAGGAACTAGAAAATTCAATATTGTTAAGACGCTATTCACTCCAAAATGATCTATACCATGAAACCTCCATCATGCCCTTTCAGAGATGTGGACGGTTGTATTTTCCAAAAAAGAAATGTCTTCCATCCTACATGCTATTCCAGTGTGAATTTGTCATCAAGCATTGACCTCCACACCAAGTGTCATCTTCCAGTTCTCCACGGCCACAAATCTGGGTGTGCCTGCTCTAACCAGTATAAGATGGTGAAAATGACACTGGGCTAGTTTTGATATAACCCTTAACTGACCTGACTCCTTCTGCTTTCTACCACTGAGGTCCCTGAGCACCATGTAAAAAGTCTGACCGTCCTGCTTGTGGTCCTGCATCTAACTGAATAGGAGGATGGACCTGTTGGGTTCCTTTCAGTCACCATTTCCAAGCCACTCTGAACATGAATGAATCTGCCCTGAATCCTACAGACCCCTCAGTTATCAGATGAATACCACAGAGTGACTTCTGCGTGCCCCGTGAAGCAGAAAAAATATCCAGCCAACCTCTCCCAGAATTGCTGGCGTATAAGCAAAATGATAACCATAATAAGGGTAGCTAACACATATGTCACTGCACATAATCAGAATTTTTGTGTGGGATGAGAACATTTAAGATTCACTCTCTCAGCAACTGTGTGTATATAATACATTATTATTAACTACTGTACCCTGCTATACATTAACTCCCCAGAACTTATTCATCTTATAATTACAAATTTGGTCCCTTTGACTAACATCTCCCCATTTGCTCCACCCTCCAGACCCCGGCAAGAACCATTCTCTGGATTCTATAAGTTGGGTTTTTTTAATTCCACATATAAATGAGATCAAACAGTATTTGTCTTTCTTTGTCTAACCTATTCTGCTTAGCTTAATGCCCTCAAAGCTTCTCATGGTGTTGCAATTGGCAGGATTTTCTTCTTTGTTACACCTGAATAATATTTTCTTGTGTGTGTGTGTGTGTGTGTGTGTGTGTGTGTGTGTGTGTGTGTATACATATCACATTTTCTTTTTCATTCATCTATCAATGGACACTTAGGTTGTGTCCATGTCTTGGCTACGGTGAATAATACCACTATGAACAATGCAGATATCTCAAGATTCTGATTTCATATTCTTAGATATACACAGAGAAATGGAATATCTGAAACATATGGTAATTCTATTTAACTTTTCTGAAGAATCTCTATACTGTTTTCCAGAGTGACTGAAACAATTTATATACCCAAAACAGTGAAATGAACTCTTTTTTTTAAGTTTTTATTTATTTATTTTGATAAAGAGAGACAGTGTGTGCACAAGTGGGCCTGAGTCAAAATCAAAATCAGACACTTAACTGACTGAGCCATGTAATCTCTTCTCTTCTTGATAACATCCATCCTAACAAGTATGAGGCAATATCTCATTGTGGTTTTTTTTTTAATTTTTTAATGTTTATTTGTTTTTGAGTGAGACAGAGAGAGAGACAGAGCGCCAGCAGGGGAGGGGCAGAGAAAGAGAGAGAGACACTGAATCCAAATAAAGCAGGCTCCAGGCTCAGAGTTGTCAGCATAGAG
Organism: Paguma larvata; assembly: GCA_030068075.1. Taxonomy (NCBI): domain Eukaryota; kingdom Metazoa; phylum Chordata; class Mammalia; order Carnivora; family Viverridae; genus Paguma; species Paguma larvata. The sequence goes on along the minus strand of CM057831.1, from coordinate 97,143,556 downwards.
CTCTGTGTGGGGATAGAACTCAGGAGCCTTTGAGTCCCAAGATCATGACCTGAGCTGAAGTCAGCCGCTTAACCAACTGAGCCCCGCAGGCGCCCCTCACTGTGGTTTTGATTTGCATGTCCCTGCTGATTACTAACATGGAGCACCCTTCCATGTTTCTACTGGCCATTTGTGTCTTCTTTGGAAATGGTCTTTTCAGGCACATTACCTATTTTTTAATCAGGTTTTTGTTTTGTTTTGTTTTTCCTATTTGGTTGCAAAGTTCCTCATATATTTTGGGTATTAATCCTTTGTGAGGAATAAGGCTTGCCATTATTTTCTCTCATTCCATAAGTTGCCTTTTCATTTGGTGCAGATGCAGTCTGGACTTAGAACTTGAGACCCTGAATTTCAAGCTGACATCAGGATGGGATGAGATGTTACCTGGCTTAATACCTTCTGTGTCCTCCCTCTAGAAGTCCTGAACTGCCATTTCACAAGTCTGACAAACTCACTGGAGAGACAGGCTACGTGGAGAGGGAGAAGGAGCACAAGAGCCCAGTCTTCTAGCCATCTCTGCTAAGGCACCACTCACATGAATAAAGTCATCTTTTTTTTTTCTTTTTTTTAGCTTCTTTTTATAATAGTTTATTTTCAAATTGGTTTACATATAACACCCAGTGTTCATCCCAACATGTGCCCTCTTTAGTGACCGTCACCCCCTCTCCCCCCTCCCTCACTCCCCTCACCCTCAGTTTGTTCTTAGTCTGAGAGTCTCTTATGTTTTATCTCCCTCCCTCTCTGTGTCTTTTTTTCCTTTCCCCTCTTCCCCTCCCCCTGGTTTTTGCTTAGTCTCACTTAAACACTCCTCAAAAGCCAGGCAACCTGCTGAATACCAAAGAGAAACCTCAGTCCATGCCACATGGAATAGAAAAATTGTTCGGTCATGTCCTGCCAAAATTCATATACACTCAGATTCAGACCTGTGTATGGCAAGATATAGCCCTGTGTATAGGCAGATACAGGCCTGTGTGTGATCAGATCAAATACATATACATACGCATATGCATTCATATGGGTAGTCAGATCCTGATCCATGTGCTCTCTGATACAGACCTGTGTTCAAATACAGACACATATATGAAGCTGGATATGACCTACACATCACTGAGTATGTACCTACATGAGGTCAGATACTGACCTCTGTGGTTGAATACATACTTGCATATTGCCAAATGTAGGCCTATCAACATACATGCAAACATATACCAGTGCCTTTGAGGATTGTGCTGTAATTCATGCCAGCAAAAGACACTAAGCCTTTTCCAATCAGCTCTTTGAAAATGTGAATCAAATGTAAATAAGAAAAACAAAAGGCAAGATTCCTATACACTCTATGGAGATGATTATAAATTTTTATCGAGACATTGATCAAGCTTCATAATACATGTCTCTATCTGGATAGGAAAACAGGATATTGAAACATCCATTTTCCTGAAAATAAATGTAGAGTGTCATGACCTTCTAAATATTTTTATGGGAAGTTTTCAAACTAAACACAATAATCCTGAAGTTTGTCAGGAAAAATAAATATTTAGAAATTTCAAGAAACTTGAAAAGGGGGAGTATTTAAGAGTGATTATCCCTACGAGGTATAAAACATGAAAATCCTTGGCTACTGATACAGAGTATTAGAGGAAAAGAAGGACACAAAGGAAAAAGAAGAGAAGGTGGAGGAGGCACCAACAGAGGAGGGGGTGAAATGGCACCCAAATCAAACCTACTAGTTGTATAAAATTTGACATGTTAAATAGAAAAATTTCAATTACTGAAATTAATAATAATGCTGGCAGAATATTTATCCTGTTGGAGGAAAACAGGATTATATATGTCCTCATCACAAACAGAAACAAATTCTGATAATTTTAAAAGAAAACTTTTTGGAGGCCCTGGATGGCTCAGTTGGTTGAGTGTCCAACGCAGGTCTGGATCTCAAGGTCTTGAGTTCAAGTCCCACATTAGGCTCCACACTGGGTGTGCAACCTACTTAAGAAAATAAATTAGGGGCACCTGGGTGGCTCAGTTGGTTAAGCGGCCGACTTCAGCTCAGGTCATGATCTCACGGTCTGTGACTTCGAGCCCCGCGTCGGGCTCTGTGCTGATGGCTCAGAGCCTGGAGCCTGCTTCGGATTCTGAGTCTGCCTCTCTTCCTGCCCTTCCCCTGCTCACTCTCTGTCTCTTAAAAATAAATAAACATTAATAAATTTAATAAAAAAGAAAATAAATTAATTAAAATAAAAGCAGTAATCTAAAAGACTACTTTTTGGAGAGTTATTTTTTTTAAAAGATGTTAAAATGTATAAATTCGCTGAATGAATATAAATGATATTTTCCAAGAGTGCTGTGATAGAAGAAATCAAAAAGTAAAAGAATAATACAGTTTAATGTCTTTATATAAAAATACCCATAATCATAGCAAAACAACATATTTGTAGCAAATATCATACAAGACTAAATATTTATAGCAAATATACAAATATATACATATATATTTTTTTATCTAGAAAAGACTCAAATTCTTCTTCCAATAGATCAATAAGATAAGAGGGGTGTGTCTCTCTCTCTCTCTGCCCTTCCCCTGCTCATACTCTGTCTCTATGTCTCTCAAAAATAAATAAATGTTAAAAAAAATTTAAAAAAAGACAATATAAGAGTAGGCTCTTTTTGCTGTGTCCTTACATGGCAGAAAGGGCAAGTGAGTTCTATAAGGTCCCTTTTTTACAGAGACACTAATCCCATTCATGAGAGCTCTTCCATCACAACCTAATCACCTCCCAAAGGCCCCATCTCCGAACACCACAGATTATATAGGACTTAACTCATGAACTTTGCGGAGAACACTAATATTCAGTCTGTAGCAACATCCAAAAGTTGATTACTTAATTATACAAATTCTGATAAAGTCAAATGTTTAATCTTATTTAAAGAATAGTGTTATGTTTGGGAAGACTCTGAGATGACATAAGAAATCTTCATGGAATAATAATAGGGATATAAATCAGGATATAAACTTTCTGATACACTGATTTACCAGGTAAAAGGCTCCATCCGCCCATAGCCTGGGCGCCTCATGGATCCAGACTAACTAAAAAGGCAGAACCATGAGTATCTTTGACCACATGGTTCCTACCTTAGTAGTGGCAGACAATATTTTCTTTCAAGCCTAATTCAGGCAGAGGGTGGCTTATGAAAGAGGCGTCTGTTAAATAAATCAATATATATTATGGCTCCTTTATTACCTAATAATCTGCATTCCTTTAACAACAGAGGTCAGAATGGCATGCCATATTATTGGAAACTTTCTTTTATTTTTTTATATTTATTTATTTATTTTTAAGAGAGAGACAGAGGGACAGAGAGTAAGTGAGAGGCAGAGTAAGAGGGAGAAAGGGATTACCAAGCAGACTCCCCACTGTCAACACAGAGCCCAGTGTGGGACTTGAACTCACAAACACTGAGATCATGACCTGAGCCAAACCAAGAGTCGGATGCTTAACTGACTAGACCACCCATGTGCCCCTTGTCAGCACCTTTCTTCCCAATGATATCACCCAAAATATCTGGTACCAGGCTCTGTGTTGCATATTTAAATATGGTGGAATATGTATTATGGTAATTTTATATATGAAAGCAGGGCCTGGGTCCCTATAGAAGACCACTAAACACTATAAGCAAAAAAAGATGTGGGAATACTGAAAAATGGCAGAGAATTCTCAGATATACTAAACTATCTGGGAGATTAATGAATAAGTATGTAAAAAAATAAGTAAATCTTACATATTATATCTATCTCTTTTGTTCAGATTTTTTTTCCCCAAACTTATCTTCCTTATGATTAATATTCTACCTCGGAAGCAGCATTCCTACTCATCCTTAATATGCTAAGCAATATGAACAAAACTATATACTTAAATATCTTGCAAATATAAAAATAAGATCTATACTTCAAGTCTTAATATGGGTCGTCTTTGTATGGGAGGAGTGAACCAAGTATTTATGTCCCATTTCTGAATTTCTTTCTCTGAAATATATAAAGAGAAATATAAATTCTGAAAGAGAACAATTATGCAAGAGAGAAATGTGAAAAATGTACACTAACAAAAATAAATTTACAGTTTTAACTACAACATAACTCATCACACAAAACATAAACCTATAGTTTCAACAGAGACATTTTATACACAAAAGCTACACATCTACTTTCCTAAGGAATTATGAAAATCTTAGAAATATATTTTGACCATTGGAAGTACTTACATCTTAAAGGCTTTTCATCAAGCACAAGTGCAAACCTGAAGAGAAATTTACTACAAATAAATAATCCTTTCCTGGATGAAGCAGACTCTTCATTGAAAAGAGGTGATACTTTCTTTTCTGTCTCATTTTCTTCTTCTGGTCCAGAGTTTCTTCATGGCATTTTTCATCTCTCCATTTCTCAGAGTATAGATTAGGGGGTTCAACATAGGGGTGATAACTGTGTAAAACACAGTCAAGGATTTGTCAATGGGTAACGTAGAAGGAGGTCTCACATACATGAAGATGCAGGGGACAAAGAAGAGGACCACCACCGTGATGTGGGAGCCACAGGTGGATAAGGCTTTGCGCCTCCCTTCCTGACTCAGGTTCTTCAGGGAGTGCAGGATGACCCCATAGGAGATGAGTAAGACCGTAAAGATGACCACACAGATTGCCCCATCATTGGCAACCACGGTGAGGCCAATAACATAAGTGTCAGTGCAGGCAAGTTTTAGTAATGGGTACATGTCACAGATGAAGTGGTCAATGACATTGGGACCACAGAAGGGAAGGTTGTAAACAAAGAGAAGTTGAGCCACAGCATGCAAAAACCCTCCAGCCCAGGCCGACAGCAGCAACAGAACACGTACCCGTTGATTCATGATCGTCAAATAATGCAAGGGTTTGCAGATGGCCACGTAGCGGTCATAGGCCATGACCACCAGGAGTAAAATCTCTGCACCACCAAACAAGTGCCCTAGAAAGAGCTGGGACATGCAAGCTTGGAAGGAAATGGTTTTCTTCTCATAGAGTAAGTCTATAATCATATTTGGAGTGACCGTAGTAGAATACACAGCATCCATAAATGACAAGTAACCAAGAAAGAAGTACATAGGGGAATCCAGGGTTGGGCTGACCACCACGGTCACCACAATGAGGAGGTTGCCCACCATTGTCACAATGTAGATGAGCAAGAACACAACAAATAATATTTTCTGACCTTGGAGGCTCTGAGTGAGCCCCAAGAGGACAAACTCAGTCACATTGATCCTGTGTTCCATATGTCCTTTTGCATGTCCTTATTTCAGAGTTCAGAACAAAATCAGTTACAAATATAATTATTATTAGTGACTTCCTGAAACCTTAACCTAAACTGCTTATTCATTCAACAAATAAGTATCATAATTTCTTATGTCCTACTACTTACAGAAATTATAGAATACAAGGCTAATTAAAACATTCTCCCTAAGCTCAGCAATGTTGCAGATTAATGGAGAGACAAGTAGTTAAAGACATATGTGGGGAAAGGACATATTGTTAAATAAAGGGGTTACTACAAGCAATTTCCACCTGTAAGCTAGTACAATTGTACCTATAGTGGCTTCTTCATAAAAACATTTTAAATGGATTAAGGTTTAAGGAAAAACTAAAGCAAGATTTATATTTACTCCCCAGTTAATAAAAGAGGTGACTGTCCATATTCTAGAATCATCTTAAGTAACAAATAAAATCACAAATTGATATATTTTACAATTTCAAAACATAATATCAATGGATAAAAGTTCTTTGGAGGAAAGATTTACATTTTAGAGGACACGCACAGAGTTAATATCAAAGTAAACACAGAGCTCTAAGCATTTAAGTAAATGACAAATGAATCAATGGCAAAGTGAGTAAATCATATAATAAGCAATTAAAGGAACAGCCAACACATATACGCTATGGTGAAACTCACCTATGAACATAAACAGGAATTGAAGTAACACCTTGGTAATGACATTGTTACCTTGGACTCTTCAAAATCACTCTTTCAAGACATGTGAAGACTACATCATCCTCTAAACTTTCACAGATTAGCAAACAATGCTCAGAGAATATATGATTTGAAACTATTAAGAGATTTACAAGTATCTGCCCATTAAAATACCCTAAATAGTTATACCTAAAACTAATTCTAGAAACACTGATGTTAAAGAAGGAAAATTTATTCTGGATCTTTCTTTGGGAAAATAGCCAAAGGAATATTACAGAACCGAGTCCATCCTCATATCTGTTAGTTTTCCAAAGAGTGTCTAACATGGCTGATTTTCAGAATCAAACAGGAGGACTTTTAAAGGACAGTGAATTCCCACAATACCAAAATCTAAAATGTAAAGTTTACACTGGAATCTTACATCTAATTACCCTTCCTGGGTTACCTGCATACTGAGACAGCCGTTCAGTCCAAGGTGTGGGTTATAGTCCCTTCTTCCTCGTCTTTTGTACACTGATGGCACCTCTGTGCACACAGAGCAGGAAAACAGATGCATCAGCACTGGACCTTGAACCGTTTCCACATGAACAATGCTTTCCAAGCTTGCAGAAAGTCTCAGTCATTTCAGTCTTTCGGAAAAAGGCTATCCCTTAAATTGATGGATTTTTCTAAATGAATATGAAGGTCCTGTAACCTAAACAAGTCTGAATCTTGACTGGGAATAAAGAGTCCCCAAATCTTCATTGTTGGCAGAATTTGTCCTAACAACAATTGAATGTTAAACTGACACTCTGTTAAAAAAAATAATGGTCAGCTTTATGGGAGAGAAAATTGTGATTTGTTTCAACAAAGGTTATGTGGTTTGGTTTTTATGTCAATATAAGTAAAACAGTAAAATAGCCTTGACAACATTCCATTCTCAATCAATGATACTGGCCTGTCTTCACAAAGCACACTTAAATTTTGGACTCCCTGAATGACGGAGAACAACTTAATATACATACTTCATTATGTTCTGAGTCCATTATTTCAATTCCTGAAAGAACCAGTTGTGTGAACTGCGATACAAACACTCTCTGAGGTCAAGGCAAAGGTCTCTAAACACTTTATCTAGGGATGGACTACCACACATCTGGATGAGTCATGCAGTTGGTGCATCTCCAAGAGTGAATATTCCCTAATTACGTTCATTGGGACCTTCATCTAACTTTGAGAGTAGACCCTGCATCTCCAGAGATGCCAGCAGGTAAATCACTATGTACAACAGGACTTGCAGAAACACATCCTCTGGGGGAGAATCGCAAAAGAACAACTTGAGATAGAATCATCAAAAGGGAAATGTCCAGTGTGGGCAGAAATAAAATATGTAAAAACTCTCTTCTTTAAAGCATGACTTTCAAAATAGGCAAAGCTGTGTCAGTTAGGTTTAAGCTATGTCTTTGCATACAGAAACTTCTGAACTGACTTTCAGAAGATGATGAATGCAAATTTCAGAGCAATCCATTTAAAACTTGTCTCAAATGTAGATAAGACACGCTTCTCCCCTAAAAGAAGGAGTCTTGAGTTTGTCATACCATGGCCCACTACGTAAGTTGATAGCATCTGGGTTAGTATGGGAGGAGGAGCAAAGAGTGCGGGAGGATTCCACTATAGATATTCCATTATCTCAGGTTGCCCAGGGAATGCTCACCAAAACAGACACTACAGGAGCCCGGAAAACAAGTTGCAATGCATTTCAAAGAACATAAACCATACCAAATGTATATAATGAAATTCAGCTGGAAATTGATAAGAAAAATATAACAATGTTTCCTAATTATTTACAAATTAAACAACATATATCTGCATTACCATGGATTAAAGAAGAAATATCAGTGAATAGTTTTTAAAATAAATTTTCAACAGAAATATAATGAAAGATATATATGTGTGTGTGTTTGTGAGTGTGTGCATGTGTGTGTGTGTGTGTACTGGATGCAGCTAAACTAGTGCTTAGAAAGAAATTTATAGCTTTAGATAGAAGTATTAGAAAGCAAGAGATATTAGAGAAATGAAGTAAGCTTCCATCCTAAGAACCTGAAAAAAGGGAAGGCAAAATAAACCCAGAGAACAGTGTAAAATGGAAATAGTAAATAAAAAAAATCATGGAAAGAGAAATTAATTAAATAGATATCAGAATAGTATTAAAACAAAACAGAAAAATCTATCAATACTGGAATTGGTTCTTCAAAAGCTTCATAAAGTTGATGTTTTTAGAAAGATGGATTAAGAAAAACTAAGAGAAAGAAAAAGCATCAGAATCAAGAATGAAGGGAGAGCCATTATTGCATTCTATTGACATAAACAAGACAAAATAATATCATAAATGGATTTATGATGGTATACTTGCCGATTAGAAAGTGGACCACTGCTATGAAGGACATCTAAACAGGCACAAAAAAAGTAATTAAAAACGAATAATCTGGGGTACCTGGCTTGTACAGTTGGTGGAACCTGCAGCACTTTCTCTTGGGGTGTGAGGTCCAGCCCACATCTGAGTGTAAAGGTTACTTAAGTCAAATAATATATATATATATATATTTTTTAATAGAATATTCTACTACTGTTAAATAAATTCTTTAAAATTCTTCCCCTCCCGGAGTGACTCCCTCTGTTGGGGGAGCATGTAGCTTCCAGTCTTGGGGTTGTGAGTTCAAGCCCCATTGTGGGGTGGAGAGATTACTTAAATAAACTTAAAAAAAATCCTTCTGCTCCCAAAACAAAATTCACTCATGTACGCTTTATCAAGGATTCTAAATAAAAATTAATCAAAATATAGTACCAATCTTACATAAACACGTTCAGGATTGAGGGGAAATTAAAATACTTCCTGACTCATTTTATGTACCCAGCATAACCCTAATACAACAAAGAAACAATAATAAGAAAATATTAAGGGCATTATAAGAACAATAATCAGACTGATACCTCACATTAGCAGAGACACAAAATTCTTAATACAATAGTTAGTTCCTTTTGGGTGTTTTCATTTTGGATTTTTTAAAATTCTTACTCTTAATGGTCATTAAGTAGCTTTGGAACAGTGCTCAGTGTAGGAGTAATTACGTCCCACTACTGGCGCAAGATCTTTGTAAGTTACTCAACCCAGTGTCCTGCCCTGTGAACTAGGAGGTTGTCCAGCTGGGAGAACAGGCACCATTCCTGGACCAGCGAGTACCAGGCACTCCTCCATAATTCACCCAGGAAATCTCTATCTAGGCTCAAGTAGTTTCCTCAAATGTAGCACTGATCCCTACTCTGATGAACAATCCAGGAGGTTCTAACAGCTCTTTACAATTCACTCTCTCTTAGTACCTTTCTCTCTGTGAAAAGGAGAGGAGGAGAACAATGAGACTTCAGCATTCGCAACATGCATGGTGCAAACAAGCTGCCTGTCCTGTTATTTTATTGTGTCTAGGAGGACATTTGACTCCTCTGGGGGCAAACATCAGTTGAAAGAAGGGAAATATAGGGGTGCCTAGGGTGCTTAATCTGTTAAACATATGAACTCTTGATTTAGGCTCAGGTCATGATCTCATGGTTGTGAGATCAAGCCCTGCATCAGGCTCTGTGCAGAGCGTGGAGCCTGCTTGGGATTCTCATTCTCTCTCTCTCTCTCTCTCTCTCTCTCTCTCTCTCTCTCTCCCCCTCCCTCTCTCCCTCTCTCTCTCTGTCTCTCCCTCTCCGTTCCTCCCTTTTACTCTCTCCCTCCCTCTCTCCTTCTCTCTCAATAAATAAATAAATATTAAAATAAAAATAAAGTAGGGAAAAGGAAAGATAAAACCTAGACTGCCAAAATACAAATAACCCTTGATCCTTTACAATCTTGTTGTTCAAACTTCTAGAATAAACAGGGCTGCATAAGTCAGAAATTATGACAAACTTATCACATTTTTAAATCAAAAAATTATAAAGAAGAGGGGAGCCTTGGTGGCTCAGTCAGTTAAGCATCCGACTTTGGCTTAAGTCATGATTTCACAGTTCAAGGGTTTGAGCCCTGAATCAGGCTCTGTGCTGACATCTCAGAGACTGGAGCCTGCTCAGGATTCTCTCTCTCTCTCTTTCTCTCTCTCTGTTCTTCCCCTGTTCATGCTCTATGCTCTCTCTGACAAAAAAATAAACCAAAACATTAAAAAAAAATAAAGAAGATGTATCTCCAAGCACACCAAAAAATAAGAGTCATTAGATACTATCTACTCAATTACGCAAATAAAGTTGAAAGCCTCACTGAAATGGACAATTATCTAAGGAAGTATCATTTACCTAAACTAAAAAATGGCAAAGAAAGAAAAACTAATGACTGATGTCTCTGAAAGAAATCAATGAAGTGGACCAAACACCTGGGAGAATTCCATCTAAGAAGCAGCTGTAGGCTGTGTTTAACAACACAATGAATTAACTCTGGCATTGACACTCTCTCAGGGAGGTGGCCATGGGTAAGCTCCTTAACCCCCATGAACGTCAGACTGTACAAGTGTAAAATGGATCGAATTATACTATCAACCTCACAGTGTCATTATGAGACACAAATGAGTAAACACACATGTTGTCAGAAAAGTTCCCAAAAAACTGATAGACAATAAATTCTAGGTGTAATTGCTACTCACAAGCCTTCAAATAAAATATCATCCCAGTGCCATTTAAACTGTTCAAGAAAATAGATTATTTTAAAGGAAAACTCCCAATTCTCTCTATAAGTCCCCCACTGTCCCCATAAGAATATTGCTTTTCTAGACCTATGTGACACAGCATCCCCACCCCACATGGGGACCAAGGTCTGCTGCTGAGAGCCCTGCATCCCAGGAGATGGGGCATGGCCAGAAAGGTACCACCCCCTCACCTGTCACGCAAAGTACATTGATGGAGAACCTGGTACTAAGCCATTTATAGATGACTCTCTTCTAGGTCAAAGTTTCATACTTAGCAGAACAACTCTCTCACTGCAATCTACTGAAAGTCAGCCCTCAGGCACACAGTTTGTATTAAAAAAAAAAAAAAGTTAATACTTAGACAAATTCAATGTCTAGTCATGAGAAACACCCTTGGCAGATTAGGAATAGAAGTTAACTTCCCCAATATGATATGAGGCATCTCCAAAACTCTATCATTAACATCATACTTAATCACAGAAACCTAAATCCTTTTCCTAAGATCATGAACAGGGAAGGTCTCTCTTGCCATTCCTATGCAACACCATACGTAAGTCCTACTGGTAGTAAAAAAGCAAAATAAAGAAATAAAATGTTTTGGAAAGGACGGAATTAAAATTTCTCTATTCATAGACAAAATAGTTACATGTCTAGAAAATCTCAAAGAATCCACAAATACAACTACCAGAACTAATTACTGACTTTAGTAAGATACATGGTCAAAAATTAATGATCTATCTATAAACTAACAAAAAAAAAAACCCAAATTGAAATTGCAAATTTTAAATGCACCATCTAAACTAACAATACAAACTGTTAAATCTTTAGGTATAAAATGCATAAAGATATGCTGTAAGATGCTTAAACTACAAAACTGATGAAAACATCAAAGGAAAACTAAATATGTGGAGACATATACCACAGTCAGGAACTTGAATGCTCATTATTATTAAAATCTCAGATCTCTTCAAATTGATCTGTAGACTCAATGCAATTCTCAAAAAAATCCCACTAAGTTTTGTGTGTGTGTATAAAAATTAACAAGCTGATTCAAAAATTTATATAGAAAGGTCAAATAACTAGAATAGCCAAAATTAATTTTGAAAAGAGCAACTTCAAGAACTTGTACTATCTGCTTTCTAGACTCAATATATGGTATTGGAGAAAGGATACATATGAGATCAATGAAATAGAAAAGTCTACAGACAGACCTTCATATTTGAGAACTTATGACAAATGCATAGATGCAATTCAATGTAGAAACAATAGTCTTTTCAACAAATGGCTCCGCAATAATAAGATACCTATTTGCAAAGAGTGAATTTTTGATCAATATCTCAAGCCATAAATAAAAGTTAATCCAAAATGTCTCATAAAGTTAAATGTTTAACCTAAAACCATAAGACTTCTCAGTAAGAACATCAGAGAAGATCTTTCTGACCTTGAATTAGGCAAAGATTTCCTCACAATGACAATAAAAGACATATTCAATTTTCAAAGATGATAAATTGGACTCCATAACACAGAAATTCTTCACTTCAGAGAATATTTTAAATAAATGAAAAGACAAGATAGAGACTACAGGAAAATACTTGCAAATTATATATCTGATGAAGGGCTTGTTTTCAAAATACATAAAGAACTCTCGACTTTCAATAATAATAAACAACTCAGTATATAATGGTCAAAAGACCTAAACAGGCATTTTACCAAAGAAAATACATAAATGGCAAAGAAGCACAAGAAAATTGTTGAGCATCATTAGCTATTCAGGAAATACAAAATAAAACCACAATAAGATATCACTATTGACCTATTCAAAGGACAGAATTAAAAACTTGACAATACCAGGTTGTGACAAAGATAGAGAAAACCTAGAAATGTCGTTCTCTGCTAGTAATATGCTACACTTTGGAAAACAGTTTAAAAGTGTTTTATGAAATCATACACTTAGCATGAAACCCATCTCTTCCACTCCTGGGAATTTATCCAATTGTAGTGGGAACTTACATTCATGCAAAAACCCATACATGAATATTTATAGTAGTTTCACTCATACTTTGAAATATCTGAAAATAACCAAATCTCTTAACTGAAAAAGGAATAAACAAAGTCGCACTATCTCCATAAGATGGAATAGTATGCAGGAATAAAAATGAATGAACTACTGATAAACACAATGATATGCATAAATCTTAAATGCATTATAGTAAGAAAAAGAAGCCATATTTAAAAGACTACATACTGGACACGATCTTATATATAAAGAACCCTAAAGGCTCCACCAAAAACTGCTAGAGCTAATGAACAAAATCAATGATGTTGCAAAGTACAAAATCAACATACAAAAACCAGTCACATTATACGTAATAACAATTAACTCTCCAAAAAAGAAATTAGGAACATCTCATTTATAATGCCATCGAAAACAATAAAATACTTAGGAATAAATTTAACCAGGGAAGTGAACCATTTGCACCCTTAAAATGATATGACATTCACTCATCATCAGGGAAATACAAAAAGCCACACTGAGATACCACCTTACACCGGTCAGAGTGGCTAAAATGAGCAAATCAGGAAACAGATGCTGGTGAGGATATGGAGAAATGGGAACCCTCTTGCACCATTGGTGGGAATACAAACTGGTGCAGTCGCTCTGGAAAACAGTGTGGATGCTCCTCAAAAAATTAAAAATAGAACTACTTTATGACCCAGCAATAGCACTACTAGGAATTTACCCAAGGGATACACAGGTGCTGATGCATAGGGGCACATGTACCCCAATGTTTACAGCAGCACTTTCAACAATAGCCAAACTATGGAAGGAGCCTAAATGTCCATCAATTGATGAATGGATAAAGAAGATGTGGTTTATGTATACAATGGAATACTACTTGGCAATGAGAAAGAATAAAATCATGCCATTTGCAGCATGGATGGGCTAGGCAACATGGATGGAACTGGAGGGTATTATGCTGAGTGAAATAAGTCAGTCAGAGAAGGGCAGATATTATAAATTTTCACTCATATGTGGTTCTTGAGAAGCTTAACAGAAGTCCATGGGGGAAGGGAAGGGGAAAAAATAGTTACCAACAGAAAGCGAGGGAGGCAAACCACAAGAGACCCTTAAATACAGAGAACAAACTGATGGTGGATGAGGCGGGGAGAGGGGAAAATCGGTAATGGGCATTGAGTAGGGCACTTATTGGGATGAGGACTGGGTGTTGTATGTAAGCCAATTTGACAACAAATTATATTAAAAAATCATATGACATGGATGGAAGAAATTAAAGACACAAATAAAAGGAAAGATATCCTGTGTTCATGGATTGAAAGAATAAATATTATTAAAATGTCAATACTATCCAAGGTAATCTGTAGATTCAATACAATCCCTATCCAAACTCCAATGGCAATTTTCACAGAAACTAAAAAAAAAAATCATAAAATTCAGAAAGAACCCCAAAAGACCCCACATAGCCAAAACAATCTTGAGAAAGAAAAAAACTGGAGACATCACAAAATATATTACAAAGTTATGGTAAACAAAAGAGTATGGTTCTGGCATAAAAACTGGAGTGCAGACAAATGTAATAGAGTAGAAAGCTCTGAAATAATTACATGTATATACGGTCAATTGATCTTTGAAAAGGAAGCCAAGAACGTACTGTGGAGAAAGGAAAGTCACTTTGCTGTGCTGGGAAATCTGGATACCAGTATGCAAAGAATGAAATTGGACCTGAGCTATTGTTTGAATGTTTGTATCCCCAAAATTCATATTTTCAAATCAAATTGCTTAGGATATCAAAGCAATGGGGGAAAAGAAGTATACATCTTTACAAATACTCACCTAGAAAAAGAAATAAAATAAATAAAATTTAATCTCTAGTAACTCCTTACATCAAAGTGTAGATGGGTCAATAAATTTAACGTAAAATATAAGACCACAAAACAATTAAAAAATTAAATGTTGGAGAGCATGTGGAAGAATATTTTGTTAACATGGAAATAGGGAAAGATGTTCTGAGCAAGATACCAAAGCCAAAGAAAGTTGAAGAGATTTGATTATGTAAATGTAAAAATATTTCTACATGACCAAAAATATTCTTCACAGTATAAAAATATCCAAAATGAATCATATCCAAACTGAATATACACATACAAAGGTGAAAGGGATAACTTCTTTAGTGTATGACTAAGTCATACAAATCCACATGGAAAAGATCGACAATCAAATAAAACAGGTAAAAGTCATTAATAGATAATTCACAAAAAAAAGGAATATAATAATTTTAAACATGTGAATAGATGTTCAAATTGAACTATAGTCATTGAATGTCAATTAAACTAAGCAAATGAAACACAATTTCCTTAATCAGATTCTCAAATACCATAAATGTTTGTCAAGCACTGGTTGTTGAGAACGTGCACAAAAAGGAGTTTTCTAGACCAAGGGAAGTAGTATAACTTGGTTCAAGCACATGGATAGCATTTACACAGTAACTCTATTATCAACAATCATAAATACACATACCAATTGATGGATCAATTCCGATTCTAAAACTCAGTCTTCAAAATTTTCAAACACACGTCATTGCAGAGTTATTGATCATAGAAAAAGACTCAGGAACATGTAAAGGACTGGAAATACTAATTTTACTGTATCTTTATAAAGAAGTTTTAGGCACTATGAGGAATGAGTTACCTCTATAGACTGATATGGAAAGATCTTCAGAGGCTGAGTAGTAGTAAATGCACAAGTCACACACAGAGACATAAACACAAACACATATATGGAAATATGATTTTATTAGCAAAGATTATAATTGAGAAGTCTTAGAAACAATGATAATCTTAGTATAATGACTATATATAGAAGAATAGGGAGACTATGGTGAGAGATGGGTAGGATGTTTATTCCATATCATGTTCCCATAGTATAGATTCTATTTTTTATATTTATTATTATCTACTATACTTTCAAACAGATCTTAAAATGTTGGGGCACCTGGATGGTTCAGTTGGTTAAGTGTCCTACTCATGATTTCAGCTCAGGTCATGATCTCATGATTCGTGAGATAGAGCTCCATGTAGGGCTCTACACTGACAACAAGGAACCTATATGGGATTCTCTCTCAGTGTCCCCAACCCCCGTTCTCCTTCTCTCTTTCTCTCTCTCTCTTTCATAAAATGAATAAATAAACATTTTTAAAAGTAAACACTAAACTAAAATTCTCATATGTAGTGAAAAGAAATTGAGTAGAGAAGATAGTCTATATAGCTACAAATATTTTAACAATGAAAATATAAATAAAAGACAAGAAACTGAATAAAAATAAAATTAAAAAATAACAGTAATAAAGGAAATGCAACAATTTGTTATGAATTAGTGTAATTCTATAAAATGTTTCATTGATGTTTTCTTTGCACATTATTTATTGACCACAACTGTAAAAGCAGTTTCAGTAAAAAGGACTTCAATTTTGAGGACATTGGCACTAATACTAAGTTACTCCCTTCATGATGGATGATACACTTCATTCACTACTTCACATGACCATTCTCCTCCACAGCTGCTTTATAGCACTTGTCATCTCAGAATTTCTCAGAGTGTAGATCAGGGGGTTCAGCATGGGGGTTATAATTGTATAAAACACACTCAATGATTTGTCAATGGGGAAGGTCTTAGCAGGTCTCACATACATGAAAATACATGGAACAAAGAAGAAGACCACCACAGTGATGTGGGAACCACAGGTCTGGAGGGCTTTCCGCCTCCCTTCCGGACTAAGGTTCTTTAGAGAGTGCAAGATGACACCATAAGAAATGAGCAACAGCACAAACACAATTGTGCAGATCATTCCTCCGTTGGCCACCACTAATAGGCCAATAACATATGTGTCAGTACAGACCAGTTTCAGTAAGGGATACATGTCACAGAAATAATGATCGATGACATTGGGACCACAGAATGGGAGACTATAAATCGTGCTAACTTGAATTACTGAATGCAGAAAACCCCCAACCCAGGAAACTACCAGCAGCACAACACACACCCTTTGCCTCATGATAACCAAATAATGTAAGGGCTTACAGATGGCCACATAGCGGTCATAGGCCATCATCAGCAGAAGAAAGACATCTGTTCCACCAAAAAGATGCTCTGCAAATAGCTGGGTCATGCAAGATTGGAAGGATATGGTGCTTTCCCCAAACAACAAGTCTGAAATCAATCTGATGGAAATAGAAGAGGAATAAGTGACATCCATAACAGATAAGTTAGCAAGAAACAAGTACATAGGTGAGCCCAGGGTCTTACTGACAGCTATAGTCACCACAATGAGCAGGTTGCCCACCACAGTCAAAATATAGAAGAGTAAGAATATAACAAAAAGCACCTTCTGTTCCTTTCCATCCTGTGTGAGGCCCAAGAGGACAAAGTAGGTTACATTGTTTTTTGGTTCCATCCAGTCTGCACAGGAGCTGAATTCTCACATTAGAAGCAGATGATCTACAAAACAATGTGGGGGGGGGACTTAAATGCATTAGAAGATTTAATTGTTTATTGATCAATTCAGTTAAAGAAAGTAGAAGGACTACCTGCTTTTGTGGAGTGTTTCATAGATGCTGCGATTTCCAAGTTGAATAAACCATGGTTTCCTATACTCAGTGATAACATACATAACAGTCACACCAATGTAATAAAAATATTATGAAAAGGGTTACACAATGAAAAGATCATGGGTAAAAATATATCAACCAAATAGTAAATGCAATCAGAGAAGGCTTCCCTTTATAAATTCACAAAGTAAAATACTTGAGACCGCTTTAAGGTAATTGACGTATTCAAATTTAATGGACCAAATTAGGAATGGAAGGTCACTGCCCTGGTTGGATATGCCCATTTTCCTGACCAATAAATGTAGAAGCACTACACTATTGTGTCTCTCCCTTAAATTACTATATGAAACATCTCCAACTTTGGATATTTCCCATTGGATATCAGTTCAGGACTTGTAAAACTAAATTTTTACTTTTCAGCAATAAACATAGGTGGTCTATACTTCATTAAGAGGTACCTTCTTCCACGTGATTGGTCAGACAAAAAATATCACAGTGCCCTTCTTGCCTTTCTTGCTCTTTTATCACATCTTGATATCTTCAACAAATCTTATTAACCTCCTTTAAAATATATCACAAATTAAATCATTTCTCTCCCCTCTCCGCTTCTTATGACCCACCATACTAGCCATGTCTCTCCCCTTTCATTCTGGCCTCCATCAATCTGTTCCCCTGATGCAACTTAAAAATGACCCTTTTTAAATCTGATTCTGATCTGTCACTCCACTGCTCACAATGACTAGAGTGGATTCCAATCACACACTCAAAACTTAATGAATCATATTTCATCTTATACTAACAGAAATTAAAAACCCCATTTCATAGTTAAGAACTGAGGCTCAGATCATCTAATTAATTTTTCCGAAGTCACCCATTTTTAAGTGATAAAATTAGAATTGGAATGAAAGTTTTCTTTATCTCAAAATGATCTCACTTTTACATAATAAAGATGGTCAACACAGTGGCAAAGCCTGGTTTCCACTATTTACTGTTAGTCTTACCTTCTGAAGACAAATCCACAATTTGAAGGAATGCTTTCTACTCATTTCCAACCACCTGGATTTCCTCTGTCATCCAGTTTGACAAGACAGGGCAAAAAGCTGCATTATTACATGAGGATATATTTCCTTTCAATCGACTCTCCATCCATTTTCTCCGTGAACAAGTCTCCTGCTTATTCAGAAGGTTGCTTTTATTTGCACTGTAGACAACATCCTAGGAATTCCATGGTCTACACCGAAAAACAAAAATTTATCACATTGAGATTATTTATCAAAAAGACGAAGAATTCCTATCCTTACATAAGAAGATAGCCACCAGCCATTTCCCAGGGAGACTCTTCTCAAGTAACTTCTTTCCTACTAATTTCTAAATAGAAAATACCATTCAGTTAATGACTCTTTCTCATTCTATAGTGTTGGTTTGGGCAGAACAATTGACTTGAAATTTTGAGAAACACTCTTACACTTTTTCTTAAGCAATATTTTAAATCTAAGGACCTCCAGAAAATTTTATCAGTTCAAGCATCTTCTTCCCCGTACAGGCAAATTCACTGGACATTTAATCCCTTCTGACCACATTCCTCATTAAGTCCTAGGTTTGGAAAGTGTCCAAGAATGAGTATTGTTTAATTACATCATTCACTCGGATTTTTGCAAAAGTTTGAAAGTACATCTAAATGTAAAGATCCCACTAAACTAAATCACATAATGAAGGCCTATAAGATATAACATGGAGAAAAAAAAATAGCTTATGAGACCTTGGCCAGTCAAGAATAAAATTTCAGCCCAGTTATTTTGTCCCAGTAAAGATTAATTTATCACATATTTCTCCACTTGCAACATAATGTTTTTCCTTCATTTTAGTTAATATTGTTTACCCTGCCTAGAAGCGTGGTTACATATTTCAAATATTTATTCACAAATTTCAATGTAATGACTATCCAAGTTTTCTGTTTGAGTATTTTTCTTATATGGAGCATCCTTATGCTAGGAAATATGCTAAAAGTGAGGATACAGGAATTAATGACAGGAAAATTCATGTATAAGTTCCTTCCGGAATTAAACTTATATTCTCCTAATAAAGTCAGACAGTAAATAAGGGGACAACTTAGTAAGCTAATTAAAGTCTTCATCAATGCTGATAATACAGCAAACAGGGACTCAGGGAGAATTCTACTATGGAGAGGTGACCTGGGAAAGCCTTTCTTCAAAGTTGATGCTTAAGCTGAGATGCACAGGATATCAGAAAAACTGTTACAGTAAAATTTAACAAAAATTAAGTAATCAAAATAATCTCTCGTCACCAAAACTTTCACAGGGATATTTATCCAGGAGCTATTTGGAAAAGGAGGGGTGAGCATGGGCACTCTCATCTTCTTTCTGCTTGGGAAAGCTTTCAACCTTTCCCCGCCAAGGGTGCTGTTACCTGTGGATCGGTCATATATGGCCTTTCTTATGTTGGGGTACATTCCTTCTATACCCGATTTGTTGCGAGTTTTTTGTTTTTGTTTTGTTTTGTTTTCAGAAAAGATGCTGAATTTCTATGCTACCAATGACAACCCAGAGAGGGAGTTAAGACAATTCCTTTTACAACAGCTTCCAAAAGAGCAAAATACTTGAGAATAAACTTAAACAAGAAAGCAAAACTCTTGTACAATAAAAAACTACACAATGTTCCTGAAAAATATTCTAGAAGACACAAATAAATGGCATGAACTGATGTGATTCATGTTATTAAGATGTTAGTGCTATCTAAAGTGATCTACATATTTAAAGCAATCCCTATCTAAATCCAAAAACATGGCTTTTGCTGAAATAGATAAATCCATCCTAAGAGTCTGGTGGAAACTCAATGCAGTCCAAGCAGCCAAGATAACCTTGGGAAAAAATCAATTGGAGGACTTCTTGGTTCTAAAACTTACTACAAAGCTACAGTAATCAAAACAGTATGATATTGGCATAAAGATGGACATAACAATGGAATAAAATACAAAGAGTAGAGAGAAACCTTTGCATATGTGTTCAAATGATTTTCAATGGGTTACAAGAACGTTCATGGGGAAGGAACATGTGGCTCAAAAAATGTTGCTGTGAAACTGGATATCCACAAAGAGGAATTAAACTGAACCCTTCATGTACAGCATATACTGAAATTAACTTAAAATGGATCAAAGGCCTCAACTACCGGCTAGAACTATGAAACACTTAGAAGGAAATATGAGAAACAAAGTTCACAACTTTGGATTTGGCAATGATTTCTTGGGTACAACACTAAAACCACAGGCAAGAAAAAAATACATAAATTACTTTCTCAAATTTAAGAACTTTTGGACACCAAAGGACACTATCAATAGACAGAAAAGGTATCCCACAAATGAGAGAAAAGATTTGCAAATGATATATTTGATAAAGTATTAATATCAAGAATATACAAAGAACTTCTACATCTCAAAAAAAAAAAAAGAAGAACCTGATTACATATGAGCAAAGGCGGGCAACTGGGTGGCTCAGTAGGCTAAGCGTCTAACTCATGGTTAAGGCTCAGGTCATGATTTAACAGTTTGTAAGTTCTAATCTTACATGAATGGTTGTAAGAAAAAAGCCTCTACCACATGCCACATGAAAGAAGAAGCCATATCCCTGTCACTTGTGATGATGTCACAGTTCAGAGGTTTGCAGATGTCCACATGGATGCTCAGCAAAGACTTAAGTCATGTACTTCCTGACAGAGGTGGTTTTCTTACAGCAAGAGCGCCAGGTGGCATGGTAGGGGTCATGGATGAAGAACAGCAGATATCTAGAAGAGATAAGTCACACAGACAGAAAATGGAAGCAGTCTGAAGGTCACGAAAAATGACTTGTTAAATGTAAAGACCAGCTCATGGATAACAGTTCTCAGTACTCAAAAGCTATAAACTTTTCCTAAATCAATCTTCTCTAATTGAATCTTCTTGAAAATCAATACCGACCTTTGTTTTGTAACTAAAGTATTTTAAACCTGTTTAACTTCATTATAAACTTACTGTAATGTTGAACTTATATTATCTATTTAAATGCAAACTTACTATTTCATTTTAAACTTACATTTCATTTGGAAATGTAAATATGCAAAAGTAGACATAATTCTGAAAAAGTATATTAATGAGGGACTGCTAGCCTCATCACATATCAAAATGTGTCACTGTACCAAAGCAATTATATTTCATATCACCTGGTATATGAATAAAGAGATTACTGAGACAGAATTGATTCCTGAATTGGATCCAAACATATATGGGGCTTAGGAATATAATAATCAGGATTTCAAGTCAATGGCAAAAAGAAAATTATGCAACTATAAAAAAACTTAAATTTTAGAAAATCCACCAAAATTCTACCCCTCTTTAACTCATTTATCAAAATAAATTCCAAATGGAACAAAAGTTTAAAGGCATGATATACCACCTCAAAAATGCTTTAAAAATAAGTGCTGAAATGTAATTGAAGGATATTTGGGTATGAATAAAGAGTCTTTTAAAAACAAAACAAATATTTGTTAAATTCAAAAGAAAACATGTGTCACCTGGGTGATTCAATAGTTAAGCATCCAACCTTGGCTCAGGTCATGATCTCACAGCTCGAAAGTTCGAGGCCCCATTGTGCTCTGTGCTGACAGCTTACAGCCTGGTGTATGCTTCAGATTCTGTGTCTCCCTCTCTCTCTGCCCTTCCCCTGAGAGTGCTCTGTCTCTCTCTCTCTCACAAAAATAAATATTAAAAAACATTTTTTAAGCAAACATTATGTCACATCAAAAGCATTCAACAGACTATACAAATGTTAAAAACACACCAGTAGTCAGAAAGATAATACTTACATTCATGATAGTAAAATGGATCCTTTCTTAGAAAAATCAATAAGAATCAGTATGGCAATGAGCAACAATTGAATGAAATAGGTGAAAGTATTAATAGAGGATTCACAGGAAAAGAAACACAAACCATATTCAACATCTGAAATGATAAACTAAATAATAAGCAAGATTACAATATAATCAAATTGTTTTATACCACAAATATCTATCAGGTACGGGTGGGTGAGAATGTGGACCGAGGTACTCTCATATACTGGGAGCATCAGTGCAGCTACTAGTACAATCTCTAGGATGGCAGTTTGGCAATAACTATGAATATCTCAACAATTCCACTCCTAGGAACTCATATTTGCACTTATTCACAAGCTTACAATTATTGCAAAATACTTTGTTAAAAAATAAAGGTGAGTAATAACATGAACAGGAATGGATATATTTATTTTAGTACATATTAATACGTAATGTGGAGTACAAGAAAAGCTAAGAGATCTCTATGGACTGGTATGCAGTATCCTCAAGATGTTGCAAAACGGATTTCACTTATACATGGAATTTTAAAAAAAGAAACAGAAAACAGAACGAACTCATGCCTACAGAGAACAAACTGGTGGTTGCCAGAGTTGAGGGGATGGAGGGACAGGTGAAATGGGCGAAGAGGATAAAGGGTACAGAGTTTCACTTATAAACTAAATACATCGCAGGAATGAAAAGTACAGCATAGAGAATACAGTCAATATGTTGTAGCAACTTACTATGGGAACAGATGGAAGTTACACACGTCCTGGTGAGAATTCTTAATGTACATAATTGCTGAGTCACTACGTTCTGTACCCAAAACTAGGATAATACTGTATGAGAAGTTTTTCAATTGAAAAATCAAAAATAAGCAAAACTATCCTAAACTTACAAGTTAAAAAAAAAGTTGATAATAAGAGTAAATATTTAAATACACAGAGAAAAATTTATATACATATACTTCAATACAAATGAGATTATTGCCTCGGGAGTCTTAAGAAAGATAAATTAAGTAACTGCCTCTGGGAAAGAGGACTAGAAACCACATTGAGAGATGAGTAGGGAATTTATTCACATTTTATCTCATTATGTAAAGTTTTCTCTTAGACTATTTTTATTATCCATTACACTTCAATTTTTCTTATAAAAACAAAAGTGTTGGGGTGCCTGGGTGGCTCAGTTGGTTGAGCGTCTGACTTCGGGCCAGGTCATGATCTCATAGTTGAGAGTTCGAGCCCCACATCCGGGTCTGTGCTGAGAGGTCAGAACCTGGAGCTTGCTTCAGATTCAGTGTCCCCTGCTCGCTCCGCCCCTCCCCCACTCATGCTTTGTCTCCCTCTCTCTCTCCCTCTCTCTCTCTCTCTCTCTCTCTCTCAAGAATAATTAAACATAAAAAATTAAAGTACAAAAGTGTTACACAAAATATTTTGCATTTAAGGCAACAGAAAATTACTGGACAAGAGAGTCTATACATCATTAATATTATAAATACTATACTAAAAAGAATTATCTTAAATAATAAGAATATAACTAAAATATTACTATCATAAAAAATTAAAGAAAAAATTTTTATCAATTTGTTTGATACATTCCACAAGGAAGGGAAACTGTAATTAAAGCACAATCATCCAGTTCCTACTTTAAAAATAAAGTTCTTGAAGAAAGGGAACTCAGAATCAATTAAAGAAGACATCTGCATTCTTAGAAACTGGCCTCCAATGTCAAATAATTCTCTTCATGGTGGATAATGCACCAAGAGATATGACATTTCTCATCCAGAGTTTCTTCATAGCATTTGTCATCTCAGTATTTCTCAGAGTATAGATCAGGGGTTCAGCATGGGGGTTATAATTGTATAAAACACACTCAATGATTTGTCAATGGGGAAGGTCTTAGCAGGTCTCACATACATGAAAATACATGGAACAAAGAAGAAGACCACCACAGTGATGTGGGAACCACAGGTCTGGAGGGCTTTCCGTCTCCCTTCCGGACTAAGGTTCTTTAGAGAGTGCAAGATGACACCATAAGAGATGAGCAACAGCACAAACACAATCGTGCACATCATCCCTCCATTGGCCACCACTAACACGCCAATGACATACGTGTCAGTACAGACCAGTTTCAGTAAGGGGTACATGTCACACATGTAATGATCAATGACATTGGGACCACAGAATGGGAGACTATAAATCGTGCTAACTTGAATTACTGAATGCAGAAAACCCCCAATCCAGGACACTACCAGCAGCACAACACACACCCTTTGCCTCATGATAACCAAATAATGTAAGGGCTTACAGATGGCCACGTAGCGGTCATAGGCCATCACCAACAGAAGAAAGACTTCTGCTCCACCAAAAATATGCTCTGTAAATATCTGGGTCATACAAGATTGGAAGGATATGGTATTCACCCCAAAGAACAAGTCTGAAATCAATCTGGGGGAAGCACAAGAGGAATAAGTGACATCCATAAAAGATAAGTTAGCAAGAAACAAGTACATAGGCGAGCCCAGGGTCCTACTGACAGCTATAGTCACCAAAATGAGCAGGTTGCCCACCACAGTCAAAATATACAAGAGCAAGAACGCAACAAAGAGGACCTTCTGTTCTTTTGGATCCTGTGTGAGGCCCAAGAGGACGAAGTAGGTTATGTTGTTTCTTGGCTCCATCCAGTCTGCTCAGGAGCTGACTTCTCATATTAGAAGCAGCTGATCTACAAAAAAAGGGAGGAAACTTTTAAATACATTAGAAGATTAATCTTTTCCTCCTGCATACAATTAAAAGAATGTGGAAGTAGTTGTCTGTGTCATATGCTCCAGATATGCTGTGATTTCCAATTGAATAAACCATCCTATCCTAAACTCAGTGATATCTTACATAATAATCACCAAGGTAATGAAGGCCATTATAAAAATAGCTGCACAATGCAAAGATCCTGGGGTAGAAATATATCAACCAAACAGCACTAGAGAAGGATTCCCAGAGAAAACAATGCTTTAGCTGCGTTTTAAAGGAAAATGGAAGGGCAAGAAAAGAGGACAAGGGAATTCCATGGAAAGGGGCATAGTTTATAAAGTCACAAAAGTGAAATACTTCAGAAGCACTAAGGTAACTAAAGTATTCAAAGTGAGTGTATCACATTCGGAATGGAAGTTCACTGCCCAGGATTGTCTCCTCCCTCACTGAGACCTCTTTCTTACAGTCTTTGGTTAGATATGCCTCCTTTCCCTGACCAATACATGTGGAAGCATTACACTATTGTGTCTCTCCCTTAACTTCATACCTTTGGACATCTCCAATTGGATATTGGTTCAGTATTATAAAACTAAATTTTTACTTTTCAGCAATAAATGTAGCTGCTCCCCACTTCATAAATGGCACCCTTCTTCCATGTCATTCCTCAACAAGAAATACCACGGTACCCTTCACGCCTTTCTTGCTCACATATCACATACTGATACCTTTAACAAATTGTGTTAACCCCCTTTAAAATATATCACGAACTTGATCATTTCCCTCCCCTCTCCAATTCTTCTGGCCCACTACACTAGCCTCCTGCCATGTTCCTCCCTTAGTTTGTTCTCCTGAACTTAAAAATGTTCCTTTTTAAATATGATTTAGATCTATTACTCCACTGCTCACAATGACTACAGTAGATTCCAATCACACATTCACAATTTAATCACAGTTCATCTTACAGTAACAGGGACTAAAACCCCGGTATCATAGTTGAACAAACTGAGGCTCAGATCACCTAATTAATTTTCACAAGGTCACTGATTTTTAAGTGATAAAACTAGAATTAGAATCAAAGTGTGCTTTCCCTCAAAGTGACCTCACTTTTATATAATAAAGAGAGTCACACAATTGAAAAGGCTGGTTCCACTATTTACTGTTAGCCTTACCTTCTGAAAGCATGTCCACAATCCAAAGGAACACTTTTTGCTCATTCCCAGAGACATGGATTTCTTCTGTCATCTGTAACAAGAGACGGCAAAAAGCTGTATTATTACTTGAGGATATGTTTTATTTCAGTCAACTGTGTATCCATTTTCCCCATGGAGTCTCCTGTTTATTCAGAAGACTGCTTTTATTTGCACTGTAGATGACTTCCTAACAATTCCATGGTCCACACAGAAAAGCAAAAATTTATCACATTGGGAAAATTTATCAAAGAGACAAGGAATTCCTATCCTTACATAAGGAGAGAGCCACCAGCCATTTCCCAGGGAGACTATTCTCAAGTAACTTCTTTCCTACTAATTTCTAAATAGAAAATACCATTCTGTAGGTGATTCCTTCTCATTCTATAGTGTTGCATTGGCCAAAATAGTTGACCTGAAATTTCAAGAGAAACTCTTTATTTTTTCTTTGGTAATATTTTAAGCCTAAGAAGGACCTCTTGAAAATTTTATCAGTTCTTGAGAGGATAGTATCTTCTTCCTCGTACAGACAAAGGTCACTGGATATTTTATCCCTTCTGACCACATTCCTCATTAAGTCCTAGGATTGGAAAGTGTCCAAGACTGAGTCTTGCTTAATTACACCATTCCCTTGGATTTTTGCAAAAGTTTGAAAGTACATCTCAATGTAAAGATCCCACTAGACTAAATCACATAATGAAGGCCCATAAGATATAACATGGAGAAAAAAAATAGCTTATGAGACCTTTGCCAGTCAAGAATAAAATTTCAGCCCAGTTATTTTGTCCCAGTAAATATTAATTTATCACATATTTCTCCACTTGCAACATAATGTTTTTCCTTCATTTTAGTTAATACTCACTTTACTCTGCCTAGAAGCATGGTTGCATATTTCAAATATTTATTCACAAATTTTAATCTAATGACTATTCAAGTCATTTGTTTGTTTGAGTATTTTTCTTATATAGAGCATCCTTATGCTAAGAAATGTGCTAAAAGTGAGGAGACGGGAATTACTAACAGGGAAATTCATGTATGAGTTCCTTCTGGAATTAAACTTATATTCTCCTAATAAAGTCAGACAGTAAATAAGGGGACTACTTAGTAAGCTAATTAAAGTCTTCATCAGTGCTGATAATACAGCCAACAAGGTACTCAGGGAGAATTCTACTATGGTGACCTGGGAAAGTCTTTCTTCAAAGTTGATGCTTAAGCTGAGATCCACAGGATAGAAAGTGGCTACCACCAGAAAAACTGTTACAGTAAAATTTAACAAAAATTAAGTAATCAAAATAATCTCTCGTCACCAAAAATTTCACAGGGATATTTATCCAGGAGCTATTTGGAAAAGGAGGGGTGAGCATGGGCACTCTCAGCTTCTTCCTCTTTGGGGAAGCTTTCAACCTTTCCCTGCCAAGGGGGCTGTTACCTGTGGATCGGTCATATATAGCCTTTCTTATGTTGGGGTTCATTCTTTCTATATCCAATTTGTTGAGAGATTTTTTATTTTGTTTTTGTTTTGTTTTGTTTTCAGAAAAGATGCTGAATTTCTGTGCTACCAATGACAACCCAGAGAGGGAGTTAAGACAATTCCTTTTACAACAGCTTCAGAAAGAGCAAAATACTTGAGAATAAACTTAAACAAGAAAGCAAAAGTCTTGTACAATGAAAAACTACATGAAACCTGAAAGAGGAAGCCATATCCCTGTCACTCGTGATGATGTCGTAGTACAGGTGTTTGCAGATGGCCACGTGGATGCTCAGCAAAGACTTAAGTCATGTACTTCCTGACAGAGGTGGTTTTCTTACAGCAAGAGCACCACGCGGCATGGTGGGGGTCATGGATGAAGAACAGCAGACATCTAGATGGGATAAGTCACACAGACAGAAAATGGAAGCAGTTCCCAAGGCCATGAAAGATGACATGTTAAATGTAAAGACCTGCTCATGGATAACAGTTCTCAGTACTCGAAAGCTATAAACTTTTCCTAAATTAATCTTATCCAATTGAATCTTCTTGAAAATCAAAACTGACTTTTCTTTTGTAACTAAAATATTCTGCTTAGATTCTGCTTAGAATTCTGTGTCTCCCTCTCTCTCTGCCCTTCCCCTAATCATGCTCTGTCTCTCTCTCTCAAAAATAACTATTAAAAAACATTTTTTAAAGCAAACATTATGGCACACCAAAAGCATTCGACAGAGTATACAAATGTTAAAAACACACCAGTAGTCAGAAAGATAATACTTACATTCACGATAGTAAAATGGATCCTTTCTTAGAATGTAATCAATAAGAATCAGTATGGCAATGAGCAACAATTGAATGAAATAGGCAAAATATTAATAGAGGATTCACAGGAAAAGAAATACAAACCATATTCAACATCTGAAATGATAAACTAAATAATAAGCAAGATTACAATATAATCAGATTGTTTTATACCACAAATATCTATCAGGTACGGGTGGGTGAGAATGTGGACCGAGGTACTCTCACATACTGGGAGCATCAGTGCAGCTACTAGTACAATCTCTAGGATGGCAGTTTGGCAATAACTATGAATATAGACATTTAATGATGTGATCATTGTTTCAAATACATATCTCAACAATTCCACTCCTATAACTCGCACTTATTCACAAGCATACAATTATTGCAAAATTCTTGTAAAAAAAAAAAAGGTGAGTAATAACATGAACAGGAATGGATATATTTATTTTAGTACATATTAATACGTAATGTGGAGTACAAGAAAAGCTAAGAGATCTCTATGGACTGGTATGCAATATCCTCAAGATGTTGCAAACGATTTCACTTATACATGAAATTTTTAACAAACAAACAGAAAACAGAACGAACTCATGCATACAGAGAACAAACTGGTGGTTGCCAGAGTTGAGGGGATGGAGGGATAGGTGAAATGGGTGAAGGGGATAAAGGGTACAGAGTTTCACTTATAAACTAAACACATCGCAGGAATGAAAAGTACAGCATAGAGAATACAGTCAATATGTTGTAGCAACTTACTATGGGAACAGATAGAAGTTACACACGTCCTGGTGAGCATTCTTAATGTACATGATTGCAGAGTCACTATGTTCTGTACCCAAAACTAGGATAATATTGTATGAAAACAATTTTTCAATTGAAAAAAAAAACTATCCCTAACTTAAAAGTTTTAAAAAAAGTTGATAATAAAAGCAAATATTTAAATACACAGAGAAAAATTCATATACATACACTTCAATACAAATGATATTACCTCGGGAGTCTTAAGAAAGACAGATTAAGTGCCTGCCTCTGGAAAAAGAGGACTAGAAACCATGTTGAGAGATGAGTAGGGAATTTACTCACATTTTATCCCATTATGTAATATTTTCTCTGACTATTTTTATTATCCATTACACTTCCATTTTTATTATAAAAACAAAAGTTTTGGGGCGCCTGCGTGGCTCAGTCGGTTTAGTGTCTGATTTCGGGCCAGGTCATGATCTCAAAGGTTGAGAGATCGAGCTCCATGTCGGGATCTGTGCCGACAGGTCAGAGCCTGGAGCCTGCTTCAGATTCTGTGTCCTCCTCTCAACCACCCCTCCCCTGCTCATGCTTTTTGTCTCTCTCTCTCTCTCTCTCTCAAGAATAAATAAACATTAAAAAATTAGGAACAAAAGTGTTACACAAAATATTTTGCATTAAAGGCAACAGAAATTTACTGAACAAGTCAGCTATACATCATTAATATTATAAATACTATACTAAAAAGAATTACCTTAAATAATAAGAAATTAACTAAAATGTTACTAAGTATCATAAGATATTAAAAACACAAATTGATTAAAAATTAGGGCAATTATATAAAAATTTCCTAATTAATTACCTATTGTTGACACCTTGCTACGAAGGCATTGCACCTTTCTAAATGAAGCAATCTCCAAGGCATAATGAACTTTACATTCTACAAGGAAGGGAAACTGTTATTATAGCACAATCATTCAGTTCATACTTTAAAAATAATTAAGTTCCTTGAACAAAGGGAACTCAGAATAATTTTAAGACATCTGCATTCTTAGAAAATGGTCTCTCATGTCAAATAATTCTCTTCATGGTGGATAATGCACTTATACACCAAGAGATATGACATTTCTCATCCAGAGTTTCTTCATAGCATTTGTCATCTCAGTATTTCTCAGAGTATAGATCAGGGGGTTGAGCATGGGGGTTATGACTGTATAAAACACACTCAATGATTTGTCAATGGGGAAGGTCTTAGCAGGTCTCGCATACATGAAAATACACGGAACAAAGAAGAAGACCACCACAGTGATGTGGGAACCACAGGTCTGGAGGGCTTTCCGTCTCCCTTCCGGACTAAGGTTCTTTAGAGAGTGCAAGATGACACCATAAGAGATGAGCAACAGCACAAACACAATCGTGCACATCATCCCTCCATTGGCCACCACTAACAGGCCAATGACATATGTGTCAGTACAGACCAGTTTTAGTAAGGGGTACATGTCACACATGTAATGATCGATGACATTGGGACCACAGAATGGGAGACTATAAATCGTGCTAACTTGAATTACTGAATGCAGAAAACCCCCAACCCAGGAAACTACCAGCAGCACAACACACACCCTTTGCCTCATGATAACCAAATAATGTAAGGGTTTACAGATGGCCACGTAGCGGTCATAGGCCATCACCAGCAGAATAAAGACTTCTGCTCCACCAAAAATATGCTCTGTAAATATCTGGGTCATACAAGATTGGAAGGATATGGTATTCACCCCAAAGAACAAGTCTGAAATCAATCTGGGGGAAAGGCAAGAGGAATAAGTGACATCCATAACAGATAAGTTAGCAAGAAACAAGTACATAGGCGACCCCAGGGTCTTACTGATGGCTATAGTCACCACAATGAGCAGGTTGCCCACCACAGTCAAAATATAGAAGAGCAAGAATGTAACAAAAAGGACCTTCTGTTCCTTTGGATCCTGTGTGAGGCCCAAGAGGACGAAGTAGGTTATGTTGTTCCTTGGTTCCATCCAGTCTGCACAGGAGGTGACTTCTCATATTAGAAGCAGCTGATCTACAATACAAGAGTAGAAACTTCTAAATGCATTAGAAGATTAATCTTTTATTCCTGCATACAATTAAAAGAATTTGGAAGTAGTTGTTTGTGTCATATGCTCCAGACATGCTGTGATTTCCAATTGAATAAACCATCCTATCCTAAACTCAGTGATATTTTACATAATAATCACCAAGGTAATGAAGGCCATTATAAAAATAGCTGCACAATGCGAAGATCCTGGGGTAGGAATATATCAACCAAACAGCACTAGAGAAGGATTCCCAGAGAAAACAATGCTTTAGCTGCATTTTAAAGGAAAAGTGGAAGGACAAGAAAAGAGGACAAGGGAATTCCATGGAAAGGGGCATAGTTTATAAAGTCACGAAAGTGAAATACTTGAGAAGCACTAAGGTAACCGAAGTATTCAAAGTCCGGGTATCAAATTCAGAATGGGAGGTCACTGCCTGGGATTGTCTCTTCCAGCACTGAGACCTCTTTCTTATACTCTTTGGTTAGATATGCCTCGTTTCCTTGACCAAGACACGTGGAAGCATTACACTATTGTGTCTCTCCCTTAACTTCATACCTTTGGACATCTCCAATTGGATATTGGTTCAGTATTATAAAACTAAATTTTTACTTTTCAGCAATAAATGTAGCTGCTCCCCACTTCATAAATGGCACCCTCCTTCCATGTCATTCCTCAACAAGAAATACCACGGTACCCTTCATGCCTTTCTTGCTCACATATCACATACTGATACCTTTAACAAATTGTGTTAACCCCCTTTAAAATATATCACAAACTTGATCATTTCCCTCCCCTCTCCAATTCTTCTGGCCCACTGCACTAGTCTCCTGCCGTATTCCTCTATTAGTTTGTTCTCCTGAACTTAAAAATGTTCCCTTTTAAATCAGATTTAGATCCATCACTCCACTGCTGGCAATGCCTAAAGTGGATTCCAATCACACACTCACAACTTAATCCCAGTTCATCTTACAGTAACAGGAACTATAAACCCCGTGTCATAGTTGAACAAACTGAGGCTCAGATCACCTAATTAATTTTCACAAGGTCACTGATTTTTAAGTGATAAAACTAGAATTGGAATTAAAGTTTTCTCTCTCTCAAAATGATCTCATTTTTATATAATAAAGAGAGTCACACAATTGCAAGGCTGGTTCCACTATTTACTGTTAGCCTTACCTTCTGAAAGCATGTCCACAACCCAAAGGAACATTTCTTGCTCATTCCCAGAGACATAGATTTCTTCTGTCATCTGTAACAAGAGACGGCAAAAAGCTGCATTATTACTTGAGGATATATTTTATTTCAGTCGACTGTGTATCCATTTTCCCCATGGAGTCTCCTGTTTATTCAGAAGACTGCTTTTATTTGCACTGTAGATGACTTCCTAACAATTCCATGGTCCACACAGAAAAGCAAAAATTTATCACATTGGGATAATTTATCAAAGAGACAAGGAATTCCTATCCTTACATAAGGAGTGAGCCACCAGCCATTTCCCAGGGAGACTATTCTCAAGTAACTTCTTTCCTACTAATTTCTAAATAGAAAATACCATTCTGTAGGTGATTCCTTCTCATTCTATAGTGTTGCATTGGCCAAAATAGTTGACCTGAAATTTCAAGAGACACTCTATTTTTTCTAGGTAATATTTTAAGCCTAAGAAGGACGTCCTAAAAATTTTATCAGTTCTTGAGAGGATAGCATCATCTTCCCTGTACAGGCAAAGGTCACAGGACAATTTATCCCTTCTGACCACATTCCTCATTAAGTCCTAGGATTGGAAAGTGTCCAAGACTGAGTCTTGCTTAATTACATCATTCACTCGGATTTTCCAAAAGTTCGAAAGTACATCTAAATGTAAAGATCCTACTAGACTAAATCACATAATGAAGGCCTATAAGATATAACATGGAGAAAAAAATAGCTTATGAGACCTTGGCCAGCCAAGAATAAAATTTCAGCCCAGTTACTTTGTCCCAGTAAATATTAATTTATCACATATTTCTCCACTTGCAATATAATGTTTATCCTACATTTTATTGAATACTCAGTTTACTCTGTCTAGAAGCATGGTTACATGTTTCAAATATTTATTCACAAATTTTAATGTAATGACTATTCAAGTCATTTGTTTGAGTATTTTTCTTATATGGAGCATTTCTATGCTAGGAAATGTGCTAAAAGTGAGGATACAGGAATTAATGACAGGAAAAATCATGTATAAGTTCCTTCCAGAACGAAACTTATATTCTCCTAATAAAGTCAGACAGTAAATAAGGGGACAATTTAGTAAGCTAATTAAAGTCTTCATCAGTGCTGATAATACAGCAAACAGGGACTCAGGGAGAATTCTACTATGGAGAGGTGACCTGGGAAATCCTTTCTTCAAAGTTGATGCTTAAGCTGAGATGCACAGGATAGAAAGTGGCTACCACCAGAAAAACTGTTACAGTAAAATTTAACAAAAATTAAGTAATCAAAATAATCTCTCATCACCAAAAATTTCACAGGGATATTTATCTTGGAGCTATTTGGAAAAGGAGGGGGGAGCATGGGCACTCTCAGCTTCTTCCTCCTTGGGGAAGCTTTCAACCTTTCCCTGCCAAGGGGGCTGTTACCTGTGGATCGGTCATATATAGCCTTTCTTATGTTGGGGTTCATTCTTTCTATACCCAATTTGTTGTCAGTTTTTTTATTTTGTTTTTGTTTTGTTTTGTTTTCAGAAATGATGCTGAATTTCTGTGCTACCAATGACAACCCAGAGAGGGAATTAAGACAATTCCTTTTATAACAGCTTCAGAAAGAGCAAAATACTTGAGAATAAACTTAAACAAGAAAGCAAAAGTCTTGTACACTGAAAAACTACATGAAACCTGAAAGAGGAAGTCATATCCCTGTCACTCATGATGTCGTAGTACAGGTGTTTGCAGATGGCCACGTGGATGCTCAGCAAAGACTTAAGTCATGTACTTCCTGACAGAGGTGGTTTTCTTACAGCAAGAGCACCACGCGGCATGGTGGGGGTCATGGATGAAGAACAGCAGACATCTAGATGGGATAAGTCACACAGACAGAAAATGGAAGCAGTCCCCAAGGCCATGAAAGTTGACTTGTTAAATGTAAAGACCTGCTCATGGATAACAGTTCTCAGTACTTGAAAGCTATAAACTTTTCCTAAATCAATCTTACGTAATTGAATCTTCTTGAAAATCAAAACTGACTTTTCTTTTGTAACTAAAATATTTAAACCTGTTTAACTTCATTATAAACTGATTGTAATGTTGAACTTATATTATCTATTTAAATGCAAACTTACTATTTCATTTTAAACTTACATTTCATTTGGAAATGTAAATATGCAAAACTAGACATAATTCTGAAAAACTATATTAATGAGGGACTGCTAGCCTCATCACATATCAAAATGTGTCAATGTATCAAAGCAATTATATTTCATATCAACTGGTATATGAATAAGAGATCAATGAGATTGAATTGATTCCTGAATTGGATCCAAATATATATGGGGCCTAGTAATATAATAATCAGGATTTCAAGTCAATGGCAAAAAGAAAATTATGCAACTATAAAAAAAAATTTAGAAAATCCACCGAAATTCTACCCCTCTTTAACTCATTTATCAAAAAAATTCCAAATGGAACAAAAGTTTAAAGGCATGATATACAACCTCAAAAATGCTTTAAAAATAAGTGCTGAAATGTAATTGAAGGATATTTGGGTATGAATAAAGAGTCTTTTAAAAACAAAACAAATACTTGTTAAGTTTAAAAGAAAACAAGGGTCACCTGGGTGGTTCAATCAGTCAAGCATCCAACCTCAGCTCAGGTCACAATCTCATATCTCCTGAGTTCAAGCCCCCTGTTGTGCTCTGTGCTACAGCTTAGAGCCAGGTGCCTAAGATCTGCTTAGAATACTGTGTCTCCCTCTCTCTCTGACCTTCCCCTGATCATGCTCTGTCTCTCTCTCTCAAAAATAAATATTAAAAAACATGTTTTAAAGCAAACATTATTGCACTCCAAAAGCATTCGACAGAGTATACAAATGTTAAAAACACACCAGTAGTCAGAAAGATAATACTTACATTCACCATAGTAAAAGGGATCCTTTCTTAGAAAAATCAATAAGAATAAGTATGGCAATGAGCAACAATTGAATGAAATAGGCAAAATATTAATAGAGGATTCACAGGAAAAGAAACACAAACCATATTCAACATCTAAAATGATAAACTAAATAATAAGCAAGATTACAATATAATCAGATTGTTTTATACCACAAATATCTATCAGGTACGGGTAGGTGAGAATGTGGACCGAGGTACTCTCACATACTGGGAGCATCAGTGCAGCTACTAGTACAATCTCTAGGATGGCAGTTTGGCAATAACTATGAATATAGACACTTAACGATGTAATCATTGTTTCAAATACATATCTCAACAATTCCACTCCTAGGAACTCATACTTACACTTATTCACAAGCTTAGAATTATTGCAAAACTCTTTGTAAAAAAAAAAAAGGTGAGTAATAACATGAACAGGAATGGATATATTTATTTTAGTACATATTAATAAGTAAGGTGGAGTACAAGAAAAACTAAGAGATCTCTATGGGCTGGTATGCAATATCTTCAAGATGTTGCAAACAATTTCACTTATACATGAAATTTTAAAAAAAGAAACAGAAAACAGAACGAACTCATGCCTACAGAGAACAAACTGGTGGTTGCCAGAGTTGAGGGGATGGAGGGATAGGTGAAATGGGTGAAGGGGATAAAGGGTACAGAGTTTCACTTATAAACTAAATACATCGCAGGAATGAAAAGTACAGCAGAGGGAACACAGTCAATATGTTGTAGCAACTTACTATGGGAACAGATGGAAGTTACACACATCCTGGTGAGCATTCTTAATGTACATGATTGCTGCTGTACACACTGCGTTGTGTACCCAAAACTAGGATAATATTGTATGAGAACAATTTTTCAATTGAAAAATCAAAAATAAGCAAAACTATCCTAAACTTAAAAGTTAAAAATAAAATAAGAGCAAATATTTAAATACACAGAGAAAAATTAATATACATATACTTCAATACAAATGAGATTATTGCCTCGGGAGTCTTAAGAAAGACAAATTAAGTGACGCCTCTGGGAAAGAAGACTAGTAACCACATTGAGAGATGAGTAGGGAATTTATTCACATTTTATCTCATTATGTAAAGTTTTCTGACTATTTTTATTATCCATCACACTTTAATTTTTCTTATAAAAGCAAAAGTGTTACACAAAATATTTTCATTATAAGGCAACAGAAATTTACTGAACAAGACAGCTATACATCATTAATATTACAAATAGTATAATCAAAAATTAACTTAAATCGGGGCGCCTGGGTGGCTCAGTCGGTTGAGCATCCAACTTCAGCTCAGGTCATGATCTCGTGGTCTGTGAGTTCGAGCCCGGCGTCGGGCTCTGTGCTGACGGCTCAGAGCCTGGAGCCTGCTACGGATTCTGTCTCCCTCTCTCTCTGCCCCTCCCCCACTCATGCTCTGTGTCTCTCTCAAAAATAAATAAACATTAAAAAAAATTAACTTAAATAATAATATAATTAAAATATTACTAAGTATCATAAAAAATAAAGAAACATAAATTGATTAAAAATTAGAGCAATTATATAAAAATTTCCTAATTAATTACCTATTGTTGACACCTTGCTAAATGAAGCGATTTACAAGGTACAATGGACTTTACATTCTACAAGGAAGGGAAACTGTTATTGAAGCACAATCATCCACTTCATACTTTAAAAATAATTAAGTTCCTTGAACAAAGGGAACTCAGAATCGTTTTAAGAAGATATCTGCATTCTTAGAAAATGGCCTCCCATGTCAAATAATTCTCTTCATGGTGGATAATGCACTTATACACCAAGAGATATGACATTTCTCATCCAGAGTTTCTTCATAGCATTTGTCATCTCAGTGTTTCTCAGAGTGTAGATTAGGGGGTTGAGCATGGGGGTTATGACTGTAAAAAACACACTCAATGATTTGTCAATGGGGAAGGTCTTAGCAGGTCTCACATACATGAAAATACATGGAACAAAGAAGAAGACCACCACAGTGATGTGGGAACCACAGGTCTGGAGGGCTTTCCGCCTCCCTTCCGGACTAAGGTTCTTTAGAGAGTGCAAGATGACACCATAAGAGGTGAGCAACAGCACAAACACAATCGTGCACATCATCCCTCCATTGGCCACCACTAACAGGCCAATGACATATGTGTCAGTACAGACAAGTGTTAGTAAGGGGTACATTTCACAGATGAAATGATCGATGACATTGGGACCACAGAATGGGAGACTATAAATCGTGCTAACTTGAATTACTGAATGCAGAAAACCCCCAACCCAGGACACTACCAGCAGCACAACACACACCCTTTGCCTCATGATAACCAAATAATGTAAGGGTTTACAGATGGCCACGTAGCGGTCATAGGCCATCATCAACAGAAGAAAGACTTCTGCTCCACCAAAAATATGCTCTGTAAATAACTGGGTCATACAAGATTGGAAGGATATGGTATTCACCCCAAAGAACAAGTCTGAAATCAATCTGGGGGTAATGCAAGAGGAATAAGTGACATCCATAAAAGATAAGTTAGCAAGAAACAAGTACATAGGCGAGCCCAGGGTCCTACTGACAGCTATAGTCACCACAATGAGCAGGTTGCCCACCACAGTCAAAATATAGAAGAGCAAGAACATAACAGAAAGAACCTTCTGTTCCTTTGGATCCTGTGTGAGACCCAAGAGGACAAAGAAAGTTACATTGTTCTTTGATTCCATCCAGTCTGTATAGGACCTGATTCACATATTAGATGTAGGTTTCCTAGAAAACAAGGAGGGAAACTTTTAAATGCATAATAAGATTAATATTTATTGATTCACCAATTTTAAAAAAGTAGAAGACTACCTGTTTGTGTGGACTATTTCATAGATGTGGTGACTTCCAAGTCGAAATAGCCATGGTTTTCCTACCACACTCTGAGAACATACATAATGATCGCCAAGGTAATAAGTGACATTAAAGAAATAGTAATACAATCCAATGGTCACAGAGTAGAAATATATCAAAGAGCAATCAATGAAGACATCCCAGAGGAAGCAATGCTTCAGCTATCTAAAGGAAAAGTGGAAGGACAAAAAGGAGGGCAAAGGAATTCCATGAGAAGGTGCACAGTTCATAAAGTCACAAAAATGAAATACTTGAGAACCATGTAAGGTAACTGACATATTCAAAGTGGGTAGATCAAATTAGGAATGGAGGGACACTGCCCTGGAGTGTGTCTTCCCTCCTTGTTAGGCTCTTTGGTTCAATATCCGCCCCCCTTTGTTAACCAATAAATGTGAAAGCATTCCATTTTTATGTCTCCCCTTAATTTTTAAACTTCACATATGCAGCATCTCTAACTCTGGACATCACGAATAGGATATCATTTGTGTACTTATAAAACTAAATTTTTAATTTTGCACAATAAATCTAGCGATCTACAATCCATTAAATGTCTACCCGCAGACAAGAAATATCACAGTGCCTTATTTCTTATCCTCATGTCACATATCGATACCTTCAACAAATGCTATTAATGCCCTTTAAAATATATCACAAATTTGATCGTTTCTCTTCCCTCCCCACTTCTTCTTGCCCACTCCACTGGTTTCCTGCCACATCTCTCCCCTTTTATTCTGGCCTCCATCAATATGTTCTCCTCATTCATCCCATATGATCCTTTTTAAATCTGATTCTGATCTATCACTCCACTGCTCACAATGCCCACAGTGGATTCCAATCACAGACTCACAACTTAATGAATCACAGTTCATATGACAGTAAAATGAGCTATAATTCCCATTTCATAGTTGAACAAACTGAGGCTCAAATCACCTAAGTAATTTCCCCAAGGTCAACCATTTTTAAAGAATTAAAACAGAATTGGAATCAAAGTTCGCTTTATCTACAAATGATCTCACTTTTACATAATAAAAAGAGTCACACAATTGCAAAGGCTAGTTTCCAGGATTTACTTTTAGTCTTAACTTGTGAAAGCAAGTCTACAATCTGAAGGAACACTTTTGACTCATTCCCAGCAACCTGAATTTCTTCTGTCATCCAGTTTGACAAAAGAAGGCAAAAGCTGCATTATTACTTGAGGACATGTTTTATTTCATTCGTCTGTCTATCCATTTTTTCCATGAAGTCTTCTCCTTATTCGGAAGGTCGCTTTTAGATTTTTAGATCATGTCCTAAGAATTCCGGGGTCCACAGAGAAAACAAAAATTTATCACATTATGATCATTTATCAAAAAGACAGAGAATTAACTATCCTTTCACAAGAAAAATAGCAACCCACCATTTCCCATTTCTCTCAAGCAATCTCCTTCCCTCTAATTTCTAAAATAGAAAAATACCATTCAAGGGCTTAGGCGTCCTCATTCTACGGTGTTGGTTGGTCAGATTGCTGACTTGATATTTTAAGAGACATCCTTGGGCTTCTCCTTAGGTGTAAAGCTTTAAGCCTAACAGAAACCTCCTAAAAAAATGTATATCTATTGTTAAGAGGATCTTCTTCCCCATACAGACAAAGATCACTGGATATTTTATTCCTTCTAACCACATCCCTCATCAAGTCCTACAGTTGGAAAGTTGCCAACACTGATTCTTGCTTAATTAAATTCACTGGGAATTTCCACAAAATCTTTTAAAAATACCTATATAAAGATACTATTAGGCCAAATCACATAATTAGGGTCAGAAAGATGTGACATAAACAAACCAAAAAAATAGCTTTAGAACCATTGTAAGATTACTGTCAGTCAAGAATAAAATTTCAAGCCACTCTTTTTGTTTTAGGAAAGAATAATTTACACGTATTTCTCTACTTGCTGTAGTAAGTTTTTCTTTCCATTTATATTCAACTTATGCTGCCCTGAAGTGTGGTAATTCAGAGATTTAGACATAATAACCATTTATTCGATTAGTATTTTTTTTTTATTTAGAGCTCCTATTTCCTGCTAGGAACCATACTATAAGTGAGAACACAGCAATTAATGAAATATGGGGAAGAATTATGCAAAAAGGTCCTTCCTGCTTGGACCATACATTCTCATAATAGAGTCAGGAAATAAATAAGCGGAAAATTTAGTAAGCTAATTATAGTCTTCATCAGTGCTAATAAGACAGCAAAGAGGGTATCAGGGAGAATTCTACTATGGAGAAGGTCACCAGAGAAGGCCTTTCTTCAAAGGTGATGCTTAAGCTGAGATCCACAGGATAGAAAATGGCTACATCAGAAAAATTGTTACAAACAGTAAAATTAAGTAAACATTATAAGCAATGTGTTCTCACTTCACTGATGGCATGACCTATAAGTAGAAATACTAAAAAGTTCTAAACCTTTCCCTGTTGAGTGTGATGTTACCTGTGGATTGTCCATATACGACCTTAATTATGTTGAGGTACATTCCTTCATTTTTTTTAAGCTTATTTATTTATTTTGAGAGAGACAGAAGGGTGGGAGGGGCAGAGAGAGGGAGAGTCAGAATTCCAAACAGGCTCCATGTTGTCAGTGCACAACGACATGGGGCTGGAACTCACAAACTGTGAGATCATGACCTAAACCAAGATCAAAACTCCAACATTTAATGCACTGAGCTACCCGGGTGCCCCACGGTACAGCCCTTCTCTACACAATTTGTTGAGAGGCTTATTTTATCATGAAATAGAATGAATATCTGTGCTACCAATGAGCAACTCAGAGAGGAGTAAGAAAACAATTCTTTTTAATACAGCATCAAAAAGAACAAAATACTTAAGAATGAACTTAAACAAGGAAGTAAAAATCTTTATACTGAAAACTAAAAAATGTTGTTGAAAGATATTCTAAAAGACACAATGCTACCTAAAGTAATCTACAGATTCAATGCAATCCCTATCTAAATCCAAAACTATATTTTTTGATGAAAGAGATAAATCCGTCCTATAATTCAGGTGGAAGCTCACAGTACTCCAGCAGCCATGTAGAACAAACAAACAGGTGAAGGACTTCCTGGATCTAAAACTTACTACAAAGCTACAGTAATCAAAACAGTATAATGTTGGCATAAAGATGCATATAACAGTGGAATAAAATACAGAGCCTAGAGAGAAACCTTTGCATATGTGTTCAAATGATTTTCAGTGGGTGACGAGAATATTCATGGGGAAAAGACAGGTGGTTCAAAAAAACAGTGCTGTGAAACTGGATATCCACGTGCAAAGGAATGAAACTGAACTCTTCATGTACATCACATACAAATATTTAACTCAAAATGGATCTAAACTTCAACTACGAGCTAGAACTATGAAACTCTTAAAAGAAAACATGAGAAAAAAGTTCATAACTTTGGATTGCGTAATGATTTCTTGGGTACAACACTAAAACCACAGGCAAGAAAAGAAAAAAAATGCATAAATTACTTTATCAAATTTAAGAAATTTTGTACATCAAAGATACTATCAACAGAGAGAAAAGGCATACCACAAATAACAGACAGTATTGGCAAATGATAAGGTGTTAATATCCAGAATACATAATGAATTTCTACATATCATTAACACACACAAAAAAACCATCATGATAAAAAATAAGCAAAGGACGCTATAAAATTAGAAGACAGTCACAAGAAAAATTTGGTAAGCCCTCAAATACATGGAGGTTAAAGACAATCCTACTAAAGAATGAATGGTTAAAGAAGAAGTAAAAAAAATGCATGGGAGCAAATGAAAATGAAAACATAGAAGTCCAAAACCTTCAGGATACAGCAAATGCAGTCCTAAGAGGGAAGTATATTGCAATTCAGCCCTTTCTCAAGAAGCAAGAGAGGTCCCAAATACACAACTTAATGTTACACCTAAAGGAGCTAAAAAAAGAACAGCAAATAAAACCTAAAGCCAGCAGAAGGGAAATAATAAAGACTAAAGCAGAAAGAAATAATGTAACAACAACAACAACAGCAACAAACAATACAACAGATCAATGAAACTAAGAACTGGTTCATAGAAAGAATTAACAAAATGATAAACCCCTAACCAGACTTCTCAAAAATAAAAGAGAAAGGTCCCAAATAGATAAAATCATGGGGGCGTCTGGGTGGCTCAGTCAGTTGAGTGTCCCACTTTGACTCAGGTCATAATCTCACAGTTTGTGAGTTCGAGCCCCACTTTGGGATCTGTGCCGACAGCTTAGAGCCTGGAGTCTGCTTCAGATTCTGTGTGTCTCTCTCTCTGCCCCTCCCCAGCTTGCACTCTGTCTCTCTCTCTCAAAAACATAAACATTCAAAAAAAAATTTAAAACTCATGAATAAAAGAGGAGAGGTCACAACCAATATCACAGATATATGAACAATTATAAAAGAATACTATGATAAGTATAGGCCAACAAACTAGGGAATCTGGAAGAAATGGACAAATTTAGAAACTCATAAACTACTAAAACTAAAACAGGAAGAAATAGAAAATTTGAACAAACCCATAACCAGCAAAGAAATGGAATCAGCAATCAAAAATCTCCCAACATACATAAGTCCAGGGATTTTTTTTGCCAGAAAAATGCTACCAGACATTTAAAAAAGAGTTACTATCTATTCTTCTCAAACTTTTCCAAAACAGAAATAGAAGGAAAACTTCCAAATTCATTTTACAAGGCCAACATTACCTTGATTCCAAAACCAGACAAAGACCCTACTAAAAAGGAGATTTACAGGCCAATATCCCTGATGAACATGGATATGAAAACTCTCAACAAGATATTAGCAAATTGAATACAACAGTACATTAAAGGAATTATTATTCACCACAATCAAGTGGGATTTCTTCCTGGGCTACAGCATTGATTCAATATTCACAAATCGATCAATGTGATACAGCATATTAATAAAAGAAGGAATAAGAACCATATGACCCTGTCAATAGATGCAGAAAAAGTATTTGACAAAATACAGCTTCCATTCTTGATAATAGCCCTCAACAAAGTAGGGACCGACGGAACACACCTTACTATCATAAAGGCCATATACGAAAGACCCACAGCTAATATCATCCTCAATGGGGAAAAACGGGAGCCTTTCCCCTATGGTCAAAAATAAGACAAATATATCCACTCTCAACATTGGTATTTAACATAGTAATGGAAGTCTTAGCCTCAGCAATCAGACAACAGCAGCAGCAGCAGCAGCAGCAACAACAAAGGCATCCAATCAGCAAGGAAGAAGTCAAAATTTCATTATTTGCAGTCAATATGCAGACAAAACTATTTTCTACATAACTTTTCTATGTAGAAAACTCGAAAGATTGCACCAAAAAATTGCTAGAACTAATACATGAATTCATCAAAGTCACAGGATATAAACTCAACATGCAGAAATCTGTTGCATTTCTATACACCAGAAAAGAAAATCAAGGAATCAATCCCATTTGCAAGTGTACAAAAAGAGTACCATATCTATGAATAAACCTAAGTAAAAAGGGAATAGATCTGTACTCTGGAGGGCACCTGAGTGGCTCAATTGCTTAAATGTCTAACTCTTGATTTGGGCTTAGGTTATCATCAAACAGTTTGTTAAATCAAGAACCTGTCAGGGCTCTGCACTGACAACATGGAATCTGCTTCGGATTCTCTTTCTCTGCCCCTCCCCAGTGTTTCTTCTCTCTCTCTCTCTCTCTCTCTCTCTCTCTCTCTCTCTCTCTCTCTCTCTTTTTCAAAATAAATAAACATTAAAAAAATAAAAGATCTATACTATGAAAACTATAGAATACTGATGAACGACATTGAAGAGGACACAAAAAAATGGAAAAGCATTCCATGGTTATGGGTTGGAAGAACAAATATTGTTAAAATGTTTGTACTACCCATAGACATCTACACATTTAATGCAATCCCTATCAAAGTAACACTAGCATTTTTCACAGAGCTAGAAGAAACAATCCTAAAATTATATGGAACCACAAAAGACCCCAAGTAGCCAAAGCAATCCTGAGAAAGAAAAACAAAACTAGAGGCATCACAATTCTGGATTTCAAGCTATATTATGTAGCTGTAGTCATCAAGACAATATGATACTGGCACAAAAATAGACACATAGATCAATGGAACAGAATAGAAAACCCAGAAATAGACCCACAATCATATGGTCAACTAGTCTTTGACAAAGCAGGAAAGAATATCCAAAGGAAAAAGGACAGTCTCTTCAAAAATGGCGCTGGAAAAACTGGGCAGTGATATACAGAAGAATGAAATTGGATCACTA
Source organism: Paguma larvata (assembly GCA_030068075.1). NCBI lineage: Eukaryota > Metazoa > Chordata > Mammalia > Carnivora > Viverridae > Paguma > Paguma larvata. The sequence continues at coordinate 97,098,946 of CM057831.1, read as the reverse complement.
ACTTACATCATACACAAAACTAAATTTGAAATGGAGGAAAGACCTAAATGTGAGAGAAAACCATCAAAATCCTAGAGGAGAACAAGGCAACATCCTGTCTGACCTCGACTACAACAACTTGTTAGTAGACACGTCATCGAAGACAAGAAAACAAAAATAAACATAAACTATTGGGACTTACCAAGATAAAAGTCTGCACAGTGAAGGAAACAATCAACAACAGAATGGGGAAGATATTTGCAACTCACATATCTGATAAAGGGGTGGTATCCAAAATCTATAAAGAACTTCTCAAACTCAGCACCCAAAAAACAAATAGCCCAGTTAAGAAATGGGAAGAAGACATGAATAGACATTTTTCCAAAGAAAACATACAAATGGCTGACAGACACAAAAAAACACACTCAACATCATTTGTCGTCAGGGAAATAGAAATCAAAACCATGATGAGATATTATCTCACACTTGTTAGAATGGCTAAAATTAACAACACAGGAAATACCAGGTGTTAACAAGGATGTGGAGAAAGGAGAATCCTCTTATACTGTTGGTGGGTATGCAAACTGATGAACTCACTCTGGAGAAAAGTGTGGAGGTTCTTTAAGAACCAAAAGTAGAACTACCCTATGACTAAGTGACCTAATACACTATTAGGTATTTACCCACAGGATACAAACTACAGATTCAAAGGGGTACATGCACCCCAATGCTATAGGATTATAGCATTATAACATTATAGCTTATAAACAAAAGCAAAGCTATGGAGAGAGTCCAAATGTCCATCAACTGATGAATGGATAAAGATGTGGTACATGGAGTATTACTCAGCCATCTTGCCATTTAAATGGCATGGATGGAAACAGAATATATCATGCTAAGTGAAATAAGTCAATCAGAGAAAGAAAAATACCGTATGATTTCACTCATATGTGAAATTTAACAAACCAAACAGATGACCATATAGGGAAGCAAGGAAGAGAAGAGAAGAGGGAAGAGGGAAACAAACCACAAGAGACTCTTTTTTTTCTTTTTTTCTTTTTTTTTTAATGTTTGTTTGTTTTTGAGAGAGAGAGAGACATGGAGTGTCAGTGAGCAAGGGGCAGAGACAGAGGGAGACACAGAATCTGAAGCAGGGCTTCAGGCTGTTAGCTGTAGACACAGAGCCCGACACGGGGCTGGAACCCATGAACCATGAGATCCTGACTTAAGCTGAAGTTGGATGCTTAACCGACTATGCCACCCAGGTGCCCAAGAGACTCTTAAGGATAGAGAAAAAAAATTATGAGTTGACGAAAGGAGGCAGGTGGGAGATGGGCTACATGGGTGAGGGTACCAAGAAGGCACTTGTTATGATGAACACTGGGTGTTGTTATGTAAGTGATGAATCACTGAATTCTACCCCTGAAACCAATATTGCACTGTATGGTAACTAAAATTTAAATTAAGAAAAAGGGGGGGGGAATAATTATTAAACAAATTAAACAAATAATAATTTGTTTTGAATTAAAAAACAAAAAGGAAAGAACTTTAAGAGACCTTTCTCCAAGGAACATATGTGATGCCATTTGCAGCAGTGTGGATGGGACTGGAGGGTGGTATGCTGAGTGAAGTCAGTCAGTCAGAGAAGGACAGATACCATAAGTTTCCACTCATATGTGGATCTTGAGAAACTTAACAGAAGACCATGGGGGAGGTGAAGGGGAAAAAAATAGTTTCAAACTGAGAGGGAGGGAGCCAAACCATAAGTGACTTTTAAATACACAGAACAAGCTGAGGGTAGATGGGGGGGTGGGGGAGAGGGGGAAATGGGTGATGGGCATTGACGAAGGCACTTGTTGGGATGAGCACTGGGTGTTGTATGTAAGCGATTAAACATAGAATCTACTCCAAAAACCAAGAGCACACTGTACACACTGTATGTTAGCCAATTTGACAATAAATTATATTAAAAATAAATAAATAAATAAATAGGTAAATAAATAAGCAAATAGCAAAGAACATATGGAATTCCCTATGAAAAATTAAACACTAAATCAAAAAAAATTTTTTGCACACCAAAAGCGTTCTATATAGTATACAAAAGATAGAAACACATACAAGACAGAAAGATAATAGTTACATACACGACAGTAAAAGGATCCTTTATTTAGAATATGATCAATCATAAAAATATGTGTGGAAAAGATCAATGATTGAATAGGTAAAAGCATGAATAGAGAATTCACCGAAAAAGAAATACAAATCATATTCAACATGTGAATAAACTCAATAATGTGAAAAAGATAACAATTTAATTGGACTGTTTATGCCATAAATATATTATCAGGTGCAGGTGGTTGAGAATGTGGACTGCAGTACTCTCACAGACTGTGAGCATCAGTGCAGCTACCAGTACAATCTCTAGGTTCACAGTCTGGCGACAACTGTGAGTATCGACATTAAACTATCCGATCATTATTTCAAATACATATGTCAGCAATTCTACTCCTCGGAACTCATACTTGCACTTATTCACAAGCATGTAATTATTGTATGATTCTTTGTCATAGAAAAAGGTTAGTAATAACATGACCAGAAATGGATACGTTTATTTTATATATATTTATATTTACTTTATAAGAGAGTAATATGACGTACAAGAAAAACTAAGAGAACTCTATGGAGTGGTACGCAATATCTTCGAGATGTTTCAAATGATTTCTCTTATATCTGGAAGTAAAAAAGAGCAAATGGAGAAAAATGAAAGGGCTCGTCATGCAGAGAACAACCTGAGGGCTGCCAGAGCAGAGGAGGTGGGAGGGATAGGTGAAATGGGTGAAAGGGATGAAAGGTAAAGTTTCAGTTATGTCACAAGAATGAAAGGTACAGCATAGGGAACATAGTGAATACGTTATAGCAACTTTGTATGGTAATGGATGTCAGTTACACATATCATGATACGAGCATTTAAAGTGAATGATTGTTAAGTTACTACGTTGTATACCAGAAACCATAATATTGTATGACAACTTTAAAATAGAAAAATCCAAAATAAACAAAACTATCCTGAACTTAAAAGCTTATTTTAAAAAAAGAAGCTGTATAATAAAAGCAAATATTAAATACACAGACAAAAATTTACATACATATACTTGAATACAAATGCATGCATAAATATTATTACCTCAGGAGTCTTAAGAAACAGATTAAGTGACTGACTCTGGGAAATAGGAATAGAGGCCATGTTGAGAGATGAGTAGGGAATTTTTGCACATTTTATCCCATTATGTAAGCTTTTCTCTTGTACTTGCACACCAAAAGCGTTCTATATAGTATACAAAAGATAGAAACACATACAAGACAGAAAGATAATAGTTACATACACGACAGTAAAAGGATCATTTATTTAGAATATGATCAATCATAAAAATATGTGTGGAAAAGATCAATGATTGAATAGGTAAAGCATGAATAGAGAATTCACCGAAAAAGAAATACAAATCATATTCAACATGTGAATAAACTCAATAATGTGAAAAAGATAACAATTTAATTGGACTGTTTATGCCATAAATATATTATCAGGTGCAGTGTAATGGATTATTATCCATTACACTTCCATTTTTCTTATGAAAAGTGTCAAAGTATTTTGCATATTAAGCAACAGAAATTTACTGAAAAAGACAGTCTATATATCATTAAATATTATAAATAGTGAAAGAAAAAAAAGAAAAATATAAATGACCTTAAATGATAAGAATCTAACTAAAAATAATAGTATCAGGAAAAAACATAAATTGATTAAAAAAATTAGCATGAGCATAAAAAATTTCCTCATTAATTCATTACTTATTGTTGACTCCTTTTATATAAAGGAATTACACTTTTCTAAATGAAGTAAATCACAAGGTTTTATGGACCTTACATTCTACCAGGAAGGGAAACTGTTATTCAAGCACAATCATCCAGTTCATACTTTGTAATTAACTTAAAACTTGACACAAAGACAGACAGAATCATTTTAAGGAGTCTTCTGCATTCTTAGAAAATGGCCTCCCATGTCAAATAATTCTCTTCATGGTAGAAGATGCACTCGTTAACTACTTGATGTGACAGTTTTCCTCCAAAGCTTCTTCATGGCATTCGTCATCTCAGAATTTCTCAGAGTGTAAATCAGGGGGTTCAGCATGGGGGTTATGACTGTATAAAACACACTCAATGATTTGTCAATGGGGAAGGTCTTAGCAGGTCTCACATACATGAAAATACATGGAACAAAGAAGAAGACCACCACAGTGATGTGGGAACCACAGGTCTGGAGGGCTTTCTGCCTCCCTTCCGGACTAAGGTTCTTTAGAGAGTGCAAGATGACACCATAAGAGATGAGCAACAGCACAAACACAATCGTGCAGATCATCCCTCCATTGGCCACCACTAACACGCCAATGACATATGTGTCAGTACAGACCAGTTTCAGTAAGGGGTACATGTCACACATGTAATGATCAATGACATTGGGACCACAGAATGGGAGACTATAAATTGTGCTAACTTGAATTACTGAATGCAGAAAACCCCCAACCCAGGACACTACCAGCAGCACAACACACACCCTTTGCCTCATGATAACCAAATAATGTAAGGGCTTACAGATGGCCACATAGCGGTCATAGGCCATCATCAACAGAAGAAAGATCTCTGTTCCACCAAAAAGGTGCTCTGTAAATAGCTGGGTCATGCAAGATTGGAAGGATATGGTGCTTTTCCCAAAGAACAAGTCTGAAATCAATCTGGGGGAAATAGAAGAGGAATAAATGACATCCATAAAAGATAAGTTAGCAAGAAACAAGTACATAGGTGAGCCCAAGGTCTTACTGACAGTTACAGTCACCAAAATGAGCAGGTTGCCCACCACGGTCAAAATATAGAACAGTGAGAACGTAACCAAAAGCACCTTCCGTTCCTTTGGATCCTGTGTGAGACCCAAGAGGACAAAGTAAGTGACATTGCTCCTTGGTTCCATCTAGTGTGCATTAAGAGCTGACTTCTTATATTAGAAGCAGCTGATCTACAAAATAAAGGGGATAAATGCATTACAAGATTATTGATTCATTCTATTAAAAGCATGTAGAAGGAGTACCTGTTTGTGTCACTTGTGTGACATGTGTCATAGACATTAGGATTTCAAGTTGAATAAGCCATAGATTCCTACACTCAGTGATATCATACATAATAATCACCAATATAACAGGTGCCATTATAAAAATACTCACACAATGCTAAGGTCCCAGGGTAGGAATACATCTACCAAAGAGGAATCAAGGAAGGCTTCCCAAAGGAAGCAATGCTTCAACTGAGTTTTAAAGGAAAAGTGGAAGAACAAGAGAAGATGGCTAGGGAATTCCATGGAAAGGTGCACAGTTTATAAAGTCCCAAAAGTGAAATACTTGGGACCCATTTAAGGTAACTGACATATTCGAAGTGAGCGAATCAAATTAGGAATAGAAGGTCACTGCCCTGGGTTGTCTCTTCCCTCAATGAGATCTCTTTCTTAGGGTCTTTGTTTGGATATGCCTCCTTTCCCTGACCAATAAATGGGAAGCATTCCACTATTGTGTCTCCTCCTTAATTGTTAAGCTTCATATATGCAACATCTCCAACTTCGGAAATCTCCATTGGATGTCAATTCAGGACTTATAAAGCTAAATTATTAATTTTGGACAATAAACATCAGTGTTTCCCATATCATTAAATGGTACCACCTTCCACATCATTGCTCAGACAAGAAATAATCACAGTGTCCTTCATGCCTTTCTTGTAGTCATGTCACATACTAATACCTTTAACAAATGATATTAATCCCCTTTAAAATATATCACAAACTTGATCCTTTCCTTCCCCTCCCCACTTCCTCTGGCCCACTGCACTAGCCTCCTACCACATCCCTCCCCTTTCATTCTGGTCTCCATCAATTCGTTCTCCTGATACAGCTTAAAAAATGATTCTTTTTAAACCTGATTCTGATCTGTCACTCCACTGTTCACAATGACTACAGTGGATTCCAATCACACACTCACGACTTAATGAATCATTGTTCATCTTACTGTAACAGGAATTATAATCCCCATTTTGCAGTTGAACAAACTGTGGCTTAGAACATCTAATTAATTTTCCAAAAGTCAAACATTTTTAAGTGATAAAACTAGAATTGGAATCAAAGTTTGTTTTCTCTTCTCACTTTTACATAATAAAGCCAGTCACACGATTGCAAAGGCTGGTTTCCACTATTTACTGTTAGTCTTACCTTATAAAGGCATGTCCACAATCTGAAGGAACACATTTGACTCATTCCCAGCAACCTGGATTTCTTCTGTCATTCACTTTGACAAGAGAGGGCAAAAAGCTGCATTATTGTTTGAGGATATATTTTATTTCATTCGACTGCTATCCATTTTTTCCATAGAGCCTCCTGCTTATTCAGAAGGTTGCTTTTATTTGCACTGTAGACAACTTCCTAGGAATTCCATGGTCTACAGAAAAAACAAAAATTTATCACATTAGAATAATATATCAAAAAGACAAGAAACTCTTAGCCTTACATAAGAAAAATAGCAACCAGCCATTTCTTGGGGAGATTTTTCTCAAGTAATTTCTTTCCCTCTAATTTCTAAATAGAAAATACCATTCAACGGCTTAGGCATCCTCATTCTACAGTGTTGGTTTGATCAGATCAGCTGACTGGATATTTTAAGAGACATCCTTGGGCTTCTCCTTAGGTAATGCTTTAAGCCTAACAGAAACCTCCTAAAAACTGTGTTAAGAGCATCTTCCTCCCCATATGGGCAAACATCACTAGACACTTTATCCCTTCTCACCACATTCTTCATTAAGTCCTACAACTGGAAAATGTCCAAGACTGATTCTTGCTTAATTAAATTCACTGGGAATTTTCACAAACATTTTCAAAAATAGCTATATAAAGATACTATAGGCCAAATCACATCATTAGGGTCAGAAAGATGTGACAGAAAGAAACAAACAAAAATAGCTTTAGAACCACTGTAAGACTACTATCAGTCAAGAATGAAATTTCAGCCCAGTCATTTTGTTTTAGGGAAGATTAATATTTCATGTATTTCCCCACTTCCCATAGCAAGTTTTTCTTTCCTTTTATTAATACTCAGTTTATGCTGCCTTGAAGTATGGTTAGGCATTTTATTTTTTTGCAGATTTCAACATAATAACTTTTTATTCAATTACGTTTTTTTTAATTTGGAGCTCTTATTTAGTGCCAGGAACCATGCTGTGAGTGAGAACACAGCAATTTACGAAATAGGAAAAAAATTATGCAAATACTCCTTCCTGCATGGACCTTGTATTCTCATGATAGAGGGAGCCAGTATATAAGGGAACAATTTAGTAAAGTAATGATAGTCCTCATTAGTGCTAATAAGACCACAACCAAGGTACTTAGGGAGAATTCTACTATGGAGAAGGTGACCATGGAAGGTGTTTCTTCCACAGGATAGAATGTGGCTACCATCAGAAAAACCATTAGAGGTAGTAAAATTAAGCAATTTGCTCTCACTTCACTGATGGCATGATCTATATGTAGAAAATGCTAAAAGCCATACAAGAGTTTTTATTTCAGTGCCCTTTTGAAAAGAAGTGGTAAGTGTGGGCACTCTCATGTTGTGCCTGATGGTAGCGAGAAAGCTTTCAACCTTTAGTCTTGAGTATCATATTAGCTGTGGCCTACCATATATGGCCTTTATTGTGTTGAGTTACATTCCTTCTATATCTAATTTTTTGAGACTTTTTTTTCTAATTTACCTAGTTAACATACAGTCTAGTCTTCACTTCAAGAGTAGAACCCAATGCTTCATCTCTTACATAGAATACCCAATGTTCAATCCAGTAAGGAGTTTGTCTTTCTCCCGTCACCCATTTTACCTGTCCCCCCACCCACCTACCCTCCAGCAAGCCGTTTTGTGCTCTGTATTTAAAAGTCTCTTACGGTTTGCCTCCTTAATGAGAGGGTTTGTTAAATTTCATTCTAGTTAATGATTTTTATCTTACATTTTAGTATATTCACTGAGCATCTAATTTATTGCACTACTGGTGAAAGCTATGTGAGAATTCTATATTATTTTTGCAACTTCTTGGAAGTCTAAATTTATTTTTTATGATAAATAAAATATTTTATTTTATCTTAATTTGTTCTTTCCTCAGTGGACTGTTTTTCTTATGCAAATTAATCTTTTTTATTTTTTTAATTTTTATTTATTTAAGATTTTATTTAAATTCTAGTAAAGATATAAGGAAATCTTAGTTTTGAGTGTAGAATTTAGTGATTCATCGTTTACATACAACACCCAGTGCTGATCCCAAGTGGCCTCCTTAATGCCCATCACCATTTAGTCCATTCCCCAACCACCCCACCAGCCACCCTCAATCTGTTTTCTATAGTTAAGAGTTTCTTATGGTTTCTCTCTCATACTTTTTTCCCTTCCCCTATGTTCACCTGTTTTGCTTCTTAAATTCCACATCAGTTAAATCATATGATATTGTCCTTCTCTGAATTGTTTCACTTAGTATAATACACTCTCTCTCCAACCACATTGTTGCAAATGGCAAGATTTTATTATTTTCATGACTGAGTAATATTCCATTGTACCATTGTACATGCTAATCTTCTTTATCCATTCACTACTCAATGGACGTTTTGGCTCTTTCCATAATTTGGCTATTGTTTAAAATGCTTCTCTAAACATTGGGATGCATGTGTCCATTTGCATCAGTATTTTTGTATCCTTTGGGTAAATACCTAGTAGTGCAGTTCCTGGGTCATAGGGCAGTTCTGCTTTTAATTTTTTGAGAAACCTCCATACTGTTTCCCAGAGTGCCTGCACTAGTTTGCATTCCCACAAACAGTAGATTTCTGCATCCTCACCAACATCTGTTGTCTCTTGTGTTGTTAATTTCACCCATTCTGACAGGTGTGAGCTGGTATCTCATCATGGTGTTGCTTTGTATATCCCTGATGATGCGTGATGTTGAGCCTCTGTTCATGCATCTGTTAGCCATCTGGATGTCTTCTTTGGAGAGATACCTATTCATGTCTTAGTGCCCATTTCTCAACTGGATTATTTGCTTGTGGGATGTTTAGATTGATAATTTCCTTATAGATTTTAGATACTAATTCTTTATCAGATATGTCATTTTGAATATCTTCTCCCATTCTTTAAGTTGGATTTTAGTTTAGGTGACAGTTTCTTTTGCTGTTCAGAAGCTTTTTATCTTGATGAAGTCTCAAAAGTTCATTTTGGTTTTGTTTCCCTTGCTAGCAGTGACATGTTTAGTAAGAAGACATGGTATGGCCAAGGTCAAAGAGGTTACTGCCTGGGTTCTCCTCTAGGATTTTGATGGTTTCCTGTCTCACATTTAGGTCTTTCATCCATTTTGAATTTGTTTTTGTGCATGGTGTAAGAAAGTGATCCAAATTCATTCTTCTGCATGTTGCTGTCCAGTTTTACCAACACTCTGTTGAAGAGAATTTTTTCCATTTTCAATTTGCGTTGCGGAAGATTAGTTGACCATACAGTCGTGGTTCCATTTTGCGGTTTTCTACTATGCCCTATTGATCTACACGTCTGTTTTTGAACCAGTACCATACTGTCTTGATCACTACAGCTTTGTAATACAACTGGAAGTCTGGATTTGTGATGCCTCCAGCTTTGCTTTTCATTCTCAAGATTGCTTTGGCTATTTAGTGTCTTTTGTGCTTCCATACAAATTTTAGGATTATTTGTTCTAGCTTTGTGAAAAATGCTGGTAGTACTTGATAGGGATTGCATTAAATCAGTAGGTTGCTTTGGGTTGTACAGACATTTTTAACAGTGTTTGTTCTTCCAATCAATGAGCATGGAAATGTTTTTCCATTTCATTGTGCCCTCTTCAATTTCTTTTATCAGTATTTTATAATTTTCAGAGTAGACATCTTTCTCCTCTTTGGTTAGATTTATTCTTAGATAACTTATGGTTTCTGGTACAATTGTAAATGGAATGAATTCCTTAATTTCTCTCTGCTGCTTCACTGTTGATAAGTAGAAAAGCAACATTTTTCTATACATTGTTTTTGTATCCTGCAACTTTGCTGAATTCGTGTATGGATTCTAGCAATTCTTTGGTGGAGTCTTTCAGGTTTATATAGAGTATTATGTCATCTGGGAATGGTGAAAACTTGACTTCTTCCTTGCCAATTTGGATGCCTTTTATTTCTTTTTTGTAATCTGATTGCTGAGGCTAGGACTTCCATTACTATGTTAAATAACAGTGGTGAGGGTGGAAATCCCTTGTTCATGACCTTAGAGGCTCTCAGTCTTTCCCCATTGAGGATGATGTAAGCTGTGGGTCTATTGTATGTGGCCTTTATTTTAAGGTATGTTCCATCTATCCCTACATTGTTGAGGGTTTTTATCAAAATGGATGCTGTATTTTGTCAAATGTTTTTTCTGCACCTATTGACAGGATCATATGGTTCTTATCCTTTCTTTTATTAATATGGTGTATTACATTCATTGATTTGCAAACCACCCTTGCAGTGAATAAATCCTACTTGATTGTGGCGAACAATTCCTTTAATGTACCGTTGGTTTCTATTTGCTTATTGAGAATTTTTGTATCCATGTTCATCAGGGATATTGGCCTATAATTCTTTCTAGTGGGGTCTTTGGTTTTGGTTTTGGAATCAGGTAATGCTGGCCTCATAAAATGAGTTTGGAAGTTTTCCTTCCATTTTTATTTTTTGGAACATTGAGAATGGATTATTAACGTCTTTAAATGTCTGGTAGAGGGGCGCCTGGGTGGCTCAGTTGGTTAATGTCTGACTTCGACTCAGGTCATGATCTCGCGATCTGTGAGTTCGAGCCCCGCATCAGGCTCTATGCTGTCAGCTCAGAGCCTGGAGCCTGCTTCAGATTCTGTGTCTCCCTCTCTCTCTCTGACCCTCCCCCTGCTCACGCTCTCTCTCTCTTCCTCAAAAATAAACATTAAAAAAACAAAATAAATAAATAAATAAATAAATGTCTGGTAGAGGGCACCTGGGTGGCTCGGTCAGTTAAGCATCTGACTTCAACTCAGGTCATGATCTCCGGGTTCATGAGTTCAAGCCCTGTGTCAGGCTCTGTGCTGACAGTTAACAGCCTGGAGCCTGCTTCGGATTCTGGGTCTCCCTCTCTCTCTGCCCCACCCCTGCTTGCGCTCTATCTCTAAAATTTTTTTTTAATCTTTAACGTTTTTATTTATTATTGAGAGACAGAGAGAGACAGAGCATGAGTGGAGGAGGGGCAGAGAGAGAGGGAGACACAGAATCTGAAGCAGGCTCCAGGCTCTGAGCTGTCAGCACAGAGCCCAACGCAGGGCTTGAACCCACAGACCGTGAGAACTTGACGTGAGCCAAAGTCGGACGCTTAACCGACTGAGCCACCCAGGCGCCCCTAAATTTTTTTTTAATATCTGGTAGAATTTTGCTGGCAAACTACCTAACCCTGGACATTTTTTGTTGGGATATTTTTTCATTACTACTTCCATATCTTTTTTGATTATTGACTTGTTCAAATTTTCTATTTCTTCCTGTTTCAGTTTTGGTAGTTTATATGCTTCTAGAAATTTATCCTTTTCTTCCAGATTGTCAACTTCAATGGCATACGATTTTTCATAATATTCTTTTATAATTGTTTATATTTCTACAGTATTGGTTGTGATCTCTCCTCTTTCATTCATGATTTTATTTCTGGGGGGGTACTTTCTTTTTTCTTTTGAAAGTCTGGCTAGGCGGTTATCAATTTTGTTAATTCTTTCAAAGAACTAGATATTATTTTCATTGATCTATTTTATTACATCTTTTCTTACTATGTCATTTATTTCTGCTCTAATCTTTATTATTTCCCTACTTCTGCTGGTCTTATGTTTTATTTGCTCTTCCTTTTCTAGCTCTTTTAGGTGTAAGATTAGGTTGTGATTTTGAGATTTTTCTTGTATCTTGAGGTAGGCCTATATTGCTAAATACTTCCCTTTATGATCACTTTTGCTGCATCCTAACAGTTTGGGACTATCATGTTTTGTTTTAATTTTCATTTTCTTCCATGTATTTTTTTACTTCTTTAATTTCCTGATTAACCCATTCATTCTTTAATAGGATGTCTTTAACCTCCATGTATTATATTTGAGGCTTTCCAAATTTTGTCTTTTGGTTGACTTCAAGTTTCATTTCATTGTGGTCTGAAAATATGCATGGTTTGATCTCAATTTTTTGTACTTGTTGAGGCCTGATTTGTGAACCAGTATGTGATCTATTCTGGAGAATGTTCCATCTGCACTTGGGAAAAAAAATATGTGTATTCTGCTGCTTTAGGATGAAACGTTCTAAATATATCTGTTAAGTCCATCTGGTCCAGTGTGTCATTCAAAGCCACGTTTTCCTTGTTGATTTTCTGCTTAGATAATCTGTCCATTGCTATCGGTGGGGTGTTAAAGTCCTCTACTCTTATTGTTTTTTATCAATGACTTTCAATATATATGTTGTTAATTTTTATATATATTTATCTTCTCTCAGGTTGGGGGCATAAATATTTACAATTGTTAGATTTGTCAGATAGTTCCCCTTATCTTGAAAAAGTGCCCTTCTTCATCTCTTGTTACAATCTTTGGTTTAAAATCTAGTTTGTCTCGTATAAGTAAGCCTGCTCTGGCTTTCTTTTGATGTATATTGGCATAATAAATTGTTCTCCATCCCCTCACTTTTAATCTGCAGGTATGTCTAGGTCTAAAATGCACCTTTGTAGGCAGCATGTAGATTTTTTTTATCCATTCTTATACCCTATGTCTTTTGATTGGAACATTTAGTCCATTACCATTTAGAGTGATTTTTGATAGATATGAACTTAGTACCTGTAAAGTTAGTGTTTCTGGAGATTTTCTCTGTTCCTTTCTAGTCTTTTGCTATTTATCTTTCTCTCCCACTCAAAAGGTCTCCTTTAATATTTCTTGCAGGACTGGCTGAGTGGTCCCAAACTCCCTTAGTTTTTGCTTCTCTGGGAAAGTCTTTAGCTCTCTTCCTATTCTGAATGAGAGCCTTGCTGGATAAAGTGGCTCTACATGTTTCCTGGCTCTTTAATTTCCCATTCAGCATGTTGAATATAACATGACACTCACTTCTGTCCTGCCAAGTTTCTGTAGAGAGATATGCTGCGAACCTTATTTGTCTTCCCTTGGAAGTTAGGGATTTTTATCCTTGCTCCTTTCAGAGTTGTTTTCCTTATCTTTGTATTTTGCAAATTTTACTACAAAATTTTATTACTACAAATAATCTAGATATTAGCCTGCTTTTGTTGATCTTGATTGGAGCTTTCTGTGCCTCCTGGATTTGTATGTCTGTTTCTCTCCCCAGATTAGGTAAGTTTTCAGCTATTATGTGCTCAAATCAACCTTCTGTACCTTTTTCCTCTCTTCTTTGGAGACTGCCATGATATGAAAATTATTATGATTTATGGAGTCGCTGAGTTTTCTAAGTCTACATTGATGATCCAATATTTTTCTTCTCTTTTCTCTTCAGTTTCATTATTTTCCATAATTCTATCTCCTATATCACTAATATGTTCCTCTGCTTCTTCCATCCTCGTGGTCATTGCCTCCAGTTGGTTTGGCATCTAGGTTATAGCATTGTTTACTATCAGCCTGACTAGTTTTATGACTTTCAGCTCTGTGGTAAGGGTCTCCCTGGTGTCTTCTACGCTTTCTTCAAGCCCAGCTAGTAACCTTATTATTGCCGTTTTAAACTCTGGATCAGGCATATATTACTTATATACTTAGATCCCTGGCCATGACCTCTTCTCGTTCTTTCTTTTAGGATAGAGTCCTCCATCTTGGCATTTTGTCTGTCTCTGTCTTCTGTGTGCTAGGAAAGTTATGTTTCCTGCTCTTGAGAGTAATGGCTATATTAAGAATATGTCATATACTGTCCAGGGCTCAGCACTTCAGGAAGTGTTTCTGGTTTATGCTGTGTGCATTTTGCTGTGGTCTTTTGGCTGCTCTTTCCCTCAGGTTAGTCCCCTGAAAACTCCCTTCTTGCCTGCAGTGGCATATGTTTGGATGTGTGGTGAGTTTTAACTAGGAGGGTTTTGACTTCTCGTTAAAAGCGGCTAGAGCCTATTTCCCTTAGAGCTGAAGTTTTGCAACACTCTGTGGTCAGTAAAGCTGGGGCATGCAGGGGTTTGGGGTTGGTCTTCTCATGGAAGGGCCTACTGCTGCTCTGATGCTCAGGCACACTTGCCCTAGTTCAGAAGTACCTGAGGACACAGGTTTCAGGGCTTGGTATAAGTGGCTTAAGCCTCCATCGTGGGTACTGTGCTGCACGCTGAAAGCCCTGTGTGCTAAGGGAGAGGGGAGTTCCCACCCCTTGCTGCACAGGAAGCCCTACCAGATGAGCAAACAATCTCTTCTCATTTCTCCCAGGCCTCCCTCAGATGCCTGCCTTCACCCTGTGTCTGAGCTATCCACCCAGCCAGTTGTGCAGTGCTCCCCTGGAAGAGCACACCAGGCTGGGGCTGCTGATAGTTTGTCTCAGAAGGGCAGTCGCACCAATGTGCAGGAGGTGGAATTTATGGCAAAGCTCAGAAAAAAGCTAGCATGCAGGATAGCCTCCCTCAGCAGGTGTCTTTGCTTGTAAGCCAATGAGCAGGGCAGCTCAGTGGTGCCCACTGGCTCTTTTGTCCCTGGAGAGGCCGTGCCACCTCTCCCAAATACACTCCAGGAAAGGGAACTATCTCTCCCAATGTGACCCAGGGGATCCTCAGACCATGCTGTCCACTCCCAGGCCTCTGCCCTCCTTACCCACCAGAGCACATACATGTCCACCAGCCTCCACCCCAGCGATGGCAAAGACTTCTACAACTTTGAGCTCCCCTGCTTGCTAAAACTTTTGATACACAGTCCCTTTCATTTTCCCCAACAATGATTTTGGGGAACTGTTTTTCTTGTGCAAGTCCTGCACTCCATTTTCTCTCTTGTTCTCTCTCTCTCTCCCCCTCTTTCTGTTCCTCTCTCTCTCTCTCTCTCTCTCTCTCTCTCTCTCTCTCTCTCTTTCTCTCTCCATGAGGAGGGCTCCCTCCACTCGGCAGCACTGGCAATTCTTTTCTACTTCAAATCACATCTCCACTCTCCCTATCTTCCACAACGTGGCCTCTTTCCTCCCCTAGTTGTGCAATCTGTCCTCTCAGTCCTCACATTGACTTCCTGAGTGTTCAGAATGATTTGATATTTATCTAGCTGTCTTTGAGGGACAAGGCAAATATAGGGTCTCCTACTCCACCATCTTAACTCCCCAAGAGGTTTTTGTCATGAAAAGATATTGAATTTCTGTGCCACCAATGAACAAGCCAGAGAGGATTAAAAAAACAATTCCATTTACTATAGCAGCAAAAGGAACAAAATACTTAGGATAAACTTAAACAAGGAGGTAAAAGTCTTCTACACTGAAAAACTACAAAATGTTGCTGAATGATATACTAGAAAACACAAATTAAAAGGAAGACATTCCTGAAATCATGTAAGTCATGTTATTAAGATGTCAACGATACCTTTGGCACCTAGTGGCTCAGTCGGTTAACCGTCCAATTCTTTATTTTGGCTCAAGTCATAAATTCATGGTTTGTGGGATAGAGCCCCGCATCGGGCTCTGCACTGTCAGTGCTAGGGATTCTCTCTCTCTCTCCCTCTCTTTCTGACCCTCCCCTGCTTCTCTCTCATCTCAAATTAAATAAATAAACAAACATTTTATTTAAAAAAGGATGTCAGTGCTACCTAAAGTGATCTATGTATTAAATGCAATCCCTAACAAAATCCCCAAAAATGTTGTTTGCTGAAATAAATAAATCCATACTAAGATTCTGGTGGAAACTGAAGGCACTCCAAGCAGCCAAAACAACCCTGGGAGGCAAACAAACAGTTGGAGGGGTTCCTGGTTCTAAAACTTACTACAAAGCAATAGTAATCAAATAAAAACAGTGTGATATTGGCATAAAGATAATATTGCAGTCGCACTGTGTGGTAAGAGATGGAAGCTACACGTACCACATGAGCTTTCATAATGTACATTTTTCTTTTCACTTTGTCCCATGCTTCTTTAAGAACCAAGTGATGAGTGATGTGGGGATTAAAAACAGAGCATCCTTGAACTTCCCCTTCTCTCTGGCTAGTTTCCCCCAACTCCCTAGCCCACACCCTTTGTGCTCCCAAATCCTTTCTTAGTGAAGAACTTTATCCCAAGGCTCTGACTCTCTTTCCTTCACTCTCCCCTTTCCTCTGGCCCCCATTCCTGGGAAGGGCCAGTATCAGTGTGAATGCATGGGAGAGCCCAGAGTGGTGACAGACCTGAGGGAAAGGCTTCACCTTTACGGAAAGAGACCAAGGAAAACAGTGTAGTGAAGGGAGGATGGGGGTCCAATAGCCTGGGGTACCAAAATGGGGCTCTGGTGATAGAGGAAAGGATACTGATGCTCCTGAGAAAGGGGACCCAGCAGCCTCAGCAGCCTCTCCTTGGGAACAGTCACTGCTTGATCTGTTGCCTTTCTGGCCATTGTTGCTGAACCACACTGGGACCACGTCCTTCTGTAGCCAGAGCCGCTGGGCAGTGTGGACCATGGGCCACAGGGTGGGTTTCCAGCTCTGCAGGAACGTGTCCTCCGGGCTGCCTCTCACTCTGTTCTCCATACTTGCTTGCTTGCTCTTTGGGGCGTGCACAGGGTCCCTGCTTTGCATGTCTCCTGTAGATTTCCTATTGTCGGCTTCCTCCACCCACTTCTGCAGCAGCGCAGCGACTTACACTCATTCTGGAAACCGAGCTGCAGAGCCTAGAAATGGCAGGGGCACCTTTGCAGACTGAGTGCATCCCAGGGTGATCCTCTTCTGCTTCAGGGGCTTGACAAATAGTTCCAGAGCATTTTTCCTGTGGAAGACGCTCCAGCTTTTCCTTGTCCGGTTTCAGGGCCCCAGGTGCGGCAGGAAACCGCCCCTCGGAGTTGGCTCTCCACCCCGGCTGCCTGTTTGCACTCTTGCTGAGAGTTCTCCAAGATGCCTTGGGGCAGCAGCCTACCCCAACCTAAGATCTACAGTATGCCATCCCCCCACAGAATTCACCCAGTGGGGGCACAAGAGAATCTGCCACACCTCAGCTGCCGGCTCAACACCCTGACCCATCAGGGGGCCTTGGAATCTCAGCCAGTTTCCAGGGTCAACCCAGCAGGGCTCCAGCCCTCATGGCCTATCACCTCCCACTCCTGTGGGTGTAAGAAGGCCACGTGAAAGGCAGGCATCCTGCCATGGAGAACAGAGGTGCCCCAAGCCCCGGGGGCCTGAAAACATGAGGGCTTTCCAAGGGATTGCTCAACACCTCTCTCCCTCCCCAGTCCCACCCACTGCCATAATGCACATAATTGTTGAATCCCGATGTTATATACCTGAAACTAATGTAATATTGTGTGTCAACTATACTTCAACTAAAAGACTAACAATAAATCAATAACCAAAACTATTATAAAATTATAAGTTTATGAAAAGAAGTTCTATAGTAAAGCAAACCTATACATAAACGGAAACTCACACATAAATATTTAAATACACAAGCATTTGTAAAGATTATTACCTGAGGAGTCTAAAGAATCTGCCTCGGCAGAAGAGGATTAGAAAGTATGCGGAGAGATAAATAGGAAATTTATTCTACACTTCATCTCATTTTGTAAGGTTTTCATTACTAAGATTTACTATCTATTACACTTAAATTTTTTATATAAACTAAAAGTATTAGTCAGTATATTTTTATATAAGGCAGTCAAAAATTAATAAAGAGAAGTCTATCCAGTATTATTTTAAATAATATAATGAAAAGAATCAAGTTAAGTGATTGAATCTGTCTAAAAATAATACTGTTTCACACCAAAAAAATGTTTTTCAAATTGGAAATTTGAGGGGCATCTGAGTGGCTCATTCTGTTGCTTCTCAGACCTTCACTCAGGTCAGTATCTCACAGTTGGTGATTTTGGGCCTCCTGCCCTCCAGCATGGGGCTCGCCATCGTCAGTGCAGAGCCCACTTCAGATTCTCTGTCACCCCGCTCCCTCTGACTCTCCCTTGCTTGCACTCTTTCTCACTCAAAAAAAAAAAAAAAAAAACAAAGGAGAAAAAAAAGAAAACAAACATTACAAGAAAAAACTAATATAAATAAAAATTTTTAACTGATAATAATTAGTGTAGTTAAATAAAAATCTCCTTACTCTTCATCACCTATTACTGATTCCTTCCTAGAAGGCATTAACATTTCTGAGTGAAGAGATCTACAAGATGTTATGGATCTTACATTCTAGCCACAAGAGAAACATTTATTACAGCACAATCATCCAGTTCATTCTTTAATTATAATTAAGTTCTTCTTTTTAATATTCATTTTTGGGAGAGCTCACACAGGTAACAACAGAGACAGGGGGACAAAGGATCTGAGGCAGGCTCTCTGCTGACAGCAGCAAGTCTGATGTGGGGCTCAGAGTCACAAACCTTGAGATCATGGCTTGAGCTGACCTAAGTCATTCAGGTGTCCCTGAACTTCTTTGAAAAAAGAGAAATCAGAATCATTTTAAGATTTCCACATTTTTAGAAAATGGGTTCCAATGTAAAATAATTCTCTTCATAGTACATAATAAACTTATTTATAAAGAGATATGATATTTCTCCTCCAGAGCTTCTTCATGGCATTTGTCATCTCAGAATTTCTCAGAGTGTAAATGAGGGGGTTCAGCATGGGGGTTATGACTGTATAAAACACACTCAATGATTTGTCAGTAGGGAAGGTCTTAGCAGGTCTCACATACATGAAAATACACGGAACAAAGAAGAAGACCACCACAGTGATGTGGGAACCACAGGTCTGGAGAGCTTTCTGCCTCCCTTCCGGACTAAGGTTCTTTAGAGAGTGTAAGATGACACCATAAGAGATGAGCAACAGCACAAACACAATCATACAGATCATCCCTCCATTGGCCACCACTAACACGCCAATGACATACGTGTCAGTACAGACCAGTTTCAATAATGGATGCATGTCACACAAAAAATGATCAATGACATTGGGACCACAGAACGGGAGACTATAAATCGTGCTAACTTGAATTACTGAATGCAGAAAACCCCCAACCCAGGACACTACCAGCAGCACAACACACACCCTTTGCCTCATGATAACCAAATAATGCAAGGGCTTACAGATGGCCACGTAGCGGTCATAGGCCATTGCCAGTAGAAGAAATACCTCTGATCCACCAAAGAAGTGCTCTGTAAATAGCTGGGTCATACAAGATTGGAAGGATATGGTGCTTTCCCCAAACGACAAGTCTGAAATCAATCTAGGGGAAATAGTAGAGGAGTAAATGACATCCATAAATGATAAGCTAGCAAGAAAAAAGTACATAGGTGAGTCCAGGGTCTTGCTGACACTTACAGTCATGACGATGAGCAAATTGCCCACCACAGTCAAAACATAGAAAAGCAATAATATAACCAAAAGGACCTTCTGTCCCTTGGGATCCTGTGTGAGACCCAAGAGGACAAAGTAAGTGACATTGATCTTTGGTTCCATCTAGTCTGCATAGGAACTGACTTCTCATATTAGAAGCAGGTGATCTACAAAAAAAAGGGGAGAACCTTTAAATGTATTAGAAGATTAATATCTTATTCATTCATATAATTAAAAGAATGTGGAAATAGTTTTTTGTGTCATATGTTTCACAAACATTGTGATTTCCAAGTTCAATAAGCCATGGTTTCCTATACTCAGTGATATCATCTTAATACTCACCAATGTAATAAGTGTCATAAAAATAGCTGCATAATGTAAAGGTCATAGGGTAGGATTATATCGACCAAACAGGAATCAAAGCAGGCTTCCCAGAGGAAGCAATACCTTAGATGAGTTTTAAACAAAAAGTTGAAGAATAAGAGAAAAGGGAAAGGGAATTCCAAGGAAAGTTATACAGTTTATAAAGTCCCAAAAGTGAAATACTTGAGACCCATTGAAGGTAACTGACATATTCAAAGTGAGTGCATCAAATCAGGAATGGAAGATCACTGCCCAGGATTGTCTCTTCCCTCACTGAGACCTCTTTCTTAGGGTCTTTGGTTGGCTATGCCTCCTTTTCCTGACCAATAAATGCCAATAAATGAGGAAACACTCCGGTGTTGTATCACTCCCTTAATTTTTAAACTTCATAGATGCAACGTCTCCAACTTCAAACATCTCCAATTGGATACCAATTCAGTAGCTTATAAAACTAAATTATTAATTTTCAGCAATAAATATACATGTTCCCCATATCATCAAATGGTACCACCTTCATGTCATCGTTCAGACAAGAAATATCAGTGTCCTTCATGCCTTTCTTGCTCTCATATCACGTATTGATACTTTTAACACCATTATTAACCCCCTATAAAATATATCACATTGGTCTACCTGGGTGACTCAGTCACTTGAGCGTCCAACTGTTGATTTCAGTTCAGGTCACGATACCAGATCATGGGACTGAACCCTGTCAGGTTCCCGGCCCAGTGTGGAGCTTGCTAGAGATTCTCTTTCTCCCTCCGCCCCACTCTGGAACTTGTGTGCTGTCTCTCTCTTTAAAAAAAATAAATAAGGAAATAAAATATATCACAAATTTTATCATTTCCTTCCTCTCCCCGCTTTCTGTAGCCCACTGCACTAGCTTCTTTCGTCATCCCTCCCTTTTCAGGCTGGCCTCCACCAGTATGTTTCCCTGTTGCAGCTTTAAAATGACCCATATTAAATCTGATTCTGATCTGTCACTCCACTGCTCGCAACACCTACATGGATTCGAATCACATACTCACCACTTAACAAATCACAGTTCATCTTACAGTAACAAGAACTATAATCCCCATTTCATAGGTGAACAGATGGAGGCTCAGAACATCTAATTAATTTTCCCACACATTTTTAAGTGATAAAACTGGAATTTGAATCAAAGTTTGCTTTCTCTCAAAGTGATCTCACTTTTACATAATAAAGAAAGTCACACAGTGGTGGCTCAGTCAAGTAAGCATCAGAATTTCGTTCAGGTCAAGATCTTGTGGTTCATGAGTTTGAGCCCCACAACGGACTCTGTGCTGACAGGTCAGAGCCTGGAGCCTGTTTCAGCTTCTTTGTCACCCTCTCTGTCAATCTGCCCCACTCCCACTCATACTTTCTCTCTCTCTCTCTCTCTCTCTCTCTCTCAAAAAGAAACAAACACCAAAAATTTTGAAAAAAGAGAGAGTCACAGAATTGCAAAACTTGGTTTCCAATATTTACTGTTAGTCTTACCTTGTGAAGGCAAATTTACAAACTGAAGGAATGGTTTTTACTCATTCACAGACATCTGGATTTCTTCTGTCATCCAGTGTGACAAGAGAGGCCAAAAAGCTACATCATTCTTGAGGATATATTTTATTTCATTCAACTGTCTGTCCATTTTTTCCATGGAGTGTTCTCTTTATTCACAAGGTTGCTTTTATTTGCACTCTAGATTACTACCTAGGAATTCCATGATCCAAACAGAAAAATAAATATTCATCACATTAGGATAATTTAATACAAAAGACAAGGAATTGCTATCCTTACATAAGAAAAGTGACAACCAGTCACTTTACTTTCCATGAAGACTTTTCTCAAGTTATTTCTTTCTTACTAATTTGTAAATAGAAAAATGTCAATCAACTGCTTAGTGGTCCTCATTCCATAGTGTTGGTTTGGTCAGATTAGTTGACTTGATATTTTAGGAGACATTCTTGGGGTGCCAGGGTGGCTTAGTCAGTTAAGGAACCAGCTCTTGATTTCAGCTCAGGTCATAATTTTGTTGTTAGTGAGTTTGAGCCCCACATCAGACTGTGTGCTCATGGTGCAGAGACAGTGTGCTAATGATGCGGAGACTGCTTGGGATTCTCGCTCTCTCCCTCTCTCCACCCCTCCTGTGATTAATATATCTCTCTCCCTCTAAATGAATAAATAAATGTCAAAAAAAAAGTTTAATTAAAAAAAGAGACATTGTTGTTCTCTTACATAAGAAATGTTTAAGTCTAACAGAAACCTCCTGAAAAATGTGTGTCCGTTGTTAAAAGCATAGTATCTTCTTCCCCATACGGGCAACAATCACTGGACATTTTATTTCTTCTAACCAAATTCCTCATTAAGAATTGGGACTGTCCAAAACTGATTCTTGCTTAATTAAATTCACTGGGAATTTCCAGAAAAATGTTTAAAGTATCGATGCAACATTACTATGGGCCAAATCAGATAAATAGGGTCAAAATGATGTAACATAAACAAACAAACAAAAAATTACTTTAGTGCCATTGTAAAACTTCTACCAAAGCACACCTGGTTGGTGGCCCCTAAACATCATTACAAGAAGGGAGATAGAGCAATCAGACTCACAACAACAGATAGCATGTAACACACCCAGAATACACCTCCTGAAGGGCCAGGGCTGGACGGTGTAAGACCCCTCTGTAATATACTATTGCCGGCAGGTGCAGGGACATATAACAAGCTTTTAAATCACATATGGGACAGAAAAATACGCAAAATGACGAAAGGGAAGAATTCTCCTCGAAGGAAATTCCAAGGAGTAATAACTGCTAAAGAATTGCTCAAATCAGATATAAACAATATATCTGATCAAGTATTTAGAATAATAGTCAGAATATTAATAACTGGGCTTAAAAAAATATACAGAATAGCAGAGAATACATTGCTACAGTGATCAAGGAAATAAAAAATAGTTCTAATGAATTAAGAAATGCTGTAAATGAGTTGCAAAATAAACTAGAGGGGGCAACAGCAGGGACTGAGGGGACGGAGGGGAAAATAAGTGAAATATAAGATAAAATTATGGAAAATGAAGAAGCTGAGAAAAAGGGAGAGAAAAAAATCCTAGACCATGAGGGGAGAATTAGAGAACTAAGTAATAATATTATTACTAACGTAATATTATCCGTATCATAGGAGCTCCAGAAGAAGAAGAGAGAAAGAGGCAAAAGGTGTACTTGAACAAATCATAGCTGAGAACTTCTCCAATTTGAGAAGGGAACAGACATTGAAATCCAGAATGCACAGAGATCTCCCCTCAGACATAACAGGAATCGATCTTCTGCATGACATATCATAGTGAAACTGGCAAAATACAAACTTAAAGAGAGAATTCTGAAAAGAGCTGGAGAAAAAAGGCCTTAATCTATAAGCATAGACATAAGGGTAATAGAAGACCTGTCTACAGAACTTTGGCAGGCCAGAAGAGAGTGGCAGGAAATATTCAATGTGCTGAAAAGGAAAAATATGCAGCCAAGAATCTTTTATCCAGCAAGGCTATCATTCAGAATAGAAGGAGGGAGAAAGATTTTCCCAGACATGCAAAAACTAAAGGAGTCATCACCACTAAACCAGCCCTACAAGATATCCTGAGAGGGATTCTGTGAGTGGAATGTTGCAAAGACTACAAAGGACCAGAGACACCAGGACCATCAGCGTGAAACCTACCTATAACACAATGACAAAATCTGTATCTTTCAATAATAATGCTGAATGCAAATGGACTAAATCCTCCACTCAAAGATTTAAAAAATAATAATAAGCTCCAACTATTTGAGGTCTACAAGAGAACCATTTTAGACCTGAGGACACCTTTAGGTTGAAAGTGAGGGGATGGAGAACCACCTGTCATGCTACTGGAAGTCAAAACAAAGCTGGAGTAGCCTTACTTATATGATACAAACTAGACTTTAAACTAAAGCCTGTAACAAGAGATGAAGAAGGGCATGATATCATAATTATGGAGTCTATCCATCAAGAAGAGCTAACAATTATAAATGTTTATGCACCAAATTTGGAAATACCCAAATATATAAAACAGGCACAAACATAAGCAATCTTATTGATAAGAACATGGTAATTGCAGGGGACTTTAATATTCCACTTACAGCAATGGACAGATCATCTAGGCAGAAAATCAAAAAAGAAACAATGATACACTGGACCAGATGGACTCGCCACATATATTCAGGTCTTTTCATCCAAAAGCAGTAGAATACTCATTCGTCTTGAGTGCACACGGAACATTTGCCAAGATAGATCACAAACAGGGTCACAATACAGCCCTCAATAAATACAAAAAGGATTGAGATCATACCATGCATATTTTCAGATCACAATATTATGAAACCTGAAATCAACCACAGGAAAAAGGTGGAAAAGCTCCAAATGCATGGAGGTTAAAGAATATCCTACTAGAGAATGAATGGGTCAACCAGGCAAGTAAAGAAGAAATTTAAAATTAGATGGAAACAAATGAAAATGAAAACACAGTCTAAACCCTTTGCGATGCAGCAAAGGCAGTCCTAAGAGGAAAATACATTGCAGTCCAGGACTAGCTCAAGAAACAAAAAAAAATCCCAAATACAAAACTTAACCTTACACCTAATGGAACTAGAAGCAGAAGAGCAAAGAACACTCAGGGCCAGCAGAAGAAGAGAAATAGTAAACATTAGAGTAGAAATAAACAATATATAATAATAATAAAAGTAGAACAGATCAGGGAAACTGAGAGCTGATTTTTTGAAAAAATAAAAAAGATTGATAAACCCGAGCCAGACTTCTCAAAGAGCAAAGAGAGAGGACCCAAATAGATAAAATCACAAATGAAATTGGACTTATCACAACTAACCCCTCAGAAATACAAACAATTATCAGACAATACTATGAAAAATTATATGCCAACAAACTGGACAACATGGAAGAAATGGACAAATTCCTAGACACCCACACACTACCAAAATTCAAATGGGAAGACATTGAAAATTTGAACAGACTCTTGACTAGAGAAGAAATTGTATCAGTTATCAAAAATCTCCTAACAAATAAGATTCCTGGGCCAGACGACTTCCCAGGGTAATTCTACCAGGCATTTAAAGCAGAGTTAGTACCTCTCCTTCTCAAGCTGTCCCGAAAAATAGAAATGGAAGGAAAGTTTTGGACTCATTCTACGAAGCCAGCATGACTTTGATTTCGAAACCAGACAGAGATTCCACAAAAAAACGAGAACTAAAGACCAATATCTCTAATGAACATGGGTGCAAAAGTTCTCAACAAGATACAAATCGAATTCAATAGCATATACAGAAAGGACAGCAACATGCAGAAGAATGAAAGTACACCACTTTCTTATAACATACACAAAAATAAACTCAAAATGGATGAAAGACCTAAATGTGCGACAGGAAATCAACAAAATCCTTGAGGAGAAAACTTGCAACAACCCCCTTGGCCTCAGTCGCAGCAACTTCTTGCTCAACATCTCCAAATGCAAGGGAATTAAGAGCAAAAATGAACTACTGGGACCTCATCAAAATTAAGTTTCTGCACTGCCAAGGAAACAATCACCTAAAGTGAAAGGCAACTGACAGAATGGGAAAAGATATTTGCAAATGACACATTGGATACAGGATTAGTATCCAAAATCTATAAAACTCAACACCCAAAAAACAAATAATGCACTGAAGAAATGGGCAGAAGACATAATACCTTTCCAAAGGAGACATCCAGATGGCCAACAGACACATGAAAAGATGCTCGACATCGCTTATCATCAGGGAAATACAAATCAAAACCATACTAAGATACTACCTCACCCCGGTCAGAGTGGATAAAATTAACAACTCAGAAAACAACAGATACTGGCATGCATGTGGAGAAATGGGAACCGGCCTTGCACTGTTGCTGGGAATGCAAAGTTGTGCAGCTGTTCTAGAAAACAGAGTAGAGTTTCCTCAAATATTAACAATAGAATTACCCTGTGACCCAGCAATAATACTACTAGGAATTTATCCAAAGGATACAGGAGTGCTGATGCAGAGGGAGGGGAACATATGTCCCAATGTTGATAGCAGCATTTTCAACAAGAGCAAAATTATGGAAAGAACCTAAATGTCCAGCAACTGAAGAAGGAATAAAGATGTGGTTTATATATACAATGGAATACTACTTGGCAATGAGAAAGAATGAAATCATGCCATTTGTAGCAACATAGATGGAACTGGAGGATATTACACTAAATGAAATAAGTAAGTCGATAAAGACATATATCATATGTTTTCACTTATATGTGGAACATGAGAAATTTAACAGAAGACCATGGGGAAGAAAAGGGGAACAAAATTAGTTAAAAACAGAGAAGGAGGGAGGCAAACGATAAGAGACTCAAATACAGAGAAGAAACTGAGTGTTGATGGGAGTGGGGGGTGAGTGAGAGGGGAAAGTGGGTGATGGGCATTGAAGAGGGCACTTGTTGGGATGACCACAGAGTGTTGTATGTAAGTGATGATACACGTGAATCTACCTCCATAACCAAGACCACACTGGACACACTGTATGTTAGCCAATTTGACAATAAATTATATTAAAAAATAAAAAAATAAATAGAGTAATATTTTTAAAAACCAGGAAAAAAAAACTAATGTGATTCCATTAATAAGTTCATGAGGTGACCATAATTATAGCACAATACCTAGAGTATATACAGAGATCACTGCTTCAAAAACACCTGGGTAATTTGTCTAAAAGTAGATATGTCATACAACAACAAAACTAGTAAATTAAAATCTCCAGGGCTGTGTCCTGACAATCAGCATTTTACAAGAATTCTAAGTAATTTTCACAGTACATTGAACTTTGACATCAATTGGACATACATAAGCCTAACTAGGATATTTTTACAATGATAAATAATTTCCTGCCTGGACTTTTATTGATACTGCTTATACGTGCCAATAAACATACTTAGAACATATAGTGTTCACATGTCTCTGCACCAAAGAAAGTATCTTCTTTTATCTTTTCCATTTGAAACACAAATTTATTTTATAAATTTAGGGATGTCTCTCAAAGTTACCTTTTTCCCGCAGAACCTCCTCATGGCAATTTTCACGTCCATATTACTGAGTGCACAGGTTTAAGAAGTTTAACAAGAGAGTTACCGTGGTATACAACACAGCCACGACTTCACTGGTGAAGAAGGTGGAGATTGGGTATAAATATGTAAATATGTAGACACAACACTAAGACCACCACAGTGATGTGAGAGACATAGGTGGACATGGTTCTCTGTCTTCCCTCCAAGCTACCGGTCCTCAGGGAACATAAGATGACCACCTAGGAGACCACTGGGAGGAAGATTTTAACAGGTAGATGAACCCACTTTCGATAGCAATGAAGAGACCAAGGGTTTGGTTATGTCCATGTAAATAAGTTTCAAAAAAGGGTTTACGTCACACATGAATGGTCTATGACATTGGAGCTACATGCATGCAGTCAACTTTGAAGAGGACCTGAATGGTGCTAGGACAAAGCCTCTAGCACAGGTGGCATGTGATGTGGCCATCAACTCATGGTGATGTCATAGTACATGGGTTTGCAGATGGCCACATTGGTGCTTGGCAAAGCCTTAAGTCACATCCTTTCTGACAGAGATGGTTTTCTTACAGCAAGAGCACCAGGCAGCATTGTAGGGGTCATGGATGAAGAACAGCAGATATCTAGAAGAGATAAGTCACACAGACAGAAAATGGAAGCAGTCCCCAAGGGCATGAAAGATGACTTGTTAAATGTAAAGACCTGCTTATGGATAACAGTTCTCAGTCTTGAAAGCTGTAAACTCTTCCTAAATTAATCTTCTTAAATTGAATCTTCCTGAAAATCATAACTGACTTTTGTAACTAAACTATTTTAAACTTATTTCAACTTCATTGTAAACTTATTTTAGTGTTAAAGTTACATTATTTTTCTTAATTATATATAAACTTATTATTTTATTTTAAGCTTGATTTTCAAATGTAAATATGCAAAGTTAGGCATAATTCTGAAACAGAATAGTGATATCATCACAGGTCAAAATCTGGTAGATATGAAACAATTATATTGCATATCAATTGGGACTTGAATAGAGAGATCGATGAAACAGAATTGAGTCTTCAATGGAATCCCAAGTATACATGGGGTTTTAGAATATTATAGTCAGGATTGCAAGTCAATGGCAAAAAGGAAATTATGCAACTATTTTAAAAACTGAAATGTATAAAACCAACTACATATCCATACCTTTTTAATGACTACATCTAAATAAATTCCAGAAGGAGCAAAAGCCTTAATATAAGATATACAACCTCAAAATTCTTTAAAATTAAGTACTAAAAAATATTTGAAGAATATTTGGATACATTTGAAGGAAAGGTTTTTTAAGATATAAAAACTAAAAATAAATATTAAACGAATAAAACCATTTCTTCCAGCCAAAGGCATTCTACATATTATACAAATGTCAAAAATCCACCACAAGTCATAAATATTTATAGTTACATAAACAAGAGTAAGAGACATGATTTCCTTAGTATCTACACTAACATTGGTATGTGAAAGATCAATAATGACAAGAAATAGATAAAAGACATTAAAATGATTAACAGAAAAAGAAAGACAAATATATTAAACAAGTGAAAAGAGAGTCAACTCAATAACATGAGATTGATTCCAATGTATTCTGGTTGCCTTATGCCATGAATATTTATCAGGGAATGGTCGTTGAGAATGTGGACAGAAGAACGCTCATAGACTGTGACCAGCATGTAACTGTACACTGTCATGGATGGCAGCTTGAAATGACTCTGAAAATCAACATTTAACTATCTGAACATTGATTCAAATATGTATACTACCAATCCCTCTCGTAGGAACTCATACTTACGTATATTTAAAGACAAATAATTAGTATAAAATGCTCTGAGGACACTGGGTATCGCAGTCAGTTAATCGTCTGACTTTCGCTCAGGTCATGATCTTATGGTCCGTGGGTATGAGCCTGCATCAGGCTCTATCCTGACAGTTCAGAGCCTGGAGCCTGCTTTGGATTCTTGTATCTCTCTCTGATCCTCCTCCACTCACGCTTTCTGCCTCTCTCTCAAAATAAATAAGCATTAAAAAAATTCTTTGTCATAGGAAAAGGTTGGTAATGACATGAACAGGAATGAATATGTTTATTTTAGTATATACTTAAGTGAGTAGTATGGAGTGCAAGAAAAACTAGGAGATTTCTATGCACTGGTGTGGAACATCTTCAAGATGTTGCATTGGATTTCACTTATATGTGGAATGTAATCAACAAAAGAAACAAAACAAACAAAAAACAGAAACATATTCATAAATACAGAGAACAAACTGGAGGCTGCCACAGTTGAGGAGGGTGGAGGGATAGACGAAATACAAAATATGCGAAGGAGATGAAAGTTTCAAAGTTCCTGTAATAACATAAATAACTCATAAGAATGAAAGGCAGAGCATAAGGAGGACAGTCAATAATATTGCAGTCTCACTGTATGGTATGAGATGGAAGCTACGCTTATCACATGAGCTTTCATAATGTACATTTTTCTTTTCACTCTGTCCCAGGGCTTCTTTAAGAACCAAGTGATAAGTGTTGTGTGGATTAAAAACAAGAGTATCCTTGAACCTCCCCTTCCATCCAACCGGTTCCTCCCAAACTCCTGCCCCCATACCCTTTGTGATCCCAAGTCCTTTCTTGGAGAAGAACTTTATCCCAAGGTTTTGGCTCTCTTTCCAATGCTCTCACCTTTCCTCTGGCCCCCATTTCTGGGAAGGGCCAGTATCAGTGTGAATGCATTGGAGAGCCCAGAGTGGTGACAGACCTCAGGGAAAGGCTTCACCT
The DNA here is from genome assembly GCA_030068075.1 of Paguma larvata. Lineage (NCBI taxonomy): Eukaryota > Metazoa > Chordata > Mammalia > Carnivora > Viverridae > Paguma > Paguma larvata. The sequence continues at coordinate 97,069,101 of CM057831.1, read as the reverse complement.
TTATGGAAGGAGACCAAGAAGTACAGTGTAGTGAAGTGGGGGTGGGGGTTCAATAGCCTGGGGTACCAAAATAGGGACCTGGTGATAGAGGAAAGGATACGGTGCCCCTGAGAAAGGGGACCAGCACCCTCAGCAGCCTCTCCTTGGGAACAGTCACTGCTTGATCTGTTGCCTTTCTGACCCTGGTTGCTGAACCACACTGGGACCACATCCTTCTATAGCCAGAGCTGCTGGGAGGGTGGCCCATGTGCCACAGGGTGGGTTTCCAGCTCTGCAGGAACGTGTCCTCCAGGCAGCCTCTCCCTCTGTTCTCCATACTTGCTTGCTTGCTCTTTGGGGTGCGCACAGGGTCCCTTGCTTTGCATGTCTTCTGCAGATTCCCTGTTGTCAGCTACCTCCACCCACTTCTGCAGCAGTGCCGCAGCTTACACTGTTCTGGAAACGGAGCTGCAGAGCCTAGAAATGGCAGGGGCTCCTTTGCAGACTGAGTATATCCCAGGGTGATCCTCTTCTGCTTCAGGAGCTTGGCGAATTGTTCCAGATCTTTCATCCTGGGTTTCCTCAGGGTTAGTCCTTATTTTCCTTGCCCAGCTTCAGGGCCCAGGTGGAGCAGCACACTGCTCTGGAAAGTTCCCCTCAGAGTTAGCTCTCCACTAGGGCTCCCCGCTTGCCCGATGGCTTAGAGTTCTCCAACCTTCTCTGGGGCTCCAACCATACACCTACCTGAGGTCAACAGTACTCCATCCCCCCACAGAATTCACATGGTGGGGGATACCGGGCCATCCCCACACCTCAGCACCTGGCCCAACACCTGGCCCAATTCCTGACCTATTAGGAGGGCTTTGGAAGCTCAGCCAAGGTTCCAGGGTCAATCCAGCAGGTCTGTGACCCATCACCTCCACACAACCCCCACTGCATGGGTGCTAGAATTCCGAATGAAAGCCAGGTGCCCTATCATGGGGCACAGAGGTGTTCCAAGCCTGGGGGCCTGGAAAAATGAGGGCTTTCCAAGGGATTGCTCAACACCTCTCTCCCTCCTCAATCCCACTCACTGCCATAATGTACATAATTGTTGAAAATGATGTTATATGCCTGAAACTAGTATAATACTAAATGTCAACGACATTTTAATTAAAACACTAAAGACAAATCAATAAAACTATTAGAAAACTAAAAGTTTTTCTTTCATAAAAAGTAGTTCTAGAGTAAGCAAATATTTACATACACAGAGAAAAACTCACAAATTTTAAACACACATGCATTTGTAAAGATTATTATCTAATGAGACTGAAGAAACTGCCTCTGGGGAAGTGGACTGGAAACTATTCAAGAGATAAATAGGAAATTTATTCTACACTTTTTATCATTTTGCAAGGTTTTTTTTACTACTATTTGATACCTATTACACTTCAATTTTTCTTGTGTAAACTAAAAGTATTAATCAATATTTTTATATAAGGCAACCAAAAATTAATAGTCTATACCATATTAATGTTTTAAATAATAAAAATAATGAAGTTAACTCACAGATTCTAACAAAGAATAACACTGCAGTAGAAAAAATGTTTTAAAATTTTTCAAATTAATTAAAAATTAGTGGAATCATATAAATATACCCTCACTATTAATTACCTATTATTGATTCTTTGCTGGAAAGACATTACCCATTACTGAGTGAAAAGATTTGCAAGATGTTATGACCTTACATTCTAGCAACAAAGGGAACTGTTATAGCACAATCATCCAGTTTACTCTTTAATTATAATTAAGAGTTTGAAAAAACAGAAATCGCGACCAATTTAACACTTCCACATTCTTAGAAAATGGGATCCTATGTAAAATAATTCTCTTCATAGTACATAATACACTTATCTATAAAGAGATATGATATTTCTCCTCCACAGCTTCTTCATAGCATTTGTCATCTCAGAATTTCTCAGAGTGTAGATCAGGGGGTTCAGCATGGGGGTCATGACTGTATAAAATACACTCAATGATTTGTCAGTAGTGAAGGTCTTAGCAGGTCTCACATACATGAAAATACATGGAACAAAGAAGAAGACCACCACAGTGATGTGGGAACCACAGGTCTGGAGGGCTTTCTGCCTGCCTTCCGGACTAAGGTTCTTTAGAGAGTGCAAGATGACACCATAAGAGATGAGCAACGGCACAAACACAATCATGCAGATCATCCCTCCATTGGCCACCACTAACAGGCCAATGACATACGTGTCAGTACAGACCAGTTTCAATAATGAATGCATGTCACACAAAAAATGATCAATGACATTGGGACCACAGAACGGGAGACTATAAATCATGCTAACTTGAATTACTGAATGCAGAAAACCCCCAACCCAGGACACTACCAGCAGCACAACACACACCCTTTGCCTCATGACAACCAAATAATGCAAGGGCTTACAGATGGCCACGTAGCGGTCATAGGCCATCACCAGCAGAAGAAAGATCTTTGTTCCACCAAAAAATGTGTTCTGCAAATAGCTGGGTCATACAAGATTGGAAGGATATGGTATTTACCCCAAAGGACAAGTCCGAAATCAATCTGGGGGAAATAGTAGAGGAGTAAATGACATCCATAAATGATAAGCTAGCAAGAAAAAAGTACATAGGTGAGTCCAGGGTCTTGCTGACACTTATAGTCATGATGATGAGCAAATTGCCCACCATGGTCAAAATATAGAAGAGCAAGAACATAACCAAAAGGACCATCTGTCCCTTGGGATCCTGTGTGAGACCCAAGAGGACAAAGTAAGTGACATTGATCTTGGTTCCATCTAGTCTGCATAGGAGCTGACTTCTCATATTAGAAGCAGGTGATCTACAAAACAAGAGGGAAACCTTTAAATGCATTAGAAGATTAATATCTTATTCATTCATACAATTAAAAGAATGTGGAAATAGTTTTTTGTGTCATATGTTTCACAGACATTGTGATTTCCAAGTTCAATAAGCCGTGGTTTCCTATACTCAGTGATATCATCTTAATACTCACCAATGTAATAAGTGTCATAAAAATAGCTGCATAATGCAAATATCATAGGGTAGGATTATATCGACCAAACAGGAATCAAAGCAGGCTTCCCAGAGGAAGCAATACCTTAGATGAGTTTTAAACAAAAAGTTGAAGAATAAGAGAAAAGGGAAAGGGAATTCCAAGGAAAGTTATACAGTTTATAAAGTCCCAAAAGTGAAATACTTGAGACCCATTGAAGGTAACTGACATATTCAAAGTGAGTGCATCAAATTAGGAATGGAAGATCACTGCCCAGGATTGTCTCTTCCCTCACTGAGACCTCTTTCTTGTGTCTTTGGTTGGCTATGCCTCCTTTTCCTGACCAATAAATACCAATAAATGTGGAAACACTCGGTGTTGTATCACTCCATTAATTTTTAAACTTCATAGATGCAACGTCTCCAACTTCAAACATCTCCAATTGGATACCAATTCAGTGCTTATAAAACTAAATTATTAATTTTCAGCAATAAATATACATGTTCCCCATATCATCAAATGGTACCACCTCCATGTCATTGTTCAGACAAGAAATATCACAGTGTCCTTCATGCCTTTCTTGCTCTCATATCATGTATTGATACTTTTAACACCATTATTAACCCCCATTAAAATATATCACATTGGTCTACCTGGGTGACTCAGTCACTTGAGCGCTCAACTCTTCATTTCAGTTCATGGTACTGAACCCTGTAAGGCTCCCAGCACAGTGTGGAGCTTGCTAGAGATTCTCTTTCTCCCTCTGCCGCACTCTTGAACTGTGTGCTCTCTCTCTCTTTAAAAAAAATAAATAAGGAAATAAAATATATCACAAATTTTATCATTTCCTTCCTCTCCCCGCTTTCTGTAGCCCACTGCACCAACTTCTTGCGTCATCCCTCCCTTTTCAGGCTGGCCTCCACCAGTGTGTTTCCCTGTTGCAGCTTTAAAATGACCCATATTAAATCTGATTCAGATCTGTCACTCCACTGCTCACAACACCTACATGGATTCGAATCACATACTCACCACTTAATGAATCACAGTTCATCTTACAGTAACAGGAACTATAATCCCCATTTCATAGGTGAACAGATGGAGGCTCAGAACATAATTAATTTTCCCACACATGTTTAAGTGATAAAACTGGAATTGGAATCAAAACTTGCTTTCTCTCATAAAGATCTCACTTTTACGTAATAAAGAAAGTCACACCGGGGTGGCTCAGTCAGGTAAGCATCCGAATTTGGTTCAGGTCAAGATCTTGTGGTTTGTGAGTTTGAGCCCCACGTCGGGCTCTGTGCTGACAGCTCAGAGCCTGGAGCCTGTTTCAGCTTTTTTGTCACCCTCTCTGTCACTCTGCCCCACTCCCACTCATACTTTCTCTCCCTCTCTCTCTTCTCTCTCTCTCTCTCTCTCTAAAAGAAACAAACACCAAAAATTTGAAAAAAGAGAGAGTCACACAATTGCAAAGCCTGGTTTCCACTATTTACTTACCTTGTCTTACCTTCTGAAGGAAAATTTACAAACTGAAGGAATGTTTTTTACTCATTCACAGACACCTGGATTTCTTCTGTCATCCAGTGTGACAAGAGAGGGCAAAAAGCTACATCATTCTTGAGGATATATTTTATTCCATTCAACTGTCTGTCCATTTTTTCCATGGAGTGTTCTCTTTATTCACAAGGTTGCTTTTATTTGCACTCTAGATTACTACCTAGGAATTCCATGATCCTAACAGAAAAATAAATATTCATCACGTTAGGATAATTTAATACAAAAGACAAGGAATTGCTATCCTTACATAAGAAAAGTGACAACCAGTCACTTTCCATGAAGACTTTTCTCAAGTTATTTCTGTCCTACTAATTTGTAAATAGAAAAATGTCAATCAACTGCTTAGTGGTCCTCATTCCATAGTTATTTTGATTCCCAAACCCACCAAAGACAAAGATCCCACAAAAAAAACGAGAACTACAGACAATATCTCTAATGAACATGGGTGCAAAAATTCTCAAGATACAAATCAAACTCAATAGCATATACAGAGAGGACAGCAATATGCAGAAGAATGAAAGTAGACCAACACTCTTATAACATACTCAAAAATAAACTCAAAATGGATGAAAGACCTAAATGTGAGTCAGGAAGTAATCAAAATCCTGGAGGAAAAAACAGGCAACAATCCCCTTGACCTCAGCCAGAGCAATTTCTTGCTCAACATCTCCAAATGCAAGGGAATTAAGAGCAAAAATGAACTATTGGGACCTCATCAAAGTAAAAAGCTTCTGCACTGCCAAGGAAACAATCACCTAAACTAAGAGCCAACTGACAGAATGGGAAAAGATATTTGCAAATGACACATTGGATACAGGATTAGTATCCAAAATCTATAAAGAACTCATCAAATTCAACACCCAAAAAACAAATAATACACTGAAGAAATGGGCAGAAGACACAATAGATACTTTTCCAAAGGAGACATCCAGATGTCCAACAGACACATGAAAAGATGCTCAACATCGCTCATCATCAGGGAAATACAAATCAAAACCATACTGAGATACCACCTCACCCCAGTCAGAGTGGATAAAATTAACAACTCAGGAAACAACAGATACTGGCATGCGCATGGAGATATGGGAATCCTCTTGCCCTGTTGGTGGAAAACAGAGTAGAGATTCCTCAAATATTAAAAATAGAATTGCCCTATGAACCAGCAATAATACTACTAGGAATTTATCCAAAGGATACAGGAGTGCTGATGCATAGGGAGGGGAACATGTGCCCCAATGTTGACAGCTGCACTTTCAACAAGAGCCAAATTATGGAAAGAACCTAAATGTCCAGCAACTGAAGAAGGAATAAAGATGTGGTTTATATATACAATAGAATACTACTTGGCAATTAGAAAGAATGAAATCATACCATTTGTAGCAACATGGATGGAACTGGAGGATATTACGCTAAATGAAATAATCAGTCAGGTAAACACAGATATCATATGTTTTCAATTACATGTGGAACTTGAAAAACTTAACAGAAGACCATGGGGAAGGACAGGGGGGAAATTACTTACAAACAGAGAAGGAGGGAGGCAAACCATAAGAGACTCTTAAATACAGAGAAGAAACTGAGTGTTGATGGGAGTGGGGGGTGAGTGAGAGGAGAAAGTGGGTGATGGGCATTGAAGAGGGCACTTGTTGGGATGACCACCGAGTGTCGTACGTAAGTGACGATACACGGGAATCTACTCCCAAAACCAAGACCACACTGGACACACTGTATGTTAGCCAATTTGACAACAAATTATATTAAAAAATAAAAAAATAATAGAGAAATATTTTTAAAAACTAGGAAAAAAAAACCTAATGTGATTTCATTAATAGCTTCATGATGTGACCATAATTATAGCACAATACCTAGAGTATATACAAAATTACTGCTTCAAATGCACCTGGGTAATTTGTCTAAAAGTAGATATGTCGTCCAACAACAAACCTAGTAAATTAAAATCTCCAGGACTGTGTCATGACAATCAGCATTTTACAAGAACTCTAAGTAATTTTCACAGTACATTGAACTTTGACATCAATTAGACATACATAAGCCTAAGTAGGATATTTTTACAGTGATAAATAATTTCCTGCCTGGACCATTATTCACAGTGCCTATACGTGCCAATAAACATACTTCGAACAAATAGTGTTCACATGTCTCTGCACCATAGAAAGTGTCTTCTTTCTCTTTTCCATTTGAAACACAAATTTATTTTATAAAGTTAGGGATGTCTCTCAAAGTTACCTTTTCCCGCAGAACTTCCTCATGTCATTTTTCACCTTCATACTTCTGAGTGCACAGGATTAAGAAGTTGAACAAGAGAGTTACCATGGTAAACAACACAGCCACATCTTCATTGGTGAAGAAAGTGGAGATTGGGTATTTATATGTAAATATGCAGACACAATACTAAGACCACCACAGTGATGTGAGAGACATAGGTGGACATGGTTCTCTGTCTTCCCTCCAAGATACCGGTCCTCAGAGAACATAAGATGACCACATAGGAGACCATTGGGAGGAAGATTTTAAATTTCTTTTAACATTTATTTATTTTTGAGAGACACAGAGACAGAGCATGAGCAGGGGAAGGGCAGAGAGAGAGGGAGACACAGAATCTGAAGAAGGCTCTAGGCTCTGAGCCGTCAGCACAGAGCCTGACGCGGGGCTCGAACTCACAGATTGTGAGATCATGACCTGAGCCGAAGTCGGCCGCTCAACCAACTGAGCCATCCAGGCGCCCCTGGGAAGAAGATTTTAACAGGTAGATGAACCCACTTTCGATAGCAACAAAGAGACCAAGGGTTTGACTGTATCCATGTAAACAAGATTCAAAAAAGGGTTTACATCACTCATGAATGGTCTGTGACATTGGAGCTACATGCATGCAGTCAACTGTGAAAAGGACCTGAATGGTTGCTAGGACAAAGCCTCTAGCACATGCCATCTGTCACTCATGATGATGTCTTGGTACATGGGTTTGCAGATGGCCACATTGGTGTTTGGCAAAGCCTTAAGTCACATCCTTTCTGACAGAGATGGTTTTCTTACAGCAAGAGTGCCAGGCAGCATTGTACGGGTCATGGATGAAGAACAGCAGACGTCTAGAAGGGATAAGTCGCACAGACAGAAAATGGAAGCGTCCCCAAGGGCATGTAAGATGCCTTGATAAATGTAAAGACCTGCTTATGGATAACAGTTCTCGGTACTCGAAAGCTGTAAGCTCTTCTTATTAATCTTCTTAAATTGAATCTTCCTGAAAATCTTAACTGATTTTTATAACTAATTTTAACTTCATTATAAACTTATTTTAATGTTAAACTTACATTATTTATCTTAATTACATATAAACTTATTTTATTTTAAGCTTGATTTTCAAACATAAATATGCAAAGTTAGGCATAATTCTGAAAGAGAATGGTGATATCACATATCAAAATCAGGTAGATATGAAAGCAATTATATTGCATATCAACTGAGACTTGAATAAAGAGATAAATGAACAGAATTGAGTCTTCAATGGAATCCCAAGCATATGTGGGGCTTTAGAATATTATAGTCAGGATTTCAAGTCAATGGCAAAAAGGAAATAATGCAACTATTTTAAAAACTGAAATATAAAAAACCAACTACTAATCCATACCTCTTTAATGACTACATCTAAATAAATTCCAGAAGGAGAAAAAGCCTTAATATAAGATATACAACCTCAAAATTCTTTAAAATTAAGTACTTAGAAATAATTGAAGAATATTTTTATATGATTGCAGGAAAGGCTTTTTAAGACATAAACACTAAAAATAAATATTAAATGAATATTTATTTCTTACAGCCAAAGGCATTCTACATATTATACAAATGTCAAAAATCCATCACAGGTCAGAAATATTTACAATTACATAAACAACAGTAAGAGACATGATTTCCTTAGCATTTACACTAACATCAGTATGTAGAAGATCAGTATGTCATCAATAATGACAAGAAATAGATAAAAGACATTTTAATGATTCATAGAAAAAGAAAGACAAATATATTCAACAAGTGAAAAGGTAGTCAACTCAATAACATGAGAATGATTCAATGTATTCTGGTTGCCTTATGCCATGAATATTTATCAGGGAGTGGTCGTTGAGAATGTGGATAGAAGAACGCTCATAGACTGTGAGCAGACGTGTAATTGTACACTGTCAAGGAGGGCGGCTTGAAATGACTCTGAATATCGAAATTTAACTATCTGACCACTGACTCAAATATGTATCCTACCAATCCCTCTCGTAGGAACTCATACTTACGTATATTTACAAATAATTAGTATAAAATTCTCTGGGGGATACTGGGTATCGCAGTCAGTTAATCGTCTGACTTTCGCTCAGGTCATGATCTTATGGTCCGTGGGTTTGAGGCTGCATCGGGCTCTATCCTGACAGTTCAGAGCCTGGAGCCTGCTTTGGATTCTTGTATCTCTCTCTGATCCTCCTACACTCACGCTTTCTGCCTCTCTCTCAAAATAAATAAGCATTAAAAAAATTCTTTGTCATAGGAAAAGGTTGGTAATGACATGAACAGGATGAATATGTTTATTTTAGTATATACTTAAGTGAGTAGTATGGAGTGCAAGAAAAACTAGGAGATTTCTATGCACTGGTGTGGAACATCTGTAAGATGTTGCATATGATGTCACTTATATGTGGAATGTAATCAACAAAACAAACAAAACAAACAAAAAACAGAAACATATTCATAAATACAGAGAACAAACTGGAGGCTGCCACAGTTGAGGAGGGTGGAGGGATAGACGAAATACAAAATATGCGAAGGAGATAAAAGGTTCAAAGTTCCTGTAATAACATAAATAACTCATAAGAATGAAAGGCAGAGCATAAGGAGGACAGTCAATAATATTGCAGTCTCACTGTATGGTAAGAGATGGAAGCTACGCTTATCACATGAGCTTTCATAACATACATTTTCCTTTTCACTGCGTCCGGGCTTCTTTAAGAACCAAGCAATGAGTGTTGTGGGGATTAAAATCAAGAGTATCCTTGAACTTCCCCTTCCATCTAACCGGTTCCTCCCAAACTCCTGCCCCCATATCCTTTGTGCTCCCAAGTCCTTTCTTGGAGAAGAACTTTATCCCAAGGTTTTGGCTCTCTTTCCAATGCTCTCACCTTTCCTCTGGCCCCCATTTCTGGGAAGGGCCAGTATCAGTGTGAAAGCATGGGAGAGCCCAGAGGGGTGACAGACCTGAGGGAAAGGCTTCACCTTTATGGAAAGAGACCAAGGAATACAGTGTAGTGAAGGGGTGGGGGGTCCAATAGCCTGGGGTACCAAAATAGGGTTCTGGTGCTAGAAGAAAGGATACGGTGCCCCTGAGAAAGGGGAGCACCCTCAGCAGCCTCTCCTTAGGAACAGTCACTGCTTGATCTGTTGCTTCTCTGGCCACGGTTGCTGAACCACACTGGGACCACATTCTTCTGTAGCCAGAGCTGCTGGGAGGGTGGCCCATGTGCCACAGGGTGGGTTTTCAGCTCTGCAGGAACGTGTCCTCCGGGCAGCCTCTCACTCTGTTCTCCATACTTGCTTGCTTGCTCTTTGGGGCGCACAAAGGGTCTCTGCTTTGCATGTCTTCTGCAGATTTCCTGTTGTCAGCTACCGTCACCCACTTCTGCAGCAGCGCCGTGGCTTACACTGTTCTGTAAACTGAGCTGCAGATCCTAGCAATGGCAGGGGCTCGTTTGTGGACTGAGTATATCCCAGGGTGATCCTCTCCTGCTTCAGGAGCTTGGCGAATTGTTCCAGGTCTTTTGTCCTGGGTTTCCTCGGGGTTTTGTTCTCCTTTTCTTTGTTGTCCAGCTTCAGAGCCCCAGGTGGGGCAGCACACTGCTCTGGAAAGGCCTCCTCAGAGTTGGCTCTCCACTAGGGCTTCCTGCTTGCCCCCTGGCTGAGAGTTCTCCAAGCTGCCTTGGGGTACCAACCATACACCTACCTGAGGTCCACAGTTCTCCATACCTCCAATGACCTCACATGGTGGGGGACACCAAGCCATCCCCACACCTCAGCACCTGGCCCAATTCCTAACCCATCAGGAGGGCCTTGGAAGCTTAGCCAAGGTCCCAGGGTCAATCAAGCAGGTCTGTGACCCATCACCTCCACACAACCCCCACTGCATGGGTGCTAGAATTCCAAGTGAAAGCCAGGCACCCTGCCATGGGGCACAGAAGTGTCCCAAGCCTGGGGGCCTGGAAAAATGAGGGCTTTCCAAGGGATTGCTCAACACCTCTCTCCCTCTCCAATCCCACTCACTGCCATATTGTACATAATTGTTGAATCATGATGTCATATGCCTGAAACTAGTGTGATATTATATGTAAACTACATTTTAATTAAAACACTAAAGATAAATCAATAAAATTATTAGGAAATGAAAAGTTTTTCCTTTATAAAAAGAAGTTCTACAGTAAAGCAAATTTTACATACACAGAGAAAAACTCACAAATATTCAAATACACATGCATTTGTAAAGATTATTACCTAATTAGACTAAAAAAACTGCCTCTGGGAAAGATGATTGGAAACTATTCAACAGATAAATAGGAAATTTATTCTACACTTTATCTCATTTTGTAAGGTTTTAGTTACTACTCTTTCCTACCTATTACACTTCAATTTTTCTTGTGTAAACTAAAAGTATTAATCAATATTTTTATATAAGGCAACCAAAAGCTAATAAATTCTATACCATATTAATGTTTTAAATAATAAAAATAATGAAGTTAACTCACAGAATCTAACTAACACTGTAGTAGAAAAATGTTTTAAAATTTTTCAAATTAATTAAAAATTAGTGGAATCATATAAAAATACCCTCACTTTTAATTACCTAGTATTGATTCTTGCTGGAAAGGCATTACACATTTCTGAGTGAAGAGATCTACAAGATGTTATGGACCTTACATTCTAGCAACAAGGGGAACTGTTATAGCACAATCATCTAATTTATTCTTTAATTATAATTAAGTTCTTTGAAAAAACGGAAATCAGAATCAGTTTAAGACTTCTGCATTCTTAGAAAATGGATTCCAATGTAAAATAATTCTCTCCATGGTGGATAATACACTTATCTACTAGGAGATATGCAATTTCTCCTCCACAGCTTCTTCATGGCATTCGTCATCTCAGAATTTCTCAGAGTATAGATCAGAGGGTTCAGCATGGGGGTCATGACTGTATAAAACACACTCAATGATTTGTCAGTAGGGAAGGTCTTAGCAGGTCTCGCATACATAAAAATACATGGAACAAAGAAGAAGACCACCACAGTGATGTGGGAACCACAGGTCTGGAGGGATTTCCACCTCCCTTCCGGACTAAGGTTCTTTAGAGAGTGCAAGATGACACCATAAGAGATGAGCAACAGCACAAACACAATCATGCAGATCATCCCTCCATTGGCCACCACTAACACGCCAATGACATACGTGTCAGTACAGACCAGTTTCAATAATGGATGCATGTCACACAAAAAATGATCAATGACATTGGGACCACAGAATGGGAGACTATAAATCGTGCTAACTTGAATTACTGAATGCAAAAAACCCCCAACCCAGGACACTAGCACCAGCCCAACACATACCCGTTGCCTCATGACAACCAAATAATGCAAGGGCTTACAGATGGCCACGTAGCGGTCATAGGCCATCACCAGCAGAAGAAAGACCTCTGATCCACCAAGGAAGTGTGCTGTAAATACTTGGGTCATACAAGATTGGAAGGATATGATATTTTTCCCAAACAACAAGTCTGAAATCAATCTGGGGGTAATAGTAGAGGAGTAAATGACATCCACAAATGATAAGTTAGCAAGAAAAAAGTACATAGGTGAGTCCAGGGTCTTGCTGACATTTATAGTCATGACGATGAGCAAATTGCCCACCACGGTCAAAATACAGAAGAGCAAGAACATAACCAAAAGGACCTTCTGTCCCTTGGGATCCTGTGTGAGACCCAAGAGGACAAAGTAAGTGACATTGCTCCTTGGTTCCATCTAGTCTACATAGGAGCTGACTTCTCATATTAGAAGCAGGTGATCTACGAAACAAGGCGGGAAATCTTTAAATGCATTAGAAGATTAATATTATTCATCAAACAAACAGAAGAATGTGGAAACAGCTGTTTGTGTCACATGCAGAGACATTGTGATTTCTAAGTTGAATAAGCTATGTTTTCCTATACTCAGGGATATCATACATAATAATCAGCAAGGTCATAAGTACCATTATAAAAATAGCTGCACAGTGGCATCTTAGTGTCTCAATCAGTTAAGAGTCCAACTTCGGCAAGGTCATGATTTCACAGTTAATGGGTTTGAGCCCCACGTCAGGCTCTGTGCTGATGGCTCAAAGCCTGGAGCCTGCTTCAGATGCTGTCTCTTTCTCTCTCTCTCTCTCTCTCTACCCCTCCCCTACTTTTTCTCTCCCTCTCCCTCTCCCTCTTTCTTTCTTTCTCTCTCTCTCCCTCCCTCTCCCTTTTACTCAAAAATAAATATACATTTAAAACTTAAGAACTAAAACTAAAAATACCTGCACAGTGCAAAGATCACAGGGTAGGAATGTATCAACCAAACAGGAATCAAAGAAGGCTTCCCAGAGGAAGCAATGCATTACCTGAGTTTTATGGAAAACTGGAAGAACAACCAATGAGGACAAGTGAATTCTATGGAAAGGTGCACAGTTTTAAAGTCCCAAAAGTGAAATACTTGAGACCCATTTAAGGTAACTGACATATTCAAAGTAGTAAATCAAATCAGGAATGAAACGTCACTGTCCTTGTTTCTCTCTTCCCACACTGAGACCTCTTTCTTAGGGTCTTTGGTTGAATATGCCTCCTTTCTCTGACCAATAAATGAGGAAACACTCCAGTGTTGTGTCTCTCCCTTAATAATTGAACTTCATATATGCAATTCTCCAACTTTGGACAGCTCCAATTGGATATCAGTTCAGTGCTTATGAAACCAATTTTTTAAACATACGTGTTCCCCATCTCATTCAATGGTACCACCTTCCATGTCATTGCACAGACAAGAAATATCACAATTCTTTTTCTTGCTCTCGAGTAACATATTGATACCTTTAACAAATCTTATGAACCCCTTTAAAACATAGCACATTATGGGCACCTGGGAGGCTCCGTCAGTTGAGCATTTGGCTCTCGATTTAGGCTCAGGTCATGATCCCAGGATCATGATAACAAGCCAGCAGTTGGGCTCAGCACTAAGCATGGAGTCTGATAGAGATTCTTTCTCCCTCCCTCTGCCCCTCTCCTCCACTTAAGCTCTCTCTAAAACAAAATACAAATATATATCTATATATGGAGATGTATTTATATGTATATCTATATCTATATGTATCTCACAAAGAAGATCATTTCCCACCGTCCAACCCTCCCACTTCTAGCCTACTACATTAGCCACCTGCCAGGTCCTTCCACTTTAATTCTGGCTTCCATCAATTTGTTCTCCTCACACAGACCAAATGATCCTTTTTAAATCTGAATCGGATCTATCACTCCACTGCTCACAACGCCTACAGTGGATTCTAACCTCACACTCACAACTTAATGAATCACAATTCATTTTATAGTAACGGGAATTATAACCCCCATTTTCTTGGTGAACAGACTGAGGCTCAGAGCATCTAATTGATTTTCCCAAGGTCACACATTCTTAAGTGATAAAACTAGAATTAGAATCAAAGTTTTCTTTCTCTCAAAGTGATCTCACTTTTACATAATAAAGATAATCCCACAATTCCAAGGCTGGTTTCCACTATTTGCTGTCAGTCTTACCTTGTGAAGGCAAGTCTGCAATCTGAAGGAACACCTTTTACTCATTTACGGCAACCTGGATTTCATCTATCATACAATTGGACAAGAGAAAGTGAAAACCTGTACTATTACTTGAGGACATATTTTATTTCATTCACCTCTCTATCCATTTTCTTCGTGGAGTCTCCTGGGTATTCAGAAAGTTGCTTTTATTTGCACTGCAGATTGCATCCGAGGAATTCCAAGGGCCATACAGAAAAACAAAAACTTATCACATTAGGATAATTTATCAAAAAGACACGGAATTCCTACCCTTACATAAGAAAAATAGCTACCAGTCATTTCCCAGGCAGATTTTTCTCAAGTAACTTCTTTCCCTCTAATTTTTAAATAGAAAAATACCATTCAACGGCTTAGCCATCCTCATTCTATAGTGTTGCTTGGGTCAGATTAGCTGATTTGATATTTTAAGAGACATTCTTGGGCTTCTCCTTATGTAATGCTTTAACCTAACAAAAACCTCCTTAAAAAATGTGTATTGGTTGTTAAGAGCATAATATCTTCTTCCTCATACAGGCAAAAATCACTGCACATTTTATCCCTTCATTAAGTCCTAGAATTGGGAAGTGTCCAAGACTGATTCTTGCCTAATTAAATTCACTGGGAATTTTTGCAGAAACTTTCAAAACTACCTATATAAAGATTCTTATTTAGCCAATTCAGATAATGAGAGTCAGAAAGACATATTAATAACAAAAAATTAGCGGTGGTATTCACAATAGCCAGTAAAGAGAAGCAACCAAACATCCACCAACAGATAAATGTATAAACAAATTGAGATGTATGCACATGGTGAAATATTATTCAGCCTTAAATATGAAGGAAATCCTGACACATGCCAAAACATACATTAACCTACAATACACTATTCTAAGTGAAATAAGGCAGTCACAGGACAAATATTGTGTGTTTCCACTTACATGCCATATTTAAAGTATCAAATTCAGAGATAGAATGTAGAACGGTGGGTGCCTACAGCTCAGGGAGGGGGAATGGCAAATTAATATTTAATAGGTATCCAGTTTGTTTGGGAAGATGAAAAAGTACTGGAGTTGAATGGTGGTGATGTTATAATAACATCATTCATTAAAATGAATTAATGCCACCAAACTATGAACTTAAAAAATAGATAAATTGTAAATTTTTTATGTATACATCCCACAATTTAAAAGCTAAATCTAAAAACTCAGGTAACTTCCATAAGCAGTAAATTAAGTATATCTATAAAAATCAGTCAAGGAATTCGCATACACACACAAGGATATAAAGTATGACAGCATATACCTAAAACATGGCTGGGAGGGGAATAAAAATGTAGTGCTTCTACAAAGTGTTGAAACTTAAGTGACCATCAACTTAATATAGGCTACAAGCCTAAATATTATATATAAACCTAATGACAAATACACATCTAAACCCGGTAATAAATATGGAAAAAACAAAGAGAAGGGATTCCAAGTATATCACTAAAGAAAGCCAAAAACCATGACAGAAGAGAGCAAGAGAAGAAAGGAACAGAGAAGAATCACGAAAACTATCTCAAAACAAGTAACAAAATGGCAATAAGTACATACCTATCAATAATCGGTTGAAACATACATGGACTAAATGCTCCAACCAAAAGACATAGAGTGACAAAATGGATAAAAAAGTAAGACCCATCTATATGCTGCTTACAGAACACTAGTCTCAGACCTAAAGACACATGCAGATTGAAAGGGAAAGGATAAAAAAACAATTACTATAAAAAGGAAAGTGAAAAGAAAGCCAGGTAGCAACACCTCTATCAGAAACAAATTGACTTCAAAACAAAGACTGTTGGGAGGCACCTGGGTGGCTCAGTTGGTTAAGTGTCTGATTTCGGCTCAGGTCATGATCTCATGGTCTGTGAGTTCAACCCAGCGTTGGGCTCTGGGCTGACAGCTCAGAGCCTGGAGCCTACTTCAGATTCTGTGTCTCCCTCTCTCTCTGCCCCTCCCCTGCTCATGCTTTGTCTATCCTGCTCTCAAAAATAAATTAAAACAAACAAAAACAAACAAACAAACAAAAAAAAACCCAAAGACTGTTGTGTGCCTGCATGGCTCAGTTGGTTAAACTCAGGTCATAATCTCAAGGTTCAGTGAGACTGAGCCTACGTCAGGCACTGACAGTGTGGAGCCCGTTTGAAATTCCCTCCCTCTCTCTCTGCCCTTCCCCTGCTCATGTGCTCTCTCTCTCTCAAAATAAATAAATAAACTTAAAATAATTGTTAACACAGACAAAAAGGACACTACATAATCATAATGGGAACAACCGAAAAGAAAATATAACAATTGCAACTATTTATGCAACAAACACAGGAGCACCCAAATGCATAAAGCAACTATTAGCAAACATAAAAGAAGTAATAGACAATACTATATTAGTAGTAGAGGATTTTAACTCCATACTTACACCAATGGATAGATCATCTAAACAGAAAATCAACAAAGAAACAGTTCTTTGAATAACACATTAGAACAGATAAATCTAACAGACATATTCAAAACATTGCATCCTGAAGCACAGAATACACATTCTTTTCACGTGCACATGAAACATCTCCAGGTTAGACTGCACATTGGGCCTCAAAACAAGTCTCGACAAATTAAAAAAAAAAAAAAAGCATCTTTTCTGACCACTACATTCTGAACCTAGAAATCAACCACAAGAAAAATTTGAAAAGAAAAAAAATATATGAAGGTTAAATAACATGTTAATAAACAATGAATGACTTACACAAGAAATCGTAGAGGAAATCAAAATATCCATGGGAACAAATGAAAATAAAAACACAACAGTCCAAAATCTTTCAAATGCAGCAAAAGATGTTCTAACATAGAAGTTTATACCAGAAAGGACTTCATCAAGAAGTAAGAAAAATCTCCATAAAAAACCTAACCTTATACATAAAGAAGCTAGAAAAAGAAAAAAAAAACCGTAGAGGGAAGAAAATAATAAAGATTAGAGCAGAAATAAATAAACTAGAAATTTAAAATACAGTAGAACATATTACAACCAAGAGGTGATTCTTTGAAAAGATCAACTAAATTGATAAACCTTTAGCCAGACCCACCAGAATGAGAGAGAGAGAGAGAAAAAGAGAGAGAGAGGACTCAAATAAAATAAGAAATAAATAAAAACCAACACCACAGAAATACAAAGAATTATAAGAAAATATCATGAAATATTATATGCCAACAAATTGGAAAACCTAGAAACATATAACCTACCAAAACTAAATCAGGAAGAGATAGAAAATTTCAACACACTAATTACAAGCAATGAAACTGAATCAGTAATCAAAACACTCCCAACAAACAAAGTCCAGGAACCGATGACTTCACAGGTGAATTCTATTAAACATTTAAAAAGGAGTTAATATGGGGCACCTGGGTGGCTCAGTCAGTTAGGCTTCTGACTTCAGTCTAGGTCACGATCTCATAGTTCCCAAGTTTAGCCTAGGTCATGATCTCACAGTTCTCAAGTTCGAGCCCCAGGTCAGGTTCTGTGCTGACAGTTCTGAGCCTGGAGCCTGTTTCAGATTCTGAGTCTCCCTCTCTCTTTCTGCTCGTTCCCTACTCACTTCTGTCTCTTTCGGTCAAAAATAAATAAACGTTTAAAAAATTTAAAGAAAAGAAAGTTAATACTTATTTTTCTCAAACTACTCCTAAAAACAGAAGAAGGAAAACTTTCGAATTCATTCTATGAGGCCAGCATTACCCTCAAACCACAACCAGATAAAGATACTATAAAAAATATACCTATAGGTCAATATCTCGATAAACATAGATGCAAAAATCTTCAACAAAATATTAGCAATCCTAATCCAACAATAGTTAAATAAATAATTAAATAAGTTAGAAAATCATTCACCATGATCATGGATTCAGTCCTGGGATGCAAGGATGGTTCCATATTCATAAACCAATCAACACAGTACATCACAAAAACACAAGAAAGGATAAAAACCATATGATCCTTTCAATAGATGCAGAAAAAGCATTTGACAAAGTGTAACACCCATTCATGATAAAAAACCCTCAACAAAGTATGTTTAAAGGGAACATACCTTAACATAACAAAGACCTTAAGTGAAAAATTCCCAGCTAACATCATACTCAATGATGAAAAATGGAGAGCTTGTCTCTTAAGATCATGAACAAGACTAAGGCGTCCAGTTTCACCACTTTTATTCAACATAGTACTGAAAGTCATAGCCATAGAAATCAAATAAAAAAAGGAAAAAAATGATCCAAATTGGTAAGGAGAAATAAAACTTTCAGTCTTTGCAGATGATATGTCATTATACATATAAAACCCTAAAGATTCCACTAAAAAAAAATACTAGAAATCATAAATTAATTCACTAAAGTTGCAGGATACGAAATCAATATACAGGAACCTGTTGCATTTCTGTACACTAATAATGAAGTAGCAGAAATAGAAATTAAGGAAACAGTCCCATTTACAATTGCATCAAAAGTAATAAAATCCCTAGGAATAAACTCAACCAAGGAGGTAAAAGACTTCTGCTCTTGAAACTATATAATACTGATGAAACAAGTTGAAGAAATGGAAAGATCTTTCATTCTCATGGATGGGAAGAAGAAATATTGTTTAAATGTCCACACTACCCAAAGCAACCTACACATTTAATACAATCTGTATCAAAATACCAACAGCCCTTTTCACAGAACAAGTCTTGTATGGAACCACAAGAGACCTAGACTGGCAAAAGCAATCTTGAAAAAAAGGGACAAAATCGGATGTATCACAAGCCCAGATATGAAGATACACTACAAAGCTGTAGCAATGAAAATAGTTTACTTCTGGTGCACACACACACACACACACACACACACACACACACCCCAACCATACATCAATAGAACATAATAGAGAGCCCAGAAATACACCCATGATTATATGGGCAATTAATCTACAAAAAAGGAGGCAAGAATATGCAATGGAAAAAAGACAGTGTCTTCAACAATGGTGATAGAAACTCGACAGCAGCCACATGCAAAAGAATGAAACTGGAACACTTTCTTACACCATACACAAAAATAAACTCAAAATGGTTTAAAGACCTAAATTTCAGACCTGAAACCAAAAAACACCGTAGAAGAGAGCATTGGCAGTAATCTCTTGCATTGACTATAGCAACATTTTTCTAGATATGGCTCCTGAGGCAAGGGAAACAAGCAAAAATAATCTAGTGGGATTATATCAAAATAAAAACCTTCTGCACAGGGAGGGAAACAATCAACAAAACTAAAAGACAACCTCCAACTGAGAAAAGATACTTGCAAGTGACATATTCAAGAATGGGTTAGTATCCAAAATATATAAAGAACTTACACAACTCAATACCCAAAAACAAATAATCCAAATAAAAACAGGCAGAAGACATGAACAGACATTTGTCCAAATAAGACATCCAGATGGCCAATTCATATATGAAAAGATGCTAAACATCACTCATCATCAGGTCAATGCAAATCAAAACCACAAAGAGATAGAACCTCACACCTGTCAGATGGCTAAAATCAAAACACAAGAAACAAGTGTTGGTGAAGATGTGGACAAAAGGAAATGCTGTGCACTGTTGGTGCATCCACTCTGGAATACAGTATGGAGACTCCTCAAAAATTAAAAATAGAATTGCCATATGATCCACAACTATTTCCACTACTGGGTATTTACCCAAAAAAAGCAAAAACACTAATTCGGAATGATATATTCACCCCGGGGTGTTTATTGCAGCATTATTTACCATAGCCAAATTATGCAAGTGTCCATTGACAGATGAATGGATAAATATGTGGTATTTGTATAGAATGGAATATATTTCGGCTATAAAAAAGAACGAAATCTTGCCACCTGCAACACATAGATGGCATGTGTGTTAGAGGGTATAATGCTAAGTGAAATAAGTCAGTCAGAGAAAGACAAATACTGTATGATTTCACTCATATGTGGAATTCAAGAAAGAAAACAAATGAGTCATGGGAAAAAAGAGATAAACAAAAAAGACAGACTCTGTAATACAGAGAAATGGTGGTTACCAGAGAAGAGGTGAATGGGGCAAAAGGTGAAATAGGTAAAGGGGATTAACAGTTATTGTTATGAGCATTGAGTAATGTATACAATTGTTGATTTACTATATTGTACACCTGAAACTAATATAACACTATATTTTAACACTGGAATTTTGTAAATAAATAAATAAATAGGAAAAAATATTTAAAGAACCAGGTTCATGATGTGAACATAAATTATAGCACAATACCTAGAGTATGTGCAAAAATACGCCTGGGTAATTTGTTTAAAAGTGATATGTCATCCAAAACAAAGCTAGTAAATTAAAATCTCCAGAGCTGTGTCCTGACTATCTGCATTTTACAAGAGCTCTAATTCTCACAGTACATTGAAATTTTACAATCAATTGGACATACATAAATCTAAATAAGATATTTTTACTATGATAAATAATTTCCTGCCTGGACCTTTATTCATAGTGCCTGATTGTAACAGCAAACATACTTTGGACAAATAGTGTTCATGTGTCTCTGCACCATAGAAATTATCTTCTTTTCCATTTAAAATACTAACATATTTTATAAAGTTATGGATATCTGTCAAAGTTACCTTTTTCCCTCAGAACTTCCTCATGGCATTTTTCACCTCCATATTTCTGAGTGTACAGGTTTAAGAAGTTTAACAAGGGAGTGACCGTGGTATACAACACAGCCACGACTTGACCGGTGGAGAAGGAGGTGATTGGGCACGAATATGTAAATATGCAGGACACAATACTAAGACCACCACGGTGATTAAGAGACACAGGTGCACACAGTTCTCTATCTCCCTGCCAAGCCTCTGGTCCTCAGGAAGCATATAATGACCACCAAGAAGAGAATCAAGAGGAAAATTTCAACAGACAGATGAACCTACTGTTGACAGCAACAAAGAGACCAAGAGTATGATTGTGTTCATGCAGACGTGTTTCAACAAAGGATTTATACCACACATGAATGGTTTATGACATTGGAGGCACCCTCATGCAGCCACACTGTGAAGAGAACCTGAATGTTTGCTAGGACAAAGGCTCTAGCACATGCCACCTGAAAGAGGAAGCCATATCCCTGTCACTCGTGATGATGTCATAGTTCAAAGGTTTGCAGATGGCCACATGGGTGCTTGGCAAAGACTTAAGTCATGTACTTCCTGACAGAGGTGGTTTTCTTACAGCAAGAGCACCAGGCGGCATGGTGGGGGTCATGGATGAAGAACAGCAGACATCTAGATGGGATAAGTCGCACAGACAGAAAATGGAAGCAGTCCCCAAGGTCACGAAAAAATGACTTTTTAAATGTAAAGACCGGCTCATGGATAACAGTTCTCAGTACTCAAAAGCTATAAACTCTTTCTAAGTTAATCTTCTCTAATTGAATCTTCTTGAAAATCATTACCGACTTTTGTTGTGTAACTAAAGTATTTTAAACATGTTTAACTTCATTATAAACTTACTGTAATGTTGAACTTATATTATCTATTTAAATGCAAACTTACTATTTCATTTTAAACTTACATTTCATTTGGAAATGTAAATATGCAAAAGTAGACATAATTCTGAAAAAGTATATTAATGAGGGACTGCTAGCCTCATCACATATCAAAATGTGTCACTGTACCAAAGCAATTATATTTCATATCACCTGGTATATGAATAAAGAGATTAATGAGACAGAATTGATTCCTGAATTGGATCCAAACATGTATGGGGCTTAGGAATAAAACAATCAGGATTTTAAGTCAGTGGCAAAAAGAAAATTATGCAACTATAAAAAAACTTAAATTTTAGAAAATCCACTAAAATTCTATCCCTCTTCAACTCCTTTATCAAAATAATTCCAAGTGCAGCAAAACTTTAAAGGCATGATATACAACCTCAAAAATGCTTTAAAAATAAGTGCTGAAATGTAATTGAAGGATATTTGGGTATGAATAGTCTTTTTAAAACGAAACAACTACTTGTTAAATTTAGAAGAAAACATGGGTCACCTGGGCGGTTCAGTCAGTTAAGCATCCAACCGTGGCTCAGGTCATAATCTCATATCTCCTGAGTTCGAGCCCCACATTGTGCTCTGTGCTACAGCGTAGAGCCAGGTGCCTAAGATTCTGCTTATTATTCTGTGTCCTGCTCTCTCTGCCCTTCCCCTGATCATGCTCTATCTCTCTCTCTCTCAAAAATAAATATTAAAAAACATTATTAAAGCAAACATTATTGCACACCAAAAGCATTCTACAGACTATACAAAACCTAAAAACACACCAGTATTCAGAAAGATAATACTTACATTCACAATAGTAAAAAGGATCGTTTCTTAGAATGTAATCAGTGAGAATCAGTATGGAAATGAGCAACAATTGAATGAAATAGGTAAAAGTATTAACACAGTATTCATAGGAAAAGAAATACAAACCATATTCAACATCTGAAATGATTAAATAATAAGCAAGATTACAATATAATCGATTGTTTTACACCACAAATATCTATCAGGTACGGGTGGGTGAGAATGTGGACCGAGGTACTCTCACATACTGGGAGCATCAGTGCAGCTACTAGTACAATCTCTAACATGGCAGTTTGGCAATAACTATGAATATAGACATTTAATGATGTAATCATTGTTTCAAATACATATCTCAACAATTCTACTCCTAGGAACTCGCACTTATTCACAAGCATACAATTATTGCAAAATTCTCTGTAAAAAAAGTGAGTAATAACATGAACAGGAATGGATATATTTATTTTAGTACATATTAATAAGTAAGGTGGAGTAGTACAAGAAAAACTAAGAGATCTCTATGGGCTGGTATGCAATATCTTCAAGATGTTGCAAACAATTTCACTTATACATGAAATTTTAAAAAAAGAAACAGAAAACAGAACGAACTCATGCCTACAGAGAACAAACTGGTGGTTGCCAGAGTTGAGGGGATGGAGGGATAGGTGAAATGGGTGAAGGGGATAAAGGGTACAGAGTTTCACTTATAAACTAAATACATCTCAGGAATGAAAAGTACAGCAGAGGGAACACAGTCAATATGTTGTAGCAACTTACTATGGGAACAGATGGAAGTTACACACGTCCTGGTGAGCATTCTTAATGTACATGATTGCTGAGTCACTACGTTGTGTACCCAAAACTAGGATAATACTGTATGAGAACAATTTTTCAATTGAAAAATCAAAAATAAACAAAACTATCCTAAACTTAAAAGTTTTTTAAAAAGTTGATTATAAAAGCAAATATTTAAATACACAGAGAAAAACTCATATACATATACTTCAGTACAAATGAAATTATTACCTCGGGAGTCTTAAGCAAGACAAATTAAGTGACTGCGGCTGGGAAAAGAGGACTAGAAACCACATTGAGTGATGAGTAGGGAATTTATTCACATTTTATCTCGTTATGTAAGGTTTTCTCTTTGACTATTTTTATTATCCATTACACTTCTATTTTTCTTATAAAAGCAAAAGTGTTACACAAAATATTTTCCATATATGGCAACAGAAATTTACTGAACAAGACAGTCTATACATCATTAATATTACAAATAGTATAATCAAAAATTACCTTAAATAATAAGAATGTAATTAAAATATAACTAAGTATCTTTAAAAAATAAAAAACATAAATTGATTAAAAATTAGAGCAATTATATAAAATTTTCCTAATTAATTACCTATTGTTGACACCTTGCTACAAAAGCATTACACCTTTCTAAATGAAGCGATCTCCAAGGTACAATGGACTTTACATTCTACCAGGAAGGGAAACAGTTATTAAAGCACAATCATTCAGTTCATACTTTAAAAATAATTAAGTTCCTTGAACAAAGGGAACTCGGAATCATTTTAAGAAGTCATCTGCATTCTTAGAAAAATGGCCTCCCATGTCAAATAATTCTCTTCATGGTGGAAGATGCACTTATACACCAAGAGATAAGACATTTCTCATCCAGAATTTCTTCATAGCATTTGTCATCTCAGTGTTTCTCAGAGTGTAGATCAGGGGGTTCAACATGGGGGTTATGACTGTAAAAAACACACTCAATGATTTGTCAATGGGGAAGGTCTTAGCAGGTCTCACATACATGAAAATACATGGAACAAAAAAGAAGACCACCACA
The DNA here is from genome assembly GCA_030068075.1 of Paguma larvata. Classification (NCBI taxonomy): domain Eukaryota; kingdom Metazoa; phylum Chordata; class Mammalia; order Carnivora; family Viverridae; genus Paguma; species Paguma larvata. The sequence continues at coordinate 97,044,404 of CM057831.1, read as the reverse complement.
GTGATGTGGGAACCACAGGTCTGGAGGGCTTTCCGCCTCCCTTCCGGACTAAGGTTCTTTAGAGAGTGCAAGATGACACCATAAGAGATGAGCAACAGCACAAACACAATTGTGCACATCATCCCTCCATTGGCCACCACTAACAGGCCAATGACATATGTGTCAGTACAGACAAGTGTCAGTAATGGGTACATTTCACACATGTAATGATCAATGACATTGGGACCACAGAATGGGAGACTATAAATCGTGCTAACTTGAATTACTGAATGCAGAAAACCCCCAACCCAGGACACTACCAGCAGCACAACACACACCCGTTGCCTCATGATAACCAAATAATGCAAGGGCTTACAGATGGCCACATAGCGGTCATAGGCCATCATCAACAGAAGAAAGACTTCTGCTCCACCAAAAAGATGCTCTGTAAATAATTGGGTCATACAAGATTGGAAGGATATGGTATTTTCCCCAAAGAACAAGTCTGAAATCAATCTGGGAGTAATGCAAGAGGAATAAGTGACATCCATAAAAGATAAGTTAGCAAGAAACAAGTACATAGGCGAGCCCAGGATCTTACTAGCGGCTATAGTCACCACAATGAGCAGGTTGCCCACCACAGTCAAAATATAGAAGAGTAAGAACATAACAGAAAGAACCTTCTGTTCCTTTGGATCCTGTGTGAGACCCAAGAGGACAAAGAAAGTTACATTGTTCTTTGATTCCATCCAGGCTGTATAGGACCTGATTCACATATTAGATGTAGGTTTCCTAGAAAACAAGGAGGGAAACTTTTAAATGCATAATAAGATTAATATTTATTGATTCATCAATTTTAAAAAAGTAGAAGACTACCTGTTTGTGTGGACTATTTCATAGATGTGATGACTTCCAAGTTGAAATAGCCATGGTTTTCCTACTACACTCTGAGAGCATACATAATGATCGCCAAGGTAATAAGTGACATTAAAGAAATAGTCATACAATCCAATGGTCACAAAGTAGAAATATATCAAAGAGCAATCAGTGAAGACATCCCTGAGGAAGCAATGCTTCAGCTGAGTTATCTAAAGGAAAAGTAGAAGGACAAAAACTAGAGCAAAGGAATTCCATGGGAAGGTGTACAGTTTATAAAGTCACAAAAGTGAATTTCTTGAGAACCATGTATAAGGTAAATGACATATTCAAAGTGGGTAGATCAAATTAGGAATGGAGGGACACTGCCCTGGAGTGTGTCTTCCCTCTTTGTTGGGGTCTTTGGTTGAATATCCCCCACCCCTTTTCCTAAACAATAAATATGAAAGCATTCCGCTTTTATGTCTCCCCTTAAATTTTAAACTTCACATATGCAACATCTCTAACTTGGACATCTCTAATAGGATATCAATTGTGTACTTATAAAACTAAATTTTTAATTTTGCACAATAAATCTAGCAATCCACAATTCATTAAATGTCATTACGCAGACAAGAATTATCACAGTGCCTTATTTCTTATCCTCATGTCACATACTGATACCTTTAACAAATGCTATTAATGCCCTTTAAAATATATCACAAATTTGATCGTTTCTCTTCCCTCCCCACTTCTTCTTGCCCACTCCACTGGTCTCCTGCCACGTCTCTCCCCTTTTATTCTGGCCTCCATCAATATGTTCTCCTCATTCAGCCTATATGATCCTTTTTAAATCTGATTCTGATCTATCACTCCGCTGCTCACAACGCCTACAGTGGATTCCAATCACAGACTTACAACTTAATGAATCACAGTTCACATGACAGTAAAATGAGCTATAATTCCCATTTCATAGTTGAACAAACTGAGGGTCAAATCACCTAAGTAATTTTCCCAAGGTCAACCATTTTTAAAGGATTAAAACAGAATTGGAATCAAAGTTCGCTTTATCTACAAATGATCTCACTTTTACATAATAAAGAGAGTCACACAATTGCAAAGGCTGGTTTCCAGGATTTACTTTTAGTCTTAACTTGTGAAAGCAAGTCTACAATCTGAAGGAACACTTTTGACTCATTCCCAGCAACCTGGATTTCTTCTGTCATCCAGTTTGACAAAAGAAGGCAAAAGCTGCGTTATTACTTGAGGATATGTTTTATTTCATTCGGCTGTCTACCCATTTTTTCATGGAGTCTTCTTATTCGGAAGGTCACTTTTAGATTTTAGATCGCTTTCTAGAAATTTCGGGGTCCACAGAGAAAACAAAAATTTATCACATTAGGATCATTTATCAAAAAGACAGAGAATTAACTATCCTTTCATAAGAAAAATAGCAACCCGCCATTTCCCATTTCTCTCAAGCAATCTCCTTCCCTCTAATTTCTAAAATAGAAAAACACCATTCAACTGCTTAGACGTCCTCATTCTACGGTGTTGGTTGGTCAGATTGCTAACTTGATATTTTAAGAGTCATCCTGGGCTTCTCCTTAGGCAAAGCTTTAAGCCTAACAGAAACCTCCTAAAAAATGTGTATCAGTTGTTAAGAGGATCTTCTTCCCCATACAGGCAAAGATCACTGGATATTTTATCCCTTCTAACCACATCCTTCATCAAGTCCTACAATTGGAAAGTTGCCAACACTGATTCTTGTTTAATTAAATTCACTGGGAATTTCCACAAAAACTTTTAAAAATACCTATATAAAGATACTATTAGGCCAAATCACATAATTAGCGTCAGAAAGATATGACATAAACAAACAAACAAAAAAATAGCTTTAGAACCATTGTAAGACTACTGTCAGTCAAGAATAAAATTTCAAGCCAGTCTTTTTGTTTTAGGAAAGAATAATTTACACGTATTTCTCTACTTGCCATAGTAAGTTTTTCTTTCCATTAATATTCAACTTATGCTGCCCTGAAGTGTGGTAAGATGCTGGAGTATTAATTCAGAGATTTAGACATAATAACCATTTATTCAATTAGTATTTTTTTTTTTAATTTAGAGCTCCTATTTCCTGCTAGGAACCATGCTATAAGTGAGGACACAGCAATTAATGATATATGGGGAAGAATTATGCAAAAGGTCGTTCCTGCTTAGACCTTACATTCTCATAATAGAGTCAGGATGTAAATAAGGGGAAAATTTAGTAAGCTAATTATAGTCTCCATCGGTGCTAATAAGACAGCAAAGAGGGTATCAGGGAGAATTCTGCTATGGAGAAGGTCATCAGAGAAGGCCTTTCTTCAAAAGTGATGCTTAAACTGAGATCCACAGGGTAGAAAATGGCTACCATCAGAAAACCGGTTACAAGCAGTAAAATTAAGTAAACATTATAAGCAATGTGTTCTCACTTCACTGATGGCATGACCTATAAGTAGAAATGCTAAAAAGTTCACAGGGATTTTTATTCCAGTGCTATCTTGAAAAGGAGGGGTGAGCATGGGCACTCTCATCTTCGTGATTGTAGTGGGAGAGCTTTCAACCTTTCCATGTTGAGTGTGATGTTACCTGTGGATTGTCCATATATGGCCATTATGTTGAGGTCCATTCCTTCTCTTTTTTTTAAGTTTATTTATTTATTGTGAGGGAGACATAGGGGTAGAAGGGGCAGAGAGAGGGAGAGTCAGAATCCCAAACAGGCTCCAGCTGTCAGTGCTCAACCACGTGTGGCTGGAACTCACAAACTCTGAGATCATGACCTAAACCAAGATCAAGACTCCGACACTTGATGCACTGAGCCACCCGGGTGCTCCAAGGTACAGCCCTTCTCTACACAATTTGTTGAGAGGCTTATTTTATCATGAAATAGAATGAATATCTGTGCTACCAATGAGCAACCCGGAGAGGAGTAAGAAAACAATTCCTGTTAATACAGCATCAAAAAGAACAAAATACTTAAGAATGAACTTAAACAAGGAAGTAAAAATCTTTATACTGAAAACTAAAAAATGTTATTGAAAGATATTCTAAAAGACACAAATAAATGGAAGACTTTCATGAACTGATACAGTTCATATTATTAAGATGTCAATGCTACCTGAAGTAATCTACAGATTCAATGCAATCCCTATCTAAATACAAAAAATATATTTTTTGGTGAAAGAGATAAATCCATCCTATAATTCAGGTGGAGCTCACGGTACTCTAGCAGCCAGATAGAACAAACAAACAAAAAAAAACAGGTGAAGGACTTCCTGGTTCTAAAACTTACTACAAAGCGACAGTAATCAAAACAGTATGATATTGGCATAAACATGGACATAACAATGGAATAAAATACAGAACCTAGAGAAAAACCTTTGCATATGTGTTCAAATGATTTTCACTGGGTGACAAGAACATTCATGGGGAAAAGACAGGTGGTTCAAAAAACAGTGCTGTGAAACTAGATATCCACATGCAAAGGAATGAAACTGACCCTTCATGTACATCACATACAAATATTTAACTCAAAATGGATCTAAGACTTCAACTAAGAGCTAGACCTATGAAATTCTTAAAAGAAAACATGAGAAAAAAGTTCATAACTTTGGATTTCGTAATGATTTCTTGGGTACAACACTAAAATCACAGGCAAGAAAAGAAAAAAATGCATAAATTTCTTTATCAAATTTAAGAAATTTTGTGCATAAAAGACACTATCAAAAGAGAGAAAAGACATACCACAAATAACAGACAATATTTGCAAATGATATACTTGATAAGGTGTTAATATCCAGAATACATAATGAATTTCTGCATCTCATTAACACACATCAAAAAAACACCATCATGATAAAAAATGAGCAAAGGACGCTATAAAATTAGAAGACAGTCACAAGAAAAATTTGGTAAGCCCTCAAATACATGGAGGTTAAAGACAATCCTACTAAAGAATGAATAGTTAAAGAAATAAAAAAAAAAAACCTACATGGAAGCAAATGAAAATGAAAACATGAAAGTCCAAAACCTTTGGGATTCAGTAAAGGCAGTCCTAAGAGGGAAGTATATTGCAATTCAGCCCTTTCTCGAAAAGCAAGAGAAGTCCCAAATACACAACTTAATGTTACACCTAAAGGAGCTAAAAAAAGAACAGCAAATAAAACCTAAAGCCAGCAGAAGGGAAATAATAAAGACTAAAGCAGAAAGAAATGAAATAACAACAACAAAAACAACAGCAACAAACAATACAACAGATCAATGAAACTAAGAGCTGGTTCATAGAAAGAATTAACAAAATGATAAACCCCTAATCAGACTTCTCAAAAATAAAAGAGAAAGGTCCCAAATAGATAAAATCATGGGGGCGCCTGGGTGGTTCAGTCGGTTGAGTGCACAACTTCAGCTCAGGTCATGATCTCACAGTTTGTGAGTTCGAGCCCCACTTTGGGCTCTGTGCCAACAGTTTAGAGCCTGGAGCCTGCTTCAGATTCTGTGTCTCTCTCTCTTCCCCTCCCCAGCTTGCACTCTGTCTCTCTCTCTCAAAAACATACACATTCAAAAAACATTTTTTAAAACTCATGAATGAAAGAGAAGAGGTCACAACCAATATCACAGATATACAAACAATTGTAAAAGAATACTATGATAAGTATAGGCCAACAAACTGGGAAATCTGGAAGAAATGGACAAATTTAGAAACTCATAAACTACTAAAACTGACACGGGAAGAAATACAAAATTTGAACAAACCCATAACCAGCAAAGAAATGGAATCAGCAATCAAAAATCTCCCAACATAAATAAGTCGAGGGATTTTTTTTGCCAGCAAAATGCTACCAGACATTTAAAAAAGAGTTACTATCTATTCTTCTCAAACTTTTCCAAAACAGAAATAGAAGGAAAACTTCCAAATTCATTTTTACAAGGACAACATTACCTTGATTCCAAAACCAGACAAAGACCCCACTAAAAAGGAGATTTACACGCCAATATCCCTGATGAACATGGATATGAAAACTCTCAACAAGATATTAGCAAATTGAACACAACAGTACATTAAAGGAATTATTATTCACCACAATCAAGTGGGATTTCTTCCTGGGCTACAGCATTGATTCAATATTCACAAATCGATCAATGTGATACAGCATGTTAATAAAAGAAGGGATAAGAACCATATGACCCTGTCAATAGATGCAGAAAAAGTATTTGACAAAATACAGCATCCATTCTTGATAATAGCCCTCAACAAAGTAGAGATCGATGGAACATACCTTACTATCATAAAGGCCATATACGAAAGACCCACACCTAATATCATCCTCAATGGGGAAAAACTGGGAGCCTTTCCCCTATGGTCAAAAATAAGACAAAAATATCCACTCTCAACATTAGTATTTAACATAGTAATGGAAGTCTTAGCCTCAGCAATCAGACAACAGCAGCAGCAGCAGCAGCAACAATAAAGGCATCCAATCAGCAAGGAAGAAGTCAAAATTTCATTATTTGCAAACAACATGCAGACAACACTATTTTCTACATAGCTTTTCTATGCAGAAAACTCGAAAGACTGCACCAAAAAATTGCTAGAACTAATACATGAATTCGTCAAAGTCACAGGATATAAACTCAACATGCAGAAATCTGTTGCATTTCTATACACCAGAAAAGAAAATCAAGGAATCAATCCCATTTGCAAGTGTACAAAAACAGTACCATATCTATGAATAAACCTAAGTAAAAAGGGAATAGATTTGTACTCTGGAGGGCGCCTGAGTGGCTCAATTGCTTAAATGTCCAACTCTTGATTTGGGCTTAGATTATCATCAAACAGTTTGTTGAATCAAGAACCTGTCAGGGCTCTGCACTGACAAAATGGCATCTGCTTGGGATTCTCTTTCTCTGCCCCTCCCCAGTGTTTCCTCTCTCTCTCTCTCTCTCTCTCTCTCTCTCTCTCTCTCTCTCTCTCCTTCTCCAAATAAATAAACTTTAATGTTTATTAAAAATAATTTTATTAAAAATAAAAGATCTATACTATGAAAACTATAGAATACTGATGAACGACATTGAAGAGGACACAAAAAAATGTAAAAACATTCCATGGTTATGAGTTGGAAGAACAAATATTGTTAAAATGTTTGTACTACCCATAGACATCTACACATTTAATGCAATCCCTATCAAAGTAACACTAGCATTTTTCACGGAGCTAGAAGAAACGATCCTAAAATTACATGGAACCACAAAAGACCAAAGTAGCCAAAGCAATCCTGAGAAAGAAAAACAAAACTAGAGGCATCACAATTCTGGATTTCAAGCTATATTATGTAGCTGTAGTCATCAAGACAATATGGTACTGGCACAAAAATAGACACATAGATCAATGGAACAGAATAGAAAACCCAGAAATAGACTCACAATCATATGGTCAACTAGTCTTTGACAAAGCAGGAAAGAATATCCAAAGGAAAAAGGACAGGCTCTTCAATAAATGGTGCTGGAAAAACTGGGCAGTGATATACAGAAGAATGAAATTGGATCACTAACTTAACATCATACACAAAACTAAATTTGAAATGGATGAAAGACCTAAATGTGAGAGAAAACCATCAAAATCCTAGAGGAGAACAAGGCAACATCCTGTCTGACCTTGACTACAACAACTTGTTAGTAGACACGTCATCGAAGACAAGGAAACAAAAATAAACATGAACTATTGGGACTTTATCAAGATAAAAGTATGCACAGTAAAGGAAACAATCAACAACAGAATGGGGGAAGATATTTGCAAATCACATATCTGATAAAGGGGTGGTATCCAAAATCTATAAGGAACTTCTCAAACTCAACACCCAAAAAACAAATAGCCCAGTTAAGAAATGGGCAGAAGACATGAATAGACATTTTTCCAAAGAAAACATCCAAATGGCTGACAGACACAAAAAAACACACTCAACATCATTTATCGTCAGGGAAATAGAAATCAAAACCATGATGAGATATCATCTCACACTTGTTAGAATGGCTAAAATTAACAACACAGGAAATACCAGGTGTTAACAAGGATGTGGAAAAAGGAGAATCCTCTTATACTGTTGGTGGGTATGCAAACTGATGCACTCACTCTGGAGAAAAGTGTGGAGGTTCTTTAAGAACCAAAAATAGAACTACCCTATGACCAAGTGACCTAATACACTATTAGGTATTTAACCACAGGATACAAACTACAGATTCAAAGGGGTACATGCACCCCAATGCTATAGCATCCTTATAAACAATAGCAAAGCTATGGAGAGAGTCCAAATGTCCATCAACTGATGAAGGGATAAAGATGTGGTACATATATACATTGGAGTATTACTCAGCCATCTTGCCATTTAAATGGCATGGATGGAAAGAGAATGTATCATGCTAAGTGAAATAAGTCAATCAGAGAAAGACAAATACCATATGATTTCACTCATATGTGAAATTTAACAAACCAAACAGATGACCATATAGGGAAGCAGGGAAGAGAAGAGAAGAGAAAAGAGGGAAACAAACCACGAGACTCTTTTTTTTCTTTTTTTCTTTTTTTTTAATGTTTGTTTAATTTTGAGAGAGAGAGAGACATGGAGTGTCAGTGAGCAAGGGGCAGAGACAGAGGGAGACACAGAATCTGAAGCAGGGCTCCAGGCTGTTAGCTGTCAGCACAGAGCCCGACACGGAGCTCGAACCCATGAACCATGAGATCCTGACTTAAGCTGAAGTTGGATACTTAACCGACTATGCCACCCAGGTGCCCAGGAGACTCTTAATGATAGAGAAAAAAAAACTATGGGTTGACAAAGGGAGGCAGGTGGGAGATGGGCTACATGGGTGAGGGTACTAAGGAGTCACTTGTTATGATGAACACTGGGTGTTGTTATGTAAGTGATGAATCACTGAATTCTACTCCTGAAACCAATATTGCACTGTATGGTAACTAAAATTTAAATTTAAAAAAGGGGGAGGGAATAATTATTAAACAAATTAAACTAATAATAATTTGTTTTGAATTAAAAAACAAAAAGGAAAGAACTTTAAGAGACCTTTCTCCAAGGAACATATGTGATGCCATTTGCAGCAGTGTGGATGGGACTGGAGGGTGGTATGCTGAGTGAAGTAAGTCAGTCAGAGAAGGACAGATACCATAAGTTTCCACTCATATGTGGATCTTGAGAAACTTAACAGAAGACCATGGGGGAGGCGAAGGGGAAAAAAATAGTTTCAAACTGAGAGGGAGGGAGTCAAACCATAAGTGACTTTTAAATACACAGAACAAGCTGAGGGTAGATAGGGGGTGTGGGGGAGAGGGGGAAATGGGTGATGGGCATTGAGGAAGGCACTTGTCGGGATGAGCACTGGGTGTTGTATGTAAGCGATTAAACACAGAATCTACTCCAAAAACCAAGAGCACACTGTACACACTGTATGTTAGTCAATTTGACAATAAATTATATTAAAAATAAATAAATAAATAAATAGGTAAATAAATAAGCAAATAACAAAGAACATATGGAATTCCCTATGAAAAATTAAACATTAAATTAAAAAAAAATTTTTTGCACACCAAAAGCGTTCTATATAGTATACAAAAGATAGAAACACATGACAAGACAGAAAGATAACAGTTACATACACAGCAGTAAAAGGATCGTTTATTTAGGATACGATCAATCATAAAAATATGTGTGGAAAAGATCAATGATTGAATAGGTAAAAGCATGAATAGAGAATTCACCGAAAAAGAAATACAAATCATATTCAACATGTGAATAGATAAACTCAATAATGTGAAAAAGATAACAATTTAATTGGACTGTTTATGCCATAAATATATTATCAGGTGCAGGTGGTTGAGAATGTGGACTGCAGTACTCTCACAGACTGTGAGCATCAGTGCAGCTACCAGTACAATCTCTAGGTTCACAGTCTGGCGACAACTGTGAGTATCGACATTAAACTCTCCGATCATTATTTCAAATACATATGTCAGCAATTCTACTCCTCGGAACTCATACTTGCACTTATTCACAAGCATGTAATTATTGTATGATTCTTTGTCATAGAAAAAGGTTAGTAATAACATGACCAGAAATGGATACATTTATTTTATATATATTTATATTTACTTTATAAGAGAGTAATATGACGTACAAGAAAAACTAAGAGAACTCTATGGAGTGGTATGCAATATCTTCAAGATGTTTCAAATGATTTCACTTATATCTGGAAGTAAAAAGGAGCAAATGGAGAAAAATGAAAGGGCTCGTCATGCAGAGAACAACCTGAGGGTTGCCAGAGCTGAGGAGGTGGGAGGGATAGGTGAAATGGGTGAAAGGGATGAAAGGTAAAGTTTCAGTTTTGTCACAAGAATGAAAAGTACAGCATAGGGAACATAGTGAATACGTTATAGCAACTTTGTATGGTAATGGATGTCAGTTACACATATCATGCTGCCAGCATTTAAAGTGCATGATTGTTAAGTTACTACATTGTATACCAGAAACCATAATATTGTATGACAACATTTCAATAGAAAAATCCAAAATAAACAAAACTATCCTGAACTTAAAAGTTTATTTTAAAAAAAGAAGCTGTATAATAAAAGCAAATTTTAAATACACAGAGAAAAATTCACATACATATACTTGAATGCAAATGCATGCGTAAATGTTATTACCTCAAGAGTCTTAAGAAACAGATTAAGTGACTGACTCTGGGAAAGAGGAATAGAGACCATGTTGAGAGATGAGTAGGGAATTTTTGCACATTTTATCCCATTATGTAAGCTTTTCTCTTGTACTATTTATTATTATCCATTACACTTCCATTTTTCTTATGAAAAGTGTCAAAGTATTTTGCATATTAAGCAACAGAAATTTACCGAAAAACACAGTCTATATATCATTAAATATTATAAATAGTGAAAGAAAAAAAAGAAAAATATAAATGACCTTAAATGATAAGAATCTAACTAAAAATAATAGTATCCGGAAAAAGCATAAATTGATTAAAAAAATTAGCATAAGCATAAAAAATTTCCTCATTAATTCATTACTTATTGTTGACTCCTTTTATATAAAGGAATTACACTTTTCTAAATGAAATAAATCACAAGGTTTTATGGACCTTACATTCTACCATGAAGGGAAACTGTTATTAAAGCACAATCATCCAGTTCATACTTTGTAATTAACTTAAAACTTGACACAAAGACACACAGAATCATTTTAAGGAGTCTTCTGCATTCTTAGAAAATGGCCTCCCATGTCAAATAATTCTCTTCATGGTAGAAGATGCACTCGTTAACTACTTGATGTGACAGTTTTCCTCCAAAGCTTCTTCATGGCATTCGTCATCTCAGAATTTCTCAGAGTGTAAATCAGGGGGTTCAGCATGGGGGTTATGACTGTATAAAACACACTCAATGATTTGTCAATGGGGAAGGTCTTAGCAGGTCTCACATACATGAAAATACATGGAACAAAGAAGAAGACCACCACAGTGATGTGGGAACCACAGGTCTGGAGGGCTTTCCGCCTCCCTTCCGGACTAAGGTTCTTTAGAGAGTGCAAGATGACACCATAAGAGATGAGCAACAGCACAAACACGATTGTGCAGATCATCCCTCCATTGGCCACCACTAACACGCCAATGACATACGTGTCAGTACAGACCAGTTTCAGTAAGGGGTACATGTCACACATGTAATGATCAATGACATTGGGACCACAGAATGGGAGACTATAAATTGTGCTAACTTGAATTACTGAATGCAGAAAACCCCCAACCCAGGACACTACCAGCAGCACAACACACACCCTTTGCCTCATGATAACCAAATAATGTAAGGGCTTACAGATGGCCACATAGCGGTCATAGGCCAACATCAACAGAAGAAAGATCTCTGTTCCACCAAAAAGGTGCTCTGTAAATAGCTGGGTCATGCAAGATTGGAAGGATATGGTGCTTTTCCCAAAGAACAAGTCTGAAATCAATCTGGGGGAAATAGAAGAGGAATGAATGACATCCATAAAAGATAAGTTAGCAAGAAACAAGTACATAGGTGAGCCCAAGGTCTTACTGACAGTTACAGTCACCAAAATGAGCAGGTTGCCCACCACGGTCAAAATATAGAACAGTGAGAACGTAACCAAAAGCACCTTCCGTTCCTTTGGATCCTGTGTGAGACCCAAGAGGACAAAGTAAGTGACATTGCTCCTTGGTTCCATCTAGTGTGCATTAAGAGCTGACTTCTTATATTAGAAGCAGCTGATCTACAAAATAAAGGGGATAAATGCATTACAAGATTATTGATTCATTCGATTAAAAGCATGTAGAAGGAGTACCTGTTTGTGTCACTTGCGTGACATGTGTCATAGACATTAGGATTTCAAGTTGAATAGCCATAGTTTCCTATACTCAGTGATATCATACATAATAATCACCGATATAACAGGTGCCATTATAAAAATACTCACAGGATGCTATCGTCCCAGGGTAGGAATATATCTACCAAAGAGGAATCAAGGAAGACTTCCCAAAGGAAGCAATGCTTCAACTGAGTTTTAAAGGAAAAGTGGAAGAACAAGAGAAGACGGCTAGGGAATTCCATGGAAAGGTGCACAGTTTATAAAGTCCCAAAAGTGAAATACTTGGGACCCATTTTAGGTACCTAAGATATTTGAAGTGAGCGAATCAAATTAGGAATAGAAGGTCATTGCCCTGGGTTGTCTCTTCCCTCAATGAGACCTCTTTCTTAGGGTCTTTGTTTGGATATGTCTCATTTCCCTGACTAATAAACGGGGAAGCATTCCACTATTGTGCCTCTTCCTTAATTGTTAAGCTTCATATATGCAACATCTCCAACTTCAGAAATCTCCATTGGATGTCAATTCAGGACTTATAAAACTAAATTATTAATTTTGCACAATAAACATCAGTGTTTCCCATATCATTAAATGGTACCACCTTCCACATCATTGCTCAGACAAGAAATAATCACAGTGTCCTTCATGCCTTTCTTGTAGTCATGTCACTTACTAATACTTTAACAAATGATATTAATTCCCTTTAAAATATATCACAAACTTGATCCTTTCCTTCCCCTCCCCACTTCCTCTGGCCCACTGCACTAGCCTCCTACCACATCCCTCCCCTTTCGTTCTGGTCTCCATCACTTCGTTCTCCTGATACAGCTTAAAAAATGATTCTTTTTAAACCTGATTCTGATCTGTCACTCCACTGCTCACAATGACTACAGTGGATTCCAATCACACACTCACAACTTAATGAATCATGGTTCATCTTACTGTAACAGGAATTATAATCCCCATTTTGCAGTTGAACAAACTGTGGCTTAGAACTTCTAATTAATCTAATTAATTTTCCAAAGGTCAAACATTTTTAAGTGATAAAACTAGAATTGGAATCAAAGTTTGTTTTCTCTTCTCACTTTTACATAATAAAGCTAGTCACACAATTGCAAAGGCTGGTTTCCACTATTTACTGTTAGTCTTACCTTATAAAGGCATGTCCACAATCTGAAGGAACACATCTGACTCATTCCCAGCAACCTGGATTTCTTCTGTCATTCACTTTGACAAGAGAGGGCAAAAAGCTGCATTATTGTTTGAGGATATATTTTATTTCATTCGACTGCCTATCCATTTTCTCCATAAACTCTCCTGCTTATTCAGAAGGTTGCTTTTATTTGCACTGTAGACGACTTCCTAGGAATTCCACGGCCCACAGAGAAAACAAAAATTTATCACATTAGGATAATAATACAAAAAGACAAGAAACTCTTAGCCTTACATAAGAAATAGCAACCTTTCTCAAGTAACTTCTTTCCCTCTAATTTCTAAATAGAAAATACCATTCAACGGCTTAGGCATCCTCATTCTACAGTGTTGGTTTGATCAGATCAGCTGACTGGATATTTTAAGAGACATCCTTGGGCTTCTCCTTAGGTAATGCTTTAAGCCTAACAGAAACCTCCTAAAAACTGTGTTAAGAGCATTTTCTTCCCCATACGGTCAAACATCACTAGACACTTTATCCCTTCTAACCACATTCTTCATTAAGTCCTACAACTGGAAAATGTCCAAGACTGATTCTTGCTTAATTAAGTTCACTGGGAATTTTCACATTTTCAAAAATATCTATATAAAGATACTACAGGCCAAATCACATTATTAGGGTCAAAAAGATGTGACAGAAAGAAACAAACAAAAATAGCTTTAGAACCACTGTAAGACTACTGTCAGTCAAGAATGAAATTTCAGCCCAATCATTTTGTTTTAGGGAAGATTAATATTTCATGAATATTCAATATTAATATTAATATTAATATTTCATTAATATTCTATTAATATTTCCCCACTTCCCATAGCAAGATTTTCTTTCCTTTTATTAATACTCAGTTTATCCTGCCTTGAAGTATGGTTAGGCATTTTATTTTTTTGCAGATTTCAACATGATGACTTTTTATTCAATCACTTTTTTTTTAATTTGGAGCTCTTATTTAGTGCCAGGAACCATGCTGTGAGTGAGAACACAGCAATCTACGAAATAGGAAGAAAATTACGCAAATAGTCCTTCCTGCATGGACCTTGTATTCTCATGATAGAGAGAGGCAGTACATAAGGGAACGATTTAGTAAGGTAATGATAGTCCTCATTAGTGCTAATAAGACCACAACCAGGGTACTTAGGGAGAATTCTACTATGGAGAAGGTGACCATGGAAGGTGTTTCTTCCACAGGATAGAAAGTGGCTACCATCAGAAAAACCATTACAGGTAGTAAAATAAAGCAGTTTGCTCTCACTTCACTGATGGTATGATCTATATGTAGAATATGATAAAAGCCATACAGGAATTTTTATTTCAATGCCGTTTTGAAAAGAAGTGATAAGTGTGGGTACTCTCATGTTGTGCCTGATGGCAGCGGGAAAGCTTTCAATCTGTACTCTTGAGTGTCATATTAGCTGTGACCTACCATATATGGTCTTTATTGTGTTGAGTTACATTCCTTCTGTATCTAATTTTTTGAGACTTTTTTTCTAATTTACCTAGTTAACATACAGTCTAGTCTTCACTTCAAGAGCAGAAACCAATGCTTCATCTCTTACGTAGAATACCCAATGTTCAATCCAGTAAGGAGTTCATCTCCTTTCTCCCATCACCCATTTTACCTGTCCCCCCACCAACCTACCCTCCAGCAAGCCGTTTTGTGCTCTGTATTAAAAAGTCTCTTACGGTTTGCTTCCTTAATAAGAGGGTTTGTTAAATTTCAATCTAGTAAATGATTTTTATCTTACATTTGAGTATGTTCCCTGAGCATCTAATTTATTGCGCTACTGGTGAAAGCTATGTGAGAATTCTATACTATGTTTGCAACTTCTTGGAAGTTTAAATTTATTTTTTTATGATAAATAAAATATTTTATTTTATCTTAATTTGTTCTTTCTTCAGTGGACTGTTTTTCTTATGCAAATTCATCTTTCTTATATTTTTAAATTTTTATTTAATTAAGTTTTTATTTAAATTCTAGTAAAGATATAAGGAAATCTTAGTTTTGAGTGTAGAATTTAGTGATTCATCGTTTACACACAACACCCAGTGCTAATAACAAGTGGCCTCCTTAATGCCCATCACCATTTAGTCCTTTCCCCAACTGCCCCACCAGCAATCCTTAATCTGGTTTCTATAGTTAAGAGTTTCTTATGGTTTGTCTCCCTTACGAGTAATATTCCATTGTACATGCCAATCTTCTTGATCCATTCATCAGTCAATAGACATTTGGGCTCTTTCTATAATTTGGCTATTGTTTATAATGCTTCTCTAAACTTTGGGATGCATGTGTCCATTTGCATCAGTATTTTTGTATCCTTTGGGTAAATACCTAGTACTGCAGTTCCTGGGTCGTAGGGCAGTTCTGCTTTTAATTTTTGGAAAAACCTCCATACTGTTTCCCAGAGTGCCTGCACCAGTTTGCATTCCCACAAACAGTAGATTTCTGCATCCTCACCAACATCTGTTGTCTCTTGTGTTGTTAATTTCACCCATTCTGACAGGTATGAGCTGGTTCTCATCATGGTGTTGATTTGTATTTCCCTGATGATGCGTGATGTTGAGCCTCTGTTCATGCATCTGTTAGCCATCTGGATGTCTTCTTTGGAGAAATGTCTGTTCATGTCTTAGTGCCCATTTCTCAACTGGATTATTTGGTTGGGGGATGTTAAGATTGATAATTTCCTTATAGATTTTAGATACTAATTCTTTATCAGATATGTCATTTTGAATATCTTCTCCCATTCTTAAGTTGGATTTTAGTTTAGTTGACGGTGTCTTTTGCTGTTCAGAAGCTTTTTATCTTGATGAAGTCTCAAAAGTTCATTTTGGTTTTGTTTCCCTTGCTAGCAGTGACATGTTTAGTAAGAAGACATGGTATGGCCAAGGTCAAAGAGGTTACTGCCTGGGTTCTCCTCTAGGATTTTGATGGTTTCCTGTCTCACATTTAGGTCTTTCATCCATTTTGAATTTGTTTTTGTGCATGGTGTAAGAAAGTGATCCAATTTCATTCTTCTGCATGTTGTTGTCCAGTTTTACCAACATTCTGTTGAAGAGTATTTTTTCCATTTTCAATTTGCTTTGCGGAAGATTAGTTGACCATACACTTGTGGTTCCATTTTCGGGTTTTCTACTATGCCCCATTCATCTACATGTCTGTTTTTGAACCAGTACCATACTGTCTTGATCACTACACCTTTGTAATACAACTGGAAGTCTGGATTTCTGATGTCTCCAGCTTTGCTTTTCATTCTCAAGATTGCTTTGGCTATTTAGTGTCTTTTGTGCTTCCATACAAATTTTAGGATTATTTGTTCTAGCTTTGTGAAAAATGCTGGTAGTACTTGATAGGGATTGCGTTAAATCTGTAGGTTGCTTTGGGTTGTATGGACATTTTTAATAGTGTTTGTTCTTCCAAGCAATGAGCATGGAAATGTTTTTCCATTTGATTGTGCCCTTTTCGATTTCTTTCATCAGTATTTTATAATTTTCAGAGTAGACATCTTTCTCCTCTTTGGTTAGATTTATTCTTATAAAGGGAACTTATGGTTTCTGGTGCAATTGTAAATGGAATGGACTCCTTAACTTCTCTCTTTCTGCTGCTTTACTACTGATAAATAGAAAAGCAACATATTTCTATGCATTGATTTTGTATCCTGCAACTTTGCTGAATTCATGTATCAATTCTAGCAATTCTTTGGTGGAGTCTTTCAGGTTTATATAGAGTATTATGTCATCTGGGAATGGTGAAAACTTGACTTCTTCCTTGCCAATTTGGATGCCTTTTATTTCTTTTTTGTTATCTGATTGCTGAGGCTAGGACTTCCATTACTATGTTAAATAACGTTGGTGAGGGTGGAAATCCCTTGTTCATGACCTTAGAGGCTCTCAGTCTTTCCCCATTGAGGATGGTATAAGATGTGGGTCTATTGTATGTGGCCTTTATTTTAAGGTATGTTTCATCTATCCCTACATTTTTGAGGGTTTTTATCATGAATGAATGCTGTATTTTGTCAAATGTTTTTTCTGCACCTATTGACAGGATCATATGGTTCTTATCCTTTCTTTTATTAATATGGTGTATTACATTCTTTGATTTGCAAACCACCCTTGCAGCCCAGGGATAAATCCCACTTGATTGTGGCAAACAATTCCTTTAATGTACTATTGGTTTCTATTTGCTTATTGAGAATTTTTGCATCCATGTTCATCAGGGATATTGGCCTATAATTCTTTCTAGTGGGGTCTTTGTTTGGTTTTGGTTTTGGAATCAGGTAATGCTGGCCTCATAAAACGAGTTTGGAAGTTTTCCTTCCAATTTTATTTTTTGGCACAGTTTGAGAATAGATTATTAACGTCTTTAAATGTCTGGTAGAGGGGCGCCTGGGTGGCTCAGTTGGTTAATGTCTGACTTCGACTCAGGTCATGATCTCACAGTTTGTGAGTTCAAGCCCCGCATCGGGCTCTATGCTGTCAGCTCAGAGCCTGGAGCCTGCTTCAGATTCTGTGTCTCCCTCTCTCTCTCTGACCCTCCCCCTGCTCACGCTCTCTCTCTCTCTCTTTCTCAAAAATAAACATTAAAAAAATAAAATAAAATAAATAAATAAATAAATAAATAAATAAATAAATGTCTGGTAGAGGGCACCTGGGTGGCTCGGTCAGTTAAGCATCTGACTTCAACTCAGGTCATGATCTCCGGGTTCATGAGTTCAAGCCCTGTGTCAGGCTCTGTGCTGACAGTTAACAGCCTGCTGCCTGCTTCGGATTCTGGGTCTCCCTCTCTCTCTGCCCCACCCCTGCTTGCGCTCTATCTCTAAAAATTTTTTTTAATCTTTAACGTTTTTATTTATTATTGAGAGACAGAGAGAGACAGAGCATGAGTGGAGGAGGGGCAGAGAGAGAGGGAGACACAGAATCTGAAGCAGGCTCCAGGCTCTGAGCTGTCAGCACAGAGCCCAACGCGGGGCTTGAACCCACAGACCGTGAGAACTTGACGTGAGCCAAAGTCGGACGCTTAACCGACTGAGCCACCCAGGCGCCCCTAAATTTTTTTTTAATATCTGGTAGAATTTTGCTGGCAAACTATCTAACCCTGGACTTTTTTTGTTGGGATATTTTTTCATTACTACTTCCATTTCTTTTTTGATTATTGACTTGTTCAAATTTTCTATTTCTTCCTGTTTCAGTTTTGGTAGTTTATATGCTTCTAGAAATTTATCCTTTTCTTCCAGATTGTCAACCTCAATGGCATACGATTTTTCATAATATTCTTTTATAATTGTTTATATTTCTGCAGTATTGGCTGTGATCTCTCCTCTTCCATTCATGATTTTATTTCTGGGGGGGTACTTTCTTTTTTCTTTTGAAAGTCTGGCTAGGCAGTTATCAATTTTGTTAATTCTTTCAAAGAACTAGATCTTATTTTCATTGATCTATTTTATTACATCTTTTCTTACTATGTCATTTATTTCTGCTCTAATCTTTATTATTTCCCTACTTCTGCTGGTCTTAGGTTTTATTTGCTCTTCCTTTTCTAGCTCTTTTAGGTGTAAGGTTAGGTTGTGATTTTGAGATTTTTCTTGTATCTTGAGGTAGGCCTATATTGCTAACTACTTCCCTTTATGATCACTTTTGCTGCATCCTAACGGTTTGGGACTATCATGTTTTGTTTTAATTTTCATTTTCTTCCATGTATTTTTTTACTTCTTTAATTTCCTGATTAACCCATTCGTTCTTTAGTAGGATGTCTTTAACCTCCATGTATTGGAGGTCTTTCCAAATTTTGTCTTTGGGTTGACTTCAAGTTTCATTTCATTGTGGTCTGAAAATATGCATAGTTTGATCTCAATTTTTTGTACTTGTTGAGGCCTGATTTGTGAGCCAGTATGTGATCTATTCTGGAGAATGTTCCATCTGCACTTGGGAAAAAAATATGTGTATTCTGCTGCTTTAGGATGAAACGTTCTAAATATATCTGTTAAGTCCATCTGGTCCAGTGTGTCACTCAAAGCCACGTTTTCCTTGTTGATTTTCTGCTTAGATAATCTGTCCATTGCTATCGGTGGGGTGTTAAAGTCCTCTACTCTTATTGTTTTTTATCAATGACTTTCTTTATATATGTTGTTAATTTTTATATATATTTATCTTCTCTCAGGTTGGGGGCATAAATATTTACAATTGTTAGATTTGTCAGATAGTTCCCCTTATCTTGAAAAAGTGCCCTTCTTCATCTCTTGTTACAATCTTTGGTTTAAAATCTAGTTTGTCTCATATAAGTAAGCCTTCTCTGGCTTTCTTCTGATGTATATTGGCATAATAAATTGTTCTCCTTCCCCTCACTTTTAATCTGCAGGTATGTCTAGGTCTAAAATGCACCTTTGTAGGCAGCATGTAGATGTTTTTTTATCCATTCTTATACCCTATGTCTTTTGATTGGAACATTTAGTCCATTACCATTTAGAGTGATTTTTGATAGATATGAACTTAGTACCTGTAAAGTTAGTGTTTCTGGAGATTTTCTCTGTTCCTTTCTAGTCTTTTGCTATTTATCTTTCTCTCCCACTCAAAAGGTCTCCTTTAACATTTCTTGCAGGACTGGCTTAGTGGTCACAAACTCCCTTAGTTTTTGCTTCTCTGGGAAAGTCTTTAGCTCTCTTCCTATTCTGAATGAGAGCCTTGCTGGATAAAGTGGCTCTACATGTTTCCTGGCTCTTTAATTTCCCATTCAGCATGTTGAATATAACATGACACTCACTTCGGTCCTGCCAAGTTTCTGTAGAGAGATTTGCTGCTAACCTTATCTGTCTTCCCTTGGAAGTTAGGGATTTTTATCCTTGCTCCTTTCAGAGTTGTTTCCTTATCTTTGTATTTTGCAAATTTTACTACAAAATGTTACTACAAATAATCTAGATATTAGCCTGCTTTTGTTGATCTTTATTGGAGATTTCTGTGCCTCCTGGATTTGTATGTCTGTTTCTCTCCCCAGATTAGGTAAGTTTTCAGCTATTATGTTCTCAAATCAACCTTCTGTACCTTTTCCTCTCTTCTTTGGAGACTCCCATGATATGAAAATTATGATTTATGGAGTCGCTGAGTTTTCTAAGTCTACATTGATGATCCAATATTTTTCTTCTCTTTTCTTTTCAGTTTCATTATTTTCCAAAGTTCTATCTCCTATATCACTAATTTGTTCCTATGCTTCTTCCATCCTCGTGGTCATTGCCTCCAGTTGGTTTGGCATCTTGGTTACAGCATTTTTTACTATCAGCCTGACTAGTTTTACGACTTTCAGCTCTGTGGTAAGGGTCTCCCTGGTGTCTTCTATGCTTTCTTCAAGCCCAGCTAGTAATCTTATTATTGCCGTTTTAAACTCTGGATCAGGCGTATATTACTTATATGCTTAGATCCCTGGCCATGACCTCTTCTCGTTCTTTCTTTTAGGACAGAGTCTTCTATCTTGGCATTTTGTCTATGTCTCTGTCTTCTGTGTGCTAGGAAAGTTATGTTTCCTGCTCTTGAGAGTAATGGCTATATTAAGAATATGTCATACACTGCCCAGGGCCCATCACTTCAGGAAGTGTTTCTGGTTTATGCTGTGTGCATTCTACTGTGGTCTTTTGGCTGCTCTTTCCCTCAGGTTAGTCCTCTGAAAACTCCCTTCTTGCCTGCAGTGGCATATGTTTCAATGTGTGGTGAGTTTTAACTAGGAGTGTTTTGGTCTTCTTGTTAAAAGAGGCTAAAGCCTATTTCCCTTAGAGCTGAAGTTTTGCAGCACTCTGTGGTCAGTAAAGCTGGGGCATGCAGGGGTTTGGTCTTCTCACGGAAGGGCCTGCTGCTGCTCTGATGCTCAGGCACACTTGCCCTAGTTCAGAAGTACCTGAGGACACAGGTTTCAGGGCTTGGTATAAGTGGCTTAAGCCTCCATCGTGGGTACTGTGCTGCACACTGAAGTCCCTGTGTGCTGAGGGAGAGGGGAGTTCCCACCCCTTGCTGCACAGGAAGCCCTACCAGATGAGCAAACAATCTCTTCTCATTTCTCCCAGGCCTCCCTCAGATGCCTGCCTTCACCCTGTGTCTGAGCTATCCACCCAGCCAGTTGTGCAGTGCTCCCCTGGAAGAGCACACCAGGCTGGGGCTGCTGACAGTTTGTCTCAGAAGGGCAGTCGCACCAATGTGCAGGAGGTGGAGTTTATGGCAAAGCTCAGAAAAAAGCTAGCATGCAGGATAGCCTCCCTCAGCAGGTGTCTTTGCTCGTAAGCCAATGAGCAGCGCAGCTCAGTGGTTCCCACTGGCTCTTTTGTCCCTGGAGAGGCAGTGCCACCTCTCCCAAATACACTCCAGGAAAGGGAACTATCTCTCCCAATGTGACCCAGGGGATCCTCAGACCATGCTGTCCACTCCCAGGCCTCTGCCCTCCTTACCCACCAGAGCACATACATGTCCACCAGCCTCCACCCCAGCGATGGCACAGACTTCTACAACTTTGAGCTCCCCTGCTTGCTAAAACTTTTAATACACAGTCCCTTTCATTTTCCCCAACAATGATTTTGGGGAACTGTTTTCCTTGTGCAATTCCTGCACTCCATTTTCTCTCTTGTTCTCTCTCTCTCTCCCCCTCTTTCTGTTCCTCTCTCTCTCTCTCTCTCTCTCTCTCTCTCTCTCTCTCTCTCTCTCTCTTTCTCTCTCCATGAGGAGGGCTCCCTCCACTCTGCAGCACTAGCATTTCTTTTCTACTTCAAATCACATCTCCACTCTCCCTATCTTCCACAACGTGGCCTCTTTCCTCCCCTAGTTGTACAATCTGTTCTCTCAGTCCTCTCATTGACTTCCTGAGTGTTCAGATATGATTTGATATTTATCTAGCTGTCTTTGAGGGACAAGGCAAATATAGGGTCCTCCAACTCCACCATCTTAACTCCCCAAGAGATTTTCGTCATGAAAAGTTATTGAATTTCTGTGCCACCAATGAACAAGCCAGAGAGGATTAAGAAAACAATTCCACTTACTATAGCAGCAAAAGGAACAAAATACTTCGGATAATCTTAAACAAGGACGCAAAAGTCTTCTCCACTGAAAAACTACAAAATGTTGCTGAATGATATACTAGAAAACACAAATTAAAAGGAAGACATTCCTGAAATCATGTAAGTCATGTTATTAAGATGTCAATGCTACCTTTGGCACCTAGGGGCTCAGTCGGTTAACCGTCCAATTCTTTATTTCAGCTCAAGTCATAAATTCATGGTTTGTGGGATGGAGCCCCGCATCGGGCTCTGCACTCTCAGTGCTTGAGAATCTCTCTCTCTCTCCCTCTCTTTCTGACCCTCCCCTGCTTCTCTGTCATCTCAAAATAAATAAATAAACAAACATTTTATTTTTAAAAAGATGTCAATGCTACCTAAAGTGATCTATGTATTCAATGCAATCCCTACCAAAATCCCCAAAAATGTTGTTTGCTGAAATAAATAAATCCATACTAAGAATCTGGTGGAAACTCAAGGCACTCCAAGAAGCCAAAATAACCATGGGAGGCAAACAAACAGTTGGAGGGGTTCCTGGTTCTAAAATTTACTACAAAGCAAGAGTAATCAAATAAAAACAGTGTGATGTTGGCATAAAGATGGACATAACAATGGAATAAAATACAGAGCCTAGAAATAAACCTTTGCATACGTGTTCAAATGATTATCAACAGGTGAAAAGAACATTCATGGGGGAAAGACAGGTGGTTCAAAAAATGTTCCTGTTAAACTGGATATCCACACAAAGGAATAAACTGAACCCTTAACATACAGCATACACAAAAATTAACTCAAAATAGTTCAAACACCTCAACTATCACCTAGAACTATTAAACTCTTAGAAGAAAACCTGAAAGAAAATGTTTATAACCTTGGGTTTGACGATGATTTTGTGGGTATGACACCAAAACCACAGACAAGAAGAGAAAAAATACATAAATTATTTTATCAAATTTAAGAACTTTTGTACACCAAAGCACACTATCAACAGAGAGAAGAGGCATGCAACAAATGAGAGAAAATATTTGGAAATGATACCTTTGATAAGGTATTAATGTCAAGAATATGTAAAGAACCTCTACATCTCAAAAACACACACACAGAAACAACTACCTGATTAAAAATGAGCACAGGACTTCAATAGACACTTCTCCAAAGAAGACACATGTGTGCCCTACAAGCACATGACAAGATGCTCAATATGCTAATCATTTTCCCTAGGAAATGCCCTTCGAAACCATAGTGCAATACTACTTCACCTCCAACAGGAGAGCTACTACCACAAAATGTAATAATAACAACACATGTGAGAAAGTATAGAGAAATGGAAACAACCATGCATTCTGGTGGGAATGTAAAATGATGTAGCCGCTGTGGAAAATGTTACAGGAGTTCCTAAAAAACTAAGCAAAAAAACTATATGATCCACAATTCTACTTTGGGGTATATACACAAAATCATGGAAATCAAAGTCTCAGGCAGATAGTTCTATAACCATATTCATGGAAGTATAATTCACAATAACCTGAAAGGTATAGCCAAGGTGTCTACTAACAGATAAACGTATAAACAGAAGTAAGTATATGCACACAGTGGATTATTATTCACTCTTAAAAATGAAGGAAATTCTGACATGCTAAAACATATGTTAACCTACAATTCACTACACTATGTGAAATAAGACCATCACAGAAAGACAAATATTATATGATTCCACCTACATATTGTACTTAAAGTAGCCAAACACAGAGGAAGAAAATAAAATGCTATTTGCCTAAGGCCCAGAGAGAGAGAATAGGGAATTAACGTTTAATGAGTATAATTTCCATTTGGGAAGATTATAAAGCTTTGGAGATGAAGAGTGCTGGTGTTAGCATAACACACATGAATTAACTTAATTAACCATCATGACAATGTCAATTAACTCAATATCACTGAACTATGCACTAATAAATGGTTAAAACTGCAAGTTTTGTTATTTGTAATTTACTACAAGTTAAAAACTAAATGTAAAAAATAAAAACTAAGTTGACTTCATTAAAAGGTGCATGATGCCAAAATTGTGTACAGCACAATAGTTAGAGTACATGCAAATCACATTCATTTTACAGACCCCTCTTTAGAAAGTAGGATGTCATTCCACAACAAAGCTAGTAAATTAAAATCTCCAGAGCTCTGTCCTGACAAACTGCATTTTACAAAAACCCTAATTGTGATAGTTAATTGAACTTCTACAATCCATTAGAAATGTATACATCTAAATAGGATATTTTTACTTTGATAAATAATTTCCTGCCTGGACCTTTCTCCTCACAGTGCCCACATGTCAAAATAAACACACTTGGGATAAATAGTGTTCATGTGCCTTTGTACAACGGGAATTATCTTCTTTTCCTTTTTCCATTTAAAAAATAAATTTATTTTATAAAATTATGGATATCTCTCGAAGTACCTTTTTCTCCCAGAACTTCCTCACGGCATTTTTCACTTCCACATTTCTAAGTGCACAGGTTTAAGAAGTTTAACAAGAGAGTTACCGTGGTATACAACACAGCCACGACTTGATCAGTGGAGAAGGGGGTGATTGCATATATAAATATGCAGACACAAACTACAACCACCACAGTGATGTGGGAGATACAGGAGGACACAGCTTTGTGTCACCCCTCAAAGATGTAGGTGCTCAGAGAGTCTAAGATGACCACCTAAGAGACCATCAAGAAGAAAATGTTAACAGGTCAATGAACCCACTGTCAAGAGCAACGAAAAGACCAAGCATATGATTGTGTCCTTGTAGACAAGTTTCAAAAAGGGGTTTACATCACACATGAATGCTCTATGACACTGGAGCCACACACACGCAGTCACACCGTGAACAGGACCTGAATGGTTGTAGGGCAAAGCCTCTAGCACATGCCACCTGAAAAGGAAGCCATATCCCTGTTACTCATGATGATGTCATAGTACAGGGGTTTGCAGATGGCCACATGGATGCTCGGCAAAGACTTAAGTCATGTACTTCCTGACAGAGGTGGTTTTCTCACAGCAAGAGCGCCAGGTGGCATGGTAGGGGGTAATGGATGAAGAACAGCAGATATCTATATGGGATAAGTCACACGGACAGAAAATGGAAGCAGTCCCCAAAGGCATGAAAGATGACTTGTTCAAAGCAAAGACCTGCTCATGGATAACAGTCCTCAGTACTCGAAAGCAGTAAACTCTTCCTAAATTAATCTTCTCTAATTGAATCTTCTTGAAAATTATAACTGACTTTTATTTTGTTAAGTAAACCATTTTAAACTTATTTTAACTTCATTGTATACTTATTTTTAATGTTAAAATTATATTATCTATTTAATTACATGTAAGCTTATTATTTTATTTTAAATTTGATTTTGAAACACGAGTATTAAAGATTAGACATAATTCTGAAAGAGAATATTAATGAGGGACTGTTGGTCTCATCACATATCAAAATGTGTTAGACACAAAAGCATTATATTGAATATCATGCCCCATTGTGTGGGATATGAATAAAGAGATCAATGAAACAGAATTGAGTCTTAAATGGGATCCAAGTATATACGGGGCTTTAGAATATAATAGTCAGCATTTCAAATCAATGGTAAAAACAAAATTATGCAACTAAAACTCTGAAATTCACCTAAGCAGCTAAAAATCCATACCTCTTTAATGAACAGATCAAAATGAATTCCAAAAGGAGCAGAAGTCTTACTGTAAGATATACAACCTCAAAAATGCTTTAAAATTAAGTGCTAAAAAAGAGTTGAAGAATATCTTTATATAATTGAAGTACAAAACTTACAATTACAATATTAAAAGAAACTCACTGTATAATGACATACTAAAATCAGTATGGAGAAGATCAATGATTATAATAAATACATAAAAAACATTAATAGATAATTCACAGAAAAAGAAATACAAATCATATTAAACAAAGGAAAAGATAGTCAAACTCAATAATATGAGAATGATTGCAACGTATTCAGGTTGCCATATACCATGAATATTTATCAGGGAGTGGTTGTTGAGATTGTGGACAGAAGAATGGTCAAAGACTGTGAGCAGCAGCGTAACTGTACACTCTCAAGGTGGGCAGCTTGGCAATAACTATGAATGTCAACATTTAAATTTCTGACCATTGATTCACATACGTATATAACGATTCCTCTCCTAGGAACTCATGCTCGCATAAAGTCACATATAATTATTATAAATTCTTTGCATTGGAAAAAGGTTGGTAAAAACATGAAAGGAAATTTATTTAGTGTATTTTTATTTTATTTATTTATTTTAGTATATACTTACAAGTGAATAATATGGAGTGATATGTTCAACATGTTGCATATGATTTCACTTACATGTGGAATTTAATCAAAAAAAAACAAAAAAACAGAAACAGATTCATAAATACAGAGAACAAACTGGTGGTGGAGAAGGGTGGAGGGATAGGCCCAATGGGTGAAGGGGATGAACGGTACAACGTTCCCATAATAAAATAAATAACTCACAGGAACAAAAAGCAGAGCATAAGTGGACAGTCAATAAGATTGCAGTCGCACTGTATGGTAAGAGATGGAAGCTACACGTACCACATGAGCTTTCATAATGTACATTTTTCTTTTCACTTTGTCCCATGCTTCTTTAAGAACCAAGTGATGAGTGATGTGGGGATTAAAAACAGAGCATCCTTGAACTTCCCCTTCTCTCTGGCTAGTTTCCCCCAACTCCCTGGCCCACACCCTTTGTGCTCCCAAATCCTTTCTTAGTGAAGAACTTTATCCCAAGGCTCTGACTCTCTTTCCTTCACTCTCCCCTTTCCTCTGGCCCCCATTCCTGGGAAGGGCCAGTATCAGTGTGAATGCATGGGAGAGCCCAGAGTGGTGACAGACCTGAGGGAAAGGCTTCACCTTTAGGGAAAGAGACCAAGGAAAACAGTGTAGTGAAGGGAGGACGGGGGTCCAATATCCTGGGGTACCAAAATGGGGCTCTAGTGATAGAGGAAAGGATACTGATGCTCCTGAGAAAGGGGACCCAGCAGCCTCAGCAGCCTCTCCTTGAGAACAGTCACTGCTTGATCTGTTGCCTTTCTGGCCCTGGTTGCTGAACCACACTGGGACCACATCCTTCTGTAGCCAGAGCTGCTGGGCAGTGTGGCCTATGTGCCGCAGGGTGGGTTTCCAGCTCTGCAGGAACGTGTCCTCCGTACAGTCTCTCCCTCTGTTCTCCATACTTGCTTGCTTGCTCTTTGGGGCGCGCACAGGGTCCCTGCTTTGCATGTCTCCTGTAGATTTCCTATTGTTGGCTTCCTCCACCCACTTCTGCAGCAGCGCAGCGGCTTACACTCATTCTGGAAACCGAGCTGCAGAGCCTAGAAATGGCAGGGGCTCCTCTGCGGACTGAGGGCATCTCAGGGGGATCCTCTTCTGCTTCAGGAGCTTGACAAATAGTTCCAGCGCTTTATTCCTGGGGAAGACGCTCCAGCTTTTCCTTGTCCGGCTTCAGGGCCCCAGGTGCGGCAGGAAACCGCCCATCGGAGTTGGCTCTCCACCCCGGCTGCCTGTTTGCACTCTTGCTGAGAGTTCTCCAAGCTGCCTTGGGGCAGCAGCCGAACCCCAACCTAAGATCTACAGTATGCCATCCCCCCACAGAATTCATCCAGTGGGGGCACAAGAGAATCCGCCACACCTCAGCTGCCGGCTCAACACCCTGACCCATCAGGGGGCCTTGGAATCTCAGCCAGTTTCCAGGGTCAACCCAGCAGGGCTCCAGCCCTCATGGCCTATCACCTCCCACTCCTGTGGGTGTAAGAAGGCCACGTGAAAGGCAGGCATCCTGCCATGGAGAACAGAGGTGCCCCAAGCCCGGGGGCCTGAAAACATGAGGGCTTTCCAAGGGATTGCTCAACACCTCTCTCCCTCCCCAGTCCCACCCACTGCCATAATGCGCATAATTGTTGAATCCCGATGTTATATACCTGAAACTAATGTAATATTGTGTGTCAACTATACTTCAACTAAAAGACTAACAATAAATCAATAACAAAAACTATTGTAAAATTATAAGTTTATGAAAAGAAGTTCTATAGTAAAGCAAACCTTTACATAAATGGAAACTCACACATAAATATTTAAATACACAAGCATTTGTAAAGATTATTACCTGAGGAGTCTAAAGAATCTGCCTCGGCAGAAGAGGATTAGAAACTATGCGGAGAGATAAATAGGAAATTTATTCTACACTTCATCTCATTTTGTAAGGTTTTCATTACTACTATTTACTACCTATTACACTTAAATTTTTTATATAAACTGAAAGTATTAGTCAGTATATTTTTATATAAGGCAGTCAAAAATTAATAAAGAGAAGTCTATCCAGTATTATTTTAAATAATATAATGAAAAGAATCAAGTTAAGTGATAGAGTCTATCTAAAAATAATACTGTTTCAGACCAAAAAAATGTTTTTCAAATTGGAAATTTGAGGGGCATCTGAGTGGCTCCTTCTGTTGCTCCTCAGACCTCCACTCAGGTCAGTATCTCACAGTTGGTGATTTTGGGCCTCCTGCCCTCCACCGTGGGGCTCGCCGTCGTTAGTGCAGAGCCCACTTCAGATTCTCTGTCACCCCTCTCTCCCTGACTCTCCCTTGGTTACACTCTTTCTCACACACACACACACACACAGACAGACACGTACACACACACACACACAAAAAAAAAAAAAAAGGAGAAAAAAAGAAAACAAACATTAAAAGAAAAAATTAAAATAAATAAAAATTTTTAACTGATAGAAATTAGTGTAATTAAATAAAAATCTCCTTACTCTTCATCACCTATTACTGATTCCTTGCTAGAAAGCATTAACATTTCTGAGTGAAGAGATCTACAAGATGTTATGGACCTTACATTCTAGCAACAAAGGAAACATTTATTACAGCACAATCATCCAGTTCTATCTTTAATAATAATTAAGGCCTTTTTTTTAATATTCATTTTTGGGAGAGCTCACACAAGTAACAACAGAGACAGGGGGACAAAGATTCTGAGGCAGGCTCTATGCTGACAGCAGCAAGTCCGATGTGGGGCTCAGAGTCACAAACCTTGAGATCATGGCCTGAGCTGACCTGACTAAGTCATTCAGGTATCCTTTAACTTCATAGAAAAAAGGGAAATCAGAATCATTTTAAGAATTCCACATTCTTAGAAAATGGGTTCCAATGTAAAATAATTCTCTTCATAGTACATAATAAACTTATTTATAAAGAGATATGATATTTCTCCTCCAGAGCTTCTTCATGGCATTTGTCATCTCAGAATTTCTCAGAGTGTAGATCAGGGGGTTCAGCATGGGGGTTATGAGTGTATAAAACACACTCAATGATTTGTCAATGGGGAAGGTCTTAGCAGGTCTCACATACATGAAAATACATGGAACAAAGAAGAAGACCACGACAGTGATGTGGGAACCACAGGTCTGGAGGGCTTTCCGCCTCCCTTCCGGACTAAGTTTCTTTAGAGAGTGCAAGATGACACCATAAGAGATAAGCAAGAGGACAAACACAATTGTGCAGATCATCCCTCCATTGGCTGCAACTAATAGCCCAATAACATACGTGTCAGTACAGACCAGTTTCAGTAAGGGGTACATGTCACAGATGAAATGATCAATGACATTGGGACCACAGAATGGAAGATTACAAATTGTGCCAACTTGAATTACTGAATGCAGAAAGCCTCCAGCCCAGGACACTACTAGCAGCACAACACACACCCTTTGCCTCATGATAACCAAATAATGCAAGGGCTTACAGATGGCCACGTAGCGGTCATAGGCCATCGCCAGCAGAAGAAACACCTCTGATCCACCAAAAAAGTGCCCTGTTAATAGCTGGGTCATACAAGATTGGAAAGATATGATGTTTTCCCCAAAGAA
Source organism: Paguma larvata (assembly GCA_030068075.1). Taxonomy (NCBI): domain Eukaryota; kingdom Metazoa; phylum Chordata; class Mammalia; order Carnivora; family Viverridae; genus Paguma; species Paguma larvata. The sequence continues at coordinate 97,013,952 of CM057831.1, read as the reverse complement.
CAAGTCTGAAATCAATCTGGGGGAAATAGTAGAGGAATAAATGACATCCATAAATGATAAGCTAGCAAGAAAAAAGTACATAGGTGAGTCCAGGGTCTTGCTGACACTTATAGTCACGATGATGAGCAAATTGCCCACCACGGTCAAAATATAGAAGAGCAAGAACATAACCAAAAGGACCTTCTGTCCCTTGGGATCCTGTGTGAGACCCAAGAGGACAAAGTAAGTGACATTGATCTTTGGTTCCATCTAGTCTGCATAGGAGCTGACTTCTCATATTAGAAGCAGGTGATCTACAAAACAAGAGGGAAACCTTTAAATGCATTAGAAGATTAATATCTTATTCATTCATACAATTAAAAGAATGTGGAAATAGTTTTTTGTGTCATATGTTTCACAGACATTGTGATTTCCAAGTTCAATAAGCCGTGGTTTCCTATACTCAGTGATATCATCATAATACTCAGCAACGTAGTAAGTGTCATAAAAATAGCTGCATAATGCAAAGGTCATAGAGTAGAAATATACCAACCAAACAGGAATCAAAGCAGGCTTCCCAGAGGAAGCAATACCTTAGCTGAGGTTTAAACGAAAATTTGGAGAATAAGAGAAAAGGGAAAGGGAATTCCAAGGAAAGTTATACAGTTTATAAAGTCCCAAAAGTGAAATACTTGAGACCCATTGAAGGTAACTGACATATTCAAAGTGAGTGCATCAAATTAGGAATGGAAGATCACTGCCCAGGATTGTCTCTTCCCTCACTGAGACCTCTTTCTTGTGTCTTTGGTTGGCTATGCCTCCTTTTCCTGACCAATAAATGCCAATAAATGAGGAAACACTCCGGTGTTGTATCACTCCCTTAATTTTTAAACTTCATAGATGCAATGTCTCCAACTTCAAACAACTCCAATTGGATACCAATTCAGTGCTTATAAAACTATATTATTAATTTTCAGCACTAAATACACATGTTCCCCATATCATCAAATGGTACCACCGCCATGTCATTGCTCTGAAAAAAAATATCACAGAGCCCTTCATGCCTTTCTTGCTCTCATATCACGTATTGATACTTTTAACACCATTATTAACCCCCTATAAAATATATCACATTGGTCTACCTGGGTGACTCAGTCACTTGAGCGTCCAACTGTTGATTTCAGTTCAGGTCACGATACCAGGATCATGGGACTGAACCCTGTCAGGTTCCCGGCCCAGTGTGGAGCTTGCTAGAGATTCTCTTTCTCCCTCCGCCCCACTCCGCACTTATGTGCTGTCTCTCTCTTTAAGAAAATAAATGAGGAAATAAAATATATCACAAATTTTATCATTTCCTTCCTCTCCCCACTTTCTGTAGCCCACTGCACCAACTTCTTGCGTCATCCCTCCCTTTTCAGGCTGGCCTCCACCAGTATGTTTCCCTGTTGCAGCTTTAAAATGACCCATATTAAATCTGATTCTGATCTGTCACTTCACTGCTCACAACACCTACATGGATTCGAATCACATACTCACCACTTAATGAATCACAGTTCATCTTACAGTAACAGGAACTATAATCCCCATTTTGTAGGTGAACACATGGAGGCTCAGAACATCTAATTAATTTTCCCACACATTTTTAAGTGATAAAATTGGAATTGCAATCAAAGTTTGCTTTCTCTCAAAGTGATTTCACTTTTACATAATAAAGAAAGTCACACAGGGGTGGCTCAGTCAGGTAAGCATCCGAATTTGGTTCAGGTCAAGATCTTGTGGTTCCTGAGTTTGAGCCCCACAACGAGCTCTGTGCTGACAGCTAAGAGCCTGGAGCCTGTTTCAGCTTTTTTGTCACCCTCTCTGTCACTCTGCCCACTCCCACTCATACTTTCTTTCTCTCTCTCTCTCTCTCTCTCTCTCACTCTCAAAAAGAAACAAACACTAAAAAATTTGAAAAAAGAGAGAGTCACACAATTGCAAAGCCTGGTTTCCACTATTTACTGTTAGTCTTACCTTGTGAAGGCAAATTTACAAACTGAAGGAATGTTTTTTACTCATTCACAGACACCTGGATTTCTTCTGTCATCCAGAAGAAGAGAGGGCAAAAAGCTACATCATTCTTGAGTATATATTTTATTCCATTCAACTGTCTGTCCATTTTTCCATGGAGTGTTCTCTTTATTCACAAGGTTGCTTTTATTCACACTGTAGATTACTACCTAGGAATTCCATGATCCAAACAGAAAAATAAATATTCATCACATTAGGATAATTTATCAAAGAAGACAAGGAATTGCTATCCTTACATAAGAAAAGTGACAACCAGGCACTTTCCAGGTAGACTTTTCTCAAGGTGTTTCTTTCTTACTAATTTGTAAATAGAAAAATGTCAATCAACTGCTTAGTGGTCCTCATTCCATAGTGTTGGTTTCGTCAGATTAGTTGAATTGATATTTTAGGAGACATTCTTGGGGTGCCAGTGTGGCTTAATCAGTTAAGGGACCAGCTCTTGATTTCAGCTCAGGTTATAATTTTGTGGTTAGTGAGTTTGAGCCCCACATCATACTGTGTGCACATGGTGCAGAGACTGTGTGCTAATGATGCAGAGACTGCTTGGAATTCTCGCTCTCTCCCTCTCTCCACCCCTCCTGTGATTAATCTCTCTCTCCCTATAAATGAATAAAATAAATGTCAAAAAAAGTTTAATTTAAAAAAGGAGACATTGTTGTGCTCTTACACAGGCAATGTTTAAGTCTAACAGAAACCTCCTGAAAAATGTGTGTCCGTTGTTAAAAGCATAGTATCTTCTTCCCCATACGGGCAACGATCACTGGACATTTTATTTCTTCTAACCATACTCCTCATTAAGAATTGGGAAGTGTCCAAAACTGATTCTTGCTTAATTAAATTCACTGGGAATTTCCAGAAAAATGTTTAAAGATATGTATACAACATTCCTATTGGGCCAAATCAGATAAATAGGGTCAGAATGATATAACATAAACAAACAAACAAACAAAAAATAACGTTAGTACCATTGTAAAACTACTGCCAAAGCACACCTGGTTGGTGGCCCCTAAACATCATTACGAGTAGGGAGATACAGCAATCAGACTCACAACAACAGATAGCATGTAACACACCCAGAATTCACCTCCTGAAGGGCCAGGCCTGAACAGTGTAAGTCCCCTCTTTAATATACTATTGCCGGCAGGTGCAGGACATATAACAAGCTTTTAAAACACATAAGGGACAGAAAACTACCCAAAATGACAAAAGGGAAGAATTTTCCTTGAAAGAAATTGCAAGGAGAAACAACTGCTAAAGAATTGCTCAAATCAGATGTAAACAATATATCTGATCAAGATATAGAATAATAGAATATTAATCACTGGGTTTGAAAAAAAAACATACAAAATAGCAGAGAGTCCATTGCTTCAGAGATCAAGGAACTAAAAACTAGTCCTGATGAATTACGAAATCCTGTAAATGAATTGCAAAATAAACTAGAGGCGGTGACAGCAAGGATTGAAGAGATGGAGGGGAGAATAAGTGAAATAGAAGATAAAATTATGGAAAAGGAAGAAGCTGAGAAAAAGAGAGATAAAAAATTCTAGACCATGAGGGGAGAATTAGAGAACTAAGTGATTCAATGAAATGTAATATCTGTATCATAGGAGTTCCAGAAGAGGAAAAGAGAAAGGGGCGAAAGGTATACTTGAACAAATCATAGCTGAGAACTTCTCCAATCTGAGAAAGGAAACAGACATTGAAATCCAGAAGGCACAGAGAACTCCCCTCAGATGTAACAGGAATCGATCTTTTGCATGACATATCATAGTGAAACTGGCAAAATACAAACATAAAGAGAGAATTCTAAAAACAGCTGGAGATAAACAGGCCTTCATCTACATAAGACATAAGGGTAGTAGAAGTCCTATCTACAGAAACTTGGCAGGCCAGAAGAGAGTGGTAGGAAATATTCAATGTGCTGAAAAGGAAAAATATGCAGCCAAGAATCCTTTATCCAGCAAGGCTGTCATTCATAATAGAAGGAGAGAGAAAGATTTTCCCAGACAAACAAAAACTGAAGGAATCATCACCACTAAACCAGCCCTGCAAGAGATCCTGAGGGGGAGTCCATGAGTAGAATGTTGCAAAGACTACAAAGGACCAGAGACACCATGAACATAAGCATGAAACCTACATATAACACAATGACAAAATCTGTATCTTTCAATAATAATGCTGAACGCAAATGGACTAAATCCTCCATTCAAAGATTTAAAAAAATTAATAATAAGTTCCAACTATTTGATGTCTACAAGAGACCCATTTTAGACCTGAGGACACCTTTAGATTGAAAGCGAGGGGATGGAGAACCACCTATCATGCTACTGAAAGTCAAAACAAAGCTGGAGTAGCCTTACTTATATGATACAAACTAGATTTTAAACTAATGCCTATAACAAGAGATGAAGAAGGGCATGATATCATAATTATGGGATCTGTCCATCAAGAAGAGCTAACAATTATAAATGTTTATGCACCAAATTTGGAAACACCCAAATATATAAAACAAGCACAAACTTAAGCAATCTTATTGATAAGAATGTGGTAATTGCAGGGGACTTTAATACTCCACTTACAGCAATGGACAGATCATCTAGGCAGAAAATCAAAAAAGAAACAATGATACACTGGACCAGATGGACTTGTCACATATATTCAGGTCTCTTCATCCAAAAGCAGCAGAATGCTCATTCTTCTCGATTGCACACATAACTTCTCCAAGATGGATCACAAAATGGGTCACAATACAGCCCTCAATAAATACAAAAAGGATTGAGATCATACATTACACATTTTCAGATCACAATGTTATGAAACGTGAAATCAACCACAGGAAAAAAGGGGAAAACCTCCAAATGCATGGAGGTTAAAGAACATCCTACTAGAGAATGAATGGGTCAACCAGGCAATTAAAGAAGAAATTTCAAATTAGATGGAAACAAATGAAAATGAAAACACGGTCTAAACCCACTGTGATGCAGCAAAGGCAGTCCTAAGAGGAAAATACATTGCAGTCCAGGCATAGCTCAAGAAACAAAAAAATCTCAAATACAAAACCTAACCTACACCTAATTGAACTAGAAACAGAACAGCAAAGAACACCCAGGGCCAGAAGAAGAAGAGAAATAATAAACATTAGAGCAGAAATAAACAATATAAAATAAAAAAAGTAGAACAGATCGGTGAAACTAAGAACTGATTTTTTGAAAAAACAAAATTGTTAAACCCGTAGCCAGACTTCTCAAACAGCAAAGAGAGAGGACCCACATAGATAAAATCACAAATGAAATTGGACTTATCACAACTAACCCCTCAGAAATACAATTATCAGACAATACTATGAAAAATTATATGCCAACAAACTGGACAACATGGAAGAAATGGACAAATTCCTAGACACCCACACACTACCAAAACTCAAATGGGAAGACATTGCAAATTTGAACAGACTCTTTACTAGAGAAGAAATTGAATCAGTTATCAAAAATCTCCTAACAAATAAGATTCCTGGGCCAGATTCCTGGGCCAGACGACTTCCCAGGGTAATTCTACCATGCATTTAAAGCAGAGTTAGAACCTCTCCTTCTCAAGCTGTCTAAAAAATAGAAATGGAAGGAAAGTTTTGGACTCATTCTACAAAGCCAGTATTACTTTGATTCCCAAACCAGACAGAGATCCCACAAAAAAATGAGAACTACAGACCAATATCTCTAATGAACACGGGTGCAAAAATTCTCAAGATACAAATCAAACTCAATAGCATATACAGAGAGGACAGCAATATGCAGAATAATGTAAGTAGACCAACACTCTTATAACATACACAAATATAAACTCAAAATGGATGAAAGACCTAAATGTGAGACAGGAAGTCATCAAAATCCTGGAGGAGAAAACAAGCAACAACCCCCTTGACCTCAGTTGCAGCAACTTCTTGCTCAACATCTCCAAATGCAAGAGAATTAAGAGCAAAAATGAACTATTGGGAAATAGTTCAACCAAATTTTATTTCATCAAAATAAAAAGCTTCTGCACTGCCAAGGAAACAATCACCTAAACTGAAAGGCAACTGACAGAATGGGAAAAGATATTTGTAAATGACACATTGGATACAGGATTAGTATCCAAAATCTATAAAGATCTCATCAAATTCAACACCCAAAAAACATATACTGCACTGTAGAAATGGGCAGAAGACAAAATAGATACTTTTCCAAAGGAGACATCCAGGTGGCCAACAGACACATGAAAAGATGCTCGACATCGCTTATCATCAGGAAAATACAAATTAAAACCATACTGAGATACCATCTCACCCTGGTCAGAGTGGATAAAATTAACAACTCAGGAAACAACAGATACTGGCATGCGCATGGAGAAATGGGAGCCCTCTTGCACTGTTGGTGGGAATGCAGACTTGTGCAGCTGTTCTGGAAAACAGAGTAGAGTTTCCTCAAATATTAAAAATAGAATTACCCTATGAACCAGCAATAATACTACTAGGAATTTATCCAAAGGATACAGGAGTGCTGATGCATAGGGAGGGGAACATGTGCCCCAATGTTGACAGCAGCATTTTCAACAAGAGCCAAATTATGGAAAGAACCTAAATGTCCAGCAACTGAAGAAGGAATAAAGATGTGGTTTATATATACAATGGAATACTACTTGGCAATGAGAAAGAATGAAATCATGCCATTTGTAGCAACATGGATGGAACTGGAGGATATTATGCTAACTGAAATAAGTCAGTCAGGTAAAGACAGATATCATATGTTTTCAATTACATGTGGAACTTGAAAAACTTAACAGAAGACCATGGGGAAGGACAGGGGGGAAATTACTTACAAACAGAGAAGGAGGGAGGCAAACCATAAGACACTCTTAAATACACAGAAGAAACTGAGTGTTGATGGGAGTGGGGGGTGAGTGAGAGGGGAAAGTGGGTGATGGGCATTGAAGAGGGCACTTGTTGGGATGACCACCGAGTGTTGTATGTAAGTGACGATACATGGGAATCTACTCCCAAAACCAAGACCACACTGGACACACTGTATGTTAGCCAATTTGACAACAAATTATATTAAAAAATAAAAAAATAATAGAGAAATATTTTTAAAAACCAGGAAAAAAAAACCTAATGTGATTTCATTAATAGGTTCATTATGTGACCATAATTATAGCACAATACCTAGAGTATATACAAAATTACTGCTTCAAATGCACCTGGGTAATTTGTCTAAAAGTAGATATGTCGTCCAACAACAAACCTAGTAAATTAAAATCTCCAGGGCTGTGTCCTGACAATCAGCATTTTACAAAAACTCTAAGTAATTTTCACAGTACATTGAACTTTGACATCAATTGGACATACAGAAGCCTAACTAGGATATTTTTACAGTGATAAATAATTTCCTGCCTGGACCATTATTCACAGTGCCTATACGTGCCAATAAACATACTTCGAACAAATAGTGTTCACATGTCTCTGCACCATAGAAAGTATCTTCTTTTCTCTTTTCCATTTGAAACGCAAATTTATTTTATAAAGTTAGGGATGTCTCTCAAAGTTACCTTTTACCCGCAGAACTTCCTCATGGCATTTTTCACAACCATATTTCTGAGTGGACAGGATTAAAAAGTTGAACAAGAGAGTTACCGTGGTATACAACACAGCCACGACTTCATTGGTGAAGAAAGTGGAGATTGGGTATATATATGTAAATATGCAGACACAATACTAAGACCACCACGGTGATGTGAGAGACATAGGTGGACATGGTTCTCTGTCTCCCGTTCAAGATACCGGTCCTCAGAGAACATAAGATGACTACCTAGGAAACCATTGGGAGCAAGATTTTAACAGGTAGATGAACCCACTTTCGATAGCAACAAGGAGACCAAAGGTTTGATTTTATCCATGTAAACAAGATTCAAAAGAGGGTTTACATCACACATGAATGGTCTGTGACTTTGGAGCTACATGCATGCAGTCAACTGTGAAGAGGACGTGAATGGTTGATAGGACAAAGCCTCTACCACATGCCACCTGTCACTCATGATGATGTCATAGTACATGGGTTTGCAGATGGCCACATGGGTGCTTGGCAAAGACTTAAGTCACATCCTTTCTGACAGAGATGGTTTTCTTACAGCAAGAGTGCCAGGCAGCATTGTAGGGGATGTGGATGAAGAACAGCAGACATCTAGAAGGGATAAGTTGCACCGACAGAAAATGGAAGCAGTCCCCAAGGGCATGAAAGATGACTTGTTAAATGTAAAGACCTGCTCATGGATAACAGTTCTCAGTACTCAAAAGCTGTAAACTCTTCCTAAATTAATCTTCTTAAATTGAATCTTCCTGAAAATCATAACTGACTTTGGTAACTAAACTATTTTAAACTTACTTTAACTTCATTATAAACTTATTTTAATGTTAAACTTACATTATTTATCTTAATTACATATAAACTTATTTTATTTTAAGCTTGATTTTCAAATGTAAATATGCAGTTAGGTATAATTCTGAAACAGAATACTGATATCATCACAGATCAAAATCTGTTAGATATGTAAACAATTATATTGCATATCAACTGGGACTTGAATAAAGAGATAAATGAACAGAATCGAGTCTTCAATGGAATCCCAAGTATATTTGGGGCTTTAGAATATTATAGTCAGGATTTCAAGTCAATGGCAAAAAGGAAATTATGCAACTATTTTAAAAACTGAAATATACAAAACCAACTACTAATCCATACCTCTTTAATGACTACATCTAAATAAATTCCAGAAGGAGAAAAAGCATTAATATAAGATATACAATGTCAAAATTCTTTAAAATTAAGTACTAAAAAATAATAGAAGAATATTTTGATATGACTGAAAAAAGGAAAGGCTTTTTAAGACATAAAAACTAAAAATAAATATTAAATGAATAAAACCATTTCTTCCAGCCAAAGGCATTCTACATATTATACAAATGTCAAAATTCCATCACAGGTCAGAAATATTTACAATTACATAAACAACAGTAAGAGACATGATTTCCTTAGCATATACACTAACATCAGTATGTAGAAGATCAATGATGACAAGAAATAGATAAAAGACATTTTAATGATTCATAGAAAAAGAAAGACTAATATATTCAACAAGTGAAAAGAGAGTCAACTCAATAACATGAGAATGATTGCAATGTATTCTGGTTGTCTTTCACCATGAATACTTATCAGGCAGTGGTCGTTGAGAATTTGGACAGAAGAACGCTCATAGACTGTGAAGAGCAGTATAACTGTACACTCAAGGAGGGCAGTTTGAAATGACTCTGAATATCGACATTTAACTATCTGACCATTGAATCAAATATGTATACTACCAATCTCTCTCATAGGAACTCAACTTACAAATATTTACAGACAAATAATTATTATAAAATTCTCTGGGGGACACTGGGTATCTCAGTCAGTTAATCGTCCGTCTTTGGCTCAGGTCATGATCTTATGGTCCGTGGGTTTGAGCCTGCATCGGGCTCTAAGCTGACAATTCAGAGCCTGAAGCCTGCTTTGGATTCATGTATCTCTCTCTGACGCTCCTCCACTCACCCTTTCTGACTCTCTCTCAAAATAAATAAGCATTAAAAAAATTCTTTGACATAGGAAAAGGTTGGTAATGACATGAACAGGAATGAATACGTTTATTTTAGTATATACTTAAGTGAGTAGAATGGAGTGCAAGAAAAGCTAGGAGATTTATATGCACTGGTGTGAAACATCTACAAGATGTTGCATTTGATTTCACTTATATGTGGAATATAATCAACAAAATAAAACAAACAAAAAACAGAAACATATTCATAAATACAGAGAACAAACTGGAGGCTGCCACAGTTGAGGAGGGTGGAGGGATAGACGAAATACAAAATATGTGAAGGAGATGAAAGGTTCAAAGTTCCTGTAATAACATAAATATCTCATAAGAATGAAAGGCAGAGCATAAGGAGGACAGTCAATAATATTGCAGTCTCACTGTATGCTATGAGATGGAAGCTACGTTTATCACATGAGCTTTCATAATGTACATTTTTCTTTTCACTGCGTCCCGGGCTTCTTTAAGAACCAAGTGATGAGTGATGTGGGGATTAAAAACAAGAGTATCCTTGAACTTCCCCTTCCATCCAACCGGTTCCTCCCAAACTCCCTGCCCCCATACCCTTTGTGCTCCCAAGTCCTTTCTTGGAGAAGAACTTTATCCCAAGGTTCTGGCTCTCTTTCCTTCACTCTCACCTTTCTTCTGGCCCCCATTTCTGGGAAAGGCCAGTGTCAGTGTGAATGCATGGGAGAGCCCAGAGTGGTGACAGACCTGAGGGAAAGGCTTCACCTTTATGGAAAGAGACCAAGGAATACAGTGTAGTGAAGGGGTGGGGGGTCCAATTACCTGGGGTACCAAAATATGGTCCTGAAGGTAGAAGAAAGCATACGGTGCCCCTGAGAAAAGGGGAACACCCTCAGCAGCCTCTTCTTGGGAACAGTCACTGCTTATCTGTTGCTTCTCTAGCCATGGTTGCTGAACCACACTGGGACCACATCCTTCTGTAGCCAGAGCTGCTGGGCAGAGTGGCCCATGTGCCACAGGGTGGGTTTCCAGCACTACATGACGTGTCCTCCAGACAGCCTCTCACTCTGTTCCCCATACTTGTTCTCTTGCACTTTGGGGTGCGCACAGGGTCCCTGCCTTGCATGTCTCCTGTAGATTTTCTGTTGTCGGCTACCTCCACCCACTTCTGCAGCAGCGCCATGGCTTACACTGTTCTGGAAACTGAGCTGCAGAGCCTAGAAATGGCAGGGGCTCATTTGCGAACTGAGTGTATCCGAGGATGATCCTCTTCTGCTTCAGGAGCTTGGCGAATTGTTCCAGGTCTTTTGTCCTGGGTTTCCTCAGGGTTTTGTCCTCCTTTTCTTTGTCCAGCTTCAGAGCCTCAGGTGGGGAAGCACACTGCTCTGGAAAGGCCTCCTCAGAGTTGGCTCTCCACTAGGGCTCCCTGCTGGCCCGCTGGCTGAGAGTTCTCCAAGCTGCCTTGGGGCACCAACCATACAGCTACCTGAGGTCCACAGTTCTCCATCCCCCCACAGACCTCACACGGTGGGGGACACCGGGCCATCCCCACACCTCAGCACCTGGCCCAACACCTTGCTCAATTCCTGACCTATTAGGAGGGCTTTGGAAGCTCAGCCAATGTCCCAGGGTCAATCCAACAGGTCTGTGACCCATCACCTCCACACAACCCCCACGGCATGGGTGCTAGAATTCCAAGTGAAAGCCAGGCACCCTGCCATGTGGAACAGAAGTGCCCCAAGCCTGGGCACCTGGAAAAATGAGGGCTTTCCAAGGGATTGCTCAACACCTCTCTCCCTCTCCAATCCCACTCACTGCCATATTGTACAAAGTTGTTTAATCATGATGCCATATGCCTGAAACTAGTGTAATATTATATGTCAACTATATTTTAACTAAAACACTAAAGATAAATCAATAAAATTATTAGGAAATGAAAAGTTTTTCCTTTATAAAAAGAAGTTCTACAGTAAAGCAAATTTTACATACACAGAGAAAAACTCACAAATATTCAAATACACATGTATTTGTAAAGATTATTACCTAATGAGACTAAAGAAACTGCCTCTGGGGAAGATGATTGGAAACTATTCAAGAGATAAATAGGAAATTTATTCTACACTTATCTCATTTTGTAAGGTTTTCATTACTACTATTTCCTACCTATTACACTTCAATATTTCTTGTGTAAACTAATAATATTAATCAATATTTTTATATAATGCAACCAAAATTTAATAACTTCTATACCGTAATATGTTTTAAATAATAAAAATAATGAAGTTAACAGATTCTAAGAATAACACAATACTAGAAAAAATGTTTTAAAATTTTTCAAATTAATTAAAAATTAGTAGAATCATATAAATATACCTTCACTATTAATTACCTAGTATTGATTCATGCTGGAAAGGTATTACACATTTCTGAGTGAAGAGATCTACAAGATGTTATGGACCTTACATTCTAGCAACAAGGGGAACTGTTATAGCACAATCATCCAGTTTATTCTTTAATTATACTTAAGTTCTTTGAAAAAACAGAAATCGGAATCAGATTAAGACTTCTGCATTCTTAGAAAATAGACCCCAATGAAAAATAATTCTCTTCATGGTGGAAAATATACTTATCTACTAAGAGATATGAAATTTCTTCTCCATAGTTGCTTCATAGCATTTGTCATCTCAGAATTTCTCAGAGTGTAGATCAGGGGGTTCAGCATGGGAGTCATGACTGTATAAAACACACTCAATGATTTGTCAGTAGGGAAGGTCTTAGCATGTCTCATATACATGAAAATACACGGAACAAAGAAGAAGACCACCACAGTGATGTGGGAACCACAGGTCTGGAGGGCTTTCCGCCTCCCTTCCAGACTAAGGTTCTTTAGAGAGTGCAAGATGACACCATAAGAGATGAGCAACAGCACAAACACAATCATGCACATCATCCCTCCATTGGCCACCACTAACAGGCCAATGACATATGTGTCAGTACAGACCAGTTTCAATAATGGATGCATGTCACACAAAAAATGATCAATGACATTGGGACCACAGAATGGGAGACTATAAATTGTGCTAACTTGAATTACTGAATGTAGAAAACCCCCAACCCAGGACACTACCACCAGCCCAACACATACCCGTTGCCTCATGACAACCAAATAACGCAAAGACTTACAGATGGCCACATAACGGTCATAGGCCATCACCAGCAGAAGAAAGATCTCTGATCCACCAAGAAAGTGTGCTGTAAATAACTAGGTCATACAAGATTGGAAGGATATGATATTTTTCCCTAACAACAAGTCTGAAATCAATCTGGGGGTAATAGTAGAGGAATAAATGACATCCATAAGTGATAAGCTAGCAAGAAACGAGTACATAGGTGAGTCCAGGGTCTTGCTGACACTTAGATTATGATGATGAGCAAATTGCCCACCACAGTCAAGATATAGAAGAGCAAGAACATAACCAAAAGGATCTTCTGTCCCTTGGGATCCTTTGTGAGACCCAAGAGGACAAAGTAAGTGACATTACTCCTTGGTTCCATCTAGTCTGCATAGAAGCTGACTTCTCATATTAGAAGCAGGTGATCTACGAAACAAGGCGGGAAATCTTTAAATGCATTAGAAGATTAATATATTATTCATCAAACAAACAGAAGAATGTGGAAATAGCTGTTTGTGTCACATGCTACAGAGACATTGTGATTTCCAACTTGAATAAGCTATGGTTCCCTATACTCAGTGATATCATACATAATAATCAGCAAGGTCATAAGTACCATTATAAAAATAGCTGCAGAGGGGCATCTGAGTGGCTCAATCAGTTAAGAGTCCAACTTCGGCACAGGTCATGATTTCACAGTTAATGGGTTTGAGCCCCACATCAGGCTCTGTGCTGATGGCTCGAAGCCTGGAGCCTGCTTCAGATTCTGTCTCTTTCTCTCTCTGTCTCTGCCCCTCACCCACTTTTTCTCTCCCTCTCCCTCTCCCTCTTTCTATCTCTCTCTCCCTCCCTCTCCTTTTCTCTCAAAAATAAATATACATTCAAAACTTAAAAACTAAAACTAAAAATACCTGCACAGTGCAAAGATCACAGGGTAGGAATATATCGACCAAACAGGAATCAAAGAAGGCTTCCCAGAGGAAGCAATACTTTAGCTGAGTTTTATGGAAAAGTGGAAGAACTTGAGGGCAAGGGAATTCCATGCAAAGGTGCACAGTTTTAAAGTCCCAAAAGTGAAATACTTGAGACCCATTTAAGGTAACTGACATATTCAAAGTAGTAGATAAAATTAGGAATGAAAGGTCACTGTCCTGGATTCTCTCTTCCCACACTGAGACCTCTTTCTTAGGGTCTTTGGTTGAATATGCCTCCTTTCTCTGACCAATAAATGAGGAAACACTCCAGTATTGTGTCTCTCCCTTAATTTTTAAACTTCATATATGCAACGTCTCCAACTTCGGACAGCTCCAATTGGATATCAGTTCAGTGCTTATGAAACTAAATTTTGGCTTTCAGCAATAAACATACGTGTTCCCCATCTCATTAGATGGTACCACCTTCCATGTCATTGCACAGACAAGAAACATCACAATTCTTTTTCTTGCTCACGTGTGACATATTGATACCTTTAACAAATCTTATGAACCGCTTTAAAACATAGCACATTATGGGCACCTGGGAGGCTCCATCAGTTGAGCATTTGGCTCTTGATTTAGGCTCAGGTCGTGATCCTAGGATCATGATATCAAGCCACCAAATGGGCTCAGCACTAAGCATGGAGTCTGACAGAGATTCTTTCTCCCTCCCTCTGCCCCTCTCCTCCACTTAAGCTCTCTCTAAAACAAAATACAAATATATACCTATATACAGAGATATATTTATATGTATATCTATATCTATATGTATCTCAAAAATAAAATCATTTCCCACCGTCCAACCCTCCCACTTCTAGCCTACTACATTAGCCACCTGCCAGGTCCTTCCCTTTTAATTCTGGCTTCCATCAATTTGTTCTCCTCACACAGACCAAATGATCCTTTTTAAACCTGAATCGGATCTATCACCCCACTGCTCACAACGCCTACAGTGGATTCTAACCTCACACTCACAACTTAATGAATCACAATTCATTTTACAGTAACGGGAATTATAACCCCCATTTTCTTGGTGAACAGACTGAGGCTCAGAGCATCTAATTGATTTTCCCAAGGTCACACATTCTTAAGTGATAAAACTAGAATTAGAATCAAAGTTTTCTTTCTCTCAAAGTGATCTCACTTTTACATAATAAAGATAATCCCACAATCCCAAGGCTGGTTTCCACTATTTACTGTCAGTCTTACCTTGTGAAGGCAAGTCTGCAATGAAGGCAAGGAAAACCTTTTACTCATTTACAGCAACCTGGATTTCATCTATCATACAATTTGACAAGAGAAGGCAAAAACCTGTACTATTACTTGAGGACATATTTTATTTCATTCAACTCTCTATCCATTTTCTTCGTGGAGTCTCCTGGGTATTCAGAAAGTTGCTTTTATTTGCACTGCAGATTGCATCCGAGGAATTCCAAGGGCCATACAGAAAAACAAAAACTTATCACATTAGGATAATTTATCAAAAAGGCAAGGAATTCCTACCCTTACATAGAAAAATAGCTACCAGTCATTTCCCAGGCAGATTTTTCTCAAGTAACTTCTTTCCCTCTAATTTTTAAATAGAAAAATACCATTCAACGGCTTAGCCATCCTCATTCTATAGTGTTGCTTGGGTCAGATTAGCTGATTTGATATTTTAAGAGACATTCTTGGGCTTCTCCTTATGTAATGCTTTAAACCTAACAAAAACCTCCTAAAAAAATGTGTATTGGTTGTTAAGAGCATAATATCTTCTTCCTCATACAGACAAAAATCACTGCACATTTTATCCCTTCATTAAGTCCTAGAATTGGGAAGTGTCCAAGACTGATTCTTGCCTAATTAAATTCACTGGGATTTTGTGCACAAACTTTCAAAATTATCTATAAAAAGATCCTATTTAGCCAATTCAGATAATGAGAGTCAGAAAGACATATCAATAACAAAAAGTTAGCTTTAGAAGCATTTAGTAGTAATAAATAAGTAGAAATAGTAAAACTACTGCCAGTCAAGAATAAAATTCAGGCCAGTCATTTTGTTTTAGAGAAGATTAATTTATCATGTATTTCCCTACTTGCCATAGCAAGTTTTTCTTTCCTTTTATTTATTCTGCCTTGAATTGTGGTAGATATTATAGATATTTATTCACAGATTTAGATGTAAAAACTATTTATCCAATTATTATTTTTCTTAATTTGGAGCTCCTATTTACTGCCGGGAGCCATGCTGTGAGAGAGGACACAGCAATTAATAAAATAGGGGAAAATTATGCAACAGGTCCTTCCTGCACGGACTTTCTATTCTCATAATAGAGTCAGGTAGTATGTAATGGGACAACTTAGGAAACTAATTACAGTCTTCATCAGTGCTAATAAGACAGAAAACAGGATACTCAGGGAGAATTCTACTATGGAGAAGGTGACCAGGGAAGTCCTTTTTTCAGAGGTGATGCTTACGCTGAGATCCATAGGATAGAAGGTAGCTACCATCAGAAACACCTACAGGTAGTAAAATTAAGTAAACATTATAAGCAATTTCTTCTCACTTCATTGATAGCATGACCTATGTATATAAAATGCTAAAAACTTCACACGGATTTTTATTCTAGTGCCCTTCAGAAAGGAGTGGTAAGTATGGGCACTCTCATCAACTTCCTGCTTGTAGTGGGAAAGCTTTCAAACGTCACTGTTGAGTGTCATGTTAGCTATGGATCTGCCATGTATGGCCTTTATTATGTTGAGGTCCATGCCTTCTATACCCAAGTTGTTCTGAGGTTACTTGCATCAGGCTTATATATTGAAATTTTATCCTACCAAAGAACAACTCAGAGAGGAAATAAAACAATTCCTTTTAAAACAGCATCAAAAAGAATAAAATACTTAAGAATAATCTTACTTGAGGAGGCAAAATGTCTTGCACACTTAAAAACTATAAATTGCTGCTGACAGACAATCTGGAAGACACAAATACATGGAAAGACTTTCATGAACTGATATACATCATGTTATTAAGATGCCAAAGCTACCAAAGTGTTCTACAGATTCAAAGCAATCCCTTTAAAAATTCAAAAAAATGTTTTTGGAGAAATAGAAAATTCCATATCTATTCCACATGAATCAAAATCACATGGAATCTCAAGGAACCCAAACAGACAAGATAATATTGAAACAAAACAAAACTAAACAAAAAGAACAAAGTCGGAAATTTTCCTGTTTCTAAACTTACTACAAAGTTATTGTAATCAAAACACTATGGTATTGGCATAAAGACAGACAAACTAATGAATAAAATATAGAGCCTGGAAATAAAGTTTTGGATACATATTCAAATGATTTTCAACAAGGGTGTCAAGAGTATTCATGGGTTAAGGACTGGTAGTTCAAAAAATGGTGCTGTTCATATCCACAAACATAGTCATGAATTTGTATCCTAATATACACTATTTATAAAATTTAATTCAGAAAGACAGATGCCATATGTTCCCATGCATAGGTAAGCTTTGGAAGACCTAGCAGAGAACCAGGGGGGAGGGGAAGAGGGGAAAGAGTAAAAAAAAAAAAAAAAAGCCACAGAGAGGAAGGAAGACATGACATGAAAGACTCTCAAAGATAAGAAAGAACTGAGGGGAGAGATGGGTGTGGGAGGGGGGTGAGTGGGTGATGGGCACAGAGGAGGACACTCGTTGGATTGAGCACTGGGTGTTGTATAGAAACCAATTTGACAATAAATTATTAAAAAAAATTTAATTCAAAACGGATCAAAGACTTAAAATCTAGCTAAAACTATATCACTCTCATAAAAAAAACATAGAGGAATAACCATGACATTGGATTTGGCAATAATTTCTCGAGTATGATACTGAAAGCACAGGCCAAAAAAGATAAATTATACTTTATCAATATTAAGAACTTTTGTGCATCAAGCAACACTGACAGAGTAAAAAGGTAATCGACAGATTTGGAGAAAATATTTGCAGATAATATATTTGATAAGATACTAATATCCAGAGTACATAAAGAACTTTTACATCTAAAAACACAATGAAAGAAACAACTTGATTAAAAATTTACAAAGGACTTGAATAGACATTTGTCGAAAAAAGAGATATAAATGGCCTGTAAGCACATGAAAAGATCTTAGTGTCATTAATCATTAGGAAATGCATTTCAAAACCATAATGAAATACCACTTCAGACTCATTAAGATAACTATTAATAAACACGCACACACACCACACAAATATAAGAGAGACTATGGAGAACCTGGAATAATTGTGCATTACTGATGAGAATATTAAATGATTTGGCTTCTATGGAAAATGTTATGGTAGTTACTCAAAACCTTAAAGATTATTTATACTATCTAGCCATTTCACTTTTAGGTGTATATCCAAAATAATGGAAATCAGGAATTCAAACAAATATTTCTACACTCATCTCTATGGTGGTATTCACAATAGCCAGTAAGGAGAAGCAACCAAAGCATCCACCAACAGATAAATGTATAAACAAAATGAGATGTATGCACATGGTGAAATATTATTCAGCCTTAAATATGAAGGAAATCCTGACACATGCCAACACATACATTAACCTACAATACATTATTCTAAGTGAAATAAGGCAGTCACAAAAGGACAAATATTGTGTGTTTCCACTTACCTGCGGTATTTAAAGTATCAAATTCAGAGATAGAATGTAGAACGGTGGGTGTCTACAGCTCAGGGAGGGGGAACAGCAAATTAATATTTAATAGGTATCCAGTTTGTTTGGGAAGATGAAAAAGTACTGGAGTTGAATGGCGGCGATGTTATAATAACATCATTCATTAAAATGAATTAACTTAATGCCACCAAACTATGAACTTAAAAAATAGATAAATTGTAAATTTTTTATGTATACATACCACAATTTAAAAGCTAAATCTAAAAACTCAGGTAACTTCCATAAGCAGTAAATTAAGTATATCTATAAAAATCAGTCAAGGAATTCACATACACACACACACACACAAGGATATAAAGAATGACGGCATATACCTAAAACATGGCTGGGAGGGGAATAAAAATGTAGTGCTTCTATAAAGTGTTCAAACTTAAGTGACCATCAACTTAATATAGGCTACAAGCCTAAATATTACATATAAACCTAATGACAAATACACATCTAAACCCGGTGATAAATATGAAAAAAATGAAGAGAAGGGATTCCAAGTATATCACTAAAGAAAGCCAAAAACCATGACAGAAGAGAGCAAGAGAAGAAAGGAACAGAGAAGAATCACGAAAACTATCTCAAAACAAGTAACAAAATGGCAATAAGTACATACCTATCAATAATCACTTGAAAAATAAATGGACTAAATGCTCCAACCAAAAGACATAGAGTGACAAAATGGATAAAAAAGTAAGATCCATCTATATGCTGCCTACAGAACACTAGTCTCAGACCTAAAGACACATGCAGATTGAAAGGGAAAGGATAAAAAAACAATTACTATGCGATGGAAAGTGAAAAGAAAGCCAGGTAGCAATACCTCTAACAGAAACAAATTGACTTTAAAACAAAGACTGTTGGGAGGCACCTGGGTGGCTCAGTTGCTTAAGTGTCTGACTTCGGCTCAGGTCATGATCTCATGGTCTGTGAGTTCAAGCCCCGTGTCGAACTCTGTGCTGACAGCTCAGAGCCTGGAGCTTGCTTCAGATTCTGTGTCTCCCTCTCTCTCTGCCCCTCCCCTGCTCATGCTTTGTCTCTCCTGCTCTCAAAAATAAATTAAAAAAAAAAAAAGACTGTTGTGTGCCTGCATGGCTCAGTTGGTTAAGCTCAGGGCATAATCTCAATGTTCAGTGAGAGACTGAGCCTACGTCAGGCACGGACAGTGTGGAGCCTGTTTGGAATTCCCTCTCTCCCTCTCTCTCTGCCCCTCCCCTGCTCATGTGCTCTCTCTCTCTCAAAATAAATAAATAAACTTAAAATAATTGTTAACACAGACAAAAAGGACACTACACAATCATAATGGGAACAACCGAAAAGAAAATATAACAATTGCAAATATTTATGCAACAAACACAGGAGCACCCAAATGCATAAAGCAACTATTAACAAACATAAAGGTAGTAATATACAATACTATATTAGTAGTAGAGGATTTTAACTCCATACTTAGACCAATGGATAGATCATCTAAACAGAAAATCAACAAAGAAACAGTGGTTTTGAATAACACATTAGACCAGATAAATCTAACAGACATATTCAAAACATTCCACCCTGAAATCACAGAATATACATTCTTTTCACGTGCACATGAAACATCTCCAGGTTAGACTGCACATTGGGCCTCAAAACAAGTCTCAACAAATTAAAAAAAAAAAAAAGCATCTTTTCTGACCACTACACTCTGAACCTAGAAATCAACTACAGGAAAAATTTGGAAAGAAAAAAAATATATGAAGGTTAAATAACATGTTACTAAACAACGAATGACTTACACAAGAAATATAAGAGGAAATCAAAATATCCATGGGAACAAATGAAAATAAAAACACAACAGTCCAAAATCTTTCAAATGCAGCAAAAGATGTTCTAACATAGAAGTTTATACCAGATAGGACTTCATCAATAAGTAAGAAAAATCTCCATAAAAAATCTAACCTTATACAAAAAGAAGCTAGAAAAAGAAAAAAAAAACAGTAGAGGGAAGAAAATAATAAAGATTAGAGCAGAAATAAACTAGAAATTTAAAATACAATAGAACATATTACAACCAAGAGGTGAATCTTTGAAAAGATCAACTAAATTGATAAACCTTTAGCCAGACCCACCAGAAAGAGAGAGAGAGAGAGGACTCAAATAAAATCAGAAATGAAAGAGGATAAATAAAAACCAACACCACAGAAATACAAAGAATGATAAGAAAATATTATGAAATATTATATGCCAACAAATTGGACAACCGAGAAAAAAATGAATAAATACCTAGAAACATATAACCTACCAAAACTAAATCAGGAAGAGATAGAAAATTTCAACACACTAATTATAAGCAATGAAACTGAATCAGTAATCAAAACACTCCCAACAAACAAAAGTCCAGGAACCGATGACTTCACAGGTGAATTCTATCAAACATTTAAAAAGGAGTTAATATGGGGCACCTGGGTGGCTCAGTCACTTAGGTGTCTGACTTCAGTCTAGGTCACGATCTCACAGTTCCCAAGTTCAGCCGAGGTCATGATCTCACAGTTCTCAAGTTGGAGCCCCAGGTCAGGTTCTGTGCTGACAGTTCTGAGCCTGGAGCCTGTTTCAGATTCTGAGTCTCCCTCTCTCTTTCTGCTCGTCCCCCATTCGCCTTCTGTCTCTTTCTGTCAGAAATAAATAAACATTTAAAAAATTTAAAGAAAAGAAAGTTAATACTTATTTTTCTCAAACTACTCCTAAAAACAGAAGAAGGAAAGCTTTCGAATTCATTCTATGAGGCCAGCATTACCCTCAAACCACAACCAGATAAAGGTACTATAAAAAATATACCTATAGGTCAATATCTTGATAAACATAGATGCAAAAATCTTCAACAAAATATTAGCAATCCTAATCCAACAATAGTTAAATAAATAATTAAATAAGTTAGAAAATCATTCACCATGATCATGGATTCAGTCCTGGGATGCAAGGGTGGTTCCACATTCATAAACCAATCAACACAGAACATCACAAAAACAGGAGAAAGGATAAAAACCATTTGATCATTTCAATAGATGCAGAAAAAAGCATTTGACAAAGTGTAACACCCATTCATGATAAAAACCCTCAACAAAGTAGGTTTAAAGGGCACATACCTTAACATAACAAAGACCTTAAGTGAAAAATCCCCAGCTAACATCATACTCAATGATGAAAAATGGAGAACTTTTCTCCTAAGATCATGAACAAGACTAGGGTGTCCAGTCTCACCACTTTTTTTCAACATAGTACTGAAAGTCATAGCCATAGAAATCAAATAACAAAAAGAAAAAAAAAAGAATCCAAATTGGTAAGGAGAAATAAAACTTTCACTCTTTGCAGACGATATGTCATTATACATATAAAACCCTAAAGATTCCACTAAAAAAACTACTAGAAATCATAAATTAATTCACTAAAGTTGCAGGATACGAAATCAATGTACAGGAATCTGTTGCATTTCTATACACTAATAATGAAGTAGCAGAAATAGAAATTAAGGAAACAGTCCCATTTACAATTGCATCAAAAATAATAATATCGCTTCTCGGCCTTTTGGCTAAGATCAAGTGCATCAAAAATAATAAAATCCCTAGGAATAAACTCAGCCAAGGAGGTAAAAGACTTCTGCTCTTGAAACTATATAATACTGATGAAACAAGTTGAAGAAATTGAAAGATATTTCATTCTCATGGATGGGAAGAAGAAATATTGTTTAAATGTCCATACTACCCAAGGCAACCTACACATTTAATACAATCTGTATTGTACTGATGTACTGTATTTGACTGTTGTCAAAATATCAACAGCCCTTTTCACAGAACAAGTCTTGTATGGAACCACAAGAGACCCAGACTGGCAAAAGCAATCTTGAAAAAAGGGACAAAATTGGATGTATCACAAGCCCAGATATGAAGATATACTATAAAGCTGTAGCAATGAAAATAGTTTAATACTGGCGCACACACTCACACACAAACCAACCATATATCAATAGAACATAATAGAGAGCCCAGAAATATGCCGGGGTCGGTTCTTGTTCCTGCGAATGTAGGGGTCCACGAAGGACGAACGGTTAGGTGAAATGAAGTGAGAGAGCCACGAGAAAGATGGAGTCTGATGACCAAGCAGGCAGCCCTGGCAATTCTGGCATTTCAGGCATCTCTGGCGTCTCGGGCATCTCTGCCCTGCAGGTCTCAGTGTCTTTATTTAAAGGTAGTGAGTTACATTACAGCAATGAGTGACAGCCCATCAGTAAGCATAGTTTGAACAATAATGTGTTATAACGGTAAAGCAGGCGATTTCCTCAATCTTGCAAGTTGTTTTCAAGTTAGTTAGCATATAAATTTAAGGCTGGGGGAGAGGACAGGAAGTTACTTAGGCCTGCCTATGTTAATTATCTATTAACAGGCCAGGAGTCATTGCCTATTCTTCAAATTACAATGGGGGAGGTCCAACCCGTCTGGCAAGGACAGAATTCTCAATGCTCGTCCTTTGCACATGAATGAGTGAATTTACATAATAGGAGCCTAACATTTACACAAATCACACCAATATTCAGCCAGCTCATAACTGCTATCAATCTGTGCAACCCATCCCCAAGATGCAACTTTAAGGTGGTCAGGCTACTCTCATTCAGATGTAATCCATCAAAGCATCCTGCTCCAGGTCCTTCCTTTTTATCTAAATGTGGTAAAACAAAAGAGCATTGCATTCCTTAGACCAAGGAGAGTAGTTGTAAGATTAGGCGCCAGTTTGGCTGGGGAGCTTTTGCTTCAACCTTTTCCACACAGGGAGGGGTCTCAACCTGTGAACCCAAAATGGCTCCCAATAGAAATACACCCATGATTATATGGGCAATTAATCTACAAAAAAGGAGGCAAGAATATGCAATGGAAAAAAGACAGTGTCTTCAACAATGGTGATAGAAACTCTACAGCAGCTACATGCAAAAGAATGAAACTGGAACACTTTCTTACACCATACACAAAAATAAACTCAAAATGGGTTAAAGACCTAAATTTGAGACCTGAAACCAAAAAACACCCTGGAAGAGAGCGTTGGCAATAATTTCTCTGGCATTGACTATAGCAACATTTTTCTAGATATGGCTCCTGAGGCAAGAGAAACAAGCAAAAATAAACTAGTGGGACTATATCAAAATGAAAACCTTCTGCACAGGGAGGGAAACAATCAACAAAACTAAAAGACAATCTCCAAATGAGAAAAGATACTGGCAAATGACATATTCGAGAATGAGTTAGTATCCAAAATATATAAAGAACTTACACAACTGGGGCTCCTGGGTGGCTCTGTTGGTAAAGCGTCCAACTTGGGCTCAGGTCATGATCTCACGGCTTGTGAGTTCGAACCCCACGTCGGGCTCTGTGCTGACGGCTCAGAGCCTGGAACCTGTTTCCGATACTGTGTCCCTCTCACTCTGCCCCTCTCCTGCTCGTTCTCTGTCTCTCTCTCTCAAGAATAAATAAAACATTAAAACAAAACAAAAAAACAAAAACTAAAAAAAAAAAAAAAAAAAAAAAAAAACTTACACAACTCAATACCCAAAAAACAAATAATCCAAATAAAAACCGGCAGAAGACATGAACAGACATTTGTCCAAATAAGACATCCAGATGGCCAATTCATACATGAAAAGATGCTAAACATCACTCATCATCAGGTCAATGCAAATCAAAACCACAAAGAGATAGAACCTCACACCTGTCAGATGGCTAAAATCAAAACACAAGAAACAAGTGTTGGTGAAGATGTGGACAAAAGGAAATGCTGTGCACTGTTGGTGCATCCACTCTGGAAAACAGTATGGAGACTCCTCAAAAATTAAAAATAGAATTGCCATATGATCCACAACTATTTCCACTACTGGGTATTTACCCAGAAAAAGCAAAAACACTAATTCGGAATGATATATTCACCCCGGGGTGTTTATTGCAGCATTATTTACAATAGCCAAATTATGCAAGTGTCCATTGACAGATGAATGGATAAATATGTGGTATTTGTATACAATGGAATATTATTCGGCTATAAAAAAGAACGAAATCTTGCCACCTGCAACACATAGATGGTATGTGTGTTAGAGGGTACAATGCTAAGTAAAATAAGTCAGTCAGAGAAAGACAAATACTATATTATTTCACTCATATGTGGAATTTAAGAAAGAAAACAAATGAGTCATGGGAAAAAAGAGATAAATAAAAAAGACCGACTCTGTAATACAGAGAAATGGTGGTTACCAGAGAAGAGGTGAGTGGGCAAAAGGTGAAATAGGTGAAGGGGATTAACACTTATTGTTATGAGCATTGAGTAATGTATACAATTGTTGATTGACTATATTATACACCTGAAACTAATATAACACTATATTTTAACACTGGAATCTTATAAATAAATAAATAGGAAAAAATGTTTAAAGAGTCAAGTTCATGATGTGAACATAAATTATAGAACAATACCTAGAGAATATGCAAAAATATGCCTGTGTAATTTGTCTAAAAGTAGATATGTCATCCAACAACAAAACTAGTAAATTAAAATCTCCAGAGCTGTGTCCTGACTATCTGCATTTTACAAGAAGTCTAAGTAATTCTCACAGCACATTCAATTTTTACAATCAATTGGACATACATAAATCTAAATAAGATATTTTTACTATGATAAATAATTTCCTGCCTGGATCTTTATTCATAGTTCCTGTATGTAACAACAAACATACTTTGGACAAAGAGTATTCACATGTCTCTGCACCATAGAAATTATCTTCTCTTTTCCACTAAAAATACAAACATTTTATAAAGTTATGGATATCTCTCAAAGTTACCTTTTTCTCTCAGAACTTCCTCATGGCATTTTTCACCTCATATTTCTGAGTGCACAGGATTAAGAAGTTTAACAAGGGAGTCACCGTGGTATACAACATAGCCACGACTTGACCAGTGGAGAAGGAGGTGATTGGGTACGAATATATAAATATGCAGGACACAATACTAAGACCACCATAGTGATGTGGAAGACACAGGCGGACACCGTTCTCTATCTCCCTGCCAAGCTACTGGTCCTCAGGAAGCATATAATGACCTCCAAGGAGAGAATCAAGAGGAAACCCACTTTTGACAGCAACAAAAATGACCAAGGGTATGATTGTGTCCATGCAGACATGTTTCAACAAAGGGTTTGTATATCACACATGAATGGTTTATGACATTGGAGCCATACACACACAGATACACTGTGAAGTGGACCTGAATGGTTGCTGGGACAAAGTCTCTAGCATATGCCACCTGAAAGAGGAAGCCATATCCCTGTCACTAGTGATGATGTCATAGTACAGGGGTTTGCAGATGGCCACATGGGTGCTTGGCAAAGACTTAAGTCATGTACTTCCTGACAGAGGTGGTTTTCTTACAGCAAGAGCACCAGGCAGCACTGTAGGGGTCATGGATGAAGAAGAGCAGACATCTAGAAGGCATAGGTCACACAGACAGAAAATGGAAGCAGTCCCCAAGGGCATGAAAGATGACTTGTTAAATGTAAAGACCTGCTCATGGATAACAGTTCTCAGTACTCGAAAGCTATAAACTCTTCCTAAATTAACAACTGAGCTTTGTTTTGTAACTACACTATTTTAAATTTAACTTCATTCTAAACTTATTTTAATGTTAAACGTATATTATTTATCTCATTTACATGTAAACTTGTTTTAAACTTGAATTTGAAACATAAGCATGCAAGACGAGGCATAAATCTGAAGAACAGAAATGACAGACCACAGTCTCATTGCATATCAAAAATGTGTCATATATCATGAAAATTATATTGTATATCAGTAGAGACATGAATAAAGAGATCAATGAAACAGAATCATCCTGAATTGGGTTCACAAATGAGACGTTAGAATATAATAGGATTTCAAGTCAATGGTAAAAAGACAATTTTATGACTATAAAAAGAACAACTAAAATTTAGAAAAACAACTAAAGTTAAATTTGTATTTAACTCCTATATCAAAATAAATTCCTAAATGGATCAACAGTTTTAATATAGAACCAAAAAAAAGCTTAAAAATTAAGTGCTAAATAATAGTTGAAGAATACTTTGGAGTGAATGAAGTGAGGAAAGTCTTTTTAAGTAAGATACAAAACAAAAATATTTATATTAAATATAAAATGTAAGCAAAACTGTTTACATGCCAGAAGCATACTACATAGCATTAAAAAGTTAAGGGGTGCCTGGGTGGCTCAGTTGGTTAAGTGTCCAACTCTTGATTTCAGCTCAGGTCATTATCTCACAGTTTGTGAATTCGAGGCACGCATTGGGCTCTGCACTGCTTAGGATTCTCCCTCTCTCTCTGACCATCCCCTGCTTGCTCTCACTCTCTAAATAAATAAATAAATAATAAATAAATAAATAAATAAACTTAGAAAAATAGAATAAAAAAATTGAAAATATCACAAGCCAGAAAAATAATAATTACACAATAGTAAAATGGATCATATCTTTAGTACATAAAAATCAGCATGGAAAATATTAACAATTGAACCAGAGAAAGATATTAGTAGACAATCCACAGAAAAATAAACACACATCATTTTAAATATGTGAGAAGATGTTCCAACTCAATTATATCAAAAGTCTTTGAAAAAAAAGGATTTTGATTAAACTATAAAAATGAAATAAAATACCTTTAATCAGATTGTTCTATGTCTTAAATATTTATTAGATACAGGTGGTTGAGAATATGGAAAGACGTACTCTCACGGACGGTAAGCAGCAGCATGGCTGTTAGTACAACCTCAGGGATGGCAGTTTGGCAATAACTATGAATGTCGAGATTTAACTACCTGACCACTGACTCAAACATGTATATCAACGACTCCACCCTTAGCAACTCATAATTCACCTATTCAAACACATGTATTTATTGCAAAATTCTTTGTTATACAAAAAGGTTAGGAAAAATCTGAAGGGAAATGCATACATTAATTTTAGTATATGCTTATAAGGGAGTATTGCCTAGTACAAAAAAAACAACTAAGAATTAGATCTATATGGACTGATACGGAATATCTTCAATGTTGCAGATGATTTCACTTATATGTAAAATCTAATAATAAACAGAAACAAAAATTAACAGACTTGAACACACAGAACAAAGTGATGATTACCAGAGAGGAGGTGCTGATGGGGATGGACGAAATAGATAAAGGTGATTTAGAGGTACAAACTTCCAGTTATAAAATATATAAGCCAAAGGGTATAGTACAGCATAAGAAATATAGTAAATACTGTTGGAATACCTTTTATAGTGACAGATGGTAACTGTACTTATCATGGTGAGCATTTTGTCATGTCTATAACTGTCAGAGCACTATGTTGTACATGTGAACCTAATAAAGTATGTCAACTATACTTCAATTAAAAATTAAAATTAAAATATATAAAAACTATCCTAATATGAAAAACTTATTTTAAAAAAATCTTGCATAGTAAAAGCAAACATTTACATAAGCAGAAAACACACACATACATGTATTTGCATTTGCACATTCATTTGTAAAGATTATTACCTGATCTTAAGAAACAGATTAAGTGACTGCCTCTGGGAAAGAAGACTAGAGACGATGCCGAGAGATGAACAGGAAATTTGTGCTACACTTTATCCTATTCTGTAATGTTTTCATTTTTGCTATTATTACTTGTTACACTTCAACTTTTCTTATATAAGACAACTGAAATTTAATAAAGACATCCTATACATCATTAAATATTTAAATAGTATAATAAAAACAATTAACTGGGGGCGCCTGGGTGGCTCAGTCAGTTGAGCGTCCGACTTCGGCTCAGGTCATGATCTTGCTCATGGGTTCGGGCCCCGCGTCGGGCTCTGTGCTGACAGCTCAGAGCCTGGAGCCTGCTTCAGATTCTGTGTCTCCCTCTCTCTCTGTCCTTCCGCTACTCATTCTCTCTCTCTCTCTCTCTCTCAAAATCAATAAATGCCAAAAAAAAAAAAACCAATTAACTGACAAGAATCTAATTAAAAATAATACCAAGTCTCAGAAAATATATAAAAGATAAATACATAAATTGATTACAACTTAGTGTAATCATATAAAAATTTCCTCACAAATTCATTACCTATTATGGATTCCTTGCTAGAAGCCGTTACACATTTCTAAGTGAAGAGATCTACAAGATGTTATGGACCTTACATTCTAGCAGGGAGGGAAACTTACTACAGCACATTAAGCTACCTCGTTCTTTAATTATAATTATCATAAATTCTTTGAAGAAAGGAAAGCCAGAATCAGAGTTTAAAAGACTCTTACATTCTAAGGGAATGAATCCTAATGTCAAACAACTCTCTTCATGGTGGATGATGTGCTCATTTACTATGAGATGTGACATTTCTCCTCCAGAGCTTCTTCATAGCACTTATCATCTCAGAATTTCTCAGGGTATAGATCAGGGGGTTCAGCATGGGGGTTATGACTGTATAGAACACACTCAATGATTTGTCAATGGGGAAGGTCTTAGCAGGTCTCACATACATGAAAATACACGGAACAAAGAAGAAGACCACCACAGTGATGTGGGAACCACAGGTCTGGAGGGCTTTCCGCCTCCCTTCTGGACTAAGGTTCTTTAGAGAGTGCAAGATGACACCATAAGAGATGAGCAACAGCACAAACACGATTGTGCAGATCAGTCCTCCATTGGCTGCAACTAAGAGACCAATTACATGGGTGTCAGTACAGACCAGTTTCAGCAAGGGGTACATGTCACAGAAAAAATGATCAATAACATTGGGACCACAAAATGGGAGCCCATAAATCGTGCTAACTTGAATTACTGAATGCAGAAAACCACCAACCCAGGACCCTATCAGCAGCAAAACACACACCCATTGCCTCATGACAACCAAATAATGCAAGGGCTTACAGATGGCTACGTAGCGGTCATAGGCCATCGCTAGCAGAAGAAAGACCTCTGATCCACCAAAAAAGTGCTCTGTAAATAGCTGCGTCATACAAGATTGGAAGGATATGGTATTTTCCCCAAAGAACAAATTTGAAATCAGTTCAGGAGAAATAGATGAGGAATAAATGACATCCATAAATGATAAGCTAGCAAGAAAAAAGTACATAGGTGAGTCCAGGGTCTTACTAAAAGAAACAGTC
The DNA here is from genome assembly GCA_030068075.1 of Paguma larvata. Lineage (NCBI taxonomy): Eukaryota > Metazoa > Chordata > Mammalia > Carnivora > Viverridae > Paguma > Paguma larvata. The sequence goes on along the minus strand of CM057831.1, from coordinate 96,984,214 downwards.
AAGACAATGAGCAGGTTGCCCACCATGGTCAAAATATAAAAGAGCAAGAACATAACAAAGAGTACTTTCTGTTCCTTTGGATTCTGTGTGAGGCCCAAGAGGACAAAGTCAGTCACATTGTTCTTTGGTTCCATTTACTTGGTTCTGTCTATTCCTTATAGGTGCTGCCTTCAGTTACTAGAAACAGTTTGCCTTTAAAACAAAGGAAAAAAGTTTTAAGTGCATTATAAGCTTAATCTTTTTTATTTATTCAATTAAAAATGCACATGGAAAACTATTGATGTCAAACCTGTCATAGATATTGGAATCACCCAGTTGAATAAGACACAGTTCATTACTCTCAGTGATTTCATATATAGGTGGCCAGACCATTACAGATCAATTTAATAAGTGTCACTCTAAGTATAGTCATGTAGACTAAGGATGCCCTGTGCCAGAACACATTAATCAACGTGGGATCTGGGAAGGCTTCCCAGAGAAAGCAGTACTTTAGCTAAGTTTTAAAGAAGAAATGAGAACAAGAGAGGATGGAAAGGAAATTCCATGAAAGACGCACATGGATAAGGTCAGGCATAAAGTATACCTCCTAAGTGACCAATCACCTCAGGTAATTTACATATTTAATGTGGGAGCACAATTTATGAATTGCTCTCTGTATTCACCTTCCTAAATGATATTTCCAAATGGATATCAATTAAGTATTTATTAAGATAAATTTGAGGGGCACCTGGGTGGGTCAGTCGGTTAAGCGCTGGACTTCGACTCAGGTCATGATATCATGGTTCATGAATTCAAGCCCCACATCAGGCTCTGTGCTGACAGTGTGGAGACTGCTTGGGATTCTCTCTCTCTCTCCCTCTTTCTCTGTCCCTTCCATGCTTGTGCAGTCTTTCACTCAAAAATAAACATTAAGGGGCGCCTGGGTGGCTCAGTTGGTTGAGCGGCCGACTTCGGCTCAGGTCATGATCTCACGGTCTGTGAGTTCGAGCCCCGCATCAGGCTCTGTGCCGACAGCTCAGAGCCTGGAGCCTGCTTCTTCAGATTCTGTTTCTCCCTCTCTCTCTGCCCTTCCTCTGCTCATACTCTGTCTCTAGGTCTCTCAAAAATAAATAAACATTAAAAAAAAAAAAATTTAAAAAAAAAAAATAAACATTAAAACAAAAGATAAAATTTTAATTTTCCACAATAAACCTATTCCTTTCTAGATGATCTCCATCTCATTATATGGTACAAAATATTGTAATGAGAGGAAATGCTAACACTGCAAAAAGAACATCTTTCATTTGTTATGCACAACTATATATCACATGTTATGTCCATACATATATACATTATATATATGTATGTAATACATATATGCATTATATATATGTATGTAATACATATATATACACACATACATATATATATAGAGATACATACATATATATCTAGTGATACATACATATATATCTATATATGCACATATATATAGGATCAGATTTAATGTATAACATTTTATCTATACAATAACAAGTATTGTTATCCCCATTTTATAGTTGAAGAAACAGGCTTAGAATAATTTTCTCAAAGTCATACACCCTTCAGTGACAGAAATGTAATTATAAACTTTGATTGAATTCAAATCTGTGATTCCAGAAGAAGTTTCCAACTTTTCAATTTTTATAAACTCAAGTTTATAAGAATTTCCTGCATAATAAAGTAATTCACACAATTGAAAAGCCTGGCTTCCTCCATTAACTCTTATAGACTTACCTTTTGAGGCTTGCTCACAATCAGCGGGAGGACTAACTCGTAAAGACCTCTTCCATCCAGTATGACCACCAAGGACAAAAAGCCACGTTAGTTCTTAAGAATAAATTAGACTTCACATGACTATGTCCATCCATTTTCTACAAAGAGTCTTCTAATCGCTTCAGAAAATTATTATTACTTGATTGTAGATATATTTAAAAGGAATTCCATGATGCAAACAGAAAAACAAAAAATTTCCTCATCAGGATAATTTATCAAGGCAGACAAACCTATCTGAGATAAGAAGTCAGCAATAAGCTTCTTTTAAAGGAAAACTGTTCTCTAGAAACTAACTTCTTTTCCAGTAACTTCAAAAAAGAAAAATTACTATTCTAATTTTCTGGCCAACTTATTCTGGTAGTAGGGCAAAATTAACTGTATCAAGATCTTGAGAGGACATTCTTGAAATACTTATCAACCCTCCTGAAAGAGTTGTAACATTTCTGAAGAAAATAGCATTTTCTCCCCAATAGAGGCAAAGTCATTGGCCATTTTTTGCCTTCTAACCAGATATATCATTGAGTCATGCAATTACCGTGTGTCTGAGACTGATTCTTGCTTCTGTTCACTGTGGTTTTCAACCAAATTTTAAAATATGGAAAGGACATCTATATGTAAAGATACTTTTAGACCTATCACATTATGGAGAGGTTGGACGAGAAGCCCTGGTGAACTCTACAGTCCCAGGGCACAAGCTCACCCGAAGACTGACACTTTGTGATAGACTACAGGACACTTGCCCTGCTACATCACGAAGACAAGAACAGATAGATAATGTAAGAAGGGAGAAATTCTAAGGAAGAGTCTAAAAGAAATTCTAGAGATCAAAAAAGACTAACAAATCAAGAATGCCTTTGACAGGACTCATTAATAGACTAGACATTGCCTCAGGATATGGCAATAGAAATGTCCCAAACTAAAAATCAAAAAGAAAACGGGCTGAAAAACAAAAAGCAGAAAACAAAGAAACCAGAGGAGAATATGAAAGAACTGTGTGACAACTACCAAAGGGGTAACATCCATGTAATGGGAATACCAGAAAAAGAAGAAAAAGTAAAAGGAACAGAAGGAATATTTGAAGCAGTAATGACTGAGAATCTGCCCCCCACCAAATTAATGTCAAACACCAAGTCTCTGAAGCTCAGAGAATACCTCGTAAGACAAATGCCAAACAAACAAACAAACAAAAAACCATATCAAGGTATCAGAGTCAAACTTCAGAAAATTAAAGATAAACTTATAAATCTTGAAAGAAGCCAGAGGAAAAAACATCTTACCTATAGAGGAGTGATATCCCATCATTAAGCTCTTTAATTAGTGTAAGTGCTTGACATTAAGTTTTTGATTGCCAAAGCACATATTTCAAAAGGCATGAATAAACATATTGCTAGCTATATGACAAAGTTATCAGACAAGGAATTAAGTCACCCCAACTTGGAAAGCTCCCTCTCTCAGGAAGCCCTGGGTAACTTCAATAAATGACCATTTGAGTAACCCTGTTTCTCCCTTTCCATCCTCTAATTCCCACTCTCATGCGTTAAAGCAGTCAATAAATAGTGAATCCGGAAAGTCTAGATATCCATCCCGGTCTTCCAGACCCTAATAAAGGCAGAGCCCCAGGTCGGTGCTCTTTTGCTCTCTACCTACAACCTCCTCAGGTGTGGCCCTCGATATGCCCTGTAGCCTCCAGGACTAGTGCGTAATAAATCTTGTTCCTCAAAGTTCCCTGATAGTTTTTGCTGCAGTGAAATGTGTCCTGCAGTCATAATAAGAACCACAAGGGCCAATCCAGCCACAACTCTGGCCTCAGCAGGGGAAATGTCTGTGGGGACTTGCTATAAGCAATATGGGCCCACATGAGTGCCACAGGCATTCCTAGGCAATCATATCTCTGTCAATAGGCTGGGACCACCACCACAAGGAGAAGAGGAAAGAATTACATCCAACTTCTCCTCAGAGACCACGCAAGAAAGAAGTGAATGGAGTGAAATATTTAAAGCATTGAGAGAGAGAGAAAAAAATAACAATGCTAACTTAAAATTCTGTGCTCTGTGAAATTATCCTTCAAGAGTGAAGAAGAGAAGTCAAACTCAAAGAATCAGAGAGTAGAAAAGTGGTTGACAGGAGCTGAGGGTAGGGAAAGAGAGGCATGTTGGTCAAAAAGTACAAACTTCCAGTGTAAGAGGAATAAATTCTGGGTATCTAGTAGTCAGTTTGGTGCCAGAATTAATAATACTGTGTTATATACTTGAGAGTAGATCTTAAATGTTCTCACACACACACAAAAAAAAAAGTGAGGTGATGAATGTTTTAACTTGTTGTGGTAATAATTTCACAATATATACATGTACCAAATCATCACATTGTACACGTGAAGCTTATAAAATATTATTTGTCAGTTATATTTTAATAAAGCTAAGAAGAAAAAACCTACACATGGATGTTTCTAGCAACTTTATTCACAATTGTCAAAACATTAAAGCAACAAAGATACCTTTTGGTAGGTGAGTGGATATAGATGCTGTTTCTACTCCTGAAACCAATACTACACTACATGTCAACTAACTTGAATTTAAATAAAATCTTGGGAGAAAAAACATACGGTGTGTTACACCAGACAATAAATATTATTCAGCACTAAAAGGATGAGCTACCAAGTCAGAAAAAGACATGGAAGAAACTCAAACGTAGATTACTAAATGAAAGAAGCCAATCTCAAAAGGCTACGTATTGTACGATTCCAACTATGTGACTGTGGAAAAGGCAAAACTACAAACTTAGTGAAAAGATAAATGGCTGCCAGAAGTTGGGGGAGGCGGAGGGGTGAATAGATGGAACACAGAGGATTTTTAAGGCAGCGAAACTACTCTGTATGATACCATAATGGGGGATACATGTCATTATGCATTTGTTCAGACCCATAGAAAGAACAGCACCAGGAGTGAACCCTAGTGTGAATTATGGACTTTGTGTAATCCTAATGTTTCAGTATAGGTTCATCAGTTGTAACACATGTACCATTGTCAGCTGAGATGTCCATAATAGGGGGGATTTGCATGTGTGGGGACAAGGATTATACAGGAGTTCACCTCACTTTCTGCTCAAATAGCTGTGAACTGCAAACTGAAAATATCCCTAAAAATAAAGTTTGTTTCAATGTGACATTTGTCCAGGAAGAGGAAGCACGCAAATGCATGTGGATAAGCTAGATGACCTGGGGGCCTGCGTTTAGAACCGAGGTCTAGATATGAAGCACGATGGAATGAGCTCACCATTTTGAACCCATCCAACTGTGCATTTTCAACAGAATTCCCAATATGTTGGAAAGAGGTGACAAAGATTAGTCTTCTTACAGTAACTTTTGAGGGCATTATTTTAAACATCTCTAAGTTTCATTTTTTCCTCTAATATAAAAAGAATATGTACTTCAAGAAATTATGATGATTGAATGATATAATGTATGCTAAGTGCTTAACATAGTGCCAGATACACAGTAGTACACAACACATTTTCAGGTGGGTTTTTTAAAGGGATGAGAGTCACTAAAGCAAGACAAGCATTTTTGTTTATTAGTGAGGAAAGCTTCCTTCAAAATTAAGGTAGAAGAGGTATTTGAGAAGTGCTAATGAACCCCCATGCTGTGCTATGCGAATGCCATGAGGTTAGAGACCACTCTACCCATCTGTGTTTCTACTTCAGCACCAACCACAATTATTAGCATAGCAGGTGTTGTAAAAATAAATGATATGAATAACTCTATGGTATCGACAATTTTCCTGCTCTCAGCTTCCTTGTGGTCCTTTATTTCTGCTTCTTCTGTGTGTATAGGACAGAGACTAGGACACCCTTCAATTTTGTGGACATTAAAAACTATCTGTGGGATAAATGAAACCCATTTTGTGAGCTCCCATCCCCAACTGTGAACATCCAGAGTTCACAGTTGAACTGTATATGAAAACTATCCTGCATGTGTTAATTTCCAAAGTATGTACCCATGTCCCCAACATAAAATCCAAAGAACTTCATTTCCCTGTCCTCCTGCCACTTGGGTGCAGACAAGTGATGGGTTCTGCCAACCAGGAGCGTCTGTGCAAGTCCTTGAGTAGAAGTCAGTTATCGGGGGATAAGTGGCTCCGAGAGCATCAGAGTGGCTCCGAGATCAGGAATGAGGTACCACTGCAGTCTAGCCAGGGCAGGGTGACCTTGGTTATGGCACAAGCAGCAGCCGCCTTGGCATGCCAGTCCAGTCAGGTGTGCTTCTGGAAGCTACTCCTGATAACTCAGCCTAGAATCTGTGATTCCTACTCTTCCAAATACCCTTATGCTATTTAAGCACGTATCATGGATCCCTTCTACTTAAGCTAGCTACAGAGGTTCTGTGTCATCAGCTAAGAATCCCTGACTGATATATTAAACTGACCTAAAGTTCTCCATTTCATTTTATCACAAAGAATGGAAGTCATCAATTTCAGGAGCTTCCGGTTAACAAGGGTTTCTTTTAAGAGGGTTAAGTGAAGATGATAGCCTTTTATTCAGTAAGTATGTATGAAGCATTTGCTGTGTGCCATGTCTATTCTGGGCGCTGGAAAGACAGCAGTGAATATCTACTTTCTTGGAGTTTACATTCTAATTGGAAAAGAGAGAGAATCAACAGGTAAATCAGATAAGATGCTGTAGAGAAACTGTGAGTGACGTAATAGAGTAACTCAGGGAGATAGAGAATGGCTTTACACGGTGGTTAAAGAAGACCTCTAAGGAGGTGGCAGCTGAGTTGCCGACTGAGTGGAGACAACAATCCAGGCATAGGAAGGTCCAGAGAAAGAGCCTTTGGGGCATAAGGAACTAGTTCAAAGGCCTATAGTCACAAATGAGGGGGCGCCTGGGTGGCTCGGTCGGTTGAGCATCCGACTTCAGCTCAGGTCATGATCTCGCGGTCTGTGAGTTCGAGCCCCACGTCAGGCTCTGTGCTGACAGCTCAGAGCCTGGAGCCTGCTTCGGATTCTGTGTCCCCCTCTCTCTCTGCCTCTCCCCCGCTCATGTTCTGTCTGTCTCTGTCTCAAAAATAAATAAATATTTAAAAAATTTAAAAAAAAAGAAAACAAAAATGAGGCCATTGCAGCTGAAGCTGGTGAACAAGGGAGAGAATGATACCGATGTGTTTGGGTGGGACGATCGTACAGAGCAGTACAATTTAAGCAAATGCTTTCACATGGGAAAAAATTGTCAACATTAAAGAAGCCAGGAAGAGAAAAAGTAGAGGTCAATGCCACTGGCTATCCCAAAGAGCCCACCAAAGTAAACACCTGGCAGGAAGCACATGCAAGTTCTGGGAAAAGATGGTTGCTTGAGCACAGATATTTTATTTCGCTTCATCCTGATTTTAATTAGAGCGGAACTGATTGTAAGGTTAAGGTTGCTTGATGATCTCTGAGTCAGAAGAGAGCAGTTAATGACACTCATCCATGTCTGATCAAAACCCCCTTCGCACAGACAGAAACTAGTGGTTTTACTCATGACCTTCAGCTCATTGTTGCTCCCTCTTGGACACAGATAAATGCTGTAAAATCTTGCTTTGGGGTCTTCTTTGAACGCAAAACCTAAAGAGGTCTCTTGCCTTCTGAGTCGCTATTGCCTCACATTCTTCCATTTTTCAGCACTTTTCTCCTTGAACGAAACTTTTTATATATACATTAACTTAGTTATTGCCTATCTCCCTCCACTAGAAAGTGGTACATGATCTGTGTCATTATTATGATGTATACCACAGTGTTTACGAGTGCTTAAGTTCTAAAGCCAGACTACACAGGTTCGAATCCCACCTCAGGCATTTTCTAGTTCTGCGACCTACAGTAAATTATTTCAATTTCCCACACTTCAGTTCTTCTGGAAAGTAGAAATAACATTATCTATTTCATAAGGATCTTAGGGGATTAACCAGTAACTTGCCTTTGTAGCACCAGCCAAACTGTAATAAGTAGCAATCACTTTAACTACAATTACTAATTATTGTACTACAGATTTTTTATTGGTCATAAAGTTTATTAAATTTAGGGGTCTTCTTTAACCTATAACTTTGGAGACATTCACATTTTTAAGGCGAATTTTTTAGAGAGTTAATCTCATCCATCTTGCATTAATTTTGAGGGCTTTACTCTTAGAATTTTGAAAGCGTCTCATGAGCTCCTAATAGAAATACCTACATAGAGTTCAAGAATATGTACAAAACAGACGGGTTTTTTGTTTTGTTTTGTTTCGTTTTTTAACTCAGACAGAAACAGGACCCAAACAGAAGAAGTGAGGGAGCATCAAAGACAGTAACATTTATTAAATACCCACTGAATGACAAGCACAGTCCTGGATACTTGGCATACAGCGTCTCTTCTAAGCTTAAAACTACGCTTTGAAAAATGTGTTACCATTTCACTGTACATGTGAGCTAAGATCAAAATAAGATCCTGAGAGCTGTGAAATTCACACATTACGTAAACTAATAAGATAGAATTCAATACTAATTCTGTTTACTCCATAACCCAAATCTTTCCACATCACCCAAAACTGCCACTGAAGTGTTAGTGACTTCCAGGGGCTGAATAATAACCTAAAAGTCACTAATGCTCTTACCTAAAATTCAAGGGAAAAGTTATCTGACATAGTATCACACAAGAAGATGTCTTTTTCACTAAGGAGACAGGGACCAAGGTAAGATTCATAGAGGTCTGTCCCAGACATAATGAGGGCCTTGCTATTTCAAGAAGAGAGAGAAACAAAAATCTGTCTGTATTAAGAATTAGGTCGTCACCAATTTTTTTCTTTTTGATACACTTTTATAATGTTTACTATGTGCCATGAACTTTCATAAGCACTTAACATATGTAATCCCACTTATAAGACCCCAAAATATGATGAAATAGGTATTATTGTTTCCATTTTTTATAGAAAAGGAAAATACTGTTGAAAGGTAAAATAACTTTCCTAGTTCACACTCCCCCAGGAAATCTACTCCAGAGTCTACCCTCACCACTCTACCCCACCACCTCCTCTAAACAAATAGTTCACTTAATTCTGTTCATATTCTGGTTGCCTGCTGTGTTGACCTCTGGTTCATAATAAAATGATTTTGTGGCTCTTCAATTCGGACTTGTGAGAAAAAAAAAATCATACCCATAAATGGATTAGCCCCAAGGTCCAGGAAGCATGAGGCCAACAGAAATAAGAAAAAACAGAAGAGCATGGGAAGGTAACAGCCAAGGATGTTGGGAAGCATTCCCACCCCCCAAGAATTTTACAAGGCCAGTGAGCTCAGAGCACTATTCTTCACAGAAAGTACAAAGAAACAATGTATTAGCTCCTTTCTAATGCTCAAAAACTAGATTAAGTGTTTCTGTACTGTTATAGAGACTCCAATAATGAATTTCAAGACTAACAGCTAGTGAGAATTGATTGGTAATAGAAGATCTACATGGATTTGTTATTAATCTTGATAATATCTCTATCTCCTTTAACTCAAAGAAGTTGTAGTTTGCTGAAGTCCACACCATATGTGGCAAAAGTAAGTTTTGATATCAGAATTGTCTTACTTAGCGACTGTTTTCTTAATGATAATAATATCTCTCCAAATGTACATATACAAATGATACATAAAATCTCCTTCACATAGCAAAATCATGAAAATAATGTTCTCAATGTAAATGACTACTTAATATTACAATAACAATGAATTTTAATTCCAATAATAGAGCAAGAATAGGTAGTAGACCTACCCATTGGAAGCAAGAGAAAAGAGAGAATCCGACCAGATGTAGCAAAAGATTTAAAAGTATAGAAAATGAAGATAAAGAATATGGAAAGCTTTTCTATCTTCACAGAATACAATGTTTTTGTTTTGCAGTTACGAAGATAGTGAGCTTGTATTGCATGACTTATGAAGAACTGAGTTTCATGATGTTCAGGGTATCTGCTATGAAAGGTACTTCCCAGGAAATGCTTTAACAAGATCATCCACTAATAGGCTGATGACGTAAGCATAATCTATAGCATTGTTGCTCAAGGTGTATGTATAGATCACCTGCTTAGAAACATCTACATAATTTGTTTAAAATGCAAACGTGCCAATCCAAGAACATTCCCATTAAATTAGAATCTCTAGAGCTGTATCCTGGAAATGTACATTTTAACAGAATTCCAGCTGATTCTGAAAGTAAGCAAAGTTTGAGAACCAAATGACCAATAAATAAATCTAAATGGGATATTTTTAAATGATAAATGATTTCCCTTTCCTCTGAGGACTTATGTGCCAACATCAACATACTTTTATCTATAGTGTTCACTTGAACCACTTAGAACCACTTAGTTTCTTGGACCATAGAAATTATATTATTTTCTTTTTGTCATTCAAAGAGGAAGTCATTTTATGCTGCTGTGATTATTTTTCCATTGAAGTCACCTTTTGATCCAGAGCTTCTTTATAGCATTTTTCACCTCTGAATTTCTCAAGGTATAGATTAAAGGGTTTAACATAGGAGTTATCATGGTATAAAACACAGCCACAGCTTTATCAATGGAAAAGGTGATCACTGGGCGCAGATACACAAAGATGCATGGCACAAAGAATAAAATGACCACAGGTGATGTGAGAGACACAGGTAGAGAGGGCTTTGCGTCTCCCCTCCAAGCTATAAGTCTTTAGGGAGAGCAAGATGACCACATAGGAAACCACCAAAAGGAGGAAGTTTAACAAACAGATGAACCCGCTATTGGCAGCAACAAAGAGACCAAGGGTATGAGTGTCCATGCAGACGAGTTTCAACAAAGGATTCAAGTCACACATGAAATGATCTATGACATTGGGCCCACAGAAAGGCAGCCAGACTGTGAAGAGGATCTGAATGGTTGCATGGACAAAGGCTCCAGCCCAGGCCACTCCTACAAGAAGGCTACATACCTGGTGACTCATGATGGTTGTGTAGTGCAACGGTTTGCAAATGGCCACATAACGATCATAGGCCATGACTGTGAGAAGGATAATCTCAGCAGCACCAAAAAAATGTTCAGCAAAGACTTGAGTCATACATCCCGTAAAAGAGATGATTTTTCTCACAGTAAGAGCATCAGCGAGCATTTTAGGGGTCATGGAGGAAGAACAGCAGCCATCTATAAGGGACAAGTAAGACAGGAAGAAGTACATGGGGGTTTCGAGGGCCCTGCTGGTACTGATGGTGATCATGATGAGCAAGTTGCCTGCCAAAGTGACCAAGTAGACAATTAAAAACACAACAAATGAGAATGTCTGAAGTTCCACATTTTGAGTCAAGCCCAGGAGGATGAATTCTGTCACATTATTCATCTTCTCAGTTCAGGTGACAAGTGACTTCCTGAAAAGAAAGTCATACTCATCCTCAATAATGATGCCTCCTTCTAATGAATAAATATTCATGGAATGCCTTATTTTTTCTAATTTTACAGAAGGAAAAAACAAGCACAAAACCATATCAACTATTTCATTTTTTATATTCTTACAAGTGATAATACAGGTGGCATTTTTTGTTCTTTACAATTTACTGATTTGTTTTGATTTTTCTACAAGGCTGTGTAACCTTTAAAATCAGAAAAGAAAAATATCATGCATTAATTTGGAAAAGCCAATCCATGATGTAGCCATTCATGAGGCATGTTCAAAATATCCAAAGATATATGTATTTTACCCCCAAAATGGCTGGACATGTTTACCAGTGAAAAATCCAATTTGTTCTAATTGAGTTCATGAAAAAAGACTCAAAGACACATAAAGATTCTTTCACAAGCCATATTTTTCCTACTTTACCTGTCTGGAAACATTTCAGCTTCTTCACGACTAAAAATGGCATTGCTACCTCTTCCCAATCTCAGAGAAGTTGGTAAATGGTCATTATGGAACTAGCCACATTGTCTCATATCCTTCTCTCATTCTTCAACACAGTGTCTTTGAAGGCAAAGATGTGCCTTACTACAATTGTAATCTTAGTCATTTTTGTATTCTCAACACTGGCTAAAAAGTAAACACTCATAAAGCATTCACTGAAAGAGACAGAAGAAAAAAAGAGGCAAAAGAAAGAGGAAGAGAAATAAAGGAGAAAGGACAAAGTAGAAATGCATTAAAAAGCAAAGAGAAATGGGTTTAAAATCCACACGTACGGGCATCTGGGTGGCTCAGTTGGTTGAGCATCCAACTCTTGATTTCAGCTCAGGTTGAGATCCCAGAGTCATGGGATCGAGCCCCACATCAGGCTCTGTACAGAACATGGAGCCTACTTAAGATTCTCCCTCTCTCTCTCTCTCTCTTTCTCTTTCCCTCCCTCCATCTGCCCCTCTCCCCTGCTCATGTTCTCTCTCTCTAAAATAAAAAAATAAAATAAAATGAAATAAAATCCAAAGACTTAGATTGGAATTTGGAATTTGCCCCTGATTAACTACATAACATGAATTTATTTTATCTCTCTGTGCTTCAATTTTTTCATCTGTTAAAGTAGGGAATAAATATACCTATATACCTTTTGTGAAGATAAAATCAGTTTAAATTTACTACTGTTGTTAATATTATATTACTGTTCTCATGGGAGTATTACCAAAGAAAGCTTTCAAAATTGTCTCTGAACATCTCTAAAAGACAGAGAGTCTGAAAATGTAAGCTAATCAAATGAGAAGAAACAGGAGACTGAAAAAAACAGTGATAAATGTCAGAAATAAAGGTCATCAGATTTGAAAAAGAAAAATTTTAAAGCGAGTGAGTAAAAGAACCTTTAACACAAATATTTAATTATTTGTTTAGTTTGCTTGCTTTGTTTGTGGGATTTATTGTCTATTCATTAATTGATTTGCTAAAGACATATTCTAAACTTAAAATAATGTACTCCTTTCAAATTTGACTCTACGACCAAGTATGGATTTTACCAGGAAATAGAAAACTTAATGTAAACCCTGTTCACTATTCAAATAAATGCGTTGTACAGTGTTGTGTATTACTACTCTTATGACCTAATCAATTTTATATCCACAGTGGTAGCTAATATTAGGTATTATAAAGCATTTGAGAGAAAGCAATGAAGGAGATGTAGAGAGAGAGAGGGAGGAGAAATAAAAAAGAGAAAAAGTAAAACCAAAAAGGAAAAGGGAAAAAAGGGCAAGAGGAGAAAAGCGAACACACTACAAAGTCCTCTAGGAAAGACTTTGGTAAGTATATTTTAATATTTCCAACAAGTGCTGCACTTGAAATCTGAACTTTTTACCAAACTCGTCTGCTGATTATGGCCCTTAGGATCAACATCAGAGAAAAATGTTGACAAATCAGGAAGTCCTGACATACAAACTGGTCAGAAAAATAAAGTTATTTTTGCCTAACTCGGTGGTGAGGGTTATCAAGTCCGATCAAGAGTTAGTCCTTTGCAGACTCAACGACACTTAAACTGAAAGTGTGAAACACTTACACAGAGGTGTAAGTAAATTTATGTAAATTTACTGTTTGAAAAACAAATAAACAAACAAACAAGCACAGTGTTTCCAAAAAAAAATCTTGAAGTAAAATCAAAAAGAAGAAAATATGCTTCTCTTACATACCAACACTCCCCATATATTGGACGACTGGGATTTCTCCCCCTGGCCTGACTTGTTCAGATAATAAACTCAGATAGTAGACACACCTACTTTGTATTTAAGAGGAATTTGGGTTTTGGAGCGGAGGTTTTCAGAAGCTTAGCACATTTCTATTTCCGTGGGATTCACAGAAATCTATAGGGTTTTTTACATTTTTTCTGTAGAACTTGGTGTGAGACACAGGCCTTAAGAACATGGCAGCCATTTTTAAAGCCAGAAAAGCAAATCCAATTACCAAAACACCGGCAGTTGACTAAAAGTCTCTGTGATGAGGAATCTCTTGAAGCCAATTCTTCTGAGCCTTTTTTTCAGAGCATCTATGCTCAGTGCTGAGCCACATACTTTGGTCCTTGGGATGTATCCACTTTTTCACATCATTTCAACAGCACCCCATGGCTAGCCACAGATGTAGTCAGAAAGAGATACTGCCTTTGTGTTTCACTCTGCTAAGAAATGCTCACAACCCTGCTTCTCAACTCCTTCAGTTCTCACAAGAAGGCACCAGTTTGACTTAAGTGGTGACTCACCTCTATGCTATTTCCCCAAGGGAAGAGTAGTTAATTTTAGGAGTCCTTGCCAAAACGGCAGCTAAATGCTTCTCCCCTCCTCCTATAGTCCCTCTGACCACAGAAGGACATTTTTGACAAGGGTTAGAATTCATCTACAGGAATAGGATAATTATCAGGCTATAGTCAGAACCTGGATTCTTCATTTTTTTTTTCCCCAATAAATGTTCATGTGACATCTAAAATATGCCAGGCACAGTGCTGTTCAATAATAATATTGACAGTAACTAACTATTGAGTGCTATATGCCAGGTCCTGGGTTAAACACATTATACGAGGAGGTACCATTTGTGATGGCACTATTATTATTTTCATTCTACAAATGAAGAAACTGAGGTACTATGAGTATAGGTAATTTACACAGGATCAGATGTGAGTAGTGGCAGAACTGAAACTTAAATACAAATCTGCCTTCACAGCCCAGTTAGTGTCTCTGCTGTCATAGGCAAGAATTCAACTATTAAGAAAGAAGAGAGAGAGAGTGGTGAGCATTATAAAAATAACACAGTGCTATATGCCTGTGTAATGAGAACACACTTTAAACTGGAATGGAGGTGGAATGCTCAGGGAAGGTATTCTTAAGGAAGTGATGTTGAAGTTGAAGCCAGAAAAACATTACCCAAGGTCTAGACTAGATATATAAGAGAGGAGATTGGGCCAGACTGTACCATTTGGTGAACGTGAACAATGAACGAGGTCTCAGTGAGAGTATTTGTGGTTCCATACAATCAATTATACTTTTCCAAATGTATAAGTCAAATGGACTGTATGCTTCATTGTCATTGTCAATTAAGTGGAAATTACTTGAGCAGAAGAGTTAAAATGCATCAAGCAACTGAAAAACCTCAGTTATAACTGATTGTAAGAGGATGGGGCAACTGGGTGGCTCAGGCGGTTAAGCGTCTGACTCTTGATTTCCTCTCAGGTCATGATCTCACAGTTCCTGGGACTGAGCCCCACATCAGTTCTGCACTGATAGCTTGGAGCCTGCTTAGAATTCTCTCTCTCTCTCCCCTTCTCTCTCTCTCAAAATAAATAAACTTTAAAAATTTTTTTAAAAAGAGGATCAAAGACAACTTAGAGCACCTAGACATCGCATGAACACAGACCCAGCCTCCAATCTAAGCAGTACCATGAATACGTTTTCCTACCTTGAAATAACTTTACCTTTCTCAGACTCAATTTTTCTTATCTTCTAAAAGACTACATATCATTGTTTTGAGGATTAAACTGACCCACAAAAATGAATGAATGAATGAATGATCAAATGAATAATAAAGAGCAGTCATATTTCTACTAACAACAACAATGACGACGACAAAAACAAAAACAAAAAAACACGATCTCAAACTTGAGATGAAATTTTCACCAAAATGTTAAGAATCTGTTTTCAAGTAACTAGAGAAATCTACCTTGTCAGACATTCTTCGTGAATTATTTCCCCTCACAGAATAACTAAAATACTCACCTTCTTTCTCTGGAATTGCTTGTTCTACAGAACTCCAGTATTCACGTCTACACCTCCTGTATACTGAGGTACACTCTTTGGGCTCAGGCAGTGCTCCTGCTGGTGCTTCCCAGCTGATGTTGGTTGATAGATTTCTGGGTATTTCCACATTTTCAGTATTACGGAAGGCTGCCATAAAGACTGGCACACAACTCCAGATGTACGCATGCTAACCATCGCTTGAGTATGTATCTAAGAGTTGAAACTATGAATTGAGGTTATGTGAATCTTAAAGATTACTAGATAATGCCAAATTATTTTCCAAAGTAGTTGTACTAATATACACTTCCAGCAGCAATATAAAATACATCCCATTGGTTCATATCTTCTACATCACATACTAGTCCCAAATTTCTTAATTTTTGCAAATTAAATGAACATAGAATGTTATCTCATTGTGGGTTTCCTTGGCATTTCCAAAATTATAATAAGCCGATTATCACTTCACATATTTATTCACCAAATCTTTCTTCTGGTTGAAATGTCTGTCAAAGTCTTTGGCCCATTTTCCATTGACTCTGTTTTCAATTTGTAGAAGTTCATTATGTATTGTAAGCAATAATCCTTTGTAACTTAAATATTTGTCCTGCAAATGTTTTCTAGTCTTTGCATTTATGCTAAGGTTCTTCCCATTAACAGCACTTTATAATTTAAATATTGGTGTTCATATAGATTTTATTTATGAAAAAATATTTTTCTGTTTCCTTTAATAATTCCATGCTTCAAGGTCACAAAAATATTCAACTATATTTTCTTCTAAATTACTTGCTGTTTAGCTATTGATGTTAAAATTAAAACTAACCGATGTCAACTATGAAATTTTTGTTAAACCCACGTCTTCAAAGATATGCTCCAGTTTCTTCTAGAAAGAAGACTTGTATTTTTTACTCTTACCATTAGGTATATGATTCATCTCAAATTAATTTTTATGTGATGTGACTTACAAGCTGAGGCTCATTTTTATCCATATGAATATCCATTTATTCTAGATCCTTTTGTTGAAAAGACTTTCCTTTCTCCATTATTGCTTTGACAGTGCTTTGTGAAAATCAATTAATTCTGTATGTGCTGGCTTATTTTTGGACTCTCTACTCTGTTCCATATAACTATATGTTTATCTTCTGTCAGTTACTGTATCTTTATATTGTCTTGAATTCAGATAGTGTAGACTTTCCAGAGCTCTTGCACATAATCTATTAGATTTATTCCTAAGTACTTTTATTTTTATCAAATGTCAATAGTGTTTTTCAACTTAATTTTCCAAAGTTTTTATTCTTTTTGTTTTTATTTATTTTTAAATATAATTTATTATCAAGTTAGTTAATATACAGTGTATACAGTGTGCTCTTGGCTTCAAGAGTAGATTCCCGTGTTTCATCGCTTACATATAATACCCAGTGCTCGCCCCAACAAGTGCCCTCCTCAATGCCCATCACCCATTTACCCCCTTCCTCAGAACAACTCTCGGTTTGTTCTCTCTATTTAAGAGTCTTGTATGGTTTGCATCCCTCTCTGTTTGAAACTATTTTTCCCCTTCCCTTCCCCCATGGTCTTCTGTTAAGCTTCTCAAATTCTTCACATGAGTGAAAACATATAGCATCTGTTTTTCTCTGACTGACTTATTTCACTCAGCATAATACCCTCCAGTTCCATCCACACTGTTGCAAATGGCAAGATTTCATTCTTTTTAATTGCTGAGTAGTATTCCATTTTATATATAGACCACATCTTCTTTACCCATTCATCAGTTGATGGACATTTGGGCTCTTTCCATAATTTAGCTATTGTTGTTAGCACTGGTATAAACACTGGGGTATATGTGCCCCTATGAATCAGCACTCCTGTATCCTATGAACACATTCCTAGTAGTGCTATTGTTGGGTCATAGGGTAATTTTTTATTTAAAAAATTTTAATGTTTTATTCATTTTTGAGAGACAGAGCCTGGGTGGGGAGGGGCAGACAGAAAGGGAAAAACAGAATCCCAAGCAGGCTCCATGCTCTGAGCTGTCAGCACAGTGCCCAGAGCAGAGCTTGAACTGACAAACCTGCTAGATAATGACCTGAACCAAAGTTGGAGCTTAACTGACTGAGGAATCCAGGCACCTCTATGTTTAATTTTTTGAGGAACCTCCACACTGTTTTCCAGAGCAGCTGCACCAGTTCACATTCCCACAACAGTGCAAGAGGGTTCCCATTTCTCCACATCTTTCCAACATCTGTTGTTTCCTTAGTTATTAATTTTAGCCACTCTGGTGTGAAGTGGTATCTCCATGTGGTTTTGGTTTGTATTTCCCTGATGATGAGCGATGTTGAGCATCTTTTCATGTGTCTGGTGGCCATCTGGATGTTTTCTTTGGAAAAGTGTCTGTTCATGTCTTCTATTTCTTCATTGGATTATTTGTTTTTTGGGTGTTGAGTTTGGTAAATTCTTTATAGATTTTGGATATTTACTTTTTATCTGATATCTTTAGCAAATGTCTTCTCCCATTCTTTTGGTTGCCTTTTAGTATCACTAATGTTTCCTTTGCTGTGCAGAAGCTTTTTATCCTGATGAGGTCCCAATAGTTCATTTTTGCTTTTATTTCCCTTGCCTTTGGAGATGTGTCAAGTAAGAAGTAGCTGTGGCTGAGGTCAAAGAAGTTGTTGCCTGTTTCTCCTCTAAGGTTTTGATAGTTTCCTGTTTAACATTCAGGTCTTTCATCCATTTTGAGGTTATTTTTGTGCATGATGTAATAAAGTGGTCCAATTTCATTCTTCTGCATACTGCTGTCCAGTTCTCCAAGCACCATTTGCTGGAGAGACTGTCTTTTTTCCATTAGATACCCTTTCCTGCTTTGTCAAAGATTAGTTGGCCATACATTTGTGGGTCCCAATTCTGGGTTCTCTATTCTATTCCATTGGTCAATGTGTCTGTTTTTGTGCTAATACCATACCGTCTTCATGATTACAGCTTTGTAGTAGAGGCTAAAGTCCGGGATTGTGATGCCTCTCACTTTGGTTTTATTTTTCAACATTACTTTGGCTATTTGGGGTCTTTTGTGGTTTCATCCAAATTTTAGGATTGTTTGTTCTAGCTCTGAGAAGAATGCCAGTGCAATTTTGATTGGGATTGCATTGAATGTGTAGATTGCTTTGGGTAGTATTGACATTTTAACAATATTTGTTCTTCCAATCCATGAGCATGGAATGGTTTCCCATTTTTTGTGTCTTCTTCAATTTCTTCCATGAGTTTTCTATAGTTTTCAGCGTAGAGATCTTTCACATCTTTGGTTAGGTTTATTCCTAGATATTTTATGGGTTTTGGTGCAACTGTAAATGGGATCAATTCCTTGATTCCTCATTCTGTTGCTTAATTATTGGTATATAGAAATGCAACCAATTTCTTGACATTAATTTTATATCCTGGGACTTTTCTGAATTCATGTATCAGTTCTAGCAGCATTTTGGTGGAGTCTTTTGGGTTTTCCATGTAGAGTATCATGTCATCTGCGAAAAGTGAAAGCGTGACTTCTTCTTTGTCAATTTAGATGTCATTTATTTCATTTTGTTGTCTGATTGCTGAGGCTAGAACTTCCAACACTATGGTAAACGACAGTGGTGAGAGTGGGCATCCCTGATGTGTTCCTGACCTTGGGGGAAAGTTCTCAGTTTTTCCCCATTGAGGATGATATTAGCTGTGGGCCTTTCATATATGGCTTTTATGATGTTAAGTTATGTTCCCTCCCAACTTTCTTGAGGGTTTTTATTAAAAAAGGGTGCTGTATTTTGTCAAATACTTTTTCTGCATCTATTGACAGGATCATATGGTTCTTATCCTTTCTTTTATTCATGTGAGGTATCCCATTGATTGATTTGTGAATATTGAACCAGTCCTGCAGCCCAGGAATGCATCCCACTTGATCATGGTGAATAATTCTTTTAATATACTGTTGAATTTGATTTGCTAGTATTTTGCTGAGAATTTTTGCATCCATGTTCATCAGGGATATTGGCCTGTAATTCTCCTTTTTAGCAGGGTCTTTGTCTGGTTTGGGAATCAAAGTAATGACTTCAGAGAATGAGTACGGAAGCTTTCCTTCCACTTCTATTTTTCGGAACAGCTTGAAAAGAATAAGTATTAACCCTGTTTTAAGTGTCTAGTAGAATTCCCCTGGGAAGCCATCTGGCTCAGGACTCATATTTGTTGGGAAATTTTTGATAACTGATTCCATTTCTTCACTGGTTATGGGTCTGTTCAAATTTTCAATTTCTTCCAGTTTGAGTTTTGGTAGTGTGCAGGTGTCTAAGAATTTGTCCATTTCTTCCATATTGCCCAGTTTGTTGGCATATAGTTTTTCAGAATATTCTCTAGCAATTGTTTGTATACCTGTGGTGCTGGTTGTGATCTCTTCTCTTCATTTGTGATTTTATCTATTTGGGTCCCCCTCTCATTTCTTTTTGAGAAGTCTGGTTAGGGGGTTATCAATATTTTTTTATTTTTTCAAAAAACCATCTCTTAGATTCACTGACCTCTTCTACTGGGTTTTTTTTTTTTAATTCCTTATTGTTTATTTCTGCTCTAATCTTTATTAGTTCTCTTCTGTTGGCCTTGGGGTTTCCATGCCACTCTGCCTCTGGTTCCTCTAGGTGTAAGGTTAGGTTTTGTATTTGGGATTTTTCTCGTTTCTTGAGCTAGGCCTGGACTGCAATGTATTTTCTCTTATGACTGCCTTTACTGCATCCCAAAGTGTTTGGACTGTCATGTTTTCGTTTCATTTCATTTATTTTTAAATTTCTTCTTTAATTACCTGGTTTACCCATTCATTCTTTAGTAGGATGTTCTTAACCTTATGAATCTGGAGCCTTTCCAAATTTGTGTGTGTGTGTGTGTGTGTGTGTGTGTGGTTTACTTCAAGTTTCATAGCATTGGGATCTGGAAATATGCATGGTATGATCTCAATTCTTTTATGTTTATCAAGGGCTGTATTATGACCCAGTATGTGATCTATCTTAGAGAATGTTCAATGTGCACTCGAGAAGAATGTGATTCATTTGGATGAAAAGTTCTGAATATAACGGTCACGTCCAACTGGTCCAGTGTATCATTCAAGGTCATTGTTTCTTTATTGATTTTCTGCCTAGATGATCTGTCCATTGTTGTAAGTCCTGGAATTACCATATTCTTATCAGTAAGATTGCTTGTGTTTGTGATTCATTGATTCATATATTTGGATGTTTCAAGTTGGGGGCATAAACATTTACAATTGCTAGCTCTTCTTAATGGATAGATCTCGCAATTATGATATAATACCCTTCTTCATCTTGTTACAGTCTTTAGTTTAAAATCTAGTTTGTCCGATATAAGGACGGCTACTCCAGCTTTGTTTTGACTTCCAATAACATGATAGATGGCTCTCCATCCCCTCACTTTCAATCTGAAGATGTCCTCAGGTCTAAAATGAGTCTCTTACAGACAGCAGACAGAAGGATCTTGGTTTTTTTAATCCATTCTGATACCCTATGTCTTTTGGTTGGGGCGTGTAGTCTATTTACATTCAGAGTGATTATTGAAAGATATGGATTTAGTGTCTTTGTGTTATCTGTAGATTTCATGCTTGTGGTGATGTCTCTGGTCCTTTGTAGTCTTTGCAACATTCCACTCATGGAGTTCCCCTTAGGATCCCTTGCAAGGCTGGTTTAGTGGTGATGAACTCCTTCAGTTTTTGTTTGTCTGGGAAAGCATTTATCTTTCCTTCTATTCTCAATGACAGGTTTGCTGGATAAAGGATTCTTGGCTGCATATTTTTCCTATTCAGCACACTGAATATTTCCTGCCACTCCCTTCTGGCCTGACAAGTTTCAGTGGACAGGTCTGCTAGTTTTCTGTCCTTTATGTGTTTTAATAGCTTGTTATGTGTCCTGCACCTGCGAGCACTACTATATTAAATGGGGTCATACACTGTCCAGGGCCTGACCCTTCAGGAGGTGTTTTTGGAGTCTGTTGCGTGCTCTCTGTTGTTGTGACTCTGTTGTTTTATCTCTTTACTCGTAGTGGTGGTTTGGACTTTCTACCAGGTGTGTTTTGATTTGTTCATTGAAGTATCCCTAGAAAAAATTTAAAAGGGGGATGATGGAAGAAGCCTTATCCCATATATAGAGAGAAAGGACTGGGGTGGGAAAAACAAAATGACCAGGCAGAGATTCAGAGAAACTATACAGCTTAATCCAGAGAGAGAGGGGAAAATAAAGAAAGAGATACATAAGAAGTGTAAAGAGAATAGATTAAAAATGCCTGCTTAGCCAAACCAATAACCAGAATAGAGAAGGGAAGAAAGAAGAAGAAAATAAAAAAAAAATCTATCTATCCATCTATCTATCTATCTATCTATCTATCTATCTATTTAGTAAGTATCGACCAAGAATCAAATCAGAAAATGGAAAACCACTGGACTGTTGTCTGATGGTGCCTTGGAACCAGTGGCTCTGATGGTCTGGTAGTTGTGATGACTGCACAACATTGTAAATGTACTAAATTTACAATGAATTATAAAATGGTTAAAGTGGTAACTTCTATCTTATGTGAGTTTTACCTCAATTAAAAAAGGAAATCACAAAACAAAAAATACTTGGAAACAAATGAAATTTAAAGCAGTATATATCAGAATATCTAAAAGCACTAAAGGTCCTTAGAAGAAGATTTGAACTATAATATGTATATTTTAGAAAAGAAATAATGTCTAAAATCCGTTATCAAAGATTTTGACCTACAGAGGTAGAACAATAAAAGGAAATTAAGCAGAAAATAAAAGATAGGAAATAATAAGGATAAGAACAAGAATCCATGAAACAGAAAATGAAAAACGAAACAAAATAAATAATGAAACAAAAAGGTGATTCCTTTAAAAGCTTGAATAAAATTGGCAAAGCCTTAGGATAATAAGGAGGGGACAGAAAAGGAAGGAAGGTGAGAAAGGATAAGAGAGAAAAAAGAGACAAATTACTCATATCAAGAGTAAAAAATAATACAGCATTACAAATTCTACAGACATTAACAGGATAGTAGGAAATATTATGACAAATTAAAGCCAATAAATTTGACAACTTAAAAAAACAATTATTTGGAAAAAAAACATTTATTTGAAAAGCATTACAAAATCTGACTAAAAAAGAAATTGAAAAGAATTGAACAGCGCACTAAAATAAATAATTGACCTAATCAGTGAATTTAGCCAAGTCACAGTACACAAGTCTATATAAAAGAATCAGCTATATTTCTGCAATAGCATTACATGACTAGAAATTGAAATTAGAAACAAAATATTATGTCCAATACTATTTTTAAATGAAATATTGGGGGTACATTTTAAGAATATATTCAACATCTGTGCATGAAAAGTAGAAAACATGGCTAAGAAAATTAAATACATAAACTGAGAGATGTATCATGTTGATGGAATAGAATACTCAATATTTTTACCATATAATTTCTAAATTTTAATGCAATTTCTTTTTTTCTTCTTTTTAATTTAAATTTTAGTTAACATACAGTGCAATATTAGTTTCAGGAGTAGATTTCAGTGATTCATCACTTACATTCAACACCCAGTGCTCATCACAAGTGCCCTCCTTAGTGCCCATCACCCATCTAGTCCATCTCCCACCCATCTCCATCAACACATAATTTGTACTCTATCTTTAAGAGTCTCTTGCGGTTTGTTTCCCTCTCTTCTCTTTTTTTTCCCCCCCCCTTCCCATATGCTCATTTGTTTTTTCTTAAATTCCACATATGTATGAAATCACATGGCATTTGTCTTTCTCTGATTAACTTATTTCACTTAGCATAATACATTCTAATTCCATCCATGTCATTGCAGAATGCAATTTCAACCAAGATCCAACAGGATTATTGGAGAAACTGATAAACCCATTCTGAAATTTATACAGAAATGTAGAAATTTGATAGTGCCTAGGACAGCAAATCACTCTCAAAAAAAGAACACATTTGGGAGACTTACTCTACAACTAATTTAAGTAGGCCTTGAAATTAAGTTCCCTGAAGCTCTTATAATCAACATTGTGTCCTTATTGGCATTAGGTCAAACATATAGGACACACACACACACACACACACACACACACACACACACACAGGAATATTACTAGAATATTACTCAGCCATAAAAAGAATGAAGTCTTGCCATTTTCATTGACATGGATAAAGAACAGACTTTTAAATAAATTCTGCTGGGGGCACCTGGGTGTCTCAGTCTTTTAAGCATCTGACTTCGGCTCAGGTCATGATCTCATAGTTCATGAATTTGAGCCCTACATTGGGCTCTGTGCTGACACCTTGGCACCTGGAGTCTGCTTCAGATCCTGTGTCTCCCTCTCACTCTCTGCCCCTTCCCCACTTGCTTGCAGACACGTGCTCTCTCTCTCTCGCTCTCTCTCTCTCTCTCTCTCTCTCTCTGTCTCTCAAAAATGCATACATACATAAAGCTGTATCAATTGGAGTCTAAATAAAAAAATAAACACTAACCACTACCTCACACTATGTATAAAAAATTAACTCAAAATGAGTCAGAGACCTACATGTTAAAGGTAAACCTAAAAATAATAATATATACATAAAAATTGGGGTTAACTTTTATCATATGTGACCCAATAAGCATGAAACATAAGAAAAAAAATAAAAAATTTGACTTCATCAAAATTCTAAATCTTCTTATCACATGTTGCCATTTATTGATTTTTTAGTAATCTCTCCACCCAACATGGGGCTAAAACTCATGACCCTGAGATGAAGAATGGCATACTCTGAGGCACCTGAGTGGCTCAGTCAGTTAAGTATCCAACTCTTGGTTTTGGGTCAGGTCATGATCTCATAGTTCCTGAGATCTGCTTGGGATTCTCTCCCTCTGTCTCTCTGCCCCTCCTCTGCTTGTGTGCCGTCTCTCTGCCTCAAAATAAATAAACATTCAAAAAAAAAGAGAGAATGGCATGCTTTTCCAACTGAGCCAGCCAGGCACCTCAGATGTTGCCATTTGTAAAAATAAAAGCACAGTGCAGTGCATGGATTAGTATTCGATTCTGACCAGTCCTAAATTCCAGAAATACCTGTAATCTAGAGCCTTCTAAAATTTCTGGCTACTTGATATCAGCCTTCTCAGAAAAGTGAAAAAGAGCTTTTACATAAAAATTCACATAAAACAAAACAAAAATCCAAATATCTAATGCCATTTTGAGCAAGAAGAATAGAATTCAAGCCACCACAGTTCCTGAGTTCCAAAAATACTACAAAGCTACTACATCAAAACAGTAAGTACTGGCAAAAATACAGACATATAGATCAATGGAACAGAGTAGAAAGGCAAGAAATAAACCCACACATATACAGTCAACTGAACTTTGGCAAGGGTGCCAAATGGGGAAATGAGATTCTCTTCAACAAGTGCTTTGGGAATTCTAGATAACCACATGCAGAAGAAAGAAACTGGACCCTTATCTCCCATCACATACAGAAATCAACTCGAAAGGACTTAAATATAAGATCTGAAACAATAAAACTCCTTAAAGCAAACAGAGGGGGAAAAGCTTGTTGACATCAGTTTAGGGAATGGTATTTTTTAGATATAATACCAAAAGCAAAAACATACAAGTAGGATTTCATTAAACTAAGAAACTTCCGCACAGCAAAGGAAACAATCAAGCGTGAAAGGTAACCAACAAATGTGAGAAATCCATATATATTTGCAAATCATAAATGTGATAAGCAGTTAATATCCAAAACACAGAAGGAACTTACATAATTCAATAGCAAAACACAAACAACCTGATTTTCAAATGGGCAAAGGATCTGAATAGATATTTCTCAAAAGAAGATCTACAAATAACCAACAGGTATGCGAAAAGGTCTTCAACATTACTAGTCATCAGAAAAATGTAAACCAAAAATATCACCTTACATTTGAAAGAATGGTACTTATCAAAAAAGAAGAGATAACAAGTGTTGAAAAGGAAACCCTTGTGCACTACTATTGGAAATGTAAATTGGCGTCATTATGGAAAATATTATGAAAATATCTCAAAAACATTGAAAAAGGACTGTTTTTTTAATGCAGCAGTCGTATTCCTGGGTACAGAACCAAAGGAATTGAAATCAATATCCTTTTTTTTTTCACTTTTTTAAATGTTTATTCATTTATTTTTGAGAGAGACAGAGATAGAATGTGAGTGGTTTAGAGGCAGAGAGAGAGGGAGACACAGAATCTGAAGCAGGCTCCAAGTTGTCAGTACAGGCCCAATGTGGGGCTCAAACTCATGAACTGCGAGATCATGACCTGAGCTGAAGTCAGACGCCCAACCGACTGAGCCACCCAGGCGCCTCTGAAATCAATATCTTGAAGAGATATCTGCACTCATGTATTTTGAAGCATTATTCGTGATGGCCAAGAGATGGAAATAACCTAGATGTCCCTTGATGGAGGAATGGATAAAGAAAATGTGATAGACAGATAGACACACACACACACACACACACACACACACACACACACACACACACCAGATTATATAATCTTTAAAAAGAAGGAAACCTGCCCCTCGACAACATAGATGAACCTGAAGAGCATTATGCTAACCGAAAAAAGCCAGAGAGAGAAAGAGAAATACTACATGACCTTATTTATACTAGAAATAGTCAAACTTACAGAAACAGAGTAGAATGAGGGTTGCCAGGGGCTGGGGGAGTGAGAAATGGATCAGGGGTATTGATCAGGGGGAACAACGTTTCAGTTGTGCAAGGTGGATAATTGTACAGCAATGTGAATGTAACAATACTGTAGTTATGTATATTTGAAATTTCCTAAAAGAGTAGATCTTAAGTGTTCACTCCACACATACACAGACACAAAAATAGTAACAGCGAGTGATGAAAATGGTAAATAGCTTGGTTGTAGTGATTATTTCACAATTATGTCAACATATAAAATGATACATCTTTTATTAAGTTTATTTATTTGAAAGAAAGAGAGAGACCAGGAGGGGCAGAGAGAGAGGGAAAGAGAGAGAATCCCAAACAGGCTCCATGCTGTAAGTACACAGCCCAATGTGGGGCTCGAACCCTCAAACCATGAGATCATGACCTAAGCCAAAATCAAGAGTCAGTTGCTTAACCACTGAGCCTCCTACGTGCCCCTCAAGTTATAAATATTAGATACACACAATTTTATTTGTTCATGATACTTCAATAAATCAAAGAAAAGCAGCTTTTAGAGCCAGGAAGTTTAAAATGACTTTATACCCTCACTGCTCTAGCTCTCGAGCAATCAGTAGTGGTTTTCCAAAAAAGGTTTAATATTGATAAGAAAATAGAAACTACTATGTGACATGAGCCTACAGGGAAACTACATCACAGCTCCACTGGAATGATGTCACCTTACTATTCACATGGCATTCAGCTTTCTTAACAACCTAGGATACAGAGAGAGAGGAGACTCACAGGCTTAAGGGTTACAATTTCCCACTTAAGAATGCAATTGCCCACTTAAGAATGAGTGTCTCCTAACAGTCTCCTCAGAATACCTGTTTCTAAGACAAAGCCTTTCCATCAAAGAAGATAATTGATTCCTGAGAGAGGAAGCAGGAGCCATGAGACAAGGTCCCTGAACCTTGCTGGAAACCTCTTTAAATATCCATACAGGGCAAGGTGAAAACGGTTTTTTTTGTTGTCATTCACTTCCCCAGACAAGATTCATCATGGGCACTTGAATGTGTTTTCTCCACGGTGTCTGCCTCTCACCCTGCAGAATCAGAGCCATATATAGATCATTTCTCCATGGTGCTTCGAAGTGAGTCTATTCTAAATTCAAAACTAGGAAGTACATTGCGAACAGATTTTCTATGAAAAAGTTTTGAGGCTTTAGGCTAGAAGGAAAGATTTAGACTCTTAAGAACACTTTCTTTTATTTTAGTAGGCTCACTGAGGTATAAATGATATGTCCCCCAAAATGGTACGTGTTCAATGTATGTAATTTCTTAATAACTGTTGAGTTGGTAGTGAGTTGTCTGATTATGTTCTTCCAAAGTGTGACATATTTTTCATGTGGAAAGTTACTTATTACAAGAGGAGGTCAGTTTGAAGACGGGACTATTCCAGAATACCCCCAAATATCATTAAGATCACGTAAGAAAGATAAGGTAAGTTTTTTAATAGTGCTGGTGCTTTATTAAAGATTGTTCCTTTCCACATATACTACTTATTTTTTTCCAAAAAAGTAGTATAATAATAAGACATAGTAATAGAATAATTTATCCTTATCCCAATGCTTCAAAAGATAATTCATGAATATCATTTGCTAAATTTAACCTAAAAATTTTTAAGTTCATAGAGATTGAGCAAATGTTAGGACCCAGCTCTCTGACACCAGACACCATGGTTTGGCCGTGAGACACCTCCTCATAATGAAGAAAAGTCATGAGAATGAAAACAAAATTTTACTACATTTCAAACACACAAATATGAAAATTAAATGATATAGATCACCAGCTGTTCCGTCCAAGCACAGACATGGAGAACAGTTCCTGGGATCAACTGCTATGCATTACGTGAGTCTCTGT
The DNA here is from genome assembly GCA_030068075.1 of Paguma larvata. Taxonomy (NCBI): domain Eukaryota; kingdom Metazoa; phylum Chordata; class Mammalia; order Carnivora; family Viverridae; genus Paguma; species Paguma larvata. The sequence goes on along the minus strand of CM057831.1, from coordinate 96,956,123 downwards.
TGCTTCTTTGAGAGTAAAACTGGTGATGATGCTTCCTAAGTTCATTATACAGTTAAATGTTTCTCTGTATTATCTTCCTATCTTCCAATTCTTCCTACCTCCTAGGGGCATTCGCCATCATGAAATTATATGAAAGTCCTGTGTGTGTCCCAAACAGTGTGGTCGATATCTCAAATAATTTCCATTATAACCTGTGAGGTGGATATTATTATTCTTGCTTTATAGATGAGGAAACAAGGACATAAGGTACGAAAGTCATGTGCCCCAGATAAAAGAAATTGCCAAGTATAAGAACAAGGATTCTACTCTGGTCTTTCTGATTTTCAAACCAATACAATTAACCACTGCAATAATTATTTTTGATATTTTGCAGAAGAGTCTGGGGCCCATATTTTGGAAGGGGATACAGTAAGAACACTTAGGGTTAGGGGAGAGGCCAATATAAAAGGGCCATTCAGTGAAAGCAGTACCACATTTTTCTTAACATTTGCAAGTCCCAATATGTCACCGTGTATGCTGTGTATGTCTGTGCTTGCTGATGAAACTGCTCCAGGTAGGCTCCCCTCTCAAGTAGTATTGAAGTAATTATAGGTATCATGGTCATATCTAAAAGAGATCACTAGTTCAACATTGTTTATTATAAAGTAACAATATAGGGCATGGATTAAAAATTGGGAGGGAAAACAATTAACAGGTATAACCTGACCTAATCTTGGCTCCAGCCCTTATTAGCTACTCAATCTCGGGATCCTTAACTTCTCTGTGATTCTATGCTGTAATGTGTAAAATAGGGATAAAAATGATAGTAGTAACCCTCCTGGAGGTTTGTAGTGAGGATTAAAAACCAAATATCTACAAAACACTTAGAGCATACTAAATGTTCAGTAAGCTTTAGTTAATATTTCCATCGTTGGGATAATTTTTAACATTAGACGCTGAGATTGTTTCCTCATTTTCAAATTGAATGAAAAAAATACCAGCCACACAGGTTATCCTTTGAAAAGAGACCATGTAGGAAAAGCATTTACTATAAACCACGGACATAGCAATCAATCATTCAAAAGTATTTATCACTGGCTATTATAATGTCATTGGAATTAGGAAACATGCATTGTGACTACTTTTAAGTAGCTCTTGTATCTGATCTTGACATTCCTATCACCAATGCCCTGTTACTCCTTATTCAACTACTATGAATAGTCTGCTATTTGGATTTCTGTGTCTTCCTTCCACCTCTTCACTGAACCTCGGTCCATTTCACCCAAAGCACACAAAGATCTTTATGAGAATAATATCCAAGATCCCCCCTTCACATTCTTCTTCATCTTCCTACTCATATTCTCAAATACCTTCCATGGCTCCCCATTTCCTAGAGATTAAAGGGAAAATTCCAAAACTTGAATTTGTAGACTACATCCATCTACTACCACTGTTTCAGGCTTGGCTTCCACGATGTGTGCAAGCTACTACTTCAACTTAGATTCTCAGTCATCTGGGATGATTAAGTGCGCACATGTGGTCTCCTGCCTGTGTGTTTACAAAAGTTCCTCATGTGCACAATCTTAACAAAGACTTCAGCTGGGAGGCAATCTGAATTAATTTTCAAGAACTCAGAATCTTTATTTCCAACACACACACAACCTTCAAAGAACTCACAACTGAATAGAATCCAATAAATTTTTATAGATCAGAATGGAAAGTTTAATAACTTCAAGGTTGCTTTAATAAAAATCGTTTTCTTTACAGATAATGTGATTAACTGTCAGGTGAAACACATGGAGAATAGGAACAACGTGACAGAGTTTGTCCTACTGGGGCTCACGGAGAATCCAAAGATGCAGAAAATCGTATTTGTCGTGTTTTTTGTCATCTACACCATCACTGTGGTAGGTAACATGCTCATTGTGGTAACTATCACTGCCAGCCCATTGTTGGGGTCTCCCATGTACTTTTTCCTGGCCTATCTCTCCTTCATTGATGCCTGCTATTCCTCTGTTAATACTCCCAAACTGATCATAGATTCCCTCCATGAAAAGAAGACTGCCCAATACAATGGATGTATGACCCAAATATTTGGAGAACATTTCTTTGGAGGTGCTGAAGGCATCCTGCTTACTGTGATGGCCTATGACCACTATGTGGCCATCTGCAAGCCATTGCACTACACGACCATCATGAATCGGCGGGTGTGTGGCCTGCTAATGGGAGTGGTGTGGGTGGGAGGCTTTCTTCATGCAGCCATACAGATCCTCTTCATCTTCCAATTACCCTTCTGTGGCCCTAATGTCATAGACCACTTTATGTGTGATCTGAACCCTTTGCTCAACCTTGCCTGCACTGATACCCACACTCTAGGGCTCTTCGTTGCTGCCAACAGTGGATTCATCTGTCTGTTAAACTTCCTCCTCTTGATGGTCTCCTATGTGGTCATTCTGCGCTCCCTAAGGAACCACAGCTTGGAGGCAAAGCGCAAAGCCCTCTCCACCTGTGTCTCCCACATCACGGTGGTCGTCTTATTCTTTGTGCCCTGCATATTTGTGTACATGAGACCCGCAGCTACTTTGTCTATCGATAAAGCAGTGGCAGTGTTCTACACTATTATAACTCCCATGCTAAACCCCTTAATCTATACCTTGAGAAATGCCCAAATGAAAAATGCTGTTAAGAAATTGTGCAGCAGGAAAGCTATTTCAGGGGAGAAATAAATGTGCCTGGATCTCAACAGTGATTCAACAGAAGCAAAGGTCAAAAGGACACTTTGGATGAGCTCAGCAAAGAACACCTAAGAGATGGAGAAATAAATTACCCACTATGAATCATAAAATCTGCATTGAGGGTAGCTGAAATGGATCCAAGAGAGAAAATGTAAGCCCAGGACTGCTTTGCATATTCAGAAAATTTTACCAAATTGGGGTTTAGTTTTAGTAGCTTCAACCATATATTCTATTAGAATATATACAACCATATACATATATATATATATTCTAATAGAATATATATGTATATGGTTGAAGCTACGCATGTATATTATATATACATATATTCTATTAGAATATATTCAACCATATACATATATATTCTATTAGAAGAAAAGAGTCCATAGGCTTTTCTTCTAATAGAAACTTAAAGAAATAATAATATCGTCATTGAGCAAAAATCTCTATAACAGTCCAAGGAGGTAGGATATTATCACCATTTTACAGGTAAGGAAACTAATAGAAAGGGAAAGGTACCAAAAGGATATATTGGAAAGCCAGTAATCAGAATTGACTGACTTCCAGATCATGTCCTTAATTGCTGTTAACTGCCAGGCAATGATGATCAAAAGATCAGATAAATATACGAGTTACCATTTACGGAACCAGAGACTATGCTGGACACAATATATACATTAGTTCATTATCTACAGCAAAAAATTAATGTTTCATTAATAATTGCTTGTTTTTACATATCATATATTGCACATGTTGCCTTGTAACATTTAGGGCCATAAAAGCACTGGCCATTTAACCTCTAAGGAGTAGGTAATGAAGATTAGACCATGTTTCCAAGTTCTCTTGTAAGCTTCAGAACAATTTTGTATTGCTCACATCACTCATCTTATGCTAATATCCCATCAGAAAGAGTAATGACTCAAAGACCATGTTGATGTTAGAGAGAAATTTCTATTTATTAAATATACAGTCATATTCTGTAAAGTACTTGCCTACTATATACAAATAGTTTGTACAAGATAGCATAATATCTAATGCACAATAAATATTGAATGAAAGAATGAACAAATAAATGAATGAATAAGAACATAAAGGAAGATGAATACATTCAAAAATAAAAAGAAAGTAGAGGCTAGGGAATTCTTGCCCACTTTTAACTGATTCAACTCTAAGGAGAATTCTGGCTAAACCTCTTGGGGAAACTTCAATTTGTTTTCACTCCTACTTACACTAAGGATGATAAGGAAATGGAAAGTAGAATTCTCAGCATATGAGCAATAGTTTACCTTGATATTCTCCTGCTTTCAGTGACATTTTACTATCTTTTGAATGTGGCCTGCTTATGTTATGTTTCTCTGTTAATCAGTATACTTTTTGGTACCATTTCATTATTAAAAGCTGTTTTTTTTAACATGTGGTTCTTTCTACACAAAAAACCAATCTCAATAAAAACATATTCTCTTCATTCTTTTGTCCTCCCTTCATTACTCATAAAATATTTTTGAGCCCAAGAATGTATCAGGCAAGTTGATAGCTGCTGAGACTTCAGTGGTGAATAAAAGGAGACCCAGGGTCTGCCTCCACAGAGTTTAGCATCCAATGAAAGACTCCCAGGAGGAAGCAGAAAGTTACTAGTGTTATAAATGATAAGATAGTGGAATCACAGGGTGCTATGAAACCACAATGGATGGACACACAACAAAGACCTTCAGGGTCAGGAGAAGGTTCCTAGTTGAAAAGACATAAAACTAGAACCCAATGGACAGAAAAGACATAAATCTAGAAACTAATGGATGGAAAGAAGTCACTTGGTAAAGTGAACAGGCATTGAATTGGTAGAGTGTCCTAGAAGATGGAATATATAACTAAGGCCAGGAGGTGAAAAAGAATACACAGGAAACTGATCAATTAAATATGGCTAATGAATTCAAAAACATTGGAAGTTTTTTGTTAGCTAGTGAGTGGTGCAGTTAGATTTGAGTTTTAGAATGGTAACTCTAGCTACAGTGTGGGAAATGGACTGAAGGAGTTAAGTCTGGCAACAGGAGAGCAGTTAGAGGTTACAGGGATGTTTTGGCCATGAAAGGAAGGAAGCCTGAACACCGGTGGTGCCCGTGAGGATGAAGATGTTGGACACTACTGTGTCCATCTCCACTCCCCTGCACTGGGCTGTGCACCCATGCCCCTGATGCTAGGTGGTGGGGTTGCTAACAGTTCACAGAGCCACCATCACAGGATCCACCAGTGGGTCCATCTATTCCAATGAATGATAGAAGCAAGGGTAAAAAAAAAAAGGCTGGTTCTTTTGAAATGAGATTAACCCCTGGTATGCAAGTTTAGTTTAAAATATGCAAATAAATCAATGTGATACACACATTAAAACCACATGATCATCTCAATAGAGACACAAAATGTATTTATACTCAACATATCTGTCATTATGTTCAACAATCTTTCATGCTAAAAATTCTCAACAAAATAGACTTAGAAGGAAATTTCCTCAACATAACACACAAAAAGCCCACAGCTATTATGATAATCAACAGGGGAAAACTGACAGCTTTTCCTCTAAGATCCAGTACTAGGCAAGGAATCCCATGTCATTTCTATTCAACATAGTACTAGAAGTACTAGCAAGAACCACCAGACAAAAAAATAAAGGCGTCCAAATTGGAAGTAAAATTTTCTCTTTGTAAATGACAGGATCATATATAGAGAAAACCCTAAAACTTCCATAGACAAAGAAAACTGTTAAAACTAATAAGTGAATTTACTAAAGATGCAAGATACATATAAAAATTATTTGCATTTCTTTGCACTAACAATAAACTATACAAAAGGAAATGAAGAAAATAATTCCATTTACAATAGCATCAAAAAGAATAAAATATTTAGGAATAAATATAATTAATAAGTGAAAAATATCCATACTGAAAACTATAAGAAACTGATTAAAGAAATTGAAAAAGACAGAAGTACATGGAAATATATCCCATGTTCATGGATTGGAAAAAGTAATATTAAAATGCCTATTTACACAAGTCATCCATAGATTCAATAAAAATGCCTATCAAAATTCAAATGGCATTTGTCACAGAAATAGAAAAAAACAATCCTAAAATATATCTGGAACCACCAAAGACCCTGAGTAGCAAGCAATCCTGAGAAAGAAGACAAAGCTAAAGGCATCACACTTCCACTTCTTGATTTCAAACTACTTTGTTTCAAATCTGTAGTACTCTAAACAGTATAATACCGGAATAAAAATAGAAACATTGATAAATGGAAAAGAATTGAGAGCCCAGAAATAAACCTTTACATATATAGCCAATTAATATTTGATGAGGATATCAAGACTACTCATTAAAGGGCAGCCGGGGTGGCTCAGTCAGTTAAGCATCTGACTTCGGCTCAGGTCATGATCTCATGATTCTGGAGTTCCAGCTCCACATCATGGTCTGTGTTGACAGCTCAGAGCCTGGAGCCTGCTTCAGATTCTGTGTCTCCCTTTCTCTCTCTGCCCCTCCCCCCACTAATGCTTTGTCTCTGTCTCTCTCAAAAATAAATAAACATTAAAAAAAATTTTTTTAAAGACTACTCATTGGGGAAAGGACAGTCTTTTCAAAAAATGGTACTCAGAGGAATGCCTAGGTGGCTCAGTCAGTTAAGCATCCAACTTCAGCTCAGGTCATGATCTCACAGTTGGTGGGTTTGAGCCACGCATCAGGCTTTGTGCTGACAGCATGGAGCCTGCTTTGGCTCTCTGCCTCTCCCCGACTTCTGCTCTCTTTCAAATATAAATAAACATTTTTAAAAAGTTTTTTAAAAAATAGTACTGGGAAAACTGGATATTCACAAGCCAAAGAATAAAATTGGACCCTTATCTTGTACTATACACAAAAACCAATTCAAAATGGATTAAAGATTTAAACAAAAGACCTGAAACCACAAAACTGCTAGAAGAAAAAATAGGGGAAAAGTTTATTGACATTGGTCTGGGTAATGAGTCCTTGGATACGCTTCTCATCTCATCTTGCTCTGACAATATAGCTTCCAATAGTGTGTGCTTGGGGGAGGGGGCTGGAGAGACATCTAATGGTGCTGACACTGCCATCCCCATGGACAGAATCTAAATGAGTTTCAGTGGCGCCCACTGCAGGCAGATTCCAGTGAATCTCATAGGCACCCCAGAGATCAGGTTCTCAACTCAGCTGATCTGCACCACAGTAGGGTGTCTTCCACCAGTCTTGGTCCACTTGCACTTTAGAGGGTTGTTTGTTGTTTCCTGCTTGCCAGTCCAGACCACAGTCCCTTGTTTGCCTGCCTCAAGCTACCAATTCCCAGTGGGAGGCTCCAGCCTACGAGTCCCTTTTTTGCCTGTCAGTCTCCAGCTACCATGAACTAGCTCTGCCCCAAGGCAACCTAGTGAACTTCACTGTCCAAAGGGCAACAACGAATCCTCCAAAAGACTGGAATGGATAGGGATTCCACCTTCTAAATGTGTTCCTTCCTTTGATACTCATTTCTCAGTCCCAGGGCATTCTTTAGTGTACTCACTAGCCCTTGGAGGTTAATGCCCTGAAATAATGAATAACTGTATGTAAATTTTCCCTGTTCGAATTACTGTGTGATCTGTCTCCTAATTGGACCCTTAGTGATACAATATGGAAAATACCTAACACAACACCAACTTTATAGGCATTTAATAAATAGTATCTCTTTTTACTATACAACCAAGATTTAATGAACAAGAAAATTCACAAAAGAATTTATATTGATGCCAATGTCCAAAGTAAAGGAGTATCATTAAACTTGTTACTTGCAAAAATCAGTAGTAACCAATATCTCAATGTTACAACAAATTACTTTAATACCAATCCAATATTCTAGATTCATATAATTTAGCTACTACAGATATTTGAGATTTCCAAGTATTAGGTAAATATTTATGAATTAAGAAGCAGTATGTCGTGATGACAAGAGTGTAAGCCTGGATTCCAGTCCTAGCCTTAGCTCTGCGCTTAAGTGGCTATCTGCAAGTGTTATCCAACTCCTTGTTAGAGTTGATGTCTTCATTTATATATCAAGAGGCTTGAACTAGATTACCTCTATTACTTCTATATGTAATGCTCAAAGATTCTCTTTAATCATTATCTGAAGTCACTTTTTTTTCTCCAGAGCTTCCTCATGGCATTTTTTACCTCAGCATTTCTGAGGGTATAAATTAAGGGATTTAACATCGGGACCACCATAGTATAAAAGACAGCAACAGCTTTATCAATGGGCAGAGTGGTCACTGGGCGCAGATACACAAATATACAGGGCACAAAAAATAAGACAACTACTGTAATGTGAGAGACACAGGTGGAAAGGGCTTTGCGCCTCCCTTCCAAGCTATAGTTCTTTAGGGTACATAGGATGACCACATAGGAGACCATCAAGAGGAGGAAGTTTAAAAGGCAGATGAACCCACTGTTGACAGCAACAAAGAGACCAAGGGTATGAGTGTCCATGCAGACAAGTTTCAATAAAGGGTACAAATCACACATGAAATGATCTATGACATTGGGACCACAAAATGGCAGCCAGACTGTAAAGAGTATCTGAATGGTTGCATGGAGAAATCCTCCAGTCCAGGCCACTGCCAGCAGAAAAATGCACAGCCTGTGGCTCATGACAGTTGCATAGTGCAGAGGTTTGCAGATGGCCACATAGCGGTCATAGGCCATCACTGTCAGCAGGATGATCTCAGTAGCACCAAAAATGTGTTCTGCATAAACTTGACCCATACACCCATTAAAGGAGATAATTTTCTTCTCATGGAGGGAGTCTACAATCAGCTTAGGAGCTGAAGAAGAAGAATAAATTGTGTCTATCAGGGAAAGATGAGTCAGGAAGAAATACATGGGGGAGTTCAGAGCCTGGCTGGTGGTAATGGTAACCACGATGAGCAGGTTGCCTGAGAGTGTTACCATGTATAGAAACAAAAATCCCAGAAACACTATATTCTGCATCTTGGGGTTCTGTGTAAGACCTATTAAAATAAATTCAGTCACATTTCTTTTATTCTCCATCTATGTGGTATGGGTGATAAAAACTCCAGGAAGAAATGCTTTACCTTTGGGGAAAAAAAGAAAGAAAAAAGGAACCATAAAATCATAAGAGTCCAAAACTCTAACTTTAAGCAGTGCTCTGACAATCTCATAGATGACTCCTTCTCTTTCCAAAACTCTCTAGAGATAGGTACTTCAAAATTTCTTTTGGGGTGCCTGGATGGCTCAGTGGGTTAAGCATCCGGGTCTTGATTTTGGCTCAGTTCATGATCTCACAGTTCGTGAGTTCGTGAGATCAAGCCCTGTGTTGGGCTCTGCACTGACATCATGGAGCCTGCTTGGGATTTTCTGTCTCCCTCTGTCTCTCTCTGCCTCTCTCTCTCTATGTCTCTCTGTTTGCCTCTCTCTCTCTCTCTCTCTCTCTCTCACACACACACACACACACACACACACAAAATAAATAAACTTAAAAAAAACTGCTCTTAGTAGACACTCAATTAAAGTTCAATACAGTATTTAAAGCTAAGTTTTGCTATTATGAATCCTCATTTATTCCTGAATCTCAGATTGCTTTTTCCTCTGTATCCCAATGTATTTTTTTAAGATTACATCTTTTTTTTTAAAATAAACTATTTAAATAAAATTTAAATAGTTTATTTTTGAGAGAGAGACAGACAGACTGAGTGTGAGTAGGGGAGGGCAGAGAGAGAGGGGGACACAAAATTTGAAGCGGGCTCCAGGCTCTGAGCTGTCAGCACAGAGCCCGACATGGGGCTTGAACCCAGGAACCATAAGATCGTGACCTGAGCTGAAGTCGGATGTTTAACCAACTGAGCCACCCAGGTGCCCCACAATGTATTCTTAAACCACTAAGGCAGTGAAGGGTAAGATACATTATTCCTGTTACACATTGGGCAAGATTCATAATAAGGTATATGGAAAGGATATCTCTTCCATATGATCCCACAAATGCATTCCCAGCCTTAGAGTTCCAAGTCCCAAGACAGTAATCTCTCTTCTGGAAGTCCAATGCATAGGAGAATCCTTCCAACGACAAGAACCCTTGAGAAGAAAGTTGAGTGTGCCTCTAACTGCCAACTCTTCTCTAGAGGAGATGGCCATTGGGAGAACCAAGAACTGACTCATATGTTTTGACAGCTTCCTGAAGGTCTAGGCCATAAGTTGGGTTTTATGCTCAAAATCAGACAGAGAACTCCAAATTTGACTCATTAATTACCATTATTTCACTTATTATTTGTTTCTTGCAAATCTTAAATTTGAGCATATATTTTAAATAATTCCATTTTACAATGTTCATCTGCCCCTTTTTGTCCCATACCAAATGGAAATAAATATAGAAACAAAGCAACTTAGTCTAATGTCAGAATTGATGTGTTTGATGTCCTCTATTAATTGACAGACTCAAGCACAGGATCGGTTTCCTTTTTTGTCCTAGTCCAAAGACCAATAGTGTACCTATTACCACTCAAACTCTCTACTACCCATATTTTTGGATACAGGAGAAATGGAGAGAAGTGTTGATCTAGCAGGATGACCTTGATCTTCCATAGAAGAACCCTCAGACTGCAACTGAAAGTAAGGACCTAAGCAGTCAAACTTCTTCCAAGCACAGAAATCTTTGTTACCTGTTTAAATTCCACATACTCGAACATTTTGAAACAGAAACTTCTGTTATAGCTCTGTTCTCTCCATTCTTAAAAGCATGCAGAGATTTATTTTCCCATTATGTAGTTCCTACAATAATAGTTAATTTTTTTAGTGTTGTCCATGTGCTAGGCACTATACTAATTACTTCACGTGCATTATTTCATTTAATCTTCACAACGGTGCTATGACATAGGTACTCTATTATCCATATTTTAAATAAAAGAAACTCCTTAAGAGGAGGTAAATGACTTGCTCAAAGTGATAATGATTTAAAAATTAAAAAAAAAACAAAAATAGGAGACTGTTTTTAAACTCCAGATGTCTGTCTCTAGCTGTTTAGCACTAAGTGCCTCTCCAGGGCAGATCCAATCTACTTTTGGGAATCAGCCAGTGTCAGAGTTTGGACAAGTGGGCTGGTACCTAAAGTCACCACCTGTGACCGTATAAATTCCATGGCAGTTCTTTTGCTAAGCTATGAAATGTAGAGTCAGATGTTAATGAGTTCATGGGTCCAATGGACAAGACCCTACAATTGTTGGACACTAAAAATGCTCAGTACCTTGTATTTTATCAACATATATGTTCTCTAAGGATGAGGAGACTGAGGCCCAAGAAAACAGCTAATTGGTTAGTATCAGACCACAAGAAAAAGTCTTCTAATGCCCAATACAGTGAATTTTTTCCCCACCATCACATTTTGCCTTAAGGAAAAATCACCATAAGGTGACAAAGAGAATTAACTTTCATCTCTTATCTTTAGCAAAATCTGTCTTGGATCTCTAAGAAAATAGGCTAAGTATAAGTTAGGTTAGGGATGCAAAAATTCTATCATATTGTTGGGATTACATCCATGGTAGCAGAAATAAGGTCTTACCAAGTTAGAACAAAATCCAAGAAAGTTTAACAGAATCAGAATAACAAGTGCCCTTGAGCCTGGAGTTTAGCATAGTTTTCCAGCCACAAGCAGGGGGCACGTTCTTTCTTGCAGATCTTACATTTAATGCATTCTCCTTATGGACCTCAGTTTTAGGGCTTAAGATTTCCTTCAAGAAAGAGAATCCCAATGTCGATCTCTCTCCCATGCTGACCTATCTTGACCACCACAGTGGAAGTCACACACCCTATCTCAGCTTCACCTCACATCTGCCTTTCTTACTTCTCAGTTGCTTCTCGTATCTGCTCCTATCACTACAAAGCTTTCCCCCTCTTTCATTCCTGGAAATTATCAAAGTCAGAGGATTGCCTCAAGGAAACGAGTGACTGCACATAATCTCCGAATGTCCAAACCACCACACCAGGTGCCCTACTCCTGAAGGAAACCCTCAGTGACTGTCCAGCTCCCACCTGCTGCCCTACTACACTGTCCCCATATTCAAAAGCCTATCAATTGACTCAGGAACCCACGAAACATGAATTTATCACTGGAGTATTATAAATATATCCATACATAGTGAGAACAAATATTTCTGCCAATATCCTAAAACATCTCAAAGTGATCCCCCACAATATATCAGAAAGTAATGCTTCAATGATTTTAGTTATAAACCCCTCAAGAGAAAACGGAAATGTAAGTCTTGATTAAAAATCAGCAATTCTAGTTAACTTACCGTGGTTTCCCTCTGCAGTTAAGGAGGATGCCCAATGTAGTCAAGAAAAAGAAATAAGCATTATATGTAGCTATTCAAACATGTCACATAAATGTATATTTTTCAAGTCCCACTGACTGGATAACGGCATTTGCAAAGCTCCAATGCCTTAGAAATTCAAGTCAAAGGAAAATAAAATGCTATGTAGAATTTGGAATCCAAAGTCCTTAAGTACTAAAGTGAATCTTCTGATTTCAGCACCTAGCTCTATGGCTACAGAATAAAAGACACAAATATTTCTATCATCTAATATCCCCCTCTTATTCTGCCCTTAAAAAAAGGAAACAGCTTCCTCTTGAATCAGTGTGTTTAGAGATGATACTGAGAATATCAAAGGAACTCTATTTCCATCTAAGGCTTTGCTCTCTTAGGAATTAATTATCCCTGCTTTTGTAAAGATTTTGCCTTAGAAATAGATATTTGGGAGAATTCATCTATGAACATGATATCTTTACTTGAATGGCTCGTTTGCCTGCACTTTAAATTTATGTAATAACAGCCTACATTCCTGGTCTAGAAAATTATGTGATAAAACACGCCCCCTCTAAGCCCTTAGGTATCACAAAGTGGAATACGGAGGATGCAAACTACTGTAAAAATAACCTGGGGTTTCCTTTAGATTGCAGATCCCTGAGGAAATCTCCTCCTTGGCTGAGGTCACCACAGGAGGTTGAGATACTGAGTTAATCTCTCAACTGTACTATAAACAAATACATAAAGATATACTCTGTTTGTAAGAACCTTGGGACTTAATATATTTTCAGGCAGAGTGAAATCTAGAGTTGGAGACCAAAGGGAGGTTAAAATCCTTGTCCAATTTGTCTGATGTAGAAATCTAAAAAAATTGATTTGCATACCTTTTCTAAGACTTTTCTAGAACTCTAGTAATTCCGCTGGCCATTTGATAAGAGAAGCCTTACGTAGGTAAACAGATATTAAATTTTCATCACACATAATATCCTCAGGACAGTGGAAATCTGAACAGCCAAATATATTCTGCCATCTTGTAGACACATACTATAGTAAGTACTCTGCAGCCTGAAAGAAATGGTATTGTTAAAATCACTTATCATGAGAATTGAAGCTGCGGCTGTATTTAAACATATGGCTAGGCAGTAGATGGCAGACTGGGAAAAAGAGTAAGACCAGCTATCATTACTGAGCACCAAGTCCCCTCTTCCCTTACTTTGGTTGTATTATGTTGATTGATTTTCATATATTGAACCAACCTTGCATTCCTGGGATAAATCTCCCTTGTTCTTGGTATAAACCTTTTTATGGACTACTGGATTCAGTTTTAGTAGTATTTTTGTGGAGGATTTTTGTGTCTATTTACAAAGGAGATGTTGGTCATAGTTTTCTTGTGACATCATTGTCTAGTTTTGATATTAGGGTAATACTAGTATTATAGAATGTGTTACCTCTTCTCCAATTTTTTTAATTTTGCGCAGGACTGGTGTTAATTCTTCCCTAAATGTTTGATAAAATTCACTTCAACGTGAAGCCATCTTGGCCTGGTTTTTTCTTTGAGGAGAGCTGTTTTTTAAAATATAATCCAATCTCTTTACTTGTTATAAGTATATTCAGATTATCTATTTCACTTGAGTCAGTAGTTTGCGTCTAAGAATTTGTTAACTTAATCTAAATTATATAAATTGTTGGCATACAACTGTTTATAGGATTCCCTTATAATATTTTTTATTCATGTAAACTTGATACTAACATCCCCTCTTTCATTCCTGATATTAGTTATTTGAGTCTCTCTTTTTTTTGGTAAATCAATCTAGCTAAAGGTTTGTCATTTTTGGTGATCTTTTCAAAGAACCCTCTTTTGGTTTTGTTTGTTTTTCTTTTCTCTTTCCTTTTCTTTATTTCGTTTGTTTATGCTCTAATCTTTGTTATTTCCTTCTGTTTCTTTTGGTTTTAGTTTGCTCTTCTTTTTCAAGTGTCTTAAGGGTGAAAGTTACATTATTGATTAGAGACATTTCTTCTTTTTTTAATATAGGTATATACAGGTATAAATTCCCCACTAATCACTGATTTGGATGCACTCCATAGGTAGGAGTATATAGTATTTACATTTTCATTAATCTCAAAGTATTTTCTAATATTCCTCATGATTTCCTCTTTGACCCATTGGTCACTTAGGAGTATGTTGTATAGTTTCCATGTGTTTGTAAAGTTCTCAAATTTCTTCCTTTTGTGATTTTCAATTTCATTACATTGTGGTCAGAGAATATACTTTGTATGATCAACACTTTTAGATTTATTGAGTCTTATTTTATGAGCTCACATATGGCCCAATCTAAAGAATGTTCCATGTGAAGTTGAGAAGAATTTGTAGTCTGCTGTTGTTGAAGTGCTCTATTAGGTATCTGTTAGGTAGAGTTGGTTTATAGCATTAAGTCTTCTGTTTGCTTTTTGAGCTTGTGGCAAGGTGACTATCCAATATTGAAAATGGGATGCTGAAGTCTCCTACTATTATTGTTGAATTGTCTATATATTCTTTCTATTGTGTCAGTATTATACATGTGTTCATGAATTCTGGGGCTCTGTTGTTAGCTGCACATAAATCTATAATTATTACATCCTGATTGACTATTTCACTATTATAAAGTGTCTCTCTTGGTCTCTAGTAATAATTTATATCTCAAAGTCTTACATTAATATAAGATGAACTATAACAACTTCAGGCTCTCATTTGATTACCATTTGCATGGTATACTTTCACTTTCCATTCATTTGTGTCCTATGAGTCTAAAGTATGTCTCTTCTCGATGAAATATACAGTTGAATCCTTAAACCAAGTACGGGTGTTAGAGACATTGATCCCCCACACGATAAAAAAAAAATGTATCACTTTTGACTCCCCAAAAACTTAACTACCAAGAGCCTACTGTTGACTAAAAGACTTATTGACATAGTCAATAACATATAGTAACAATAACATAGTCCATTAACACATAATTTGTATGTTATATGTACTATATACTGTACTTTTACAATAAGGTAAGTGAAAGAAAAATGTTATTAAGAAAATTATAAGGATGATAATACATTTACAGTAATGTGCTGTATTGAAAAAAAATCTGCCTATAAGTGGACCCACACAGTTCCAACCCATGTAGTTCAAGGGTTAACTGTATTTCGATCATATTTTTGCAACTGTAATGTGAATTTCTTTCTTTTAATTGAAGTTCTAAAATGTATGTCTTATGTAATTACTGATAAGATAGAATTTACATCTATTTTGCTATTTGTTTTCTACAGTTCTATCTTTTTTTCTTTCTTTATTCTTCTGCTACTGCTTTTCTGAGGCTAACTGAATATTTCATAGCATTCTATTTTAATTCTCTTAATTATTTCTTCTTTTACTTTTTTTCAGTTCTTTTGTTAACTGAACTATTTTTGCAACTAAATTATGTTGGTTTCTCTGGGGAGAATAATTAACATCTTAAGTTATAGCAATACAGTTTCAGATTAAAATAAAAGTAATTACAATACTGCACAAGAACTTTGCTCCTACGTAGCTCCTTTGTGCTGTTATTGCCATACAAAGTGCATCTTTAATATTTATCCATGTAGTTACCTTTACCAGAGCTCTTGACTTCTTCATGTAGATTCAAGTTACTGCCTAGTGTCACTTCATTTCAGCCTGAAGGATGCCTGTAAGTATTTCTTAAAAGCAACTCTGCTAGTGATGAAACCCTTCCATTTCTATTTATCCAGGAATTTCTTAGTTTTCTTTTTCATTTTTGAAGGGTACTTTTATTAAATATAGAATTCTTAGTTGAATAGCACTTTGAATGTATCATCCCATTGCCTTCTGACCCCACCATTTCTGATGAGAAATCAGCTGTTTGCCTCAATGAGAACTTCCTTGTACATGGTGAGTTGCCTCTCTTTCGCTGCTTTCAAGTTTTTCTCATTGTCCTTAGATTCTGGTCATTTGACTGTGATCTCATATCTTTTAGTTTATCCTTCTTTGATTTTAGCATTTTTTGAATTGTAGACTAATGTTCTAGGAAGATACAAGCCACTATTTCTTCAAATACTCTTTCTGCTTCTTTCTTTTCTCTCCTTACAGAACTCCCATTGTGCACCTGTTGGTACTCTTACTGGTGTTCCACAGGTCTCTGAGGCTCAGTTCATTTTTTTCTTCATTATTTTTTCTTTCTGCCCAAGTACGGCCATTTGGAGGATTTATAAATATCTAGTATTTGCTGAAGATTCTAATCTAAAACAGTCATTAATTTTATCACATTTTTCCACATCTATTGAGATAATTCTACAGATTTTCTCACTTATTCTACTAAGGTGATAAATTATATTGATTAAATTGTTAATACTAAAATCTTGCATTCTTGGAACAAACATAATTTGATCAATGTGTATTAACTTGTTCGCAATCAAGCTCAAGTTTGATTATTGTATCTCCTCCCACCACCAAATTTAAACTTTATGAAAAGTATTGATATACTTTTAGGCAGAGTGAGATCTAGAGCTGAAGACCAAATGGAGGTTAATATCTTTGTCTAAAAGAGAAGATTACCATAATTGCTTTAGACTAATCCAGATTCACACCTATGGCCTAGGGATAGACTATACTTTCCCTCAAACCCCTGGCCACCTAATAGCAGAAGAAATGTTGAAAGAATCTAGGAAATAGCTAGTCTGGATGAGTGTCTGCCACACCTCATGTGCCTCCACCAACTACTCCCCCTTTGCTCCTGCATCTGTAACCAATCTGCCTCTGCCTCTCCTATCCCCACCTCTCTCTCTCTCTCTCTGAGCTATTTCCCCTAGCATTTAAACATGATCAAGGTTCTCCCATCCTGAAAAATATTCACCCTTAATCCCATGCCCTCCTCAGCAACTAATTTGATTCTCATAACAACTTTATGAGATATTATCTCTAATTTGCAGAAAAGGAAACTGAGGCACAGAGAAGGTAATTTAGCCAGATCACACAGCTTAGCCAAGATTCAATAAATAAGAGGCAACAGTATCATAGTAGTAGAATATGCAAAAACCTCCTTCATTTCAGAAAAATATTTTCCAGCTATTTTCTCTGCATAACACACCTGTTGGATGATATTTATATGCAATCCTTCAGGATTCTTGCCAATAATTCCAATTTATTTAGGGCTGTTTTATAAGTCCTAGTAAGTGAAGTGGAATGTACAAAATATTGTATTAAATAGAACTGGGGATCAACCCAGGTTCATGTCTTTGGTGTATTATTTCTCTAGGACCCTACCGTGCCCCATTTGTTTAGAGCATGTCCCTAGTCCTAAGCCTGAACATCTGCTTGTCTTCTTCTTCTACTCTGTGGGCATAAGGAAATTTCCAGAAATAAAACTTCCAAGATAATGCCTAGGCAGATCTCCCAGATTGGCGTCAAAGGTAGAAAAGGAAGAAAAAAAATTTCTCCTTTCTCTGTGACTCTTCTCATGGTCATTGCTGCACATAGGATTCTGAGGAATGTGTTCTGCCTACCACTAGAACAAGAGCCTCTAAATAATCCACCATGGTCTGAATCAGCACTCCCATGCCTATCATTCTTAGTACATGAGACATAAGACAGAATCAGTGTCTAATTGCTACCATAGCATAATTGTTAGAGCTCAGGCTTAGAATTAGATCCATTTGCATTTAAACCCAAGCTCTACCAAATATTAGCTTTTCTGATCTTGACCAAATGATGCCCAAAATGAGCATCAACTTCCTACACATAAGAGAATTATTAATACCTTCTTCATGGGGATTATGTGAGAATTATATGAAATACCATACTTAACAGGGTGACATAAATTTATTGTCAGTTCTCATTGTAAACACATTTCCCTTACTCCTACAACTTTTTCAAGGATTCTCAACACTACTGTCCGATTTTGTAGTGACAGCAAGACCAAATATTCATAGAAAGATTTTGGAATTACGGTGACTAAGAATCAGTATTCAATACTTTAAAACTTACTTCTCTCCTTTCAGTGTGTGCCCAGATCCTAGCAAACATAAGAGTGTGTGTGTCTATGTGTGTGGAGAGAGAGAGAGATACAGACAGACAGAGACAGAGACAGAGAAATAGAGACAATTCTTGCCAGAAACCGAATTGGTCCCACCACGAGCTTTGATGTTCTGTGCAGAAAATGATGAGGGACAGCAGTGAGCCTTTGCTGTGTGCTGGGCGCCATTCCAGCACTTCACATGCATTTTCTCATAGAACCCCCACAACAGTCGTGTGATAGGTACTGCCATCACCCCCCTTTTATAGATAGGAGAATTCATGTATAAAGAGGCTGAGCAACTTGCCCAAAGTCACACAGTCTTAGCAAATAGAACAGCTAACAAAACCCCTTCTCTTCAGCATGATTCAGATTTTTATTATTAAGAACACTTTCTCTAGCCTACATTTGTCTATCCTTGGGGCATTAGCAGTAGAATAGCAGTTTTTCACTGATTTTGATGCTTTCCCGTGTTATCTTGCTCGATCTCCCCTAGAGCTCTGTGAGATAGGTGTTACCTAGGCTATTTTATTGACGACTGATGTGTGCACCCATACTTCCATGACTAGAACATTCTGTGTCTTATGGCCCGGACCCTAAGATCACTTCCCAAACATAGTCACAGAAGGGCACCTAACCCAGCCCAACTGTCTCTCTCCTAGTTCCTTGGTCACAGATGCCATGGCCACAAGAGAGAAATGACAAATTGGTCTGGCTGCCATGTTGGTAGAAGCTACTAATTCTATTCCTCTGGGAGCTAAGAAGTCGGAACCTCCTTAACTCCTTGCACCTGAATAATACCCATTTAAGTACTTCCTTGAAACCACACATGAAAACATTGATATAGGTGGACCCAGTAAGACCACATAAAAATAACCAGCCACACATCACAGAAGCTGTTTGGTTCTGATTTTCCAACATAGCTGGATCCAGACTCCCAAGACCAAAGGAGATATCTCTGGGCTGAGCACGGGCTTACTAAAAGAAAGGCTTAAAAGAGCTAGCTAGTTTCAGCTAACTTGCCTGCTACTCCAAAGCATCTTTCATTTGTTGCTGACTGTATGGTCTTTTCAATCCCTAATTTTTCTGCTTTAACATGGTTTGCTATCTTCAGGGCTTTAAATCAGTGTAGATCTCATATCAAGTGGCTTCTATTATATACTTCATCTTGTCACCAAAAAATACTGGCAAATGTGTTGTAAGGTGGCTTGGAGAGAGATATCCTCCAATGGCTAGGTTTTTTCTCCATCAATTTTCTTATGAAGCCTAACACTTTGGAAGCTAAGGAAAGAAATTTATTAACTCAGCTGGGATGCTTGTGTGTCACACTCACAAAAAGGTGTGACCCTAGGAAGCAAACCTAAACCCAGCCCATGAACTCAGAATTATTTAGGATGTGTCTCTCAGCAATCATTTGCAAGTCACTAAGTGAGCAAAAGAAATACTATACCTAAGATAAAAATGGATGAACTTGCAAAGCAGCCACTAGGAATGGGTCAGTGACTGCTACATCCACACCAAATGTGCTCTCAAATAAATACCTGTTCTGGAATGAATCTGTTACTTCTTTCTCAACTGCATTCAGACAGGTAGGTACCATCAGTGATTTCTTCATTAGTATTTTGTTCTCAAGGTGATAGGAGGGTCTCCAGTTTAAGGTGAGTTAGATTAAATATGTATCTACTGTCACAGATTTTTATGAATAATGACCATATTTAGTCTATTAAGAAAAGCAGTCACTCAGGATTTATGAACCCAGGCTGAGATAAGAAAATAATATTTCTTTCACTAACTTATTTCACTGATTATCTTTTCTCTTTGTAGAAAACTTCAATCAAAACAATTTTTAAAAAATACAAAAATTGCCCTTAACTTGTATTTCAAGCAAATACTATTAGTCTTTATAGTATACTTTTTGCAGATACTTTTCTATGTACATATGTCATTTTGGACAATTTAGATCATACTATGTAAACTGTTTTATATCTTGTATTTTCCACTCATTATTATATTGGAAGAATCTTTCCACACTATTTTTTTTCTTTTTATGTTTATTTATTTTTTAGAGAGAGAAAGGGAGGGGCAGAGAGAGAGGGAGAGAGAATCCTAAGCCGACTCTGCACCATCAGTGCAAAGCTCGACGTGGGGAGTTTGAGCTCACAAACTGTGAGATCATGACCTGAGCTGAAATCAAGAGTAGGATGATTAACTGACTAAGTCACCCAGGCAACCCTCTTTCCAAACCATTAACTCCTCTGGCAAATAACTTCAGTGTCCACCTGACATCTCGTAACTATAATTCACATCATTGTTCCTCTTTATAGATTCAGATTTTCAATTACTCATTAGCATAAAAGATTATTAAATACAACATGTATGCATGTTTCTCCATATTTTTTAACTAGAACAGATTCCAAGCCTAAGGAGTACTGGACCAAGGGATCTGACGAGTTATAAAACCCTTATTAAGAGTCAAACTTCTGGGGCGCCTGGGTGACTCTGTCGGTTAAGCACCAACTTAGGCTCAGGTCACGACCTCACAGTTTGTGAGTTTAAGCCCAGCGTCAGGCTCTGTGCTGATGGCTCAGGGCCTGGAGCCTGCTTCAGATTCTGTGTCTCTCTCTTTCTCTGCCCCTCCCCTGCTTACACTCTGTCTCTCTGTCAAAAGTAAATAAACATTAAAAAAAATTTTTTTAATTAAAAAAAAAAAAGAGTCAAACTTCCTTCCAGAATATTTTATATACACACACAGCCATCAGCACTGGGTAATATAACTGTTATAAATCTTTACCAATTGGCCAGTTAAAAGTATTTCACTGTTTTTAAATGGTCTTTCTTTGATGACTTGGGAAATAGAGCATTGTTGTAGATGTCTAATCTTTTTCCTGAGAGTTATCTTTTTATTAGTTTTCTCCTTATTTTTATAAAGGTTGGAGTAGACCATTCCGTAAAAACCATTTCATTATATAATAACAGTTACTTGTTATACTTGTTGCATGTGTTTTTCCAATGTGTTCCAGATCCTTATGTAAAATTGAATCCATTAGTTTTGTCCTGTATCTCACACCACTGCATTTGCTTAACAAGCTCTTCCCCATCCAGAGACTGGATATATATTTGTTTGTTTTTCTTTTTTCAAACAAATCTATACTTTATATGAAGGCTTTAAGACACTCTATTCTTTTTTTCTCTTTTTTCTCTTTTTTTTTTCTTTTTGGTGACGGCATGAAGAGATTTACTTTATTTTGAAAAGTACTTATCCAGTTGTTGAAAAACGCTTTATCAACTACACATGTTCTTTTAAATATTCTTTAAAAATAATGTTCTTTTGACATAATTGCTTCTTATTAAACTCATCCCGTCATCAGTTATATCTGTGCTCAGTTACATATATATTTTTGAAATACTAAAGAACTATTTTTTCTTTTTAATTTGATTTAAACCCAGATTAGCTAAGATATAATGTAATAATGATTTCAGGAATAGAATTTAGTGATTCATCACTATAAGTTTACATATAACACTTAATGCTCATCCCAACAAGTGCCCTTCTTAATGCCCATAACTCATTTAGCCCAGCTCCCCACCTACCTCCCCTCCAGCAACCCTCATTTTGTTCTCTATATTTAAGAGAGATGGGGTCCCTGGGTGGCTCAGTCAGTTAAGTGACTGATTTCAGCTCAGGTCATGACATCAGTTTGAGTTCAAGCCCCATGTCGGGCTCTGTGCTGACAGCTTGGAACCTGGAGCCTGGTTCAGATTCTGTGTCTCTCTCTCTCTCTCTGATCCTCCCTTGCTCACAGTGTCCCTCTCTCTCTCAAAAATAAATAAACATTAATTTAAAAGAGATATATAGAGAGAGGCAAACCATAAGAGATTCCTCAAAAACTTTTTAATGTGTTTATCAAATCTAATACTTTTCTATTGCCTGATATATTGATTTCTACATTCAACATTTTTTCCTGAATAGAATTGTTTATTTTTTTAACTTCTTGAATACTTAATTCATTTGCCTCTTCATTTATGTTCTGGCTTACTATTATAATAATCAAATCTTTCAAGGATAAGAATAATGGTATATAGGATATGAATAAGGACTCATTTTTATTCTTCTTTCAAGAATTTGGAGTGTGTGGAAAGCCATGTGTTTTACCTCTGGGATAAAACTTTGGTCTATGTAATAATGCTATTCTTCAGTTCCTCTATGTTATTTGTTAATTTTCCTATTTTCTATATGAGAAAGTTTAGCTGCAGTAAGACTATGGTCTGTACACACCATCACACGGCTGCTAATCAGTGAAAACAGAAGAAAGAACTAGTCTATCTGACCGTAACAAACATACTGTGCCCAACGAATTATGGTGCTTTTGCCTTCTCACATTTAAAATACCTATTTTTAATACATCCAGAGAATTTGTCACAGTCTTCCATAAACTGAGTTTTAATATGCAAAATATCCTTGAAAACTAAACATAACAAATTCTCCGGTGAATTCTAAAGTTTCAAATAAATCTAGAGATTTTTGCATTGCATCATTCTGTCTGCTTCATCCTTTCAGGATATTCTTACTCTCTCTTATTTGCTGACATTCTTAGACGATCTGGTTTAAAAGTAGTATAAGCTCACAAATCTAACTGCCAGGTATTTCTTACTGAAGCCTCAAACATCGACTCAGTTCGGTTTTTCCTGAAATGTGACTATATCACTCTTAATTTCAAATTGAATTTGTCTGAAGCTAAAAATAGCAAGCATACAAACTGCCGCTTAGCCTCGTCAGCACAGAGAGGCACAGGGCAGTAGCCTCTCAGGAATTCAAGCCTGTGTTGCTCCTCACAGGTCCTCCTCTCATTCCTGTTTTTCTATGGGAGAAAAATGCTACGGCAATTGCTCAGAGAATATCCACCCGTGCACAATTACAGGAAGGGGCCTGCAATCATAAAAGCATATTTGCAACTGTGGAAGAGTGTGCACGTGAATGTGTGTGTGCAGGCGTCTGTGTGTCTGTGTATGTCAGAGGGTAAAGAGGCCATGTATTCCTTAGGTAACTAGTAATAAGGTCCAACTTTAAATCTGAGTTTATCTGCTTGGGGTTTCCATCGGTCTGACAGAAAACAATCCTGACAGAAATGATTTGCTTGATCAAAATTTGTCTTCCACAATTGCAATCCCTGTGCTGTTCGCAGATAGATCAATTATCCAAATGCCAAAGTGGATTCACGGAGCAAATGAACAACGTGACGGAATTCATCCTGCTTGGCCTGACACAGAACCCGGATGCACAGAAACTCTTGTTCGCTGTGTTTATAGTCATCTACTTTCTCACAGTGGCGGGCAACCTCCTCATTGTTGTGACAGTCACCACCAGCCGCGCTCTGGGCTCCCCCATGTATTTTTTTCTGTCTTTCTTGTCCTTCATAGACAGCTGCTGCTCTTCTACCATGGCTCCCAAAATGATATTTGACTTACTCGCTGAGAAGAAAACTATCTCCTTCAGTGGGTGCATGACTCAGCTCTTTGCAGAGCACTTCTTTGGAGGAGTCGAGATCATCCTGCTGACAGTGATGGCCTATGACCGCGACGTGGCCATCTGCAAGCCCCTGCACTACATGCTCACAATGAACAGGCGAGTGTGTGGCCTCCTGGTGGCCATGGCCTGGGCGGGGGGATTTCTTCACGCTCTGATTCAAATTCTTTTTATGGTCTGGTTGCCCTTCTGTGGCCCCAATGTCATTGACCATTTCATCTGTGACCTTTTCCCTCTGCTAAAACTCTCCTGCACTGACACTCACATCTTTGGACTTCTTGTTGTCGCCAACAGCGGGCTGATGTGTCTGCTCATTTTTTCTTTTCTTATCACCTCCTACATTCTCATCCTTTACTCCCTGAGAACCCACAGTCCTGAAGGGCGGCGTAAGGCTCTCTCCACCTGTGCCTCCCATGTTACTGTAGTCATCCTGTTCTTTGTACCCTGTATATTTGTGTACCTTCGGCCCATGATCACCTTCCCCATTGACAAAACAGTTGCTGTGTTTTATACTATTGTAACACCCATGTTAAACCCTTTAATCTATACCCTCAGAAACTCAGAGGTGAAAAATGCCATGAGGAAGCTCTGGAGCCACACAGTAATCTTGAGTAACAATTCATGTGACTAGAGAAGGAAAAAAACAAAATTTATTCATATATTAAGAAACGTATGGGGGCACCTGGGTGGCTCAGTCAGTTAAGCAGCTGACTTCAGCTCAGGTCATGATCTCGTGGTCTACGAGTTCGAGCCCCGCGTTGGGCTCTGTGCTGATGGCTCGGAGCCTGGAGCCTGCTTCAGATTCTGTATCTCTCTCTCTCTCTGCCCTTCCCCTGCTCGTGCTCTGTCTCTATGTCTCTCAAAAATAAATAAACGTTAAAAAAATTTTTAAAAAAAGTATGACTAATAGAAAGAATAACTGTCTTAAGTCAAACATGTGAGCTTAAGTGTATTCTGCTCCCCTTGTTTTCTGTGATCTTTAATGGTTCCTCTTTCAAAAATAGCAATATTTAATTAAATGATGACTAAATTCTCTTCCAATTAGAAACCTCTCTGAATTAACAAATTATTGATCAAAGGGACACTGTTGGACAACATAAAAATGTCGCAATATATAGAAAATCTCTGAGTTTATGTATTCAGTGGAACAATTCTCTGTAAAGCTTTGGGTATAGATTATATAGCCAATAGGATAGTTAAAATGTTTAAACAAAAAACCTAATGGCTAACTATTTTGCTGAAAATGCATAGTTTCAATACCAACTACACAGTCAATGTAGATTTATTTTTGTGAGAAATAAAGTTAACCAGAAATGAATGGGTTTTGAGGAACAAGAGGGTTATCAAGGCAGGACTCATCCCAAAACTAATAGTGCCCTGTTGTGCAATGCCGGGGGCACAATTTACATTGTGATCTGGGCTCTTCCTAGAATAAAATATTTTCTCTGCCTAAAGTCAAAAAAGGATATAAAATTCTGAGAGGTACAGTCATAGAGCAATTTTACACATGATTCCCAGCAGAAGGTAATTGGTGGAGCATTTTTTTCTGTCAAAGACATACTATACACCACTTCACTTTTGAAGTAGCTGTTATTGTATGGATTTATGCCTTAGCTAATAGGAACAAAAGTATCTGGTACAAAAGGGAGTTAATAACAACTGGGTAATTGCATTAATACAGAAAGTCTGCACATTCAAATTTGAATGGCAACCTTCAGACCAACTGCAGACCAATGCAGTGGAAATTAATTTGAGACATAGACGCAGTGCCATTCGAAAAGAAAGAACCCAAATAAAAGGAGCTCTAGATCTGGCCCAGGACAGAAACCCTGAAAAAGAAAAAGAGAAAATCATTAAAGCATCACTACCAAAAAAAAAAAAAAAATCAACAAAGTACAAAGGGAGGCAGTAAAAAAGAAAAAAAGGGAAAGAACTATAAGAGAGACATAAAACAGAATGGCAAGAGTAAGTCCTTACCTATAAATACTTTATGTTCAAATTGGTTAAACTCCCCAATCAAAACATATAGAGTGACTAAATGGATTTTTTTAATCCAGTTATATGCCGTATACAAGAGACTCACTTAAGATATAAGGACCACATAGGCTCAAAGTGAAGTGATGGAAAAAGAAATTCCATACAAATGGCAACCAAAAGAGGGCAAGGACTATACTTATGTCAGACAAAATAGACTTTAAAAAAAAACTGTCACAAGAAAGGACTTTATACAATGACAAAGGGTCAATTTACCAGAAAGATGTAATAATTAGAAATAGATACTTTTATATATATTTCACCCAAAATCAGAATACCTAAATATATTAAGCAAATATCAATAGATTTGAAGGCAGAAATAGACGTGATAATAGTAAGAGACTTCAATATTCCACTTTCAATGATGGATAGAACATATAGACAGAAAAGCAATAAGAACACAATGGATATGAACAACACTATTAACCAAATAGACCTAACCAACATATATAGAACATTGCATCCAATAGCAATGGAATATACATTCTTCTCAAGTGCACATGGAAGATTACACAGCATCGATCATATATTAGGTCACAAAACAAGTCTTCGAAAACTTAAAAAGATTGAAATCATAAAAAGTATATTTTCTGAACACAATGAAGTGAAACTAGAAATCAATAGCAGATGGAAAACTGGAAAATTCACAAATACGTGGAAATTAAACAATATATTTATGGACAACATATGGATCAAAGAAGAAACCAAAAGGGGATTTAGAAACATTTCAAAACAAACAAAAATTTTAAACTATACACCAAAACCTATGGGATGCAGCAAAAGCGATACTAAAAGGTAACTTTATAGCAATGAACACCTATATTTAAAAAGAAGATCTCAAATAAACAATCTAACATTATACCTGAAGAAATGAGAAAAAGAATATATACATACAATGGAGTATTACTCTGCCATCAAAAAGAATGGAACCATGCCATTTGCAGTGATGTAGAGGGAGCTAGTGTATTGGGCTGAGCAAAGTAAGTCAGAGAAAGAAAAATACCATATGATTGCACTCATATGTGGAATTTAAGAAACAGATGAACATATAGGGGGAGCAGGAAAGAGAAGGAAACAAACTGTGAGAGACCCTTAAAGATAGAGAACAAACTGAGAGTTGATGGAGGGAGGTGGGTGGGGGATGGGCCTGATGGGTGATGTGTATTAAGGAAGGCACTTGTTATAATAAGCACTGGATGTTACATGTAAGTCGTAAATCACTGAATTGCACTCCTGAAACCAATACTGTACTGTATGTTAACAAACTAGAATTTAAATAAAAATGTGGAGAAAAAAAGTAAAACAAAAATAAAAATAAAAAAATAAACTGGCCTCTAATGATGCTTGTGGATGCTTTGCTTCCAGCAAGGATTCCAACAGGACCAATTACTAATCCTCTGAGGTCTTGAGAGGTCAATGCATTACCAAACCCTGCCCTTTGTGAAAGTCTATTTAAATACCTCTCTAGAGTCAATGAAGAATTATAGGACATTTAAGTCAGTGACAGCAGCACAGCATGTACTAACAGGCTTAAGGTTTGTGTGGGAGACACTGCTCTCACACAGGGTTAAAAGGAGAGCTTAAATCGGGAATAAAAAGAATTCTCTCCACACTGATCATGGACTTCCTGGGAAACATAAATTTGGCAGGATTTGAAAAAAAATATCCAATCAACTGGACCTGATGCACTTATACATTTTATAGTTCCATATACTCACTTTTTCTGATTTGAAGAATTTTTCATTGTTCCCATTGTTTTTAATTTAGGTTGAATAGAGTTCTGAGATCTGAAAAATTTATATACTTTGAAGATGTGTTTATACTTTCATAGGAGGCCAAGAAAGTGAGTAGAAATTAAATGTAGGGCCACTGCAGTTTCCTAACTAAAATAGCTCATTTTCTGAGTAGATTCAGATTGACAATGGGAACCAAAATAAATGAAAATATCCAATACAGGAAGAGTTGTCTAGAGAGAGAATTCCAGTGCCCTACTTGTTAGTTTATAGAGTGTATGTGCAGCTATGGGGCTATGCCCCCGGGGGAAGAAAACGATGACGGAGTTCAGTCTAGAAGCAGTGGAATCCACAGTCAACTAGATCCAGGTCAGTAATAACTAAATCTTTCCCCCCAAACTTTAAGCAGTTAGCTTAATTTAACCAAAATCTTTTCACTGAATAATTTTTATAGTTAGGTTCAGTGAATTGAAGGTAATCTTATTCTGTAAGAATGAATTTGAGCATGAAGACATGAAAATATCAGTAGAAAACATGATCTGTAATGCTGCCAGACAAGATGGTTTTCAGAATGACTAAGGTCACTTTTACAACACTGAATGTAGTGTATGTAGAAACATTGCTTCGGTAAGTTTCTATATGTGATTATTTGACATTGTTCCCCCTTTTGATGACTTCCATGTTGCCACACTGAAGCTAGAATTTGTGAATTAAATCTGTTAAGAATGACTAAGCACATAGTTACCACCAATAGGAGCCACGGATAAAGAAACAACTAAAGAGACTGAGCTTTCTTTAAAGATATTTTTGCTCACCTTTACTGAAGCTAAAAGGTCACGATATTGACTTCTGTGTCCAGAAAGTTTTGAGGAAAAATATTTGGGTGTGTCTTTTGGCAGGGATTGGAGAAAGGATAAAAAGAGAGGGAGAAGGAATAAAATATTCTGTGATCTTTTGTAATATGTAGTCACTATTGAAAATCCATGTATAGGTCATTAAAAACAAGAATGTATTCTTGTATATATTCCATTTCTCCACCAATTAGCAAGGAAAACTTCAAGTTCATCTTAATTGACTAAATGTATGCCAAAAGAAAAAAAAATGTATTATCTCAGATGACCTGAACATTTCTGTCTCATCAATGGGAAATCCAGGGAAACTTCATGACTCATTTAATTCTATTTGTAAAATGAGACTAGGATTATATATCCAATCCAGAGCATTATTTTATATGTAATTAAAGACCAGTTACACAGAAAATTCACTTAAGAAATACTGAAAACTTTTAAGGGAACTCTGTGCCACATGTATATCTGTATCCAAAGATGTGGGAAGAGAGACTATGTAATAGTCATTTTGAGCCAGACACAACATCCAGGGCTACTGAGTAAAGGCTGCTCAATGAGCTGTTATAAAGATAGTTCCTTGGCATTTTGAAGAGGAAAAACTCCATCTGCAGCTCTATTTCTGTGTGTACATGCATTCATTTGACAGAAGGGAATCATAGCTCAAACAACACTGCTGCTGTAGATATAGTAAGGCTTGGCACTTTCCTATCTGATATACGGTTGACTTTTTAAAGAATATTGTGTTCATATACCTATAAATATTCATGCCAATGGGCAAATATAACTTCAAAATAATTATTATTGATGAAATTTGTCCCAAAAAATAGTGAAAGAAAGCCATCTGTGAGGTTTTAGAGCCAGAAAGAGAGATCAGAATTGAATCATAAGTCAACACACATAATAACACTTAGCTTTTATTCTGGTGTTTGTAATATATTGTCACTATCCAATTTATATCAATAAGACAACCCTAACCTCTTTCTCGTCTTCTTTGTAACTGTCTCCAAAGTGGTAGAGGTGAGTGGAGGCTGTGGTTGAATCATCCCCAAGGCCAGAACTAAAGAGGTGATGGAAACTTTTAGTGTTGAATTTAAAATATTACTCAGAAATTCTGTGATCTCTCCAGATGGACCAGGTGCTCACAACTCAAGCTGAATCCATCGAAAGGATGAGCAATGTAACGGAATTCATTTTGCTGGGCCTGACCCAGAATCCAGAACTGCAGAAATACTTATTTGCTGTGTTTTTAACCACCTACTTGATGACACTGGCAGGTAACTTGCTTATCTCGGTCACCATCTTCATCAGCCCAGCCCTGGGTTCTCCCATGTACTTTTTCCTGTCCTACTTGTCCATTATAGATGGTTTCTACTCTTCTTCCATAGCACCCAGAATGATCTATGACCTGATCTCTGAGGAGAACACCATCTCCTTCAATGGCTGCATGACTCAGCTCTTTGTGGAACATTTCTTTGCTGGAACTGAGATCATCTTATTAGTTGTCATGGCCTATGACCGCTATGTAGCCATCTGTAAGCCCCTGCATTACATGACCATCATGAGCCGACCTGTCTGTGGTTTCTTGGTGGGAATGGCTGGGATTTTAGGCTTTCTTCATGGAGGAATCCAGATTTTGTTCATGGTCCAGTTACCATTCTGTGGCCCCAATGTCATTGACCACTTTATGTGTGATCTAATACCTCTCCTGGAGCTAGCCTGTACAGACACTCACACTCTGGGGCCCCTGATTGCTGCCAACAGTGGATCACTGTGCTTGCTCATTTTTTCTATGCTGGTTGCTTCTTATGTGGTCATCCTGCATTCACTGAGGACTCATAGCTCTGAAGGGCGTCGCAAAGCCCTGTCTACCTGTGCCTCTCATGTCACTGTTGTCATCTTATTCTTTGTACCTTGTTCGTTTCTGTACCTGAGACCCGTGACCTCCCTCCCCACTGACAAAGCTGTGACTGTGTTTTGTACAATAGTAACTCCCATGTTGAACCCTTTAATCTATACCCTCAGAAATGCAGAAGTGAAAAATGTCATGAAGAAACTCTGGGGGCAAATAATGAAAAATGGTGATAAATGAATTTTGTGATTGAAGGCTTTACCTAAAAATATCTAGTGGTAATTTACAGAAATTTATTCCTCTTCTTAAATAAATAGAGATTTATTCCCCTGATTAAACTCAGGACAGTCGACTATCCTGTCTGGGAGAGGTATCTCCAGGAGCAAACTGGAGATATTGTGGGCAGGGTCCACATGCCCATTAAGACACAGTAGGAACAGTGCCTAGGGCCCACAATAATTTTAGAAACGCTTGAAATGTCTTAATTCCTTATAAAATAAGAAAAAAAAAATGAATGTAATCCAAATCCAGCTTGGACTATAGTCATCTTTACTACACCAATGCAGTCATAAAATATAATTTTTAATATTTTTAATGGAGGAGGAGGACTCATGAGGACAAAATTACCAAGGGGCCACAGAAGTCATAATGTTGCCCTGATTGGGGGTGTGAACAGACCAGCAGCAATAGTCCTGAGCACTCTTTACACCCAGTACTACAGCTAGAATGACGTTTTATTTTAAAAGACCAAAAGCAACTACGTGTGAAAAAAGGTATACAATAGCAGGGAGTCTTCAAGTACTTTCATCCAAGTACACATTTTTCTTACCTTAGTAAATTTAAGAGGTTAATAGATGTTCTCTCACCACAGCAAGAAAAGTCTCTTTACTTATCACAGTCCCAAGAGAAGAGTGGCACACAAAAGTACTTTTTTAAAAATTACATTGCCACCATTTTCTGTAATATACAATTGTCCGCAAAAACAATTGGAGGCAAAATTGGCTGGTGCAAAAGAAATATAATTGATCAAGGCTGTAGAGTTAAGGCAGAAATTATCTGTATGTTAAAGTTGTATTTTTTTTTAATGTTTATTTATTTTTGAGAGACAGCACAAGTGGAAGAGGGGAAAAGAAAGAGGGAGACACAGAATCTGAAGCAGGATCCAGGCTCTGACCTATCAGCAGAGAGCCCAATGCGGGCTCAAACTCATGAACTCTTGAGATCATGACCTGAGCCAAAGTCAGACACCTAACTGACTGAGCCACCCAGGCACCCCTAAAGTTGTGTTTTAGATGTGGACAAAGGAAAAGAAGACTTTGAACAGCTGTGGCAGGAAATTACCAGTGATATATGAACCAAGTTTGTGTAGTGAAACCAAACAACAATGACCACCAATCTGGATTATAGAAAAGAATTCATAACATGTACATAAAGAAATTCTAAGAGATATTCAGAAATAGTCAGATGTTTTGAAGTCAAAGATTAAGAGCTTTAGATCAAATAGGCTTGATTTCTCATCTTGTCTCTTGCATTAATTAGCCTTGTAAATATAAGCAAGTTGCTTCATCTCTCTGATTTTTTTATCTGTAAAATGGAAAAAAATCACATACTTTCTTAAATTGTAAGCATTAAATGATTTAAGTTGAAATAAAAGAGTCAGCTGAAAATTAGTGAAATTGCTCAGATATGGTTACAGCCTTCAGAAATGTCACCAGCACAAAAAGTGTGCCAGGGACTACAGTTGCTCACAAAAGGAGCCCAAGAACCGCCACTGTCATTCACCAACCACGATCATGGGAGAACCAAACATCTATCCTAGCCTCACTTTACTTCAAAATAAGTCATAAATGGCATCCGCTTATGAGTAGAGACAGCATAACAGTGAGTTTACCGTCTGAGCAAGGAAACTAATGGGAGCTGTGAGCAGATCTCTGGACTCTAAAAGCTAGCCCACCACCAACTCCCTGTTCTGGAATATGCCCTTAAACACCTCTGCAGTAATAAATGAGGGAGCTGGTTGGAGCAACTGTGAGATGCCTGAGCAGAACTTATTTCAAATGCTCTCACTAACGATGGATCCCGTTCTGGTGCTCTGGAAAAAGGAGGAGAAGGGAGAGCCCAGCGCCAGTGACCAACAGACCTATCTTTGTTCAGAGCTTGCAATTCTCGAGGAAGGGCTCAGAAACTTGACCTCAGAAGGTGATTTCACAACCAGGGACTCAATTATCATGTGATGCTGACATTTCTCATGTTCTCAGGACTTTATATCAGGTCAGATCTCACTCTACAAGCAGGCCTTTAAAAAATATTTTTCAAGAACAAACAAATGAGCAACTCTTTTTTTTAGTTTATTTATTTTTGAGAGAGCGAGAGCATGTATGAGTGAGGGAAGGACAGAGAGAGTCAGTGCAGAGCCGCGGGCAGGGCTCAAATCCACAAAATATGAGATCATGAGCTAAGCCGAAATCAAGAGTCAGATGCTTAACCAACTGAGCCACCCGAGCACCCCAAAACAAGCAGACTCTTAGTTAAAAAAACAAACCTCTTCTGGAGAAGGGAGTTGGGTAGGGGGAAGGGTGAAATAGGTAAGGGGATTAAAAGGGACAAAGTTCCAGTTATAAATAAGGGGATGAATAGTACAGCATAGGCAATATAATAAATAATATTGTGATACTGTTGTATGGTGACAGATGGTGACCACACTTACTGTGGTGAGCACTGGATAATGTACAGAACTGTTGAATCCCTATTGTACACCTGAAACTAATATAACATTGCGTTTTAATTATTCTTCAATAGTAAATTCTAAAAAACAGATGTTTTGTCATATTTCCTGTGAGCGACGATCTTGTAAATGTATGCAACAGATAAGTTTAAAATATCAAACTTATCTTTTAAAGATCTAGCTGTCGTTCCCAAGATGGGATGGAACAGGACAATGTAAAAATAAGGATGACGATGCTCACAAGGATGATGGTGATGACAGGAAATGTTTGTTGAGCACTTTCTGTGAATAACATCCTGACCTAAGGATTCATTTTCTATGTTGTGGAGGCAGCAGATTTCTACCATTCTTTCTTTCATTAATTTATTTTAGCCCTCAAACCATGGAACTTACCTCTGTTTACAACATTTCATCATTTGAACACAATGGTGACCCTACCCACAGGATGGTGTGAACATCAAAAAAACAATGATAGTATAAATAATTGTGACAGCTTTTTCCATTTGCCTACTCACTGGGTCAAAGTGTTTTGTATTCACATTTTGTTATGCAATTCTCACTCCAGCCCCGTAACAGCAATGATACTGATTACCCCACTCCATGAGTTAGGAAACAATGAGTTGGAGAGACTGATTGTACAGCTCAAGATCAGTTAGCTAAAATTTTCTTTAATCAGAATTCAAATCTAAGCCTGTCTGACCCACCAGCCTCTGTGTGTTACCAAACCCATTTTGTATTCTCCTTAATATAACCAGACAACAAACTAAAATTTTTAATCTCTCTAATATTTGGAATTTTCTTCTTAAAACCATTTGGCCTCCATGGTTTGAACTCATCTGAAGGTGGACTTGCCTTCGTAGACAGGCCAGGCTGAAAATGTGAGTCCGCAAAGAACCATCTAGTGACTGGTCAGTAATCTGTAACTGCATGAATGTTTTGATTTCCACATAACAGGAAATTTCTTTGCAATTATTTTCTCCTCCATCTGCAATAGTTTGTACATAAAGGAGTGGCCTGTGACTTATATAGTAGTACTTTCCTCTAATAAATAAAGAATAGCAAATATGTTTGATATG